>JAGSMP010000298.1:0-631253 GCA_029286625.1 Parnassius orleans
TCTGTTGGGCTATGTCGATCACTCTGGTTCTACTGCGGATATCCTCATTTCTAAGTTTATCACGCAGTGAGACTCCAGCATAGCCCTCTCCATAGCTCGCTGAGCGACCTTGACTTCCTCATCCGGCCAGCAGTGAAGGACCACGTCTCAGTTCCGTAGGTCATCACTGGCAACACGCACTGGTTGTACAGCCTCGTTTTCAAGTTTTGAGGTATACCTGACGAGAAGATGTGCCGTAATTTCCCGAACGCTGCCCAGCCGAGTTGAATCCGTCGATTGACCTCTCGGTCGAAGTTGGACTTACCTAGTCGAACTATTTGTCCCAGGTAAATATATTCGTCAACAACTTCGAGCTTAGTGCTCCCAAAAACTACCGGCATGGGTGTGACATGGACATTAAACATGATCTTTGTTTTGTCCATGTTCATCTTAAGACCTATCCGTTGGGAGGCACTATTGAGGTCATTGAGCATAGTGCTTAGGTCCTCAGAGATTCTGCCATAAGAACTATATCATCGGCAAATCGAAGGTCAGTGATGTACTCGCCATTGATGTTAATGCCGTATCCTTTCCAGTCAGAGCTTGAAAACGTCTTCAATGCAGCGGTGAAGAGTTTCGGGGATATAACGTCACCCTGTCTTACACCTCTCTGCAGTTGGATAGGTTTTGTACTCTGGTTCTGTACTCGGATAGCCATCGTAGCCCTACTGTACAAGCACTTCAGCACTTCGATATACCGACAGTCAACTTGGCACCGCTGAAGGATTGCAGCACCGCCCAAATTTCGATGGAATCAAAGGCTTTCTCATAGTCCACATACGCTAGACATAGTGGCAAATTGTACTCCTCGGTCTTCTGTACAATTTGCCGAAGGTATGTGGTCTATGGTGCTAAAGCCTTTTCGGAAACCGGCTTGTTCGGGAGGCTGGAAGTCGTCGAGTCTGCGTGCGAGACGATTCGTAATGACTCTCGAAAACAGCACGTAGACGCGGCTCAGAAGGGAAATCGGTCTGTAGTTCTTCAAGAGAGCGTTGTCGCCTTTCTTGAAGAACAAGACGACCGCACTTCTGCTCCGCCTCCCGAGTGCCACCATGTGGGACGGAATTAAAACTTCTGAAGGACTTCAAGTACCGGTTTTCCACCCGCTTTCAGAAGCTCCGCTGTAATTCCATCCTCGCCTGGGGCCTTGCCGTTTTTAAGGTGCTGGAGAGCCATTCTAATCTCGCTCAGACTGACGTCCGGGATATCATCGGAATAGTGTCGGATAAGACTCGCTCTTGGATCGTTACTCACACTTGCGTGTGGCTCCAACGATGATGTGTACAGCTGCCCATAGAACCTCTCAAGGTAATTATTAATTTATTATTTTTGCAACCTTAAATAAAATAGTACAAAGAGTGGACGTCTGCATTCTCTACAGTCAACCCTGATTTTTTTAATTGCATTAATTATTACATTTTAATATTAGCATCTTTTAGATTCTCTCAATTTAACCGAACAAAACTATAGTATTATTTTAAAATTTTGGTCATATTATGTCATGTGCTACATCGTACATATAGGTAGGCATATACGAATACGACAATAATTTAAGAAAAACTTGTATAAATACCTAACATGTGGTACTGTTAATGTAAAAAAAAACATGCGTGGGTGTCGTGGAACACTTGGTTGGAACGAAGTTCCTTTCGTAGTATATTATTATTGATAAACGTATTATATTATTGATTAACAAATACAAATAAATGAATTACTAGCGTCTATTAAAATGAAGCGTCATTTAAAATAAAATAATATTACTTTCATGGTAAGATAAGAAAAATGCGAGGGTGATGGATATTATTCCATCTCGCTTCCTTATAGCCGGCAAGGCCGTCTACACTACGTCAGAAGGGCCGTGACGGAAAAATCTTACACTTTTTCTCGCCTAGCCCCCATCTGCCAAATTCGTACCATCGGATAAGGTACGAATTTGGCAGATTCGTTCCAAAAAGAGCATAACTCATTCCAGTTTATAAAATTTTGATACTTAATAAATTATTTACAATTTAAAATGATTCATTAAATGGTTGAATATATTATTTTTACTAGAGGTGATAGAACCGTTTTCTATCACCAACTAGCAAGTTGTAGTTTTGCACAATTGTTGGCTTCAACTCAAGTCCCAACCCAAGACATTAGAACGATTAAGACATTTTATCATTAGGAGACCACGCAATCACTCTTGTAATTTCTGATAAACTCACACTGCTCAGGCTGTATTATAAGATTTAATTTAAGATTAAATTAAGATCCGAATTTTATCAACAATTCAAGTACAATAGATTTTTCCCCATTCTATTTCAATATGTTAAACAGTTGAGAGAATCAATTTCTTAAACCTTTATAATTATTGAATCTTAAAGGAAATTCGGACATAAATAAAATGTTATATAAAGTAACACGTCAAAAATACAGTCAGATGGCGTTCTTATCCTATAAATTAATAATGATCCGATTTTTTTGTAAATCTATGCAAGGTAAGAATATCCACTGCTCCATATCGTCCCGTGGGTGTCGTAAGAGGTGACAGAGGGAAACTGTAATAGGAGATGAGCAGCAGCGTCTTCCTGATTACAACTGAAAATAATAAAAAGAACTACGGTTTACAATCCGCCTGTCAAGCGTGGCAACTATGACAAAGTCCTCTATATATGGCAATCGGTGCGGAGGCCTATGTTCAGCAGTGGGCATTTGATAGGTTGTGGTGAATGAATGAATGCACATTGTTATTATATTGTTTAATATTCTAATTAATTTTAGTATTCAAATTTCTTGTTCACTATTAATTGAGAAACATTTTCTGCTGTCGCAGGAAGCACACAGTCTACGCTAATTACGCTTGGATGTACAAAAGGCGCCTGCTTAATTAAAAACCTATTATTCTTACATTAAAAAGGTAATCTTTAATAAAAGAAATCAGGCGTTATTTTCGAAATTACATTATATGAAAGATAAAAATTTTTATAATAAAAATAATTAAAATTGTGGTAATAGTGGCGGTCTTAGGTAAATAATCATCTTTACGTGGTAGAAACATGCTGCACCCATATTATGGTTAAATCACGAATGGTTTGCCTCGACCGGGGAAGAAGCACTCTTTCATAGAGTAACAGCGTGAAAAAGCAGCTAAATATTTCGTTGTTGTTTCGTATGGTGAGTATAGAGACCCTTTTTACTGGATGTAATTCGTTCCATCTTAATCCTCAGTGGTGACAACGCATCTGCATTTTGGTTCTTAATCGAGGATAAATGTAGATGTCTATGGGCCGCAGTAACACTATAAAAGTACATATAATATCATTGAAATGTAATCAGAAACTACGGTTAAAAGTTAAACCCTATCCAGGTGGTAGGATTACTTTTCTGCCGAGGTGTCCGTCTGGGAAGGTAACACCCTCTTAAATATTTCTATCCCCCAAATGGCAGTTCTTGCACCATTGTTTCGCAGTTTCAAGGGTATAGGAGCTAGTATAATAACAATAATTAATATTAGAGTAACAATGAGCCAAGGGTCCACTTGAAGGCCACACTAGGATTTCCTCTTAGAGGAGGTTACAAACATAAATTGCACAAGGACAAACATCCAGAGTACAATTATTTGTAGGCTATAAAAATACTTGTTCCGTGCGGGATTGGAACCCGCTTTCCTCAGAACTGCAACTCAAGTTACGCCACTGCGCCACGGAGCTGTCAAAAAAGCCACTGTCTAAACTGTTACAGAACTCTTTTTCTGATAGAAATCCATCGGGGTAGTACAACCTTCTTACCTTTACCTGCTGGTATACAGTAATTCCTGCACTGCAATATTCCGGTCTGAACGATAAAAAGGATGTGAGGCATTTCATCTTAGTCCATTTATTTTACATCTTTGGTCAGTGCTAGAGTGTTTTAATATACAATACAATAATAAACAATACAATACAATAAATATCCTTTATTGAACACTAAAAACAAGTAACATAACAAGAAACGAACAGAGTGAAAAACAAAAGCCGGTCTTATTGCTATAGACCAATTTCTTCTAGACAACCTAAAAAGGAAATAAAAAGAAGAGAAAAGTTAATTAATGGGTAGAGTTCACTATAAATAATATTATAATCCAAACTTTATTTATTAATATATACAATATTAAAAAACTATTATAAAAAAAACTAAAATTAATAATTTAAATATCATATAGGCTTACTCCCCGTGGTATCGTGCCAAGAACGCTGACTGCGTTTCCTCGCTGAATGGCTATACTTAGCCTTTTAGCGAGAAAAGAACCAGCCCTCTTATCACCAGCAGCAACGACCAATCGCGGGTAGAGTTCCTTTAGGAACTTTGCCGCACGTGGACCCCACGGACCGATAGTCTTTACAGCAAATTGCACAAATATGAAGTCATCTCTCAGAGACTCATACTTACGCCACTTACTCTGATGCTTACTGCACTTACTGATGCCGCCCCGGCTCTAAACGAGGTACCCCTGAGATGAGAGGCCGCCAAAGTGTCTACGCAAGTAGCATCCCACACTAGGGCTTTACCTCCCTCCCAAGGGACCAAAGTCATAACGTAGGGTCTCCTGCCATCGTCTCTAAATATTCCACAAGGCTCTAAAACCGAGGGATCATTTATAGAGACAAGAGCCCTTCGGATGACATCATTCAAAGAACCGTGCCGAGAAAACCTGCCAGCACTTTTCTTACATGATAGTCCGTGGAGCCCAAACTCGTCAACGCTGCTACCACTTGGGGTACCTATGGGGTTGATAAATCGCCGCTCCTAGTCTGAGTTCTACGGCGATGCGCAAACTTTCCCCGTCAAGTAATGTGCCGAGATTACTTGATGGTAAGGCATGTAACCAGTGACTAGATTGTTTAGTCGAAACAGCTAGAAGGCGTGCCTGATCTTGGTCACTATGGAAATTATGAAACAAATCTTTCTGCATGTTTTGTACCAACGGTATATCCCACTGTTTTTGTTGTTAGATTTTTTTCTATAGCTATCTTAAGACTATTATCAATATCTTTTAAAATATCCGAACATTTCCAGACTGGACTCGAGCGGAGTAAGTTTGTAAATCTAGGTATAAGGAGACAATATTTTAAAATAGTAAGAGCAATGTGGGGGTTTGAGTTATACAATTTATCAACGTGATATAAAAACTGATCAAATTTTGTTTTTAAAACAGGTTTAATACTATCAAAAAACAACGGGGCATCTAGCAGGTATGGCGATTCCATACTGACAGGTTTTATTCCTGGAGAAATATGATTGAAATTTTGAATTAAAGTGTCTCTGTTACAAATTATTGGAAAAAAATATTTCACATATATTGCTATTTGGTCCAAGACCAATATTTTAAAATTTCGAAAAATATGAGTAAGATCACTGAGAACGTCATCTGCTCTACCTCCCAGTGTACCGTCGTCCAGGTACCTGACATTCAGCCTGAATTTCAAATGTGAAATACGATTAATGTACTGCCGCTTCACAGCCACCTCTAACTGATTTTTTTTCTTAAGGATAGGGATTATGTGCCTGCAAGCTAACTTTGAAGTTAAGCGTCGAAATGTGGAACCAACGGCAATAGGACGGATACCGTTATCCTTTTTTTTTTGAAGGCACATAATCTTGCCCCATATAAGAATGGAATGAGATTTGGATTAACATTACCAGAAAGGATAAAATTACATAATTTTGTAATGACATTAAGAAGTACTCCGCCGGCGTCACCGGCAAAAGCGGTGACAAGACCTTTAAGATGTTGAGGCGTAATTCCGTCAATGCCGCCAGCAGAGCCATTCGAAAATGACATAATTGCATTTTTCAGAAATTTGTAAAGGTTGCATAGAAGTCTTGGGAGGCAGCGGTAAACTTTGAGAAAGATTGACCAAAGGATGCTTCTGACGAAGGCCTTCAAGAGTTTCGACATTACGAGGAGCCTGGACGTCGTCTGAGAATAAAATACGGGATGCATTTTTTAAGTCGCCATCCATTAGTTTCGACTACTTTTTTTAAATCAAATTTAGGACGAGGTCGAAATAAATGAGTATTAATTGGGTTATCTAAATTTTGAAAAGATGTCTCTTTTAGTTGAGACGTAATTGATTTATTTATTGTTTTATCAAAATTAAAATGGGAATACGCGAAAGTAAATAATTTTTGCCAATTCTTTTCACTATTAGTAAAACAATTTTGAATAGTGCATGACAATGCTTTAGCAAGCTACATCCTCGCACCTCTAGTAATTATTTTAACCACTGGTACATTACGACGATAAATGTAAATTTGCTCCGAAAAAAGAGAAATATTTGTTTCATTAGAGGAATTACTAATAGAGTTATGAATTTCTACGGTAGGTGGTGAAGCCGAAATACTTTTACTATGGCATCGTTTAATATGTATATTTAATCCCGTTTACCTTTAAACAGCCTACCGTTGGTACAATTTTGACACTGTAGGACATCCGGCTGTGAATGTAGCGGAGCGGAGATATTCATTAAAAAATCTAAACAGATCTCTACAGCACTCTAATGTCTTTATATTGCATAGCTGTATAATCTACAATATATATAAATGAACATAAAGCTTTCTATATCCTTTGGACCAGAACACAGAAGTGCACGCACAACTGCTTAATGGCAGAAATTGATAAGAGGGTGGCACCTAGATGCACTCCTGAGCAGAAAAGAGGTCCTACCACTTAAAGTTTACTTATAATGTTAACATTACATTTTATTTTAATGCTGTTGTTGTTTCAAGTACAGAAACTAATTAGATAAATAAACAAAATATCTCCTTTGTAGTTGACAGCTGCGTCAGTATTCGGGAGTTGTCACTTTGTATAAATATGCAGTGAGCATATCATTATCATCGTAATTATCGTCATCATACTCATTCTATCTCAGTCAGTTGGGTGAACGTTCATAATTTTTTTTGACGGTTATAAAACTGATAATAAACGGTAGTACCGAAATTTAATGACAGACTAGTGAAGCTAAACTAAAGCGACAGGTGAAAGGAGAGGAGAAATTAGAGTGAAAGATAATGTTTCTTAACTTGCTTTTTAAAGGAGTCTATTGTTTGAGCACGTTTTATAGTTAGTGGTAAGGAGTTCCAAAGCTTGAATCCAAGAACTGAAAAAGATTTACTGTAAAAAATAGAGAAGTTAAGTATATAAACTAGTGATTATTCGTATATATTACAAAACAACAGTGAAAGAAACTCTGCACTGTACAATAGAACACAATTAAATTTACTCATATTTTTTGATTTTTCAAAAATATTGGTCTTGAACCAAAAAGCAATAAATGTGAAATATTTTTTTCCAATAATTTATTTACTTCTCACAGAGACACTTTAATTCAAAATTTCAATCATATTTCTCCAGGAATAAAAACTGTCAGTACGGAATTACTATACCTGCTAGGTGCCCCGCTGTTTTTCGATAGTATTAAACCTGTTTTAAAAACAAAATTTGATCAGTTTTTAAACCACGTTGATAAATTGTATAAATTAAACCCCCACATTGCTCTTACTATTTTAAAATATTGTCTCCTTATACCTAGATTTACAAACTTACTCCGCTCGAGTCCAGTCTGGAAATGTTCGGATATTTTAAAAGATATTGATAATAGTCTTAAGATAGCTATAGAAAAAAATCTAAATTTAACTTTAAATACAACAGCCTGGACTCAAGCTACTTTACCTATAAAATTTGGTGGTATTGGTGTGAGAAATCTTTCTAGCATTGCATTGCCTGCTTTCCTTGCTTCCGTGCATAGCGTCAGTGATTTATGTAACATAATTTTAAATAATAAAGTAGACCTGTGCTTTGCTACGGAGGCGGGGCAGACATGGCAAACGCTCTGTCTCGGCAAAAATGTTCCACTGGAATTTAACCAACAAAAACAATGGGATATTCCTTTGGTACAGAACGTGCAGAAAGATTTGTTTCATAATTTCCATAGTGACCAAGATAAGGCACGCCTTCTAGCTGTTTTGACTAAGCAATCTAGTCACTGGTTACATGCCTTACCATCAAGTAATCTCGGCACATTACTTGATGGGGAAAGCTTGCGCATCGCCGTAGTACTCAGACAAGGAGCGGCGATTTATCAACCCCATAGGTACCCCAAGTGGTAGCAGCGACTACTATCATGTAAGAAAAGTGCTGGTAGGTTTTCTCGGCACGGTTCTTTAAACGATGTCATCCGAAGAGCTCTTGTCTCTATAAATGATCCCTCGGTTTTAGAACCTTGTGGAATATTTAGAGACGATAGCAGGAGACCCGACTATATGACTTTGGTCCCTTGGGAGGGAGGTAAAGCCCTAGTGTGGGATGCTACTTGCGTAGACACTTTGGCGGCCTTATATCTCAGGGTACCTCGTTTAGAACCGGGGTGGCATCAGTAAGTGCAGTAAGCATCAGAGTAAGTGGCGCAAGTATGAGTCTCTGAGAGATGACTTGATTGATTGACACAAATATGTTGTGCAATTTGCTGTAGAGACGATCGGTCCGTGGGGTCCACGTGCGGTAAAGTTCCTAAAGAAACTCCATCCGCGGCTGGTCGTTGCTGCTGGTGATAAGAGGGCTGGTTCTTTTCTCGCTAAAAGGCTAAGTATAGCCATTCAGCGGGGAAACGCAGCCAGCGTTCTTGGCACGATACCGCGGGGAGTAGGACTGTATGATTATTAAGTTACTAGTTTTAGTTTTCTTTTTTTATATTAGTTTTTAATATTGTATATAATAAAAAAAAGTTTTACTTAATACATTTTAAAAAGGGAAAAAAAAACTAGAAACGCAATCTTCTAGGTGGTGGGGCTACTTTTCTGGCTAGGAGTCCGACTGGATAAGGACAACCCTCTTATAATTATATATAATTACAGGCATCTTAGTCCTTAGAGGTGACATCGCATCTGTAACCTTCTTTGTATGAAGTTGGCGGTGAGTGTTCATAGACTGCAGTATCAACTTACAACCACAGGGACTTTTGTTCGTTTGTGACTTCAGTTTTTTATAAAACATAGAGGTAATGTCAGAACATAACCACATTTAGACGAAATTCTCGTCGATAGCTTCAGTGGGAGATATTCCTTAGTCCACTAAAAATATTCAACGAATTAAAATTTAAATAAAAAACAAAATCTGACTTCAAAGAACTAAAAAGCATAAAATAATATTCAATCCGCCCCATGTAATGTCGATCGCGGGAGTTGCAAGTTTCTTTGAAGTGTGATTTTAATAGATTTTTATAATACGAAGATGATATCCAATATATTAAAATTAATTTTTAATATAATAATTAATTATTAACTTTATGCGCTACCATACCGTTCATCAGATTGCGGTTAAATTTTTTCAACATGTTGCTTGTACTTGCGCGAAGGATATAGGCATAGTACAATTAACTTACATGGTGCGCGGATCGTGCCGACAAATTTATTTGAAAGTTATATATCATTCAATTTCAATGAATGTATTATCATTCCTAATTAAACTCATAGACTTAGAATATACTGGCGTAAGTATATTCTAAATCTATGATTAAACTATATATATCTCCCAAATTTAAAACGATGTTTCCACAATAATTTCTTCTGCGGCAGCAACGCGCCGCGCCGGGTACCAGCTAGTTATTTATATAATATATTATCTATGCTATCGATTTTTATTGATAAGTCTAAGGAGGTTGATATAATAATTACTTTTGCAGTATTGGTTAAAATGCACTTTTTATTACATACTATTTTAGAAAATTATTTAAAGTGTAACTTTGTTTTGTTGGAAATTTTATTTATGGTTAACAGGTTTTTCATTAAAAGCGTGATCTTTAATTTTCAAACGTAATTAATGGCGAATAACGTCTTCCCTCCCGAGTCGAGCTCAGTAAACGCCAAATTATAAGTACCTATCAAATTGAATAGGAAGTAGGAAATACACAATACAAAACGTTCTCTGTTTTCTTATCTTCAAGGACTACATATTAAATGTGAATTATTTTCGAGGAACTTAGCTATACTACCTCCTTTATTCGAATTTGAGTAAATTTTGTAATTTAAAAATGATATTATTTTTTTCTAGTACAGCACAGCTTCAATCGTTAATATATTTATTTATTTTATAACTGCCTCGTTGGTCTAGTGGTTGTAGAAAAGCGACTGCTGATCATGAGAAAAATCAGGGCAAAAAATCAGTTATTGAGCTTTTCCATCAAGAAATTCTCAGTAGCTGCCGGGAGTCTCACACCCGTGTCTCGGAAAACACGTAAAGCTGTTCGTCCTGCGCCTGATCTCTCTCCGATTCTTCCGAGTGTGAGGGAATAGAGAGTGCACCTGTGGTTGCGCATACACTTGGGCACTATAATCCTGTACTGCGCCAATGGGTAGTCTCCATTGAAGCTGGCCACCGTGACCGAAATACGGTCTGCAGGACATTATTATTTATTTTATTATTGCAAGCCATTGCTTGGCTGCATTCCCTAATGTTAGTAGTAGCGCTGCTCCACTGCGTATTGGCGGCTTTACATAACTTAACATAACTACGGACTTCCATTAGGCACGATCTTGACATACCTTACTCGTTTCCTTTAAATTCATACACACATGCTAGTCTATTATCTACGCATACGTACTCGATTATTGGTGCTCATCTTCAATTTAATTTAATTCCGTTCGTGCTTCATATTATTTCCTCAAAATATTTTATTAATAATATTTGCTGGAGCTCTCACAATGTTTTCAATAAGATGAGGTAAAACAGCGTCTAAAATTGCAACTTATAATTTCATTGGTGCTGATCGGTACGAAACTCAGGTTGCTCTAGTACAGCGAGTGTTAAGCCCCTGAGCTACCACGGCTCTTGGAAAAAGTAAGTGTAGAATATCGGAGAGTTGGCTGTTCGGGTGACTTTAACCACATTGAGTTTACCTATAATTCTCTTAGCACGATAATTTACTAATTGAAAAGTTGTTAAGTGCAGTTAACCTTTACATAAAGCTTAAAGGTAAAGTACAACTGCAATTTCGCAAGGATTCCTAATCTTTTTGCGGCTGCTTTTTTTCGGACTCAATGAACCACTCAAAGTTGAGGGTCGAACAAATCTCAAACCTCAACAACTGAAGACGGTCGGTACATTATAATGTAGAGTGAGAAACTCTGTGTTTTTATAGGGCTAAATCTGACAAAATTAGCAACGCTCCATTTAAAGAACAGTAGGCTGAACTATGCCTTCCCTTTCGGACAGAATTTGATCCCAACTGGTTTGAGCACTTGGCTGGTATCTCTCTACAACTGTGGCTTCCGTTTTTATAAATGGAATGTAGTTGCGCGAAAATGAACTAGTCGTCTTTGGCATAGATTAACTCAAGACATCGACTCAGAAATATCGTTCTGCGATCGTCAATACGCCTGCCAAGCCCCGCCGTGATGATTATGACAAATTCTACCTACAACGGAAGAGGCCTATGACCAGCGGTGGACTTTAGCGGGCTGATGAAGAACAACATAAGATATTATAACCATTCTGATTGTGTCGTTAAAATGTTATTTATGGAATTGAGTAGACAACACCATTTTTAGTTATTATGTATTTAGGGTAGGCAATAAATGGGTAGTTGACACCAAATAAATAACTACATCGTAAAACTTGAATTTGCTACTTTTTTAGTATCTTAGATCTTGGTCGACATAAGTATATAAAAATATTTAGAAAATATTTGACAACAGAAATTATGACATCATTACACTGCATTCTCATACAATTTCGATGGAATGTTTTTTTTTAAATCTCATAGATATGAAAAATACTATCGACAAGATACAGTGAACGTAAATAAAACAAACTATATGAGGTCGAATAATGTCAGCTCAAAATGACTTTCAAAATTTTTGTTTTATAATAATGATATGATAAGCCTTGATAAGTAAATAAAAATAAATAGCATAACCCTAAACAATCGTTTTTAATTAAGCTTCCCCTTTATTTACCGGTGCATTATGCACGCCATGCTTTGTAAAACGTAGAGCATGACAGTTATTGTGAGTGTCAAGAACATGCGGTTAATTAATTTCGTTAAGTATATACACCAAAGTAATAATAATTAATTATTAAATTTGTAAATGTGATATACAACGTGCTCCATAGAAAAATTCGTGAGGAAATCTTTTCCAATGAAATTAAAAGGAAATGAAATGAAATATTAAATTTTCAATATATCATAATACTTAACATATATTAACAAGCTGACCCGCGCGGCTACGCTTTCTCGCTTTGTATGTAATTCATTTCCCGCTACAATTAAATTTCACTTGTAACTTTAGTAACATGAATGACAGAATATAATCTGTGTAGGTGAAAGTTTTAATTAATGTAAACGATGTAAAGGATTTAAAACTTTCTTCGTTATAATGTGTAGTTAAATCAGTCCACTATTTGAAAATTTTAAGCTTTAAATTTGGAACCGGTTGTAATATTTGAAAATTTTTATACCATTATAGCATGCATTGCACGATGGACATATATATTAAGCTTAATTATATTAAGTAACATATTCTAATACTTAAAAAAAACAAATTTTCAAGACTTCATCAAATTTTTAGAAGTCCTGAGTAACGAGGTTCGATTATAAATGGGATCACTGAGAAATTATACCATAGAAAATTTTTAAATCGTTTAAGTGACCTCAATTTACATAATTATGTCATAAAAAATTATTTAAATTTATAACCTCTCTTTTTTGAAGTTGGTTAAAAATATTCATTTCACACTTATTCAATGTTTAATATAATTTGAAGTATAATACCAAGTGAAAACAACTTTTTTAAAAGCTTTTATCCTTTTTCAATTTTCGCAATTAAAATACTCGCATCGTGCTTGGTATCAACATCAAAGAAGATTACGGCTGAGGTTGCTTTTAAAAGGTATTTTCTTTGCTTTAATTTTAACTGCCCATGCTAAATACCATAATGTAAATGTTATGCAAAAATCCGAAGTTTTTTTATTATGTGCTTTAATGCTTAGAGGTTTTTAAAAAACTTAATGCTATTAATTTGCATTTAATAAGTATTATATATTATGTAATTTAGTTTTATGATTTTTTGGTAATATAATAAATACGTAAATTATATGGGGCTTACTAGAATCTATCCGTGTATTTTTTTTCCTTTTTACATAAACATAAAATGATTCATTGGTGCATACTTAATACACTTACCACAGCACATTACAAGTCCACTGCTGAACATATGCCTCCCACATAGTTATGTTATATGTTCAGCAGTGGACTTTGGTATACTTACCGCAATGTATGGTCTTGAACCACCTGCAACCTCCAACTACCTGTGTGTTTAATGAAGTCGTCACTTCATCAATTGGGGGGTGGCCCAACTCTGCGCTTGCTATTACGAGGCTGCCCGTCGAAAACATTCTTTCTATTGATTGTCGGTTCTTCGAGCTATATGGCTGGCTATTGCCACCTCAGCTTACTGATTAAAGTTACGGCCTCTATACGTCAGGCAGAGGACTCCTCTCATTTCTGAAAGGGTTTTAGGGCAACGAAATTTCCACCGCGCTGCTCCAATGCGTGTTAGTGAACTTCACATGTCTTCGAGATATTTTTTTTCTTATTTCTCAGAGATGCAGGTTTCCTCACGATGTTTTTCTTTACCGCCAAGCCGTAAAGCCGCGGTAGGTAATAAAGAGCCGTGGTAGGTCAGGGGCAAAGCGCTCGCTGTAAATGTCACAGTACGCGAGCAACCCGGGTTCGTTCCCCGCCGGCACCAATGAAATTGTTAATTGCAACTTTAAATGCTGATTTATCTACCAGCTTACTGATTAGCTAAGCTGAATTATTTACTCTTGTTATTCTGGAGATATCCTCGATAGGGATTTCACCTCACAGAAAAACTCCTGGCAAAGCCCTTTCCATCTGTTTTATTGGTGCAATTTTTGTTTTACTTTATTCCTGTGAAGCAATGACTATCACTTTTTTTTTCATATACCACATGGCGTTAATTTATATTATTTGATAAAAATTAATGCATTTTCGGTTTCTTGTAAGAGTATCTTCCATTACATTTTTCTGATTCCTGAATTTGTCATGTCCTTTAAAAGTGACGGATAAAACATAATAACAATGTAAAAGACCGGTCGTGGGCTAAGGCTCTTGCTGATAATTCCACAACGCGATTTACCCGGGTCAATACTCGATTGCACAAATGACATTTTTAATTGCAATTTTAAGTGTTGATTTACCACACGCTCGGTTTTGAAAGAAAACCTCTTGAGGAAACTTGCTGAATAAAAATATATCGAAGCGCGCCGGAGTAATTGCTGCAAACCCTCTCAGAAACGAGAGGAAGCCTGTGCCTTGCAGATGGACGTAACTATATAGACCGTAGTTTTACTTTTTGCGTAGATTTTCAAAGCGCAGTTTCACCTTTTTTCTTATCAATATTAACAATATACGATATGATGTGATAAGAGGGCTGGTTCTTATCTCGCTCATAGGCTAAGTATAGCCATGTTTTAGTTGTAGTTTTTTACTATGATAGTAAATATTATATATATTTGAATATTATATAAATAAATAAATAATTAAAGTATAAAATAAATGATCAATTCCTATATATTATTGTTAGGAAAAGTGGTAGAAAATTAAAGAAAATAAAAAGAAGTGAGGTTAGAACTCCAAACCCAAACGTCCAAGCTTGAATCAGTTATTCTACACGTCTAATCAGTGTCGTGATTCTGTCCGTCGCGATAATTTCTTAATGCAAGAAAAGAAGGTTGTGTTGGAGAGGCTACTTTGAAATGTTTGTGGTGTTCCATGATTTTTTATCCCACCAAAAACATGTGAGTACCGATCAAATTCGATACAAGCGACGTTCGGGATCGAAAAAGTTGAGATCTGAACGGGCGCCAAGCTAGAACATTCAGACCTTATCTTTTTTATCGGCGAAGCCGACAACCCCGTCCTTTGTACCCAATTTGGCCCCCTTTTTAACCAGCTCCTATAACTTTTTAGTTTTCAGATCTTTCTTGGTATACGCTTTTTAGTTTTCAGATATTTCTCATTTTATGACAAATGTCAAGTTTCTAAGCAACTTGAAAACTAAACATAAAAAAAACAAAGGCCACCTTTGTTTTTTTTATGAAAAGTCAGTGAGAGATAATATGCTACATTTCAGACCTTAATAACTAAAGAACTATAATAGTTAAGCTATCATTAAATTTGGATTCTAGGTATTTAAGGGGTCCTTATTCATACTCCTGTTTGTCCTTGTGAAATTTATGTATGTAAACTGCCCCAACGATACAGGAGAAAATCCTTGTGTAAGGTAACGTTTCTCAAAAAAAGAAAGAGAGAAATAATCACAATACCTATATAATGTTGTAATGGTACAGTTCCAAAATTAAAATCACAAACGGACCCGACCTCGATACATGGCGCTTTGGTTGAGTTATTAAAAAAAATATTTACACTGTAAGAAAATTACGGAGTGAGTGTATTATTATCAAGTCTGAGAAGAAAGTTTGTGACAGAAAACGACGTGACCCCGAATTATGGCATGGAACGTTAATTATTGGTAAAACGAATATTACGCGAGGAAATCCGCAGAAAAAAGCTAGTATTATATTATAAATTATATAATAATTTTATAAATAATATATAATTATTTTGTACGTCGGTTTGTCACTGAACTCCTCCTTAACGGCTAGACTGATTTTGATGATTTTTTTTGTGTATGTTTGAGTTACATATAAGATGGTTTAGATTCACAGTTGGACCCGGTAGGTTGTCCAGATCCGATGTTGTTGAGATCCAGAAATCACTGCGTTAAGCCGGGGCTGATCGCTAGTAGTAATATAATTATATAACAATAAACTTTTAAAAATATAATTGTTTTGAGTTAGTGACGCTAGATAGCGTTAGTGGTGTTAAATTTATAAATACAACTTTGTGACGTCCTCGTTTACCACACTTGTCCCGAGGTAAGGTAACATTTGGGCTCCTTTTTACAAACTTTTATTTAACTTGGTTTCTTCGTATGTCTTTCGGTTCCAACTTTTGTAATCAAGTTTTGAAACACTTGCTGAAATTTGGCATTCTTGTGTAACTTCGGTGACAATGCAATAATATGGTACCATGGTGCTGATCTGATGCTCGACCTATAAAACCGTGGTTTATAAAGGGATTTTAAAAAATATTTTAATTTATATCTATTCCAAAACGTAGCAACTAGGTGATTTTAGAATATTTTTATGTGAAGTCAAACATTTTAATTAAAATTATAACTAAGTTATATGTATATACAAAATTCGATCCATATACTTCTTACCATTTATAAAGATTGTTTTTAATTATTAAAAATATACTATTGCGCTATATTATAAAGTAATATAAAGATAGGGATGTGGGGGAAGTGTCCTTGTGAATCGATATTAGTCTGGGGTCTCTTAGCAGATACCGATACATTGGAATATTGCTAAGAAGATTTTTCCTACACCAGAACACAAAGTAGTCTATTAAAATTTGACCCATCAGACAATTATTATAGAACTGTATAAAAATGTAAAGTAACACATAAGTGCCGTGCCACAGATGGACAGGATTTTTCATTTCTGAGAAGGTTTTTATGGCAGGAAAGAATATTGCCTTAATGAATGGCAGCGGATTTCACATTTTTTTACCCCACTGCCCCAGAAGGAAGGTAATATTTTTCGAGTGTGTGTATTACGTATGTCTATTTCTTTGGCACGCTCTAAAGCCTAAACGGCTTGATGGATTTAAAAATATGTGGTGTGGTTAGATTCGCCTTAGTTGTGGAAGTGATATAGTGTATTCCTATTTTTTTTTCTGTAAACTATTTTAAGCAGTCAGGTTTTTAAATTACTGCTTTTACTATTGAGCTTGTAAATTTTTAGACATGCAGGTTTTCTCGCACGATTCCTTTATAGCCTAGCCTAACCTACCTTGGTAATTTAGTTCTTAAAATTAATATTAGCAATTTTATGCTGGCGAAGACCGAACTATTTAATTGATTTATGACTCAAATTCCGTATTGTAATATCCCTAATTATATGAAAACAATTTCATCCGCAATTTTTAAAAACATTAAAAATTGTACCCTTTTCAAACGAAGTCTGTCAATCAACAAAAGTTCACAAACAATCCGTTTTTGTGGTTCGAAACTAGTAACGCCTATGCTCCATTAAAATCACACAACCTGCAAGTGCAAGGCAAAGCAAACAATGAAAAATTCGCGCCGAGTTGAAAAAAAAATGCCTACCGTATAGAACGCGTGCCAGCCGCCTCGGTTCCGTTACGCTATAAAAACCTACCCGAGCAAACTTCGTAATTCCGCTTCGTCCCAACCGATATAAAATATGAAACACTGAGCGAAATTCGCCCGGCTCCCTCGAGCGCCGGCTCGGCCGTTCTCGGCAAAGTTCGCATGACTTCGTGCCGCCGTAGCGGCAGTGTCGTAGATGCCTCCAAGCGCCAGCTACGTAAAGCGAAGCTACTTTGCCGGTCGTTCCAACAAAACTCGGTAATTGTGTGTTTTTTTGTGTTTTTATCAAAGTGCAAGACACAAACTAAAGTGTTCGAAATAAGTGGTGTGCTATGGACGAATTGCCTCTTCACAGGACTAGCTGAATGGTCTATTTGACGGTGTGGAAAAATGGTAACTTTCTTACTTGTTTTTGTACATAGCATCTACGAAAAAATGTTGCTAAGTTTTATCTACCATAACAATGCTGCGAAATAATGCGGTGCAGTTACTTATGAAAAGAGAAACTTTTTGCATATTATGTAAATTTTGTTTTTTACTTCAACTAAAATATTAAATTTTTAAGTCGAAATTAACAATAATGAAAGCTATACTATCAAGTTTTCATCGTGGTTGATTCAAACTAAGATTCAGTTTAGGCGCAACTCAATAGAGCTTAGAAAAGTGAATTTGCCGCATGAGCGTGTCTCAACGGACCATGTTGCATCCGCATGAGATAACCACTTAAATATCGCGTTGAATTTACAGAATAATGCATCTCAACAAGTTTTTGGGTGTGTTTAAGAAAGGATTTTACTATTAATAAACTAATTTATGACTTGAAAGAAAATAATGCGTTCCCGTCCTACCAATATTTATGTTTCTCTTGTAGAATTTTGTCTGTTTAATTAATTGTCATAACAGCTGTAATTACATTAATAGAAATGGGGTAAGCAATTAATTGGCAAATTAAATGGTCGTTATTTGAGAGTGAGGGCGGTGCCAGTAACGTTTTTAATGGGCCTTGGGCGACTGCGTTCACATTGCTTTTATTAGGTATTTAGGTAATTTTAGAAATTGGTGTTGATAACTTTTGAAGCTTGAGTGATATACTAACATCATAATATTTATAATATTGATGCAATGGCCGTGTAGTGGCGGTGTAAGAATACCTACTACCACATATCATCCCGTGGGTGTCGTAAAGGGCGACAGAGGGAAACAAATATGGAGATGGGCAGCGTCTTCCTAATAACGACTAAAAATATAAAAACTGCGGTTTCCAAGCCAGTAGTTTTCACGCTTGGCAAACGTGAAAACTATTGCAAACATCACCACTGTAAGGCAACCTATGTGAGAGGCCTATGTTCAGCAGTGTATTTAATAGGCTGTGTCGGTAACGGTGATGCGATATAAGAATTACTTAAATGTGTATTTAATATGATTCTGGACTTTTAAAATTAAAAAACACGGAATTGACAAACGCAGTTACATTCCCCCTGATGGTAAGCGATTACTATAGATACAGGTTACAGGACACCTGCAGCCAACTTCAAACAAAGAAGGCTACAGATGCGTTATCATCTCTGAGCACTAGGATGGAATGCCTCCAGACCGTAATTATACTCCCTCTCTATATCATTCAGACCGGAACTTGGGGGCAGAAATAAGAAAAAGGGTGGTACTTACCCAAACGAACTTCTGAACAGAAAAGTAGTCCTACCACCTGTGAATTATAAGCAGCCAGTTGTTACTTTACGTTCCAGTTTTTTACATAAAACAAAAGTGACAAACAAATTTACTGTCCATATAAGTGGCTACTAAAGTTCATCAACTTCTGCAGCCAATTTCACACAAATAAGGCTATAACAATTTCACAAATAAGGTGATAACGCATCTGTTATCACCTCTGAGGGCTGTAATATGGAATGAGACATTCCCTCTTACAGCACAGTCTGAAAACAGCAGCTCAAGTACGTAAGTTGTCGTTATTTTAGTACTTTCTTAAAACTAATAACGAGTACTACATTTTCTTCTCATTCTTTAATTTTTCGTTATTAAGTGGACAAATCACTGCTCATATAACTTGAGGTCTAGTGTGAGTATCTAAATAATCTTGCTCCTTTATTGTATGGCATGGCAAGATTTACGAATGTCTGAATGAAAACCAACATAAGTTATTGTAAAACTTTAAATTTATGTGTTAAGGAGAATTTTACTTACAAACTAGACGTTTAAGAAATAATAATGAAAAATCAGGATTATATTTTATTTATCACATTATATCCAAACCTCTAACTCTATGCACATACCTAAAAAAATATATTACGTTAATTTTTCCTTAATGTTGTCTGAAAGGATCGCTTTTTAGCGATAAGACTACTTTATTACCTATCTCCTAAAATTTTCTTTCTGTGATCTGTTTTTTTTTAATTTTGGGGTGTACAATGAAGTGTATACATACTCACTCATGACATTAGGTAGATGTCTGCCTATTTCAGTTTGCAACAAACGAAGTGATAAAAACTACAATATATTTCAATCTTTAAAATCCAATAAATAAACCTGTATAGAATATATAGCCTTATAACTTTTAAAACTGATACAATAATTCCACAATAATGACTAAAACACAAATGTAACATGAATTCCTCATTAAACATAACAATGAAAGCATCAGCCCTTGTCGTGATTACGTCAACAATTCTAAGTATTCTTCAGCATACTTAAATGAGAGTAAATATGAGGTACAGTTGCCTCTGTAAGCGGCAGATCTTTAGAATTTTGAATTGCTATGTACAATGATTAACGTCCATGTACTGCTATTGTTTGAAACAAAATATGAGTTCATGAATTCGGAGGCTTTTATAAGTCTTGTCTTCCTCTCATGTCCAATGCTAGCAATGTTTAAACGCAAGTTACTAAATACATAGATTCCTTAGAATATTGAAACCAAAAATATCTATAATTTTCTTTATTCTTCCAAAGTTAACAAGGACATAAATCTTTTATAAATATATATTTTTTAAATTCCAGAGATAATGAACCTTTTTTATATGGTCTTCTTGTTACACCGATCTTTGTGTTTTAAAAATTAAGGATATTATGTAGCGATTGAATATTCCCCCGATGCAGTATATACGGTGAGTGAATATTGAATCAAATTTATGAAGACATATTTCGCTTGAAGTTTCATCGCGCTTAATTGAAATATAGAAGTCCCAAAGCGGACATTTAATCTCTTGGACGAAAGAAGCTTTGCATTTAATTAGCGAAAACAATGAAAACCACAACTTGCAAAGAAGTTGAAAGATGTAAGTTGCTTCTACTTATTAACGATCTGTGCGTTAAGTTTTTTGTGAATGATATCATTTGAATGACCATTTTTTTCGAATATTTTATTATAAGTAAAATATTTTCTATTCATGTGTCTATCATAATTATGTGAACATTTTACTGTCGTTATAATGTAAAAAAGATAACTATTTTGGATATACATTTATTCAATGTTAGGTTTATAAAAATTTTAAAACAGCAAATTTAAAAAAAAAATTTAATAAAAAAAATGCCAACTGGAAATAAAACAATTTAATTTGATTAAACACTTACATAAATTTATGGAATAAAACTAATATAACGAATTTTATTGCGTAAAATTTTAACTTTTTAATTACCGATGTTTCGGGCGCTTTACAGCACCCACGGTCATGGGTGGGACTGAATTGTTTGACTTCCTGATGTCATAGTTAACGACAAAATATTGTGACTTAAAATTAGTTTTATTCAATGTGTAGTATTCGCGTAAATTTAAGAAATCATTATATATTATTTCTTACATTTACGTTTAAGTCACCATAATGAGTAGGCGTACCATTAGCAATACACCATAAAGCAAATGCGTTGTTGATCTCAAATCTAGAATTTCCACTTGGAACAATAAAAAAAATACATAATCTCTTAAATAATATCCTCCCATAACGTTTGTATGATTATCAATCCTCAACTTGTTGTGCCTATTTCGCATGAAAACTTGTCCAGTACTCGAACTAGACTAAGCATATTATACTCTCGCTAGAGAGCTTTTATTCTATGCTGAGCTCCTGCGACACTGTAGTCAAATAAACAAAGTATTTGATTCTTCGACTATCATGCAACACCATAGTCAAGATAACTTTAGTATATTAATTACTAGCGATCCGCCCCTGCTTCGCACAGGTGATTTTTGGATCTTGACAAAAGCGTCACCTACCGGGTCCGATTGTGAATCTAAACCACCCAGGGACCCCACTCATAAAACACAAAATAAATATACCTATAAGAGATATAGCTTGAGAATGTGCTTTTTTTTAACTAACGCCCCCGCAGCCCCTTTGCGGGTGGAATTTCGTAAAATCTGTTCTTAGCTGACATCTACTTGGCGAAACAATATTTCTACCAAATTTCAAGTCTCTAGGCCTTATGGTTCCAGAGATATCGTGATGAGTCAGTACATAGGTGGAAATCTCTTATATATATATAGATTACTAATGTTTTAAAATGTTGAGTAAAAGCATCTTTTATTGTACTAATATAAGCGTGTATTTTTTTTAAATTCATACATTAAAATACAACACAAAAACTACAGGTCAAATATTATTTTAAAAATACAGGCTTTGTCTGGGCCTGGATAGGATTTGCCATTATTTTGATTTAAGATCATCTATTTTTTTTTATATAATCACCCTATAACGCAGCAACATTGTGCTGCTATTTCACGCTGTTATATTCTGTGCGAGCGAAGACTTTTCCCAATGTTCTTCAGCTGTTTCTATTGCGACTGTTTACCTATATTTATACATACACATACCTTCTATATATAGTTATAATCACCTAAAATTTTCATTGTATACGGAAATGGAAGCACTGTGATATATCATAATTATAACATAGAGTTCGAAAATATTATTTAAAGTAGTAGAGCCACGCTGACATAATACATATCGACGTAGCACAAATCAGTTATCTTAACCGAAGATGGACCACGCTCGTTTAAAATACTTTTTTTCTTATAGGATAGGGTGACAAACGAGCACACAGTCCACCTGATGGTAGGTGGTTGCTGTGGCCAATAAACATCTACATCTATCTTCGCTTACGAATCAAAATGCAGATGCGTTGTCACCCGTGAGGACTAAGATCGAATGCCTTGTTTCCAATAAAAAGGGGTCTCCGGTTCTCTACACTCACCATACGAAACACAGCAGCGTTATGCTGCTATTTTACGCTGGTATTCTGTGAGAGCGTGGTTCTTCCCCGGTCGAGCCGACCCTTTCGTGCTACAACTATACTACTAATATAGCTGCAGCATGGCTCTACTACGTAAAACCATTTATTTTATCAATTTCCCGTTTTTAAAAAAATCTCCCAATCTTTTCGGATAAAATATAGCCTAGATCATGCCTGGCATTGCTCTCTATTTTTTTTTCGTGAATTTTCATTACGATCGTTTCAGCCATTCCGCAGATTAACTCAGAAAGACAGAAGGACAGACGGACAAAAACACAGACACAATTTTTTAAATTGGTTATTTAGGTCTTAATGACATGAAAATTACTCCTTCAGCTCAATATAAGGTTGTTATTTTGATATTACAGTCAGGCGCATATATTTTATTTATATGTAGAGATAATAAGCTTTACTGTAATAACAATTTATCAATTTTTGTATTTCATAATGTAACTTAGTACTAACAACATAGTGTTAAAAATTGTTCAACTGAAATTGTAAGCACTTTTTTTACCTATATCCGGTTACAGAGAACGTGTGTGAGTTCGGTTATTGGATTGAAAGCCTAATAGAGCTTTAATGAGGAAGTTCTGTAACGAAATAACACTATAAATTGGTTCAGTGCTTTTGACGGAACATGATATGTGCCTCTTTGTAAAATATTTAAAATTTTACAAAAAAGATTGCATATAGGAGATAACACACTAAATACATATCATAATTAAGAATTTATTGTGTAGTGTAACGAATGTTTGTCTTGGATTCTTTATTTTAGTAAATTTCAAACTAAAATTTATTTGTCTGTTAGCCTTTACATCCGATTACAAAGAGAGATTTCAGAGAAAAGTAATAAGAAACAGGCTTTCTAACCTGTAACTTTTTCTATCCTAGACTGCATCGTCAGTTGGGGCAATAACCTCCCCATTGTTCAGCGGCGGATTTGTGATGTCATATACTTGCGTGATCGTATAGTGATGGTGTAAGAATATGCACTATCACATATCGGCTCGTGGTTCTGGTAAGAGACGACAGAGAAAGAGATGGGCAGCAGCGTCTTCTAATAACAACTAGAAAATAAACTGTCGTTGCCAGGGACTCTCCCATTGTAGGTAGGCCTTGCATTATTCTGACTGACTATACCTTAACTGATGGCTGCACCAGAAATCTTCAACCTTTGGCATTACTTTTCGTCACAGGTCTGTGTTTATTAGGTATATCCTTAATGAGATGGTTATACTTTGTTTAAACCATGAGATCTTTGTGGTATTTCCAAAATTTTCATCTACTGACATCCGCGGTATTATTACCGTGTCTCAGTGAGTTTCAGCATATTCTTATAATACCTTACCTGCCAAATTTACAAATAATTCTTGTAATTTGAGAAAAAAAAGTAATTTATTAAAAGTATGACCTCCGATTATTATTATTTTTATATTGGAGTTTCATATGTTTTCTTTATCAGTGAAATAGGAAATCGGTGTTATTGTAAGTAAGAATAATGTCCCATAAATATAAAAACCGTGTTGCGTAACCCAAAAGAATGCTAGGCTCGGAGGTATGAGTAACATTAAACGGTATATCTAAAATATTATATGCGTTCACAACTGACATACTTCGTAGTTCTACTCCTCGCGCCTTTTTTGTAGTGAATTTTATTTTATTTTAATTGTAATTTTAAGACTTCAAGCAATTTTGTGTGTAATACTTCGTCATTTGAAATAAATACATCATATTTGCCGTGTGGGGGCAGTATATAACTGTATAGTAAAAATACAGCCTATATACGTTCCAACACTGGGCACAAGCGGCCTCACATTTCTGAAGGTTTTAGGTTAAGGAAGTGTTCATTGCGGTGATCCAATGCGTGTAAGTGGTATGTCTTCAAAATATTTTATATAACATAATCAGACATGCAAGTTTTCTCACGATGTTTTCCTTCATCGTCATGCACGTGGTAAATCAGCATTTAAATTTCAATCAACACCAATAAAATTGCAATTTTATTGACGTCGGCTTAGTTGAACCCAGGTTGCTCGCGTACTGTGAAATTTACGGTGAGCGCTTTGCCTCTGGGGTAACACAACCGTGGTTGAGTATTAGTATTGATAGAAGTGAGTAATTAGTAGTATTACATAAGAGTACCTATTACGCCATCTCATCCAATCATTGTTATAAGGAGCTACTTCGAAAAATGTTTAGAATGTCTCATGGTCTCCCAATAGATGGCGGCGACATAAGACATTTTCCATTTAGACATTTCTATTTTGTAGAATTTAATAGAAACTTTTTTATCTACTATAGAATATAAATAATAATTATTGAAAACATTCTTATGTTTAACATACCACTAGTACGGAAAAAAACCTCAGTCCTGGAAAGAATTAGTGAGAAACACAGCGAGACATTTTTTTAAAGAACAGCTTTAAATCATAATATGTTATACAATTAACTACACAAAATAAATAAGAAATAGCTTGGTAGCAATCACTCCATTCCCAGGGGTTATTATGATCCATAATGTAAAGATGTAATTTTTCTACTGGCGATACATCATACGTGGCAGTGGCGTCAAAGAAGCGAGATATCCAGTACTGCGATTCTAATCCGACTGCATTGCGTGGCGTAATTAGCACAATCAATCAATCAATAGAATATTTATGGTCTTATCTGTATGAGTAATAATTTATATTAGTTCAAAGGCAATATATATAGGATAATCAAATAATAAGAAAATCCCCTAACAAGTGGACTTTTAAAACAAAAGAACATTAACTATGCTCATCGCACACATGAATATTCTTGAAATAATTTTACTTGTGGTCACTTAGGATCGAAATTCGTAATTCATTAAATTGTTTAGTTCGTAAATTAGACAAGATTTATTACACTTTCAACTGCACACTTAAATATAAAAATAGATATCTAATATATGAAATATGAAATAAACGCATTTTTGAGTATTGAAAACGAATATATGAAATTACACAAAATTCACAGCTCATTCAGTCAATCTGTAAGTAACTATTTTTAGTTATCTTTTGTAAAAAAGAAAACAACTTTAAAATTTAATGCCGAGTCGGAGCTTTAATTCTTCTTTATATTATGTCTCAGCATCGATTTTATATTGTGAAATTATTTTATTAAATACGCTTCGACCGTGTTGTGGCGGTGTAAGAATATCCACTACCCTATATCATCCTATGGGTGTCGTAAAAGGCGACAGAAGGAAACTGAACCAGGAGATGGGTAGCAGTATTTTTTTAATAATACATACTACTACGGTCATATAAAAAACTGCGTTTGTCAACCCGCGAAGCATTCTATGGGGGTCTATGTTCAGCCAATTTTGATGCCTCTTTCGATAGGCTCTAATGGTAATGGTATACGCTTCGACATTATTGATCAAGAAAGATTAATTTATTAGGTATTGTTATGCGAATTTTAGTATTTTTCGTGTTTATCACCAAAACCAAGAAGTTTATAGGAAGATTTCTCTCATCACTGCTTTTTAAAGATATTTTAACGTTAAAGCTGTAAAATATTGGGGTTTTAAATAATTACTTATACAATTACTTATTTGAAAACTTCGACAATTTCTAATTGCAATCTTATTACTATCGAAAAGCTTCCTAACTTATGTAAATAGTTGTAGCAACTTAAATAAATAGTCACAGTGTATATTCACTCTAAAATCTATTTAAAATATTACTTAGACTACGGAGAAAGCTGGTAATGAATTCGATAATATTTTTTACTTATTATGATATAATAAAGCTCTAGGTATTAAATTGCACTGTCACAGCGCATTAAATGCCTATGGCTTGAAGACAGACACCCAGATCATAATCGGACGGAAAGACAGACGCCGGTTAATTGTCACAATCCTGTAAGCGTGCTACCCGTATTATTCTAATTCGTTCACTTAAAGCATTTTTATTCAAAATTTTAGTCAAACATTAACAAAGTCATCAACCATCGACACAATAAAGCAAAGAACATTATGGAAAACAAAGTAATATTATTGATCAAGAAATATTAAATATTAATAAAAAGTAAAAACTGACTTCAAATAAATAAAAGGAACATTACATCACGTCGGGGTCACCACTTAGGCTATAGAATGGAAAAGTGGAGATCTCCCGCCGGGCATGGTAATCATCCCGGAGAGCGGCCAATGTTCCGTGTGGTAGTTCGGAGTTATTCTATATACACCGCAGTAGTTCGGAACTTTGATAGCGTGATTTAGGCTTCAATGCGTTTCACTTGTGGTGCGACGACAGCACCCCCACAAATGTTGGTCAGGTGTACCGTGACTACCACGCTTGGCAGGTGGATTCCCGATTGCAGTACCCGATGTTTTTTTAAATACCAAGCGTGGTATTCAAGGTAAATCTTCCCAACTGGAGAGTCCAATATCAAATAGAGTTTTAGGTAGGTATATCTGATGGCTATATGTTCTTTCAAAAATACTCCATATTAATTTCGCTTCTGTTTGTTTTTCTTTGTACTTATTAATAAACGGGTCGTTTCAATAGAACATTAAATTTAAATCTAATTTGAATATTTAAAAATACGATAATTCTATAATAAATTGTGAATAACAGTGTTAATTGTATGATTATTAAGCCTATATGTATAGTATTTCTTTATTAAAGAGGAAAAAAAGGGAAAAAGCAATTTTATTTAAACTTTTAATTCAAAATTTTGTGAAACAAAAATTCTACCAAAAAAAAACCACGATGATATTATTTACTAATCACATTATTGTAAGTATTTTATGTAATATGGAATTTGTAACCTACTTAATTTGTAAGTATTTTATGAAAACTAAAGTTACTTTGCAATACATTTTGTTTATTTCGAACGCCATGTGCGTTTTGTTTGCCATATAGCTCATTTTCTGCAGATCGATTGTTACAAATATAATAATTACATTCTAAACGTGGTAGAGCCACGCTGCAGCTATATTATGGTTGAAGCACGAATGGGTCGGCTCGACCGGGGTAGCACTACTCTCTCACAGAATACCCGCGTAAAATGGCAGCTTAATGCTACTGTGTTTCGTATAGTAACTATAGAGAAGTGGAGACCCTTTTTAATGGTAACAAGGTGTTCCATCGTAGTCAGGGGTAACAACGCATCTGTATTTCGATTATTCATCAAGGATCAATATCGTCGATCATCATTGTGCAAATATACCCTTGCGCTTGACCCGCTTTCCATGTGTAATACGTACTATCTCTCCGAAGTTGTTATATTATAGATTTTGCTGATATTCTTATTTCAAAAAATTGTACTTTCACAGCGGGTTCCATATAAATTTGAACCGTTTTCCTTTACAAAAATGCATGCCAGTGCTAAAACACAGAAAAGATATTTGGCTGACTCCTATCTGACAATGACGTCCAGCTGCACTTAGATGCTAGAATTTAATGTCACAAGAGTACTCTCATAGATTACTGTATAAAAGTACTCTGTACGCTGAGTATCCGATATAGCATAACGGATCAGTAAGCTGAAATGGCTCGATGAACCGATAAATGATTGGGAAGAAAGGTTCAAGAGTGGCAGCATTGTTGAGGTGCAGGCAGGTGGCTAAAACCCTGCATTACCTGGAGAGGCCTTTACTTAGCAGTGGACTTGTGAAGTGATGATGATGATAAATTTAATATTATGTAGATGTTTATGGTCCGCAGCATCTAATTTGTGTGCTCGCATGTCACCCTTATTCTATAAAATGTAAAAGCCATCTTCAAGGAACTAAATATTAGGTCCTTACATATGAAATTAGCGTTTTGTCGTACTGACCACTTTGATCTGAAATATCTCCTCTTTGATTAAGAATTCCAAATTCAAATTTATAAATTCATTTAGCTGGTACATGTGAGTTTTGAAAACAGTCATCCATTTGTTTTTTCCTCATTATTTTTTTCTTTGGCGTCGCTTATTACCGCACAATGGAAAACATGAAATATCGGTATATTTACAAGTACGAGTTCTACCGTGGCACCAGTGCTGCAGAAACAGCTCGAAGGATTAATGATGTATACGGCGCTGGTGTCGCAAAAGAAAGCACGGTACGTTTTTGGTTTCAACATTTTCGTTCTGGAAATTTCGACCTTCAGAACCAACCCCGTGGACGGCCGGAGATCAAAGTGGAAAATGAAGAATTAAAGGCTATTGTGGAAGCGGATCCATCACAAAGCACTTCAAAGATAGCTGCAGGCTTCGTGGTAAGTGATAAAACTGTATTAATCCACTTGAAGCTAATCGGGAATGTAAAAAAACTTGAACGATGGGTACCTCATGAATTGAGTGAATCGAACTTGGAAACACGCGTCGACTGCTATGTTACTTTGCTCAAACGACACAATAATGAAGGGATTTTAAATCGAATCATTACTTGTGATAAAAAGTGGATACTGTACGATAATTGGAAGCGCTCGTCGCAATAGCTGAACCCTGGAGACCCAGCCAAATCCTGCCCTAAACGAAAATTGACTCAGAAAAAGTTACTGAGTGTTTGGTGGACTAGCGCCGGTGTCGTTTACTACAGCTTTCTAAAATCTGGCCAAACGATTACGGCAGATATCTATTGTCAGCAACTGCAAACTATGAAGGAAGAACTAGCTGCTAAACAACCGAGATTGGTCAATCGCTCTAGGTCACTGCTGCTTCACGACAACGCAAGACCACACACTGAACAACAAACAACCACTAAGTTAGATGAGCTACAATTGGAATGTCTGCGACATCCACCGTCCTCCCCGGACTTTGCTCAAACAGATTACCATTTTTTCCGGAATTTGGACAACTTCTTACAAGGAAAAAAATTCAACTCCGATGCGGCAGTTCAAACCGCCTTCAAAGAGTTTATTGATTCTCGCCCCCATGGTTTTTTGAGTAAAGGGATCAATGAACTACCTATGAGATGGCAAAAGTGCACAGATAACAATGGTGCATACTTTGATTAATTAAATATATTTTACAAAAAAAAAATTACTTTATATTCCTCCCGTACAAAACGCTAATTTCATATGTAAGGACCTAATATAATAAAATAATTTCCACATAATAGCTTCTGAAGTCGGGACTTTAATATTTCTTCATACTGTCTTAGCTAAGTAAGCAGTCACAGCTATATCATGGTTATATTATGATATGGTTGTAGCACGAATGGGTCGGCTCGACCGGGGAAGGACGTCGCGTCTCACAGAATACCTGCGTTAAATATCAGCATAATGCTGCTGTGTTTCGTATGGTGAGTGTAGAGAACCGGAGAACGTTTTTACTGGAAACGAGGCATTCCATCTTAGTTCTCAGGGGTGAAAATGCATGTACATTTTGATTCTTAATTAGGTATAAAATGTTAAATGTAGATATCTATGGGCCACAGTATCCACTTAACATTAGTTACACTGTGTAATTGTTTGTCACCATTATTCTATAAAAAAAATTACTGAAATATATTTTAACCACAAGTAGGTGCTTGCTTGCGTCAGTTAGTATTTTGTAATTGGTGTACTTTCTGTTAGTGAAAGAATTTTCGGTTTCCGGATCAGCAGTTCTAGAGATATATCTCCTACAAACAAATTCATAGATAAACAACTTTAACACTCTATGATATTAATTTTGGTGATATGTAGATGAAAAACTGTGAAAATTCTATTTTGTTTACCTGTATAGAACTGTAGTATCCAGAAGAAAAGTTGATGCATTATCCACACACGTTCTCTTAAGAGTCGTAGTGGGACAGCGTGCTCTGCATCCTAATGAACTCTAGTTCATTACAATTCCTCTTTAATCATACGTGCTGTTGTCTGAGATACGAATGTTGAGTGATGAAAAACAAAAATCTTTGTCATGAAATATATGTTCATTATCTTTTTGAGTTTGAGTCTAGACTTTTTACTATTTATTTTAATAAACATTATTGTGGGAAACAAATCAGGAGATGGCTATCTACCTGAAAATCCTCGATTGATTGACTAGTCGTCGTAAGCGCGACTGCTGATCATGTGGCCCCGGGTTCGAATCCCGGGTCGGTGTAAAATAAGTTGTTGGGTTTGTCTATTGAGACATTCTCAGTAGCAGCCCATATCAGGAAATTGGCGGTGTTTTACTCACGTGTTTCAATAAACAATAAAGTAGAATATATATACAAATAAATAAAATTGATGTGTCTGTTTGTAATGTCAAAATAACAGATTTTCAATTAACGCATATGAAAGTATATACGATACTTATGACAAAAACACAATTTTTTAAATTTTTGTCTGTTTGTCTGTCTGTCTGTTCCGGCTAATTTTCGAAATGTCTGGACTGATTTTGACGGAATTTTCACTGGCAGATAGCTGATGTTATAAGGAGTAACTTAGGCTACTTTTATTTTAGAAAAATAATTAAAACCCATAAAATCCAATCGTAATAAATTACACACGGGCGAAGTCGCGGAGAACAGCTAGTTTTAAAAATATACTGGACTTACTATGTGGTGGGATATCTTTTGTGGAATCTACCCTCATATATCTGCCACCAAATAGCAGTGCCTACACTGTGGCAGATATCCCAATAGGCAGATATCCAGATATCCAGAGAGCCAGTAAATTTACAGGTTGTGAGGCATTCTATCCTTCAGAATCTTCAGATGTGAAAACGCATCTTTGTTTGAAGTTGGCTGCAGGTGTCTACAGACTGCAGTAGCCAATTACCATTGGGAAGGATTAAACTTCTTAATCACTACTGCCACGTGTTCGGCAGTGAAGAAAAACAATCTGAGGGAACTTGCATCAGAAATTAAAAAATATAATATATTTCGAGGATATATGAAACCAACTTTTTTACTTACTAAAAGCCAGTGCTTGACAACAGTCCCACCTAAAGATACGTAGCAAGTGGTAATGGAGCCCTTCTTTGTTGCCCTAGAACCTTTTTAGGAGGAGACTTGTCTCCAGAATTAAGACGTAAATGTTACTTTAATTTACTTCTATTAGGAATTAACAGTTCTTTAAAGAGATGTTTTAAGTAAAATTTTATTCAGTTTACTTACTATTCTTATAAACATTTTACTGCATTGTTTGAATGTTAATTGACTTGCCAGCAGTAGTATTTCATAAACGAAGTCTGTTTTTGTTTTGATTAAATTTAAATTTCAAATTCATTTAATCACGCATAGAATAGAGTGGCGATGTAAGACTCCACGTCGTCTACTCCATGTCGTCCCTTGGATTTCGTAAAAGCGATAGAGGGAAACAAGCCAGGACATGGGCAGTAACGTTAAAAACCTGAAAATAAAAATATCTGCAGTAGCATACCCGCCTGCCAAGTGTGGCGACAATGGCAAATATTATGAAGCCTATGTTCATGGACTTTGATAGACTGTAATGAATAGATGAATGAATGGATGAATAATTGTGTACATTAAATAGCAAGTTTATTTACTTTACTTGGTATTAATATAAATATATACGTACATGAAGTATTTTAAGTTTCTAGGCTTGCCAGAAGTGCCCGCAAATATAATCTAATTATATTATCGAATTGTTCATTTTCTCAGCTTCTTGAGTGATTATCCATCAAAGCTTATTGGTATAATAATTTATTATAACTTAAACGCGGTTAAGTATAAAGTGTATAAAAACTTTTATCCGACTATCCCAGAAGGAGGGTAATGTTTTCGAATGAGTGTGTGTACACAGGTATGTATGTATATTTCTATTGCACGTTCTGTAGCTTAAACGGTAGATTTTAACATAAGGGGTGTCGTTAGAATCGCCTTAGTTACATATGGAATAATTTTTTTATCTTTTCAATAAACTTTCTAAAGCAGTCGGGTTTTTTCAATTACTGTTTTAATCTTTATGCTTGTTGTATATAGTAAAGATTTTATACAATATTTTAACGTTCATTGTGATTATTTCATTTTTTGACTATTATAAGCCAGTGCTTGACAACTATCCCACCTGATGGTAAGTGAGAAGAAAAGTAAAGAATATTCTAGTAGTCTCTACTAGGTCTCCGTCCTTTGCCTTTGCCTAGAAGTCCGTCCAGGTACCTGATACCTGCTATCTTCTTATCTAATTCAACCACCAAACAGCAGCGTTTGCACTGCTGTGTTCCGGTCTGAAGCATATTTTCATTCCATCTTAGTCCTTTAAGGTAAAAACACATCTGTAGCCTTATTCTCTTTTCTCCTTTGTTTGAAGTAGTTACATGTCTCATGTATCTATAGGCTATCATAGCCATTTACAATCAGGTGGATTGTAAGTTCGTTTGCCACTTCAGTTTTATAAAATAAAAAAGTTACAATTTGTAATAATGTCTCAGGTACCAGTAAGCTGACGCGGTTGTCAATTTATTATATCTTGTTCGTCATTAGTCCATATGTCCAGCTGGACATGGGTCGCGTATTTTAGGAAAATTTTTCCTTAACCGTCACGTTTGTCAGGCGGACTGACAATCGCAGTACTAGACGTCTCGCAACTTTGACGCTGATTCCCGTCGTCGGTCTGGGTAATTTACGTCTGACGTAAGCGAAATGGTATCCTACCATTTGTCAGAATTCATAAGATTTTTCGGATGTTTCTCATTTTTTTATAGAATAAGGGTGACAAACAAGTACACAGTCCACCTGTTGGTAAGTAGTTGCTGTGGTATCTATATTAATTTATCAAAATAGATATCTATATTTATCAAAATGCAGATGCGTTGTTATCCTTGAGGACTAAGATGGAATGCCTCGTTTTCAGTTAAAAGCAGCATTAAGCTGCTATTTTAAGCTGGTATTCTTAGTTGCCTCTTCCAAAACCCACGGGACGAAATGGGTTGATTCCTTACACCGCCATCACGTGGTTTCGTCAATAAGTGAATAATAGTTCTACATAAGAAGGACATCATTAAAGCATTCTAGAAAGGATACCCTTTTCCGTTCACGTGCGAAGAGAATCCGAACGTACAAGTGAAGGTGTCATAACGCAGTTCGTCGGGAATCCAATATAACCCAATTCGGATACACCCAACCCGATGCGACCTCTCATGGTTGTACGTGACGGCATTCGTTTTATGATTTTTTCGTTCCTCACATTTAATTTCGAGCAGATCGATGCGGGATTATGTAATATGTTACCGCTTTCACTCGTTTTGCGCTGACATTGAAACTTTGACGTTCATAAAAAGTTTTATGGAAGATTTTTCCTGTGGCATGAATATCTAAGGGAGCGATATGATGTTTCGATATTTTGTTTTATAAATAACAGATTTTTAACCACCTTTTTAACCAATAGGGATGGTTCATTTTGGTACAAGTCATATAAGTTATCAATAAAATAATTAAAATATTCTATAATATTTAAAAGAGATACGGACGATACGTGTAATTAAACTTAAAAAAGTAATGCGAGTGATGTTAAGGCAAAGTGTATCGAAAGAAAGAGATCCAAATTCTTTTATTTTTTTTTTTAGTTTTTTGAAGTGGGTTTTTTCTGAGTTTTAATTATAATAAAACCAGCACATTCGATTAGTAGTACATTTCAAGCATATATGGAGTCTGCTTACGTGTTGTCGAGCAGTATAGTAAGTTACTCCCGCTCCATTACCTTCTTAAATGAGAAAAGCCCTCCATACTGATCGTTAAAGATAAGTAGAAGTGTAGTAATCACTGTTGAGTTCTTTCATATTTTTATCATTAAGGTAGCAAATATGCTAAAAATCTGCGTAAAGGTAAGTCCACTTGCAACTTCAAATAAAGGAGGTTACAAAAGCGTTATCACCTTTAAGGGCTGATGGAATACCTTATTAATAACAGGTTGTGTATTATACTAGCTTTTAAAATATAACAGAAAGTGTTCTGATGTTTTGTGGTAAAAATAGGTAGGAAAGTTGTGTGAATACCATCCCAGGTGGATCCAGATAGGCTCCTAGTTAAAACAGAATTACTGCAACCGAGTTTTTTATAAAATTAAGGTTACACACAGATTAACAATCCACATGATGTTGTAGATACTGTATAGATATGTGTATAGACACATGCAACCAATTTTAAACAAAGAAGGCTACACATGCGTTGTAACCACCGAGCTCTAAGATGGATGCCTCTCATCATGTATCCACCAATAACATCCAATCTACCACTACACAGATTCACCTTAGACCCTTCCCTATTTTTTCCATTTCATTCACCTTAAACCCTTCAGACCAAAATACGGCAGTATACAGCACAGCCAGAGTGCACATCCAGAGTGACTCGTCATCAGAAAAGGAGTACGACCAAGTACAAATAAAAATAATATTTTTATGTGTATTAAAAAGGAGTGTTACTTGTAAAAACTTTAAGTATCCTACAACGGACGACGTACAACGTTTGACGTTAATGGAGGTTGAAAAAGTTGCTTTTGGACAGAAGCCAATGCTGCAATTCGGGAACTAGGAGGCCGCTAGTAATAGCAAAGTGTAAAGAGACTGACAGCAGTGTTGTTTTTACCGATTCAAAATAAATCATAGCTTTCTAATTACGTGTTGTACAGTTTAATTTTTAAAAATGTTTTATGCTGTGAATATACATACATAACATAAACTAATGGGTAGGCAGAGACTACGGACTTCCATTTGGCACGATCCTGACACACCTCTCTTGTCTCCTCCACATCCATATACCTACGCATACACGCTCGTCGGTTAAGGGTACTCTTAATTTGGCCCATTTTCAGTATATCGCCAATTTTTGTAATGTACCCTGGATAAATGTAGATCAAAAAATTTAGATATATAAATATTAGATTTCCAATTTCTTTAAAGATAACGAGTGTCTAAATAAACAAATAGCAGTATTTAAAATTGTATATAATATATTTAAAAGGGTTTTTGTAAAGAGTATTTTGAAAATATAAAGTGTTCAAAACTTGGAGCAATCTCGTCCCAACGTCGTAGTATATTGGAGACGACATAAACGTTCAACATGGTTTCACATGGACCAACATCCAGACTTTAATTCATTATTTATTTTACTTACAGCTAGCTGTTCCCCGCGACTTCGCCCGCGTGTAATTTATTACGATTGGATTTCATGGATTTTAATTTTTTTTTGCGCGGAACCCTAATTATTTTTCTAGAATAAAAGTAGCTTAAGTTACTCCTTATAACATCAGCTATCTGCGAGTGAAATTCCGTCAAAATCGGTCCAGTCGTTTCGGAGATTAGCCGCAACAAACAGACAGACAGACAAAAATTTAAAAAATTGTGTTTTTGTTATAAGTACCGTACATACTTTCATATGCATATAGTAAAAAGCTATAATTTTGACATTACAAACAGACAATTCAATTTTATTTATTTGTATAGATGTATGCGAGAATCAAATATCACCAGATGTCGCTAGTTGGGACTAAGTTGAACTTATTTGTTACGCAGACAGTTACACAGAGTGTCATCGTCATTGAAAAGTATCGTTTTAATAAAATATTTTCGGTTTCTTGTGTATGTGTGTGTATAAACAAAACAATACCTCGGTGCTGTATTCTATAAATTTTTACACATTTTTGGGAATATCCGTAGTTTGGTTTATCCATTTCTAATGTAATTGATATAAAATTTAACGAATATTTCAGAAAGAAACATTAATACTCATTTCTAACAAATTTACTTCCCCCGCTGTGAAATATTTTACCTCATTCCTAAGTGACGCCAAACTTGTGGGAGAAAACGTCGTGGGTGCCTTGACTAATACACTTTCCCACTGTGTTACCGAACCGTTACAAATCTGAAATGGACTTTGTCATTAATGCACTTTTAAAAATTTACATATTATCGGCGTTACTCATAAAAATTGAGGGCTTTTTAAGAAATGCTTTAAGTTGCTCCTCTCTCTCTCTCTCTTTTACTTATTATGAGCCTGTACTTGACTTCTATCACACCTGGAGGTAAGTAGTGATGATGCTCTAGATGGTAAATTGCACTGTCTTAGCGTAAAACAAAAGCCTATTCTCTTGCGTAAAAGACGCCCGAAATTGTAATCGGACGAAAGACAGACGTTGCTTCATTATTACACTCCTTTGCTGTACGCATTGCGAAAGACTCAGCAAACCGTTTAGTTCGAATTTTTTTTTATAGGATAGGGTGACAAACGAGCACACAGTCCACCTGATGGTAAGTGGTTGCTGTGACCCATAGACATCTACATCTATCCTCAATAAAGAATCAAAATGCAGATGCGTTGTCACCCGTGAGGACTAAAATGGAATTCCTCTTTTCCAGTAAAAAGGGTCTCCGGTTCTCTACACTCACCATACGAAACACAGCAGCATGAAGCTGCTATTTTACGCTAGTATTCTGTGAGAGCGTGGTCCTTCCCCGGTCGAGCCGACCCTTTCGTGCTACAACTATACTACTAATATAGCTACAGCATGGCGCTACCACGTATAAGATTCTTTCGAATGCGTAGAATATCAACAACAAAAGGTTAAAGAGCCGACCTGATTGTCCGGTTTCCTGTTTCACTCAATGAAATGCATCCTATAAATTAAGGATAGGTTGGCTACTCTGCGCCTGTGCTCGACGCTGACAAGATTGGTTTCAAACACACCAGGATTACCAATAAGCCTCTCAGCACGTCTCCATTCTACTGATCTTTTTGCCTATCTCACAGTAAAAAAAAACGGATATAGAGATAATTTTACTTAAGTTAAGCAGGCGATAATCAGTAATAATTATATGGCCGTTAATTCATTTCACAATATCATTTCACTTTACGTGAGTACTTAAAAAGTTTAAAGATGTACGTACGCCTTGTTACCAGTAAAACACAGTATTAAGCTGCTATTTTAGCTGGTATTTGTGCCGCAGTTATAATACCTTCTAGCGTGGCTCTATCCTTTATTTTCAAATTAAAATATTTAAATACAAAATTTCTCAAATTAACAAGTTTCGCATCCTCATCACCCTGTTAACAATTTACCGTGGATCTCTTCCATGGACGGGACGACTTGCGACGTAGCTGGCACGCGTAGCGCTAGAATTGAAACGGCAGGCGAATTGTCGATCTTAATACCAGATATCTCGCACTTCTGATTACTTTTGTACATCACCAGTTTACAGGTTTTATACCTGGTATAAATACGATTTTATGATAGCGTGAAAGTGTCCTTTTGCTGCCACTACTCGATGATAGAACGTTAAAATGAAGATATTGTATAATATAAATAAGTACTGCTGCTTTGCTGTTTAAAAATCACATGAATTGCTTGGGACTAGGCAACTCAAAGATGTGCTGATTTTGTTCCTTAACGGAAGAAGATGTTCCTTAACGGATTGAGAGACCTTCATGTGTAAAATTAACACTCACCTGGGAAACTACGTACTTAGCCGAAAAGAAGTCATAGCCAAGAAGAAGACATTTCGTCTTCATCTTGGCTAAGTACGAGTAAGATATTTCGTTCTTATTCTGCTCACATCTAAGCTACAACTCGTGGAAGATGTGTCAAATGCTACATAGCATATTTTTAATTAGTTTGGAATGTAAACCTTCAGGTATATAATATTGCTAAATAAACTTTTGGCAAACAACGACAAACTTTGTTGTCATTCGTAGAAAATTAATTTTTGAACAAAAATTAAAAGCCGTCTTCAAAGAACTAAAAAGACAAATTATTTCCGCTCATTAATTACTTTTAAGTTCTAAGTCTAAACTTTTATTTAGTTAAGGATTATTTAAAGTTCTTGTAAAAATCTACACCGTTTCGTAAAAATAAGACCTCAGAGAATAACCAGCAATAAACTTGGGTATTTTAATTCCATGTTGTACTGTCGTTTACGACTCATAATAAAATACTACCTATACTATACACATTACATACATGCATATGTAAGTTATATATAACATCACATCGCATAATACTTAGTGTATATGACATATTGCATACATACATAGTGTCAGTCCTGTAAACCCGGAGGCGCACTTATTATTTTGCTTTTATTTTATTATTTTTTACTGTGTTTGTTAAATAAATGTTTTTCTATTCTAAGAAGAAAATAGAATATTATAGATGGTAAAAATTGGCGAGTTGTATAAATAGCTGTTTTTGGCTCGCCGCTGACCGCTAAGTCCAGCGGTCAGCCACCGCAGAGTCTACAACACCTAAAGATGCCTCGTGTAGAGGCGAAACACGTGTCGTATTGTCGTTGGTGGTGTGTCTTTCCTAGTGTAGTGGTGCTGGGATTAGTGGTGACGGGGATAGTGCACGCAATTGAGAGAGGGCGGGAGGTGCTCTTCAAACTAGGTACGACACATCATTTTATTTTATCGAGCGGATGTACGCGAAGTAATTTTTACCATCTTTAATGTAATGGATTTCCGCAATGTAACACCTGATTCTATTAATTATCTTAAAATAGAATACTATGTTATTCCTTTGGTTATTTTTATTAAAAACGAATATAAATAATATACACAAGTTAGGTAGCAAAGATAATTTAAATCAATTAGTTAAGTAGGTAGGTAAACATAAACGAAAGTAAAATAGACACTATTCTTCATCAGTCGAAGTGTCGGAATCGTTGCCACTTGCATTTATAATAAGGCATCCAACGTCATTACGTTCTGAACCCTTAATTAAATAGTATTTTTGTTATTGGTTCACTCAAAATTTCATCTTAAGGTAGTTCACTGTCCTCACAAGGACGAAAAAACAATTTCTGTATACGTAGCAGAGTCAACAAAACAACCTTCCATTACGGCGTTTCGTTTTAAAATGCCAAATTCTCCTGCGAGTGTACGCCGCACGCGGCGACCTTTGATGTCAATATGCGGCACGTGATGAGGCGGCGCGACACAAAGGCAATCGTATCTAAGCGAACAGGCTATACCGAGCAGGCAGATTCCAGAGTCCAAAGAACAGCGAGTTACCCGTACATAAATAACTACGTATACTATATACATTATGTACATGCATAATGTATGTAATTTATGTAATAAACATAGTAGTTTATATGATCATATGTGATTGTAATAAACATTACATACGTTGCATCCATATGCCTGTAATTCCGAGGTTACCGAGGACGCAGAGTCCAAATAGCGTCGAGCTACCCGTACATAGCAAACCACATTTTTCCAAAAATATGGGTTAAAACGGAAAATTCTGAAAGAAGTGGTAGGTGACTGATTCATCGCCTTCACAAATATAAACTCAATCTTATTAGTCACTTTTTATTGCGTACTAGCCAAGTTAAATAATTAGCACATTCCAATTGTAATAAATCCAACTAACATGGCACAACAGAAGCAAATGTATATCAATATTTTTAAATGTCAATGAAATCAATATATCAGTATAACAGTAGACACAGTATTTACAAAAGTTTCAGAGTGAGAGTTTTTTCTAGACATCATCGTCCTATATTGACATATTTTATAGTAGGTATTTTAACAGAATTTCCTCTACAAGTTAGTTTGTTACAACTTCATCATCATTACCAGCCTGTGACAGTCCACTACTTAACGTAGGCCTTTCCCAAGTTGCGCCACTTAGCCCGGTCTATGGCTACACGCATACAGTTCCTACAAACCGCCTTGCGCAGATCGTGACTCCATCTAGTCAGGGTGCTACTACTACTTACTACTTACTTAATTAACTTTGTGTATCAGTTTGTTTCATATATTTTGAATAAATTAAAAAAAAATACATATATCTTTATAGTGAAGATGCAGTTAAAGATATTTAAAATATAAAATCTCTAATTTTACCACTCACATCAACATATATTATTTTCGTTGATAGCATAAACGAATACTGTGGTATATCCTTATTGTAATGTATATAATTTAGAACGGTCACTGGATTGAAAATTAACCATAAACTCTATGTCACGCGCTTTTATATTCATTCTTATCTTGATAAAATGCAAAGGGTGCATTTATTTGTAAACTGTCAGCCTTATCTTTGTTACCTTAAAGTTGTTATTGCTTTGACAAATACGAATTTTACAGAACAACAGGCGTGGATAATAGTGTTTAATACGTTGGGCTGTGAAATGTTTCCAACCATTCAACCCTCGTTTGAGGTCAAGAACATTTGCTTTTCTCACATATTCAAACGATACCTACGTTTTATACCGTTTGGTAAAGAATTTTTATGTTCATTTAGATAAATAAAATAAAATAAAATAATTATATTAAAAATACTGTTAATTAATACTATTAACTTCAATAATATTCTTGTAACTATCTCGTAAGCTAAAATTGCTTATGTTTTGAGTGGTTCACGACGGTATTCGAATGGCGGATTCGATGTCGCGATTTTGGAGTTCACGTTCATTACCCTACCATCAGGCTACTGTCGCTTCCAAGGTGAGGTAAACCGTCAATCTACTGTCACTGATATTTGAAAAATACATATTAGCGGCAGTAGTATTAGTTTGTCCTAAAATCGATTTCCATTAAAATCGATTTTCATTATTAGATTCGTCAAAATTGATTTTAGCTATTAGACTTGTTTAAAACTTTATAACCGATATTTTTCAATTAAAAGCGTTACCGGTACAGCCTATTAAAAGTTCACTGCTGAACATAGGCCTCGCCATAGATTGCCTCATATGGGGACATTCGTTATTCCCATTTCCTATTTAATTTCTCTCTTTCGCCTTGTTCGGCACTCACGGGATGATATAGGGTAGTGGAAATTCTTACACCGACAATACATGGCAGCGGCAGTCAAAAATAATTTGGCTAAACTCTAGTCAATAACACATTTGAATGTTTTCATCTGTTAAAAGTAGTGTTAACCAAGAAAGACTTTGACTGTAACATTTACATAAATTAGGAATAAAATGAGGTTTGAAAATCGTAACTCCAAGTTCACAACTCATAATTAAGTACACTGAACGTTCACAGAATTTTGATAAAACGAACACACATCATACTGAAACCATTAAATAGCAATTTATAATCATCTATTTTTACGTGGTAGAGCTATGCTGCAGCTATATTAATAGTATAGTTGTAGCACGAATGGGTCGGCTCGACCGGGGAAGGACTACGCTCTCACAGAATACCAGCGTAAAATAGCAGCTTAATGCTGCTGTGTTTCGTATGGTGAGTGTAGAGAACCGGAGACCCTTTTTACTGGAAAAGAGGCATTCTATCTTAGTCCTCACGGCTGACAACGCATCTGCATCTAAATTCGCAAACGAAGATAGATGTAGATGTCTATGTGCCACAGCAACCACTTGCCATCAGGTGAATTGTGTGCTCGTTTGTCACCCTTATTCTATAAAAAAAAATCCTGAATGTATCTTATGGGTGTCAGATACAACTCTCAGGGATGACAGCTATTTAGGTAAACTTGTAAAATAAAATTTTACCTCCTTATGAAATTTCATTCAAATCGTTAGAGCCGTTTCCGTGAAACCAAATTATATAATATATTGCTCGTTTAAAGTATTAAGAGTACCTGGGCAAGCTTTACTCGGCGTTAGAATTTTTGAAGTGAAAACTTCTGGGCGATTTTTGGATTGGTAAATATTATGAGTTCGCGTCACCGATATTAGTATGTCTATAGCTACAAGTATGACGTGTCGCGCGTTAGATATACGGGTTAGACGCTTTTCGGATGGGTAAAATTTTATGAGTTCGCGTCGAACGTCGAATCGTGTCCAACATCAGCTGTCCAATAGCAGCTGAATATGTGGTGTTGCGCTTTGGTCCGAGAGCTCATGACGCATTTTTCATGAAGTGTTTGATGCATCATGAATCTTTGTTGAAAAGTATCAGTCCACTCAATAAGCAGGTATATGACAGTTTGCCTGGCCTACCTGGGTACACCTGGTACTGCGCATACAGGTAAGTCGCAAAAAAATTTGCCCAAAAAAAAGTGTTTGATTCAAATAATAATAATGACTATCCGTCAGCTAAGTTGATAAAGAATTAAGAAAAAAAAATGGCAGACACTTCTGAAGGGGTTAACATAGATGCAGACTACCCCAAAGTTGTATTTTCAAAAATTCCAAAAAAAGTGTTTGATTTAATCTGCCATTTTTACAGCGTGTTTATTATATATAATGAAAAATTCTCACAAAAGGGCAGACAGTTTCTCCGGGGGTTAATAATTTAAAATTGAAGTGTCTGTTTGTAATGTCAAAATAGCAGCTTTTAACTAAACGCATATGAAATTATATACGATATTTATAACAAAAACACAATTTTTAAAAAGATATTCTTTATTGCAATCAATTTGGGACTTATAAAGTACGGCCTTGTCACATTCTCTGCCGGTTAACCCAGGAGAAAAGCAAGAGTGTTGGCAGGTGCACACATTGACGGAAACAAAGGATAAACTAATAAACAGGTATACATAACATAACACGTGAATTGCTAGCTCTAAATATATTTATGGACATCTAATTGTAGGACAAGCGGCTCTTAGGTAAAGTAGCTTGGAAGACATAAGAAAGTAAATGTTTACGGTATGCATTCTTGCTGTCGACCTATTCGTGCTGCTGCACGAATAGGTCGACAGAAGAACTATGCTCGTACGTTATACCATCGTCAAATACTGCTGTTTTATTACGCTGGTATACCGATTTAGGTGTTTATGGGTTACAGTATCCATTTACCATCAAAATGGTAATGATGCTGTGTCGTATGATGAGTGACGAAAACTGGGGATCTTTTTTACTGATAATGGAGCAATCCATCTTAGTCTTCTGAGATGACACGCACTTGCATTTTAGATGGGGGTGCTTATGGTTCCACAGTATCCCCTTACTGGACTTAGTGCTCGATTGTCGCCCTTATTACTTTATAATAAAGAAATTATTTAAAATTACCGAAACTTACATAACGGAAAATTGGCAACAGAGTCGTACATGTTTCCAAGGAAGCATGTTTGGGACAACATGAGAGGTCTTTACTCAACTGGCGTGCGACGTTAATGCGGAATTGTGCCCAACATAATCCAGTTACTGCTAAGATGTAATAATATACAATTTGGAGTGGTAGATGTTTGCATTTACTGAGTGTGTCTACATTCATTCATGGCATAAATATGTTCATTCAGTCAGTAATACATCAGGCCATATTTTAATAATTTTTTAGACGTAAAGGACCGACGAACTTACATAGTTCTAGTTTCTAGTTAGTCTACCTGATAGTATGTGGCTGTGTTTTTTTTTTATAGAATAGGGGTTACAAAGTCCACCTGATGGTAAGTGGATGCTGTAGCCCATAGACATCTACGTTTATCTTCAATTAAGGATCAAAATGCAGATGAGTTGTCACCGCCTGAGGACTGAGATGGAATGCTTCGTTTCCAGTAAAGGGTCTCCGGTTCTCTACACTCACCATAACTTTTATGAGTCGAATATTTATTATTATTTTATTCGATTTTATTCTTACAATTTAATAAGCAAAAGCATTATGTAACATAATTAATAAAATCATGCGTTACTTTTCGGAAATCCATTATATTAAAGAATTAAAAAAATTGCTTAACCCTTTCGCTGTCCCTGTACTACGTATAGGTCATTGCTATTGTGATTTTTTTAAATAAGCTCTTTCAAAAAATAAAATAAAAAATAATTGTGAAAACTGGACAGTGAAAGTGTTAAGATCGATGTAATAAAATAAAATGATGTCTCTTACCTTCCTCTCTCTTCCCTCCTCCTTCTCGCTCCCACCATCGGATAACCAAGCGCTCGACCAGTCTCCACCCTTTCGTTGTCGACTAACATGCAATCGAACCTGATGGTTTGTTTCATCGTTCGTCATGCGTACAGTATAGGAGTGGAATAAGTTGCCATCCGATTACAATGTCTTCAAGGCAAAAGATCAAATAGGCTTAAGTCAGTGCGCTTTACCATCTTTGGTTGCATTGCCACTTACCATCAGGTGGGATAGATGTCAATCACTGGCTTACAATAGTAAAAAAACCTAAAAATTTATTAAAAAAAACTTAGTAAAAATAATACCTAGCTTGAAAAGAACCTCTCGTCTCCCTCAATTGCGTGTAATATCCCGCACCACTAATCCCAACAACACTGCTCAACGCCACTACGCTAGGAAAGACACAGCCGTATTATTATAAATTCAATTATATGTTGACGGATTTCTGCAATCAGTTAGACACCACAGATCTTTTTCGCTAGTTAGCAGAATACATCGCGTGTGGGTAAAGTTCGCAGTTAGAGATAAAGGTGTTAAAACATTTGTAATTCATAGCACTTTGATACATTTACTAACAGAATTATAGTTAAAGTTTTGCTTAGCACAACAGCATTAATTTGGCTTACTGCTATGTTTCGGATGGTGAGTGAAGAGAATCGAGATCTTTTCACTGGAAACGAGGCATTCCATCTTAGTTTTCAGAGGGTGAGAACGCATCTGCATTTTGACATTTAATCGAGGATAGATGTAGATGATTATGGGCCACAGCATCCACTTACCATCAGGCGGACTACGAGCTCGTTTGTCACCCTTATTCTATATTCATTCATTCATTCATTACAGCCCTTCACAAGTCCACTGAACAACATATCCCCACGGAATGCCACAAAGCACGGTCCGAGTCACCTGCATCCATTGACTTCCTGCATGTCTTACAGGTCGTCACTCCATCTAGTGGGGACGCCCTACATGCCCTGCCGGTACAGGCTGCCATCGAGAACCTTTCTTCCCATCGGTTGTCGGTTCTTCGAGCTATATGGCCCGGCCATTGCCACTTCAGCTTACTAATCCTTTGGGCTATGTCGGTTACTCTGGTTCTACTGCGGATATCCTCATTTCTAAGTTTATCACAGAGAAACCCGGAGCATAGCCCTCCCATAGCTCGCTGAGCGACCTTGAGCTTCCTCATACGGCCAGCAGTGAAGGACCGTCTCAGTTCCGTATGTCATCACGCAGGTTGTACAATTTAGTTTAAGGTTTTGAGGTATGCCTGACGAGAAGATGGGTCGTAATCTCGAACGCGCTGCAGTCGAGTTGAATCCGTCGACGACGACGACGTCGAACCTCTCGGTCAGTTTACTTACCTGAGTCGGACTATTTGTCCCAGGTAAACATATTCGTCAACAACTTCGAGCTTAGTGCTCCCAACAACTACCGGCATAGTTGACATGGACGTTATAACATAATCTTTGTTTTGTCCATGTTCATCTTAGACTATCCGTTGGGAGACACTATTGAATATTGAGCATAGTGCTTAGGTCCTCCAGCGATTCTGCCATAAGGACTATATCGTCGGCAAATCGAAGGTGAGTGATGTACCGCCATTGATGTTAATACCATATCCTTTTCAGTCCAGTAGCTTGAAAACGTCTTCCAATGCAGCGGTGAAGAGTTTCGGGGATATTACGTCACCCTGTCTTACCCTCTCTCTGCAGTTGGATGGGTTTCCTCTGGTTCTGTACTCGGATAGCCATCGTAGCCCTACTGTACAAACACTTAGCACCTCGATATACCGACAGTCCACTGGCACCGCTGAAGGGACTGCAGCACCATAAATTTCGACGGAATCAAAGGCTTTCTCATAGTCCATACGCAAGGCAAAGTGGCAGATTGTACTCGTCGGTCTTCTGTACAATTTGCCGAAGAGGTATATGTGGTCTATGGTGCTAAAACCTTTTCGGAAACCGGCTTGTTCGGGAGGCAAAGTCGTCGAGTCTGCATGCGAGACGATTCGTAATGACTCTCGAAAACAGCACGTAGACGCGGCTCAGAAGAAATCGGTCTGTAGTTCAAGAGAGCGTTGTCGCCTTTCTTGAAGAATAAGACCACCACGCACTTCTGCTCCACGCCTCCGGTGTAATGCCACCATGGAGGACGGAATTAAAGAGCTTCTGAAGGACTTCAAGTACCGGTTTTTCACCCGCTTTCAGACTCGCTGTAATTCATCCTCGCCTGGGGCCTGCCGTTTTAAGGTGCTGGAGAGCCATTCTAATCGCTCAGACTGACGTCCGGGATATCATCGGAATAGTGTCGGATAAGACTTGCTTTGGATCGTTACTCACACTTGCGCGTGGCAGACACTTCTGAAGGGTTAACATAGATGCAGACTACCCAAAGTTGTATTTTCAAAAATTCAAAATGTTTGATTTAATCTGCCATTTTACAGCGTGTTTATTATATATAATGAAAAATTCTCACAAAAGGTCAGACAGTTTCTCCGGGGGTTAATAATTTAAAATTGAAGTGTCTGTTTGTAATGTCAAAATAGCAGCTTTTAACTAAACGCATATGAAATTATATACGATATTTATAACAAAAACACAATTTTTAAAAAGATATTCTTTATTGCAATCAATTTGGGACTTATAAAGTACGGCCTTGTCACATTCTCTGCCGGTTAACCCCGGGAGAAAAGCAAGCAAAGTGTTGGCAGGTGCACACATTGACGGAAACAAAGGGATAAACTAATAAACAGGTATACATAACATAACACGTGAATTGCTAGCTCTAAATATATTTATGGACATCTAATTGTAGGACAAGCGGCTCTTAGGTAAAGAAGCTTGGAAGACATAAGAAAGTAAATGCTTACGGTATGCATGGTTCTTCTGTCGACCTATTCGTGCTGCTGCACGAATAGGTCGACAGAAGAACCATGCTCGTGCGTTATACCATCGTCAAATACGCTGCTGTTTTATTACGCTGGTATACGGATTTAGGTGTTTATGGGTTACAGTATCCATTTACCATCAAAATGGTAATGATGCTGTGTCGTATGATGAGTGACGAAAACTGGGGATCTTTTTTACTGATAATGGAGCAATCCATCTTAGTCTTCAGAGATGACACGCACTTGCATTTTAGATGGGGGTGCTTATGGTTCCACAGTATCCCCTTACTGGACTTAGTGCTCGATTGTCACCCTTATTACTTTTATAAATAAAGAAATTATTTAAAATTAACGAAACTTACATAACGGAAAATTGGCAACAGAGTCGCACATGTTTCCAAGGAAGCATGTTTGGGACAACATGAGAGGTCTTTACTCAACTGGCGTGCGACGTTAATGCGGAATTGTGCCCAACATAATCCAGTTACTGCTAAGATGTAATAATATACAATTTGGAGTGGTAGATGTTTGCATTTACTGAGTGTGTCTACTGCATTCATGGCATAAATAACTGTAATAATATCTTCAGTCAGTAATACATCAGACCATATTTTAATAATTTTTTAAACGTAAAGGACCGACGAACTTACATAATTCTAGTTTCTAGTTAGTCTACCTGATAGTATGTGGCTGTGTTTTTTTTTTATAGAATAGGGGTTACAAACGAGCACATAGTCCACCTGATGGTAAGTGGATGCTGTAGCCCATAGACATCTACGTTTATCTTCAATTAAGGATCAAAATGCAGATGAGTTGTCACGCCTGAGGACTGAGATGGAATGCTTCGTTTCCAGTAAAGGGTCTCCGGTTTTCTACACTCACCATAACTTTTATGAGCCGAATATTTATTATTATTTTATTCGATTTTATTCTTACAATTTAATAAGCAAAAGCATTATGTAACATAATTAATAAAATCATGCGTTACTTTTCGGAAATCCATTATATTAAAGAATTAAAAAAATTGCTTAACCCTTTCGCTGTCCCTGTACTACGTATAGGTCATTGCTATTGTGATTTTTTAAATAAGCTCTTTCAAAAATAAAATAAAAATAATTGTGAAAACCGGACAGTGAAAGTGTTAAGATCGATGTAATAAAATAAAATGATGTCTCTTACCTTCCTCTCTTCCTCCTCCATCTCGCTCCCACCATCGGATAACCAAGCGCTCGACCAGTCTCCACCCTTTCGTTGTCGATTAACATGCAATCGAACCTGATGGTTTGTTTCATCGTTCGTCATGCGTACAGTATAGGAGTGGAATAAGTTGCCATCCGATTACAATGTCTTCAAGGCAAAAGATCAAATAGGCTTAAGTCAGTGCGCTTTACCATCTTTGGTTGCATTGCCACTTACCATCAGGTGGGATAGATGTCAATCACTGGCTTACAATAGTAAAAAAACCTAAAAATTTATTAAAAAAAACTTAGTAAAAATAATACCTAGCTTGAAAAGAACCTCTCGCTCTCCCTCAATTGCGTGTAATATCCCCGCACCACTAATCCCAACAACACTACTCTCAACGCCACTACGCTAGGAAAGACACAACCGTATTAATATAAATTCAATTATATGTTGACGGATTTCCTGCAATCAGTTAGACACCACAGATCTTTGTTCGCTAGTTAGCAGAATACATCGCGTGTGGGTAAAGTTAGCAGTTAGAGATAAAGGTGTTAAAACATTTGTAATTCATAGCACTTTGATACATTTACTAACAGAATTATAGTTAAAGTTTATTAAGCTAGCACAACAGCATTAATTTGGCTTACTGCTATGTTTCGGATGGTGAGTGAAGAGAATCGGAGATCTTTTTCACTGGAAACGAGGCATTCCATCTTAGTTTTCAGAGGGTGAGAACGCATCTGCATTTTGACATTTAATCGAGGATAGATGTAGATGATTATGGGCCACAGCATCCACTTACCATCAGGCGGACTACGAGCTCGTTTGTCACCCTTATTCTATATAAAAAGAATATTTCAAAACTTAATTTCAAATTAAAAAAAACAACATATTTTCAAGACGGAATAAATCATTAATTATTAAACCTAAACTATGTAGTTTGAAACCTATTTTGTAAAGTTCTTAGTTTTCTAACTTTACGAAATAATATGTTTCAAACTTGTTATTAGGAGCATTTGTAGCTCATGCTTTTTATATTACGATTTCATAGTATGCCGGCCCGAGTTTGATCTCCGCCATTACGAATAAACCATTACCATTACAGCCTATCTAATGTCCTTGCTGAACATAGGCGTCCCCCATAGATTACCTTGTAGGCCCTACGACGTAGGGGGATATTTTTCGTTGTCGCCACGCTTTGCAAGCGGATTGGCAATCGAAGTTTTTTTTTCAGCTGTTATAAGGATGATGCTGCTACCCATCTCCTCTTTCAGCTTACCTCCGTTGCCTATGTAAAAAAAAAGCGTAGAGTAAAGCAGTAGACTACCTGCTCCATAACCTATCAAAAATGAGAGGAACCTTGCGCCTAGTGGTTGGATGTACATATACTGTACCATTACCTTTTCACTTTATTTATTTTCAAATAGCACCTTTTTTCGTCAACAGCTAGGAAGGATTTACTATTATGGCTACGCTTGACAGGCAGAAAGTAAATCGCAATATCAGTGGTTTACTTAAATAACGCCACACTAGTGAGCATTCCAATTGCATCATCTTCATCATCATTCATCATCACAAGTCCACTCCTGAACATAGCCAACCCCAAAGAATGCCACAAAGCACGGTTCTGTATCACCTACTAGGTTGCCACGCCATTTAATGGGGGTTATTATCAACTTGCATTATCAAATCTTATGGGTACTACTACATTGTAAAATAGTATATTTAAAAGTATGTTAACATTTAACATTACAATTTTCTATTATACTATGCTCAAATTATTTCAAACTCCATAAATATAAATGTGGGTCCGGTATCAATTTATTCAGTCATCACAGAGTAGCAATTATATATCCCATCTCACCCACAGTGTTTGTTCAGCTTGAAATTTCAGTTGGGCTAACTCTATGAACTATAATTGTTTAACCTAACAAAAACAAAATGTTTTTTCCATATTCAGCAAATGTTATTTGACTTCGTTTAATGTTACACATTATATTCAAATTTCTGGAATAATATGTAACTAGTATGAAGTTAAATGCAAACAAAAACATATGTAACAAGAATTGTTAAGCATTGTATATTTTACTTGCCAGCTGTTTATTTTATATGCACTCTAAAAGGACTCAAGCATCAAGTTATTTTGTAAACATCTGTGCGAGCGTTTCGACAGGATCTTTTTGAATTTTAGTTGCCTCACATTAATAATGAAGCACGTCGGTTTAGGGACGGACTCGAAAAAGAATTATTTATGGAGGCAGCCTGTTTCCCTGTTTCAATATTCTTGCTGCGTTTATTTAGGAAAATATTTTAAAAGAGGCAGTAAATAAAATATTCTCTGTATCCCAAGTTTTATAAAAAAAGTAATTCGTTCTTCTTTTAAATTTAAATTCATGGTCATACAAAATTAGGTCAAACAAATCTATTTGTAGTTGTACCAACTTTGGCTATTCAAATAAAATTTTTGAAAAAAAAAAAACAAAACGTAAGGCTTTTTGAAAAAAAAATAGAGCTACTAAACTTTACACTGAAACTGTATGGAATATTAAATTTTTTCAAACAAAGTGAAAACTGAATAGTGTTCAGACAAACAGCAAAATGTTTTTTCTTATATGTAGAACTGGCAAGAGGTTCAGGAAGTTAATGGATTCAGATGGCTCAAGATCGTGCCTTATGGCATTCCTTAGATATGATGATAATTATAATGATTTGTGGCACACGTATTATCAAGTGTTGTTTCTGTCTCATCTCATTGTCAAACTTCTGCATTCGTCTGGACACACTTTTTGTAGGCTGTACATATATTATATACCTGGCATTATCATTTAGGTAAATCAATTAGTAATGAAAAAACTAATTGCATTTTGTAACAAATTTAAGAATATTAATGTCACCTGGTCAGACCGGAGGTCGCTAGTAAAGAATATTTTGTCATTTAAGGTGCAAATGGCAGCGGTTGTCTGTGGTGAGTCGAGAAGAAAGAAAGTGATGTACGAGAATGAAAGGAGTATAGTACGGAGAGTACCTGGAAGGAAAATATGAAACATTTTTCTAATGCAACGATGATCTTTTTAAAATTAGGATGGATTGCAGGAAGGTTTAATGTTGAAGAAAAAAATAAAATAGAATATATCATTTTACAGTAATTAAAAACATTTAACTAAAATACTTTTTGCTTATATTACTGGTTCAATGACAAACGGAAAAAATATATTTCCTGGAAAGAACCCAGAGGGATTTCTTTTTACAAAGTATTAATTCATAATGAAGTAAGTTGTAGAATTAATTATAAAATCAACGAAGTGTTTATTTTTATTTTTTGCGATTTGCGTTTTCATATCACGTGAATCGGTGGATTTTGAGGATAACTTGACCGTCATAGAATAATAAAGAGGAGGTCTCCCACTATAAAGTGGAATCAGCCCGGGAAGCCAACTATCCCAAGGCCATCTGCAACTAAGTTCAATCATGCCAACGGTTCTTTACCACCTCTAAGGCGTAAGAAGGAAAACCTCACAGTCTTTAATTATACCGACACTCTCGCCTTTCAAACCGGGACACTGCAATAGATACACTGCTTGGCGATTTTAACACTACGGTACACGCGCCTCAAAAAGGTTCATGAGTGCTCGCGTGGGCTACCATTGTAGCCCATTTAAAATGAATTATAATGAAAGACCACGGTTTTATTTTAAAATTAAACACATTTTTTGTTATTAATGACATTTATTAAGTAAACTGAAATAAAAAAATTATCTTCTCTTTCTTAAACTAAAAAATATTAACTAAACTTCAGACTTGTTAAAAAATCACATAATTTTTACTTCTTTAAGATCAATTAACTTTTGGTTTAATTTTTAACTTAGTTTTTAAAAAAAATCAGTTTTCGTTACACGAAGGACAAATTAAAATTTGGTGATCAGTACATATAAGCCTGTAGCATTTTGAGCAAGTTTTCCTGGTGCTGCGATCGCGAATTCTGTTACAAAACGCACATTTCCTTGTTGAGGAGCTTCTGAAATGTTCAACAATAGTTTGGCTTTTTTTTTAATGCTTCCTGGAACATTATCCTGATAAATTCGTTCTAAAATTAATGGTTTCACAAGCTCAAACCCCAAAGACTGAAGAAAAATGCGTCTGATGATGTTTTCGTTTGAATTATTCAACTGATGAATAACTAGGCAATTTATAGCGGCAATATTCAAAATTAAAAATAATGTAAGAGGCCAACGCCTACTATTCCTAGATACGTCATATTGACGACATCCTGTCCACAAAATCCACCCACACTTTGTGTGGTTATAAAAGTTATGATTTCAGGCTTTTGCGTCGCCGGTAGTAGCATCTATTGCTTCATCGTGGTGCATTGTTGACAATAATAAGACTGTTTTGTTCCTTTTTGGCACATAACTGACTAGTGTGCATTCTTTCTGAAACACAAACAAAGAACTATTTATTTGTCGGCCCTGACTAGTCTTAAAATTTGTGTCTGGCTTGTTACTCTTGAGAATGCCGACAACAGTAATTCTTTTCCAAAAGCTGCAATCCATCGTAACATTACATCCCATATTTATAAGCGGCTCTAGTAATCTTTTGGTGACGTCTGCAACTTTATTGGATACACGAAATGGGCCTTCTGGTTGTTCACCACAATAAACTTCAAAGTTTACGGGCATTTTGTGTCCACAACCATAAATATTTTTATTCAAATTTTGCCGGTTTGTTGGTAGGTACATAATAAAACCACATCGACCTCTAAATGCTACGAGTTGCTCATCCAACGTCATGTGTTCACTTGGAGTATAATATTCTAAGCAATGGTTTCTCATACCCTCAATGAAGCACCGTATGGCAGCAAGCTTATCAATTTCTTGTCTTTGAGGGCGATCACGAATGTCATCAAATCGCAAAGATCGTAGTAGGAAACGAAATCTATTTATAGACATTGTCAGATAGACCAGTTCAAAGCCGGTCCCAATGGAGCTGTCCCAAAAGACTCTAAGATTTTGACGGCCTGATCTATTGGCTCCGATTACTATAAGTAACCCAACAAACGCTCTCATTTCAGTAAGATTCGTAGGCTTCGCATCTCGTTCTCTTTGGTATTTAGTCTTTATAGTATTTATATATATATTTGTACAATTTACAAAGGATTCAAAAACATCAGGGTTAAAAAATAACTCGAAACATTGAAGGGGTGTGCTGGCATTACAAGCAGTACCTTTTGGTCCTAAAGGTCTTTGTATAATATTGTGAGAACGTACCCTTGTTGCAGAAATGGATGTTTCCTCCATTCTGTTTCATTTCGTGACTTATAAGTGGCTAAATCTGCAAGCGGTACACTGTCATCCGAATCACTGTTGTTTTGTCCAGCAACCTCATCATTTTCATCATCTTCTTGCTCGGTGTCAGTGCCATGCGGAGAATGAATTATATTTTCTTCTTCTCTCAAATCCTCTTCCTGTTCGCTTACAATCAAATCATCCTGATCTGACTCCTCTTCTAGCCATCTCAACACATTTTCTTCCATTCTGCGGTCCATATTTCCGATCTGTTTATCAAATATCAACAAAAAGTAAGTTTACAGTTTATAACTATAAAATATAATACCAAAATTTTGAAGAAAAGATAAATATTTTTGTGAATTTAAAAAAATATTTCATACCTCAAAAGTTCCGCCAGTGCACGCGTGGGCTACATACGTAGCCCAGTAACTTTAAATCATTATTACTCGCGTTCGCCAGCGTCGAGCGCTCACGCCACACTAAACGCGTCGAGCAACAACCAATCGGAGCTTAGCTAGAGGCTCAAAGTTAAATCACACGATTTCGTGAAGTTATGAACAAAAACAATACCCTGGGCTACATATGTAGCCCGCGCGTGTACTCGCGTGTTAATAGTTGTAGTAGCTACTCAGACGGACTCCAAGACAGAAAATTATTTATTATTAAATAAGTTTAACAAAATTTAATAATTTTAGTGAAAAGTGTTTGGGCTTTTATGATATCTTAACAAATTTGGTTTAATGCCAAAATTATACTTACTTCATTTTTATGTTAGTTCATTATACTTACATCAATTTTATATAAAGATCAATATTCATTATGGCACGTCAATGCGAGGGTTCCTTATTGAATCAGTTGTTTCTTTACTGAAATCCATTTGGGTTGATAAAGCAATAAAGGTCCAATTTGCTTGGCTTTCCGAGTAAAAGCTCTTAGCGGTTAAGCCGACGCAATGGACTTTTATCCTTGGCACTGAATTTTTAACTGCAAGGAAAATGTCGTAACTAAGACCTTCCAACGGAAAAAAAACATGCATCTGCGAGACTTCATGTTTACTTTAAAGCCTTGGTGGCCTTGGGGCTAAGTGCTAGCCGTAAATTTTGCGAGCAACCCGAGATCGATTACCAACGGTACCAAATGAAATTGTTAATTGCAGTTTAAAATGCTGATTTAATACGTGATCTATGGTGGCAAAAATATCGTGAGAATGTCTGAAAAATAAAATAATAATAATAATGTCCTTCAGACCGAATTTTGGTCACGGCGGCTCGTAAGGGAGACTAGCCATCTGCAAATTGCAGGATTATAGTGCTCGAGTGTATGCGCAAGCATAGGTGCCCTCCCTATTCCCTCACTCTCGTAATCAGATGGGACAGTAATCCGACACAATCGGAGGAGGTCAGACGCAGGACCAATGGCTTTACGTACTTTCGGAGGCACGGGGTAAAAAACTGCTACTTTCCTAACTCCACGATTCCACTGAAATTTCTTGACATTATAACTCAAAATCCGATATTGGCCTGATTCGGGATGGATATGTAACACCTTATGATCAGCAATTGCGCCAACGACTACTAGACCATCTAGAGAGTCGAAGAAGAACAAAAAAATGTTCCATTGAGCACCGCCGCGGACTTTTTGCTTTATAACCCTGAGGGTTCGATCTCTGCCGGCACCAGTGAACCCGTTATTTGCTTTAATCATATTTTTTAATTTCTTTAATGGTGTTTGGGATGTAAACTTACTAATCAATCAATACATATAAAAATATTGTACACACCGCGTTTGATTGTCTGTCCACTAGTTTCGGCGGAACTACTAAAATAATTTTCCACCGAACTTAACCCTTTCCCTGTCCCATGAATCATATATCTTTAACTATTGTGTCTGTTTCACGGACAGGGAAACTGTTAAAGTACTTATAAATGTTGATGTACCTACTACTTTGTTTTGATACTATTGATTTTTGAGCTGTGCACTATTTTAATTTATAATACCAGTTAAAACTACTAGAAAATCACTTTTAGTTAACTTTAGGTTATTGTGAGCTTCATATTATAATTGTTGATTTCTCAGCATTCCCGTTAGACATGATAAAACAAATATTACTACTGTAATCTAGAGATTAAAAGAAATGAGGAAATCTACATGTCTGAAAAATATAACATAACAAAGACATATGAACTCCCCTTACATGCGCTAGAGCAGCGTGGCGAAATTATTGCTCCATATCTTAGAAGTTAGGGGAGGCCTGTGCCCAACAGTGGAACGTATCTTGGTTGTAACTTTTACTTAGCAGGCAATCTGATGATAAATGTATACTTTAGCCCACGAACACCTTCAATCAACTTCAAACATTATTTAGTAAACAACTTTATCACCTTATTAAATATTTTCATTCAAAAAAGTCGGATTTGAACTGAACAGACAGATCTCCAAATGCATGCGGCGGGACTTACGCAACTTTATTACTGCTTGTATTGAAGAAGCAAACCAGGGCTCCAAGGTCTTTGCCAGAGATCTGTCTGCCAGCAAGAGCCAACTGTCGAAGCTGAAGACCGAATGTGGCAGCATCGTTTCCGGGACACCTGAGATTTTGAGTGAGATTGAGAGGTTCTATGGGCAGCTCTACACGTCATCGTTGGAGCCACATGCAAGTGTGAGTAATGATCCAAGAGCAAGTCTTATCCGACATTATACCGATGATATTAAGGACGTCAGTCTGAGCAAGATTAGAATAGCTCTCCAGCACCTTAAAAACGGAAAGTCCCCGGGCGAGGATGGAATTACAGCGGAGCTTCTGAAAGTGGGTGGAAAACCGGTACTTGAAGTCCTTCAGACGCTTTTTAATTCCGTCCTCAATGGTGGCACTACTCCGCAGGCGTGGAGCAGAAGTGCGGTGGTCTTCTTAATCAAAAAGGGTGACAATGCTATCTTGAAGAACTACAGACCGATTTTCCTTCTGAGCCGCATCTACCAGCTGTTTTCGAGAGTCATTACGAATCGTTTCGCACAAAGACTCGACGACTTCCAGCCTCCCGAACAAGCCGGTTTCCGAAAAGGTTTTAGCACCATAGACCACATACATACCCTTCGGCAAATTGTACACAAGACCGAAGAGTGCAATTTGCCACTATGTCTTGCGTATGTGGACTATGAGAAAGCCTTTGATTCCGTCGAAATTTGGGCGGTGCTGCAGTCCCTTCAGCGGTGCCCGGTTGACTTTCGGTATATCAAAGTGCTGAAGTGTACAGTACAGCTACGATGGCTATCCGAGTACAGAACCAGAGTACGAAACCTATCCAACTGCAGAAAGGTGTACGACAAGATGACTATATCCCCGAAACTCATGTGTCACGAAGAATGTATCCTTACATGAAGTAGTTAAAAAAACTTGCATAAATAAGTAATGAAATCAAGATTAGTTGTGAATAAAAGACTCTCCACTTCAAAAATAATTTATTTTATTTTAAATGGAGACATATAATATATATTTAAGATATATTTCACAATTATTAGTTTCTTTGAGTTGGTTAAACATCGCGAAGAGTTTACTAGCAGCGGAGCGACGTATCTTCGACTTCGCCCGAAGTGCCAAAAAAGTGTTTGCGACGATATTGGCTACATATATCGCGACAACACCATGATTCGTTATCGCGATGAGAGTGGCCTAGGCATTATTAAATAATTAAACTTTAAAAATGAAACCAATTTCTAAAACAAAAAATATAATAATTTCTACATAAGAGCTTCTGAAGCCGGTGCTGTTCCACGGTGCGGTGAAGAATTAAAGCTTCGAATTTAGAAGCTATTATGTGGAAATAATTATATAGAATTTTTTGTTTGTTTTTGAAGTCGATTTCGCTTATTTTAATAGCCTAATTATTTTACCCTTTCGAGTGTACTAAGGAATATCACAAGCTTAAGGAATCTAAAATAGATTAGATGAATGAATAGAATGTAGTCTTATTAGTAACATTAAAAACTACATCCCTATTTCGTTTTGTGATTTTTTCCTTAAAAAAATATGTAGAACCACCAATTTAATAAACGAAGAATCATCTTACCAACCCAGACGAACTTCTAGGCAGAAAAGGAGTCCTACCACCTAGCATACAGTAGGCAACAAAGATGTTATTACGTCAGGAGATGATTGTAACAACATATGTTTTGTAATATGTTATATACGTGGTGGAAAACAAACTGTTAGCATATGCTCGAATTGTAACACAACTTATCGCTGTGTACAATAAAACTTCAACAGAAACGTAAGCATACTTTGTCGACTCTCCAACTTATTCAATTTTTATTATAGAAGCCGTTTTCTCAGTTCACAACTGTTGCGATTGAAAGTTATGACGTTCTTTTGTACAATTTCTCGTTATTCAGCCAAGATTTACACTTCCACTAGGATATAAGTTTTAATTGTGCGATTTAAAACTGCTAATACTTTTAGAACAATCCCTTTGTATGCAGTGTAAAAATGGCAAATTACTTTTTTATAAGTAAGGGTGTAAAGTGGACGTAAGAGCATAAAATATATTATGGTTGTATCACGTATGGTTCGGCTTGACCCGGGAAAGACCATGCTCTCACGGAATACCAGCGTAAAATAGCAGCTTAATGCTGCTGTGTTTTGTATGGTAAGTGTAGAGAACTGGAGACCCTTTTTAATTGAGACGAAGCATTCTATCTCAGTCCTCAGGGGTGACAACGCATCTGCACTTTGATTTTTAATTGAGGATAAATGTAGATGTCTATGGGCCACAGCACCCACTTACCATCAGGACTGTGTGCTCGTTTGTCACCCTTATTCTATGAAAAAAGAAACCCCTCTGTATTTCCATATAACCTCACCTACATCTGGTGTATGAACAAACGTGTCTTTGCCTTCCGGAAAACCAGTAATTTGTTAAAAGTGCCGCACCTTAGTCCGTGTGGATGTATCGATTCTACGCTCATCAATTTCTAGATTGGTAATCATCTTGAAATTCACAGGGTAATTTACGTTATTGTTATAGCCTACATCCAGTGACAGACTCTGAAATGCTACAAGTAATATCAATAAGGAACAAACTTTGGCGATATCAGAGGCTATTATCACCGTGAATCCCTGAAGGATAATTAATGGGCACGCGAGGAAAGATATCGGAATAACCCAGACCTACTTTATAACTAGTAGGGGAGTAAAATTCGGCGATGGACAATTCCCAGTCAATGGTACCAGTTGTCAATTGCAACCAATTCTCCTCTTATTTATCTAATAAATTATAAGTGAGACTTTGCCATAATCGCTGCTCTTGGCAGGCGGACTGACTATCGCAGTACCAGACTGATTGCACTTTTCATGCCGCTTACCGTCACACACCGTTCTGGAAATTATATAGCCTAGCGTAAATGAGATTGTTATTTTCTACGTGGTAGAGCCATGCCGCAGCTATATTTATAATATAGTAGTAGCACGAATGGGTCGGCTCGACCGGGGAAGGACCACGCTCTCACAGAATACCAGCGTAAAATAGCGGCTTGATGCTGCTGTGTTTCGTATAGTGAGTGTAGAGAACCGGAGACTCTTTTTACTGGAAAAGAGGCATTCCATCTTAGTCCTCAAGGCTGACAACGCATCTGCATTTTGATTCACAAACGAGGATAGATGTAGATGTCTATGGGCCACAGCAATCACTTACCATCAGGTGGACTGTATGCTCGTTTGTCACCCTATTTCTATAAAAAAAAAACCTTATATCAGATAGATTGGAAACGATAAGATATTTTTGGCTTTTCCCAGAGTCGCCTCTTATAACGCCTACGCGACGAAATGGGGCAATGATCCCCTAAAGCCGCCTACTCGCGGTAAATGTTTAAGTCATATACAGGTTATATTAAATATTTGGAATATACTATTTCATTACCTTCAGGTGAAACCACACACCGTATTAACATATATTTGCTTATTAATATTCTAAATTTGTCAATAGTTCCTGTCCGCCATATTTATTTTATGTAGAAGTCATTAAGAAACTAATGTTTGATATGCATATCAATAAAGCATCTCGTGCAGTCGGATTTGTTTTGATAATATCATCAGAATTAAAGAGCATAAAAAAGTTACAAATACTCTATTGTGCACTTGTCCTAGGTCATCTAGAGTATCTAGAGTCATCGCAAGTTTGAAATCCTAACTACAACATATACCATAACAGAATCGCAAAAAATACAAAAAAAATCCCAAGATATCTGCAATTCTGTTCTAGGACTTATATACCTGATTTCTATACGCGCTGTAAACAATTTCATTTACTTCCTCTATACGTACGAGGAAAAATAGCAGATCTGTGTTATATTTTAAACTAGCTTCCCGCCCTGGCGTTGCCTGGGTACGATCTGTTAACGTGGCGCTGTTTAGGTTTAAGATAATCAAAGACCACTTTTTTAATTCTCCAAGATTTTCAAGTGAAATATAGCCTATTCTATATATTCCTAAGATTAGCCCGGACAGACAGACAAACATTTTAAAAGTGGACATTCATGTTCTCATGGCATGCAAATGACTCCCTGAGCTACGAGTATAAGGCAGTTCTTTAAATATTACAGACAGACACTACTACATTTTTGTTATGTGTTTAGATATTGCTAGCGACACAGTTGACTGTCTACTGTTCAGAGTTGCTTTATAAAACAAGGCTGCGCACACAATCGTTGCCACTATAAAAGCATAATAATCTGCTCGCCCTCAACAAAATTCATTTTTAATAACTACGAGTATGTGTAATTGTTGTGCCACAGTATGAAAACATGCAAATGTTTTTAATATAAATTTTTGGTTCGATCTACGCAGAATGAGCTTACAGTATCTTGAAGTCTAGCAGTGGTATACTTGGGTTTGGATTTAATTTTCAGTCAGCTATATGTCCCGATACGTCAGTGCTTGAAGCACCGATGTATCGGGAAGTCTGCAGTTTGTGAACATGTTCAAGATCGTCCTCGCCATTACATTAGATTTGATAGACCACAAATCCTCGCAAAAGAACACCTATTCCTACCTAGGATGATTCGCGAGGCTATTGAAATTAAAAAACATCCTAATTTCAATAGAGAAGATTTAATAAAATTAAATCCAAACCCAAGTATACCACTGCTAGACTTCAAGATACTGTAAGCTCATTCTGCGTAGATCGAACCAAAATTAATATTAAAAACTGAAGGTAGCCGGCTAACTGCGACATCAGGACGTCAAACACCTCAGTCCCCCGTGACCATGGGTGCTGTAAAGCACCGAAACGTCAGGAATTAAAAGTTAAAATTAAACGCGATATAATCCGTAAAAATTAGTTTCATTTAATGTGTTGTCTTCGCGTAAATATAAGAAAACATTATATGCTTTCTTATTATTTATTTGGGTAACTTAATTTTTATTACATGCCCAGTTTTTTTTTTACATCAACTTGTTATATTTTTACTGGTTCAATTCTGTCTGTGAAACCTTTTAATTGGCTTTTTCCTTTTCTTTTTAAGTATTACTTGATGTTTTAGCTGATAAAATAAATTATTAAAGTCAATTTTTGATGAGAAATTATGATGATGCATAAACGGAAATAGATATGCCAATCAAATAAATTACCTTACTTTTACGCTCCACTGCAGTTAGGTAACAAGAAAGAAATCGTGAAAGCGTGGCTAATGATTATCTGATATGCATATATGCATTGTAAAAACTAGTCAACATGCGATTCGTGACAAAACCTAATTGTATACAACATCGACACCCTCTTTAAATAATGAAAGAATGATTAGTAAACCACCCGAGGGATGAGGAGCGCGTGGAACATTGGCATTTCCATAACGCTGTTAAATAAATTATTCAACACGACCTAACCTAACCCTTTTAGATTGTTACTACCCAAAATCCGAACTCCCCAACCCTGATTGCGGGTGCTCTTTACATACATGATTATTAACATAATGTTGCAAAGTTATAAACGATGTTTTCTAAACAAGTTACAACGAAGCTTTTAATTTGATGTTCAAATTAAAATTTTATTACTTACGTTTACCATACTGCCACACCGTGTAGGGGTGGTATAAAGATTTTTGTTATCTCACTTCGTCCCGTGAGTGTCGTAAGAGGCGATAGGGGGAAATAAACCAGAAGATGGGCAGCAGCATCTTCCTTATACACATATAAATAAAATTAAAGTATTTATCTGTAATATCGAAATAACTGACATATATTGAGCTGAGGGGATTATTCACATGTCATTAAGACATGAATAGCAATTTTCAAAATTTTAGTCTGACTGTCCTGCATAATTTCCGGAATAGCTAAATCGATAGTAATTAAACTTCACGAACATAAAAGAGCAACCCCAGTAATGATCTAAAATTATCTCTGAATAAATTTTATCCGAAAATCTAGGATTTTTTTTTAAAACGAAAAATTGATAACATAAATAACTTTTGATTATCAAAAATTAAACTTGAAATTATCGATATTAAGAGTTGGCAAAATTTTAAGCGCTGTTAGTTTCAAGTACAAATTTGTCGATATTTAATTATTATAGTTTAAATTTAAAAAGAACAATGAAGTAAAAACGCAAGAAAAAACGAAGGATAAAATATTTTCAAAAAACAATGATATCAAACCAAAAATTTAAATGTGAATAAGATAGCTAATTAGCTTATTAGTAACTATTATGGATTATGCTACAGAAAAGCTACAAGTGCTGTATACAAAATTAGAGCAAGGAAATAAATATTATAACTGTTGCATTACAGTTATTCATTTTGGATAATATTGTAACCCAAGAAACTATTTTGATACCTTTGACCAAATAAGTGCTATCTGCAATTCCCCTGGTGTTGCAGTTGTTTATGGGCGGCGGTAATCACTTACCATCAAGTGAGCCGCAAGCTCGTTTGCCCCCTCTGCTATAAAAAAGTGATATTCATAATTTTAACTCGCGCAATGAATGCATTTGTTGTTTCAAATTTTAGGCTCCATTAAACTAGTGGTTCATTTTTGGGTGGATGTATACCTGTTTATAACAAGGTTCCTTGTAATATTACTGATTTGCCTGAAGATAATGTGAAAAGCATTCTTATGAAGAAAATAGGATATAATAATTTAGCTTAGTATTTAAAAGATAAATCTGCGTGGACATGTGATGCGATACAAATACTCTTGTAAGTATTTTGCCACTGCATCTCACAAAATCTTCCGCAGTAGGGATTTATTGACTTTCAAACGGTGCTTTGTTGAGATCAATATCAAAAAAAAAATATTTTTAAGGTTTCCACAAGATCCAATATGATGAGAGTTATACAAGGATATGATGAGAGCTGTTAGCTTGGAAGTCTTTAGTATGAATGGTCCCCAAGCAAAAAGGCAAGGATTAATTTATCTTCAAAATTGACCAACTACATTTGTTTGATACAGTATTAGCAAATTCAAAACAATTTTAATAATTAATACGATGATGGTGAGGGCAGTGGCGTCTATATAAAAATTTTAGGCGACGCACTCGTAGTATATTGTATTGCAATTGAAACAACAAAACTCATTAAAAAATAAGGTTGACTTTTTTACTTGTGTGAGTAAAAGTTCAATAAACATTGATACACTGTTAACAAATGACTGATGGAGTTCCAATAAGTGAGTTTTTGTTTTTTTAGTTTTGGTAAACTGCGCGATTTAAATATTATTCCTCGAAGTAATGCTTTAATGTTTTTGCGTCCACTGTCACTAACACTATATTATTTTCATAAATCTTAATAAGGTAGTAGGTATGTATTGCTTTAAAAACCGAGTAATGTTTCACTATAAAATTGGAGAATAATGTAAATCGAAAAGGACGATAAAACGAGGAACGTTCGTACTAGGTTAAAAACGTTTTTAGAGTTTGTCTCATCTTGTCTTTACAAGGGAATTAATAAGCGCTCGTTTTAGAATGTACAGTCACGTTCGGTAAAGCAAAAATTAAAACGGTAATAGTTTATAGCATCCTTTAAACTGTTTTACATTTTATTTATTGGTTGTGAAGATGGGATTTTATATACAATTAAATAAACCTCATGTGACACGTACGTATTCAATTAGTTGACAAATAAGCATATCCAGAAATACTTGTTAATTGCATAATATACTGATCGATTTGTAAAATTTAGGGATTTTTAAAAACAATCATAAAATAAGTGTGAAAATGAGCTCACGGTCCACTTGATGACATTGCAGCTATGAACCACTCTTAATCTTTGCAATTCATTATAATCAAAGAAGACCACAGAAGAACACCATTGAAAACTAAGATGATAAGTCTCATAGACCGCTCTCTTACACATCAAATCGGAACACTGCAGTGGATCCACTGCCGTTATACTGAGAAATAGGTCGTAAGAGTGTGGTCAATGTACTCTCTGACTTTGATCTGGAGGTGTTTTGTGTTAGTTGTACGCCATATCTTTGTCAATTGTGCATCAGTTTTAATTATTATTTTTTATTAAATAGGTTTTACCATTGGGGAGGGGGGGGGGGGGTTGTCGAAGGGTGAGAAAAATAAAGGTTTAAGTTTTTAGGGTAACTATTTAGACGATATTCTAGTTGTTACCTTGCGGTTGTGATTATCTTCTTAAACGATAGTATAAACCCGAGGCTGTTAACAAGCCACGTTTTGTAATAAGACGAATAAATTCTGACTTGCTTTCTTGTTTATCAAGATGTTGACATCATTTCAAGCAAATGTACTCTGCACTTCTTCATTATTTTCATTCGGCAGTATTTACGCATCTTATCCAATAGTTATGATCAGATTTTACTGTAGAGGTCGTAATAAGAATTCAAAATGTACAGGTGTCGTGGCTTATCAAACATCGATTTGTTTATTCTGTAAATTTTAAAGGCAACCATTACTGATACTATCGAGTTTTGTCTACAGAAAAATTATTTAAAAAAAACGTTGTATAGATATACCTATATTGTTTATTGTATGGAACCTAACGACAAACTGTGTATGGACTTCAAACAGCCACAAATTACTTACTGTACTCTTGATTTGGACGACATCAGTATACCGTTCACTTTTACGTATATATTGAGTACGTTCGAGTATGTACGATGCGTAACAGAGCTTTGTAATGCTTAGAAGCGCAGGCATCGCACTTCAACAACTGTTCCCTGTGAATAGCTGGTAAACTGCGTGTGAATGAATAGCTGGTAATAAATGGTAAATTACTCAAATAGTAGTATTCCCTGTGGTTGTTTCACTAAGTCCCTTATTTTTCGTTACTTAATAATTATAGGTTTTTATTTTAAAATTCAAACATACATATATTTACAACAACGCTTGCATTGGGGAAGAAAGAAGAAGAAAGAAGGGTATAGAAAGTGACAACACGTATGTAGCCTTCATAGTATGAAGTTGGCTGCAGGTGCCCTTGGACTGCAATAGCCACTTACCATCAGGTGGACTGTAAGATCGTTGTCACCTTGCAGGTATTGATGCAAACAGAAAATATGATTTCTATACATGATAGCGGATGATATTACACTGCAACTATTGTCTTAAGTTATTATATCTCTTGAAGAGTTCCTACCTATTCAAAAATGTGCACAATCGTACAAAAACGGTGAAATACTTTAGTTTGTTTTTCTTTTATAACGAAATTTTCCCGAGTAGTCTTTCACTATAAAATTAGAAGAAAATTTAGAATGAAAAGGATGATAAAATGAAGGATGATTTTGTTACAGTTAAGAAATCGTTTTTAAAGGAATTTGTTGAATGGGCTCTTAACAATTACCTCTTGACGTGTTCCTAACAAAGTTTTTTCATACAATAAAAAGTGAAAAAGAAGCACATAGACTACCAAATGGGAAGTGTATGTTTTTCCCATAAGCGCCTACATCTATCCTTGATCCCTAATGACGAAATTGGAGTGCCTCGTTGCCGGATTACTACGAACAGATTGACAGATTTACTGTCTGAGTCTACCTATAATTCCTCCTTATCACTATATGAAGCGCAGCATCATTATTGATATATTACGCTGGTATTCTGTAATATAGTGGTTCTTATCTGGTTGACCGACTCATTTGTGCTACAGCTGTGGTTCTACGATGTACCAAACAAATTTTCATTGGCTACATTTACTTTGTCACACGGATCTCCTTTTTTGTGCTTAAGTAAAATTAATGTTCTCAAATGAATGTTTCAATCCCGAAGTTTCTAGTGATGTACATACTTATCGAGGCGCGTACTTCCGACGTCTGTTCCTTCCGCTATAAGTGCGATATGTAGTACGCATGATAATCACTGTTCGTTACCATATGCTTGTTATCTAGTGGAAGACACAAATTACTTGTCGTGAATATAAATTATACAGAGAAAGTTTTGAGTTCGGATATAGTAGGGTTCTATATTGTTGGGTTACTGGGTTATATACGATTTGAATTTGATTTGATTAGACAATATGATGCAACGGAGATCTATAGCCGTTTCATTGTGTAATTGCATTATAACACTAAGAATTTTCGCCTGTATTATAACAGTATTTTTCAATTATAAATTTCATATGGACCAACATTCTCACACATTTATTTGGTAACAGTTGGTTGTTAACAGTAATTTGCAGACTATACAAATAGTTATCATTTGTGGGATTCGAACCCGCGAATTACTAAACCGAGCCGTTACTTTCTTATTTCATTGTGTAATTGCATTATAACTCTAGGAATTTTTGCTTGTATTATAACAAATTTCACATGGACAAACATTCTGACACAGTTATTTGGTAACAGTTATCCTTTGTGGGATTCGAACCCGCGAATTACAAAACCGAGCCGCAACTCTCTTATTCATTTATTCCACTGTTACAATATACAAATGGCTTATATCAATGAGTGCTTTAAGAATTATTTCGAACGGAGCGGGCAAAATGCCACCACATTTTAGAAACGCTATTAACACTATAAATACTCTCTTTAACCACTGCAGCTATGCATAAAATGCTCGTGACGCTAGAAGCCTGACAGTATTCTAACGGTATATACACCTCAACTTATTAGTTTAGAATTTAATACCCGTAACCAGTAAAAGAAGTTTTAATGTTACTGGGCTTGCCTTTTTTATATTTACGCTAATACTACACAATGAATTAAATATTTTTAGGAAATTATATGTAGACAAAATAAAGTTGTGAAAGTGTATTGGAACGGAGTTCCTTATCGCACGGTACGAATTTGACGGATGGGGGCTAGGCGAGAAAAAGTGTAAAATTTTTCCGTCACGACCCCTTTCTGTAGTGCAAGCGAGATGGAATAATATCCATCTCCCTCGCACTTTTTCTTATCTTGCCATGAAAGAAATAATAATAATAATCTTTATATATATATATGAGATGATGATATGATGAGAAATATTATTTTAAATGACGCTTCATTTTAATAGACGTCAGTAATTCATCTATTTGTATTTGTTAATGAATAATATAATACGTTTATCAATAATAATATACTACGAAAGAAACTTCGTTCCAACCGAGTGTTCCACGACACTCACGCATGTTTTTTTTATTAAAAATAATTTTAATATAAAAATATAAATATAAAAATATTTTAATCTATATTAAACTAGTGATCGGCCCTGGCTTCGCACGATCAATTTGTGGGTATCGTCAACTGCGTTACCTATCAGGTCCAATTCTGAATCTAAGCCTTTCTCGAATCAACTTTATCACACACATAAAATTTCATCAAAATCGGTCCAGCTGTTTAGGAGGAGTTCAGTCACATACACACGTACAGAAGAATTAAATACATATATTGTATATATTGAATATATTGTAAACCAACACCCATGGCGATGAGAGGGCTCCAAATGGCGTTACCTTTTTTATAATGTTACTTGGCAAATAATATTTTTGCTGTAATAACCTTTCGGCTTAATCATAAAACTAGACGTCAACTTAAGAAATTCTTAAGGTTGCTTTTTCTCTTCAATAAATGACAATAAAAAGAGACAAGTGTATAATATAATAATAAATACCCTTAATATAACTTACTAACAAACAACAACACATTAAAGGTGTTAATTATTTTAATTATTGGTGGCGTAAGACACAGACACAGTCCACCTGATGGTAAGTAGATGCTCTGGCCCATCGAGGAATCCGATAAATCCTTAATTAATAATCAAAATACTATACTAAGATGGAATGCATCATTTCCAATAAAAAGGGTCTTCGGTTCTTTACATTGGCCACAAGAAACACAGCAGCATGAAGCTTGAAGCTTATTCTGTGAGACACGGTATTCCGAATGCGGTACTTAACCGAGCCATTCGTTCTACAACCATAATATACGAGTAGCTAAAGCACCGCTCTACCACGTATAAAAATGTCAGGTGTGAAATTACCTACGCCGGGGAGCAGCTTTGAAAACGACCAAATTTAATGTGAACAAAATCAATTATTACGATAAATCCTTCCTACATTGGGCTGTATCTATGTCCAGCTCTGAACTACTACCGTCTAATAAATAAGAATCCATCAATTTAGTTTTATCAAGTTTACAGCGTTACTAAATGTAAAAGCCTTAGTTCCGATGGATCCACCGACTTTTTAACTTCAAGTTTAAAACTTATGTAGGTGAAACCCTGAATAATTTATATGCTATGCTTTAAAACAACAGTCAACAAGAAAGCTAGCCACTTTGAAGAACTGCATACGTAAATAGTAGTTAAAAATCTTTCACTTGAAAAATTTACATGTAGAATATTTCGCACGTTCCTCGTGAAAAACACTTGCTTACTTTTGTTTTTTCAGGTTTCATGTTAGTTTTACCTATACGTGTGTTTGATTTGATGTATGTATATTTCATCATCATCATCATCAGCCCTTCATAAGTCCACTGCTGAACATAGGCCTCCCCGAAAGAATGCCAAAAAGCACGGTAATATAAATTTAAATGTAATTCATACAAATATAAATGTATATTTATATTTGTATTAATGTGTACACATACATAGTATGAATATAATTCACTTCCTTCAAAATCTAAATAATCTGAAGTTTTCAAGAAGTATTTACCTATGGCCTACTATTCTTACAAGGATCAGCACAGATCATGATCAATACGTGTTTTTGAAGTTGTTTTATTTTTTTAAAGTGATGACCCCGACACGGCGCAACCAACAACCTTTGGAAACTTCAACTTCAAGCTTTCGTCATCGTCTTCAAGTACCCCATCCATTCGCTCCCGAGAATATATTGTCTGCAGTCTTCAGATCCTGTAAGCCATCTAGCTTTACAGTAAACCTTGTATCGCAGAACTGGAATAATGCTTCCTGTTCCTTCAAGTTACTCTCTGCGCTACAATGTTCGGCACGGCTCTGAGTATTACTGCTCACCTCTGCTTCACGGCACTCTCGCAGATCACTTGCCTTTCCTGGCACTTGCACATTCGTCGACATCTTATTTCACTATAAACCTCCGGTCTGAGCGGAGAGGGGTGGCGGCGCGAAACACATTGAAGCCTAAATCGCGCTACCAAAGTTCTGAAGTTAACGCGATATATATATAACAGTTCCGAAATAACACACGGAGCTTTGGCCGCTCCTCACAGGCAGAACAACTTGCCCGGCGTGAGATATCCCCTTTTCCTTCAACGGCCCAACTATATGGGAATGTTTGCCATAGTTGCCATGGCTTGGCAAAGCTTTTTAACTTTAGTTATTATTAGGAAGACGCTGCAGCCCATCTTCTCACTTATTTCCCTCTGTCGCCTCTTACCCCACCCACAGAATGATATGAGGTTGTGGATATTCTTACTCAAGTACATTATATAACATAATTGCCTATGCATAAATTCTGGGCGCGTATAAAAATCATTCGTATGGAGAATAGGTATTGTTAGATATTGGTAGGAGATTAGATAAATATTTGAAAATATTTGTACGAAATACACTTTATTACGGTTGAATTACTGTGAAATGTCACTCTTAACTTTTTACCCAACTTCAAGTAAAAAAAAGGATTAGGTTCTCAATTCGACTATAAGTTATGCGATATTTTTATTAATAGTTTAGTTATATGGGTAATGTATATGGGATCACCCCTGAAGTATATGTAGGTTATATTTACAGAATTTTCTGGTAGGTGTAAGAGAAAAAAGACGCTAATTCATGACAAAATGAGTGTAAGAGATCAAATATACATAATACAAAATAAAATTATAGAAGAAATTGAGAGTTATGATTAAATTTACGAAGTTCTAAATAAATATAATGCAGGTGCCGAAAAGACGCTTCAATTTGGCGTTTGTATGCGTGGACATATGTATGTGTTTACCTGTGTGAGTACTTGTGCGTTTTCATGATTTACATCTTAGTGTTTGTGTGTACGTGCATTGGCGTGTATGTGTGTACTCGTAGGCATAATGGATTTTACTCGTCTAACTTATTTAATCTAGATCTAAAATCTAACAGTTAGTGCTTTTGCGACATCTTCAGTTTCTTCATCTACGGATCATCATCGCGTATATTCACTTTTTTTATATTCCTGACGTTTCGAGTACTTTACAGCACGTACGTGGTAGAGTCACGCTACAGCAAATTAAGTGAACAGTAAGTGGCTACTGCAGTTCATAGACACCTGTAAACTACTTCAAATACAGAAGGCCACAAATGCATTGTCACCTACGTGGTAAATGTAGATTATTTTGTAGTAGTTTATAGTAGACTATTTTATTACATGGTAGAGCCACGATGCAGCTATATTATGGTTGTAGCACGAATGGGTCGGCTCGACCAGGGAAGGGCCACGCCCTCACCGAATACCAGCGTAAAGTAGCAGCTTAATGCTGCAATGTTTCGTATACTGTAAAGAACCGGAGACCCTTTTTACTGGAAACAAGGCATTCCATTTTAATCCTCAGGATTGACAACGCATCTGCATTTTGATTCATATTCGAGGATAAATATAAATGTCTATGGGCCGCAGCATCAACTTACCATCAGGTAATCTGTGTGCTCGTTTTTCACCCGTGTCCTATAAAAAAATCCATGGTCATGGAGGTACTGAAGCGTTTGACGTCTCAATATGTCATAGTTCACCACCACCTTCACTTTAAAATTAATAATTATTTGTCTATCTATCCAGAATGAGCTTAAGGTATCTTGAAATCACCGATTATTAAGTTACGCAATTGGTAATGATTGATATGTGACAAATTGCGGTCTACAGAGAACACAGTCTTTATGACATACTATAAAAGGAAATATTTAATGAGCTTCACCGAAAGTTGAACGTATAAAATTGAATTACATGCAAAAGAGATCGTTATCGATAATAGCTTGTTCGATAGAACCAAGAAAATTCAATTTCATCTCTCCATAACTGAACACGTTATTGCTAAATAATGGAAAAGATTTTATAAGGCTTTGATGTCATGTATATGAGCGACTCAAAAGAAGAGCTCATTTTAATATCCGACAGTGATGAGATTGTCTTAAAAGTACGCAAGTAAACAGGCCGAAGCTCAGTGACAACACCAATACATTGCGAAATGACTTTCAAGCAACTTCAGAAAGGAAGGGACGTTTTCAGATATATTTTTAATGTATATCTTATAATATTATCTATTAACATTAATTAAATTGACGTGTTTGTTAGTTATATCGAAATACCTGCTTTTTATTGAGCTGAGGGGGTTATTTGGATGCCATTCAGATATTCTCATCCATTTTTTAAATTTTGTAAGTGTGTCACTCTTTCCGGGATAATCTTCAGAATGGTTTAACCGATTGTAATAAAACTTTACAAACAGTTAGAGAGCAATGGTAGGAACGATCTAGGCTATATTGAATCTGAAATACTTCAAGTTTTTTTTTTTGAGAAATAAAGAATCAAAATTCATAAAATAAATGGTCTTTGATCGTCTTAAATGTAAATAATGCCTACCCAGGCGAAGTCTTAAAATTTCAATTTTTAAGGAAAATAAGTAAAAGTAATAACATTATACAATAATAAATAATACGTGCTAAAAAATGCACTTGAAAACATTAAAATCAAGCATTAATACAGTAGAAGAAAACCCCAAACCTTTTAAGAAAGGTCAAATGGGGCATTTATCAACGCTCTCATCTTTTAAGATATAAACTCGCCCATTCTTTTAAATTTTGTCCTGTTTTATTGCATAGTAAAGCATGCGATAACTTTTGCTTAATGGTGACAAACGGGCATACAGTTCACCTGGTGGTAAGTTGATGCTGTGGTCCATAGACACATACATTCATCATCGAAGGAGCAAAATGTACTGGATGCGATATCGCACCTGAGGACTAATATGAAATGCCTCGTTACTAATAAAAACTGCAATTGTATTTCACCTTCTTCTGTAAACTTTCCTCTCTTATTCCACTGTATAAGAAAAAATCTAGTGAATATGTTTCAAAAGTATCGACCAGTCGAATTGGAAACGATAAAAATATCCTTAAATTAAATCAAACTTCTATTAAAATCAAACTTCTATTAAGAATTCAAAGAATTTATATTATGAATAAAATAATTTCCTCAACAGCTTCGGCCATCAGTAACTATAGTGTACATATGATCCCGACTTCAGAAGCTATTATGTGAAAATTATTTCGTTCATTTAAGTTTTTTGAAGTCGGCTTTTACTTTTATTACAATTATAATTTTTGGATCCTTTTGTGAGAACTAAGGAACATCACGAGCTCTAGGTAACAACTAGAATGTCGTCTAGATAGATACATTAAAAAAATCCTATTTCCACCCCTAAGGGTGGGATATTTTCTCCTTTACATGTAATCGCCCTTAAAGTAAAACATATTTAATAAAACAATCTTTAGAATCGTTTCGAATGTAACGAAGATTTCGCGTAACATACATGCAACAAAAGAACATACAATAGATTTTTTTTAATAGGACAGTAGGTAACTGTAGGTAAGTGTCGACCACTGTCTATGTACAACTACAACACAAGGGGAATTGCAGATTTGCCTACCCAGCTTTTTATAAAGGAGTAAGCTCGTTTTTTGAAGGTCCCCAAATTGTATCGGTCCGGAAAAATCATCGGTGGTAGACGATTCCACAAAGTCGTGCGAGGAAAAACTTTCCTAGTAAATCCTACACTCTATCCAAAATCCAAAAACATTAAATGTAAACAAGCAATGCAGTGATTCTCAAACTTTTTGGCTGCGTTAGAAATTTTGTAAAATTTTATTTAAAGTTGACTTCTTAAAGTCGAGCAATGCCTCATTTACATCATCCACAACTTTGTCGATTGTGGGTTATTCATTATAGAAATAAAAATTGTGGACATTGCGACATGTATTCCATTTTTAAATTGTCCAAACTATTAAAAATTCTTCGCCTTTGCGACCGTGGCGTAGGAAAATCCACACACCCCTTTTCTTACTTCTCACGGACAATTTTAAAAACTGCGCTTCGAGATACCCCCATGATCTCCGAAATTTTATACTCTTATCCTTATAGATATGATATAATCCTACTTATATCATATCTATAAGGATAAGAGTCAATATGCTTGTAGATGTTAATTAGTGCCTCCTTATCCACCGAATGTATCACTGTCCTGTTCGACTTTGAAGAAAAAGTGCAAATATTTCACGGCCCAGGTTCACTCATTTCGTGAACATATTCACAACATGAGTGCAAAGAGAACAAACGTAAAAAAAAAAACTTAACAGCAATAATAGCAAAACAACAAAGAAATTACGAGTAATAACAAGGAGATAGTATGCTTGCGTCAACGAATTGAACAAGAATAAATAAAACATGGCGGATATAATCCAACCGAATATAGAAGTCATCCTTCCAATGTAAAATAGTCACTTTTGTGGTACACAGTAAATTGTTAGCATAAAAAAGCATAAACTTAGGAATTTTAGGCTTTATAGGTTCTTTATAATGTAAGTTAATAGCTTATTCATTTGAGTATATTTTTTAGTAAATTTTAAATTTACTTGTATTTTTTTCGATATTTTTTTGGAAAAATATAGGTTTATTTTTAATGTTTATCAAAAATGCTATTCTAAATAGGCAATACTAAGAAATAATTCCTTGCTATGTTAATGTATATTTTTACGTTTTAATTATTGTAAAAGCGATACCGTAAGAACCTTTTTTATGATTTATTTACCTTTTATGTTTTCGTATCTTGGATAGGGTATAGTAATTGAGAATCTCCTCCCTGTTTGAAGTAAAAATATGCCAAATATAATAAAACATGTAATCATAATATTACGAGTATATTTGTGATAGCTATTTATGTAACAAAAAACCAGCGGGAAAATATTTTTTTTTTTCAAGTCGTAACAATTGAAACAAAAGTAAATTATATACACGTTCTGACCGGAGGCGGAGAATTATGAAAAATGGTGGAATACCGCATTCTCATTATTTCATTACATTATACGTTTCGCCAACAACTCGATTCCGGGGGGCTTTCGCTATTTTTGATTGTACGCAATTTTCTTTTCCAAGTTTTTTATGATTTATCGTGTGGGGTTCGGAGATAAAGAACCTGGCAACAGCATTTTTAGTGAAAGGGAAAAAATATACTCGTAACATTTTGTAAAGAAACTGCTCTTAAGTTTAAATGCTCAAATTTTTTTTATAAATATATACCATTTTATTCATTACAGCCTTGAAAAATCCACTGCTAAAGAGAGGCCTCCTCTATTTATTTCCTCTTAGGTAGGATTTTGCCATAGTTGCCCCGCTTATCAACCACAGTTTTTTTTTTTATAATTTTGCGTTTGTTATAAAGAAAAAGCCGCTGCTGATTCATTCATTCATATTAGCGTGTAGTGGAGGCAAGAGAGTATCAACTAACCGTGGGTTTGTAAAAAGCCACAGAAGAAAATTAAAATAGAGAATCGTTATCGAGAACGTTTTATAGGGGAGATATGGCAAACATCCCCGCTATAAGACTTATAGGGCTTATGTTCAGCGGTGGGCTTTCTATTAGGCTGTAATGAAATAATCAATGAATACAAGGCCAGTTTAACAAAATAAATAATAAATTTCCTGTAATCATATGCCATTTTGCTGTATGATTACAGCGTTATATAATCTATCATCACACCATCATGATGTCGCAAAAGACAACTATGGGGAAAACTGGAAAGTTCTCATAGCTGCCTACAGATGGTAGAATAACTATCCACAGAGAGTAGCAAAGAGGCATCATACCTAACCTAACCTTTAAGTTAGAAAAAGAAAGAAGAAACATCTTTGTAGATTCAACTGCATAATATTAATTAATACTTAGATTGTATAAATAGTAATGTGATAGATATTATATATAATATAGAGGAAAACATGGGATGATTGATTATATCGCCGGCACCCGGCAACAGAATTTTTTTTTTATAAAAATGAGGTGACTAACGAACTGTCCACTGTAAGTGAACAGTAAGTGACTACTGCAGTCCATGGACACCTGTAAACAAATTCAAATACAGAAGGCCACAAATGCATTATCACCTCCAAGGAATAAGATGGAATGCCTCACAGCCTGTAGTTATACTGTCTCTTTTTACTTTATAGACCGGAACACAACAGTGCACGCATTACTTTTTGGCAGCAGAAATAGGCGAGAGTGTGGCACCTGTACCTACCTGCCTAGTAAATCCAATCACACAGTAAAAATTTATAATATTATAAATCAAAATGAAATAAAATATACATTTCTTCAAATTAAAGTAATATTAAAGACTACAAAAATTATAAAACAACTTTTGTTTATTACAGTAAATTATTTAAACCATGAGGTTTAGCAACCATTTGCAATTACGTATGAAGTGCCCTGTTACTTGACTGCGACAGATGTTTTGCCCCGAGGGGCTTTAAATGGAGTACATAGAACCGATATTTACATAGACACTTCAGAACCGCAGACTATGTGTGAAATACAACTGCGTCAAAGAGTGCATAAATTAGCATATCAAGTTATGCGCTAGTATTTCTTCACTAATATACAAAAACACTCAGTCAACCTGATGGTAAGTGGATACTTTGACCCATAGACAACTACGATTTAACCATTGATTAAGTATCAAAATAAAAATGTGTTGTCATCCCTGAGGACTGAGATGGAAGAAATGCATCGTCAATACGGCCTCCGGTTCTCTACACCATTACACGAAACACAGCAGTGTTATGCTGATATTTTAAATTGGTATTCTGTGGAAGGTTGGTCCTACGACAATCAAGCCGATCCATTCTTACTACAGTCATAAGAAAACTATAGCATGGCCACGTATAAGTTGGCTTTCTACCGATATCTATGAATAAATGTGTTTATTCATCATCATTCATTTCGGACTGTTTCTAATAAAAATCCTCTGTTGAACCTAGGCCTCCCAATAGAATTCCTCATAGTTGACTACCTAATGGATTCGCAGCAATCGCAGTTTTTTTTAATTTTTAATTGTTATTAGAAATACGCTACTGCCTATCTCCGGGTTTGTTTCCGCCGGTCGCCTTTTACGACAACCACGGGACGATATGGTATATTCTTTCACCACCTCTAAGCAAAAATTATTTGTCACGTTAAATAAATTAAATTACGTTGGAACTATAATTGTCATATATTTTTTTGGACACGGATCTTATTTATTTATTATAGGTATATAAAACTGAATTTGTATAAAACTCGATATATTTTTTTTGTTTTTAGTTTTGGGATTTATCTAGAACACGAAAATTGTCTCATCAAACTATTTGTCACAATTTAACTAGCACATTTCCTTAATTATACCATAATTATTAATTGCTGCGTAATTGCCGTGTAGTGGCGGCGTAAGAGAATCTACTACCCCGTATAGCCCCGTGAGTCTGTCCTTAATAGGCTGTAATTATGAAGAATGACGATTAATTGCTGCTATATTACACACAATACAACAAATTTTCTTAATAAACCGAAAATAAAAGGAGAGGTCCTCTATTAATGGCTGAAGCGGGCGAGATTTTCTTTACAGATATATATGATAATACATATATATTCGTGAGCTCACATAGTTACGGGAATTTCTCTGAGATTTCCTCATAGTCGTCTTACTCAGACTTTTAGATTGCTTTCATATTGGATTGAGAACATATTGATGCATATTCCACCTTTCAAGGCGCGGTGTGTGAATATTGTTATCTAGAAAATTTTATATTTTCGTGAGCGTGAACCAAAATTCTATATTATGTTGTAACACTATTTATAACTGAGTATTTATTATTTATTTTTGAGTATTTCTTACTACAATATCAGTTATTCTTATCATCCTCAGATGCACTCATGATGGATGGCGCAAATATGCGTGCGTTCCAACATAAAGTACAACAAAACATAATAAACAGATCGTTAGCAATTCGTTGCAAATATATGGTACGCTTTCCCGACGCATATATTATAATGTGTCAAAAAATAATGATTTCTTATATTTATGCGAACACTATACATTGAATAAAACTATTTTTACGGATTTTATCGCGTTTAATTTACTTATTTTAATTCCCAACGTTTCGGGTGCTTTACAGCAACCCATGGTCACGGGGAACTGAGATGTTTGACGTCCCGATGTCGCAGTTAGCCCGGCTACCTTCAGTTTTTGAATATTAATTTTTGGTTCGATCTACGCAGAATGAGCTTACAGTATCTTGAAGTCTTGCCATGGTATACTTGGGTTTGGGTTGCAGCACCCATCTATCTTCTCTATTGAAATTAGGATGTTATTTAATTTCAATAGCCTCGCGTATCATTATTGGTAGGAATCGGTGTTCTTTGCGAGGATTTGTGGTTTATCAAATCTAATGTAATGGCGTTAAATTACAATTTTACCATCTGACAAAGTAACTGCATTTTTAGACCACCTTAATTCCATAAACTCTAAAATACAATTCACAATGGAGTTAGATATTTAGTCATCCGAAATCCTGATAACACTATTGGTCAAACCATGTAGATATATATTATTATTTAATACTATTTCGACGCAATCAATTTGTAAAACTATTTATTGTTGCTTAAAAATGTAAGAAGACATGTGTAGATCTCGGTTTGAAAGAATAATATAATATTAAATCGTAAAATTAAGACAATGCTTGTGCAAAGTTTCATTTTTCCCTCAATCGACTATGATAATGTGTGTTATTTCGACCTGAATGCAGATCTTCTCATCAAATATGATCGTCTTCTGAAAAACTGCATTCGATTCATTTTCAATCTTCGAAAATATGATCATGTTTCTACGTATCGATCTCAATTAAAATGGTTACCTATTCGTCAGCGCCGTAGTTTGGGTGCACTCACCATCCTGATGTCTCCAATTTCCCCTTCCTACTTAACTCCTTACTTTCAGTTCCTTAGCTCTAGTCATAAGAGAAACCTTTACTCAACAAACGAAATCAGGACAACTAGCGACCGTTACGCGTTCAAGATGAAAGCTCGGGAACACCTGCTTAATTAATTTGCAGAATCATCATAGTAACAGTTTAGTTATATTTTTTTAATTCTTGTTAGATATATTTTATATTATACTATATATACTATATGCTATTGTATGTATTTCATTTCCGTGGTACTACTAAAATTTTAGTTATTTTACTTTAGTGTTCTCACATCTCACACTGTATCACACCAAGGTAATACTGGTAGAAAATGCTTTAAGCATTAAGCCCGCCTATATATCACGTGTGTATATGAAGCTTAAAAGAAATAAATAAAATGCGCAAATAATCAAAATTCCGCTGAGCTAACTCTAGTACTTTATTATAACAATTTTCCCAGTAACATACATCGCTAACAAGTCGCACGTGTGGTACCTTGTCAATTTACTCAGGTTGTTTGTCCTGGAACTTAGTTTGAGGAATGTTGAAACTGTATTTGTTCACTTACCCTAACACCGCGGCTTTATTTACCTGAATAGCAACTATATACACACATTATGTTAAAACTAACATTTACTGACATCTTTATTCTTGTTCTTATTTTAAATTTATGACTTCAATTATATTCATTTTCGGTATTACTTTGATTTGAACTTTATTCGCTTTTATTTAAAACAAGTTTTACCGAAACCGAAAGATAAAATTTGGCTCTCGAGTCAATAAATTACTCGTTTTAATCAAACGTCAGTCTAGATTAAACGTTAGCTTTACAAAATGGTTCAATTTACTACTTGTGCAAGGGTCAATTAAAATATATCAGTGGAGCGATTAATCATAGTCATATCGATGCGTTTATCCGCAGAAGTGCCGTCATCTGGAAGTTATGAACTCTTGAAATGTTCCTTACTAAGCGGAAATACCGCTATCGCCATTTCATTTGATTTGTAGACTAATTCAACGTTCCACTGCGCTTAAGTGAGCCTTAAGATAATTTGAGGATTTTTGAAAAGCTCGGTTATCAGTTCTTCGTTTCTGTCTTTATTCCATATTGAACAAAAAATATCACGGATCTTATTAATACGTTTTTGAATTCGCTTTCTTCTCTATGTACGTTTGCTACAAATTATGCAATCGATTTTATACGAAATTATCGATGAGGGACTTGAAACTTTTAATAATTGTAGATTAGAACTGGATGATATTGGAATACAAATTCACTTTCTTGTCTATTTGTCCGTTTTTTGTCTGTTCGGTAAATTTTTAATTCATTTTTAAGGTAACTTAACGATAAGCACAGTGGTAGCTATTTTGAATTATAATATTATTTATTTACATAGCATATTGATACACAATATTAAAACAATAAAGAAACTAAAACGGAACTTAAAGTAACTCAACTAATTAACTAAACTAACTAACTTACTAGCTCAAAAATTTACTATAATAACTGACTAACTTACCAACTATGCATTTTTTTAAATCATAAATCACCCATATAAATTTATTATATATGGTACTTTGAAATATTTAAACTTTTAAAATTAGTTACCTATAAGTCGATAGTTAAACTTGTGAATAGTACTTGCAATTATTTCAACTATAATTACCCACAATGTTATGTATTAAACAGATTGGTACTATAGAAAATTTATAAAAAGAAAAACGATAAATAGAACATGGAACTTTTAATTACAAATCATGAAGGTTTCCCAGGTCTGTATGAATATTAATTTGGGATTCATAAAAACAGCAGAATGAATGCATCATAATGAACACACGTTTCATTCGATAACTCAACGGTACTATTAAAATGACACCCGCAATATTGCCAATAGCGTCATTTCCGATACGAGTTGAATCCGATTTCCTTTCATCTTTATGAGTGGCTTTCAAATTAGTTATATATATTCAATAATTCTCTCGTAAGTTCGATTTAAAGTCCGTTTATACACTTTGTATATAGTTTTTGGAAATACTAACTTCTTCTTCCTATCGAGGCTCTGGGTGGATTTGTAATAACCGCCACAACGTGGGATTAGCAATTGTAGTTAGTGCTTCCTTGCCTTATTTTCGAGTACGTTACTCGACGTCCCCATTCGGGCATTTCAAATCGAGCTAATGTTAAAATTCAAATTAAACGCGATAAAATTCCTAAAATTATTCAATAGCGAAGCTTAATCGCGTTTTAATAAAGTACTAAACGCGGTATAATCCAAAAATTAGTTTTATTCAATGTGTAGCATTTGCGTTAATATAGGAAATAATTATGTGAACCAGTATGGGCTACAAAACGCATAAAAAAATAAAATTAAACGCAATAAAAACCGTAAAATTAGTTTTATTTAATGTGTATTATTCGCGTAATTATAAGAAATCATTATGTATGCATGGACAGGAAAAATAAAAATAGTTAAAACTAGTTTTAAATAATGCTTTTCATTTGAAGGCAACGCAGTTCTTAATATATGTCACCTGCCTATACGAGCGAGAGTTAAAATTCTTCAGCGAATCGCACTGTGTGTACGCTACCAGCCAGTTAACCAGCGCTATTGGCGATGAACTGCTTGTGATTTAAGTAGCTTACTCATTTCTAAAGAAATTATTTGTGTATTTCCTCATGCACGTTAAGCCTGAATTTTTATGTTCTCGTTTTTATTTGTATGCTTGACGAATATAAAAATTTACTTTTAATAAAAGGTAAAAGTCAACTTCAAATAATTATAAAGTATAAAATAAACTCACAATAAAATGATTAATATTCTTTGAACTCGACTTTTATTTTTATTATAGTTATTTTCTACCCTTTTGAGTGGACAAAAAATATCACTATCTCAACCTTGTCTAAATAGCTACATTAAAACCTTCATTTCCTATTTTGCTACTCTTGGGGTAGAAATATTTCTTCATATATATATAGGATATAAATAAAATAATCATTTAAATTGATCCACAACTGACGAAGATATCACGTAACATACATATAAAAAAAAACATATAATTGAATTTTATACTTTCTCCCTTTTAGACGTCGGCTAATTATAGACGAATTTGTAAATATTTAATAAAAGTTAAGTAGCAGTGCTTATTACATCCACATTTAGAACTAGGCCTCTCTAATTGTTCTATTAGATTTCGGAACTGGTAAGGGATCACCGCCTTGCTCCAGTACGAACTTTACTCTAAATATTCTCGAACTTAAAATGTCCTCGAAATATTTAAAATTTCTTGACCACCTAGCACGTTGTGAATTAGCATTCAAAATAAATGGCTGCATTAGTATGCTGTCTCTATCACTAACCTGTGATTTGGTGGTTGAATGGATGTTCCTACATAGTCTGTCCCAAAAGCTTTGTTTGTTGTACGCAGGAAGCCCCGTGAGTGCCATCACAGTTAATGTAATGTAAAACTCCATGTTCTTCTAAGACTCACACTCAGAAACTGGAGGAAAAAAAATATACCACATACCCTCTTATACCCTCAAAAATTTAAATTAGAAACTAAGATTGATATTATATCGGTAGTCTTCTTCGCCCTTGAGCGCTACTTCCTCTTCCCGATTATAAAAATATCTGGTAGGGATTTAATACGAAATTTTATTTACTTGACAAGAACTTATTTATGATATTCTTCTCAATCAAGACTGTCTTTTTTTAATTTAAGAAATATGAACTAAGAAACTAGGTACTCAACCAAGTATTATTAAGGGTTTGCAAACGTTAGATTTTCTTTCCATATATATATATATATATATACATATATATATATATATATATATTTACGCGTATATTTCGAGAGAAACTCTTTGAGATTTTCCCACATATACGTTCTTCAGCTTTCAAATTGGATTGTAGATATTCTGATGTCGTATTTTGTCTAGCGATCCAAGGCACTCATACACATAATATGACTAAACTTTGCAAGTACATCATATTTTCCTATAGAATCATACTCAATTTTTCTCAAGTCATGACTGTCAAATTATACTAACGATCATTCCATATTCTAGTACCGTAGGTGTTTTCATACATTAATTACACACGAAAAAACACCCAAACACAGAACAATAGTTTGTAGGTAGTAGTGAAGTCAATAGTGAATAGAATCTTAGCAATGAGACTATCAACATAGTTTAAAGAGAGTTAAACTGTGCTATCAAGCCGTCTAATTAATATTTTAACATAAGTGAAGGTGACCAGCGAGCACAAATGCCACTTGATGGTACCTAATAGGATGTTGTAGCCCACAAACATCATCTTCTACGCTCGATGATTCCTATATGTTTAATTATTATTACAGCCTATGAAGCCCTTAGTAACGATGTAAATATACCTTTTACATCCTTTTTTAATATTTATAATATATTTAAATTGCAAAAGTGAAAAAAAAATGTTTTGCCTTCAATTATAAATTAATTTATATAGGTAAATTGATGTAAGAAGTGGTTATTGAACACCTGTCAATAGCATCCTAATTTCAATAAAGCTTATGTATCTTTTAATTGATTCAAAAGTTTGACGTTCATTAGTTATTATTATAAACGCAAGTTCAAGTGTTCAAACTAATTTAATTATTCTAAAATTGATTATTATATTATCTCAAGCATTTTGAAATCAAAACCTTTGAAACTCTAACTCACACCCGCGTCAAAGTACACAGAACACTTCAAACTTCTTTTGTTAAACAAAAACCTTACAAACTATTCAAGAAGTCAGACTGACTTGATTGTGAGATTTCAAAGAAAGAATACTTTATAGAAAATTTAGATACTAGATATTTCTTTAAGTTTAAATAAATACGTCTGGAAAAAATCGCTATAGTGTTTATAAAACTAGTCCTTTATAAATAACATTATTCCTTATTTTATTACATACATAATTATATTTCGAAGAGAGTGCGCAGGAATTCCATTAATTCCTTCTTCACCCTCCCACCATCGGACAACCAGACTACAACCTTTCGTTGTCGACTTACCACGCATTCGAACTTTCATCATTCATTTCCATTCTATTACAAAGTGGGTGTCTCGAAACCAAGGGTGAATATGCTTTTGTTAAGCTGCGAAGTCAGTTCGCTTTACCATCTTCGACTGCATCACCACTTACCATCAGGTGGGATAATAGTCAAGTACTGGCTTAGAATAGTAAAAAAACTACATATTTTCTCAATCGCTGATGACCACGTGGTTTTGTGGCCAGATTACCTATATCGCGACTAAGTCTAAGATGGAACGCCTAATAGCCTGTAATTGTACTGCCTCTTTTTGCCCTTCAAACTGGAGCACAGCACGCTCTATTTGTAGGCAACAGAAATAGGTAAGAAGATGGTAGAAAAGAGGTTAACTAATGGACTCCTAGGCAGAAAAGGAGTCCTACCAACTAGAAAAATATATTATCCGGCTTAGGCATATTTAAAGCTCTTATAAAAGTCTAAATCTGCCATCGGTTCCAAAAGTAAGACCTATTCACATAAGAACCGGTAAGAAGCTATGCTGTCATTGATTATTCCCTGTTTTCCTTCTTTTATAAAAGAAGAGTGACAAGTGAGAACACAGTCCTCCTGATTAAGAACTTCAATTAAGATCAATGCATATGCAGATGTTATCCCTGAGGACTAAGATGGAATGCCTCATTACCAGTAAAAAGGGTCTCCAGTTCCCCACACTGCCATATTTACGGAATTCAGCATTATTCTGCCGTTTCACGCTGTTATTCTGTGAAAGCGTGGTCTCTTCCCGGTCAAGTCGATCTATAATATCTGATCTGACTATACGACGTTCTGTTCTCCTTTTTTTAGAAACTGTTTATTTCATTTTACATTTTGATGCTCTGTAGCATGTTTGTGGAAGGCCTATGTTCAGCAGTAGACTTTGATGAAATGCAATGATGATAATATTTATAAATGATGATATAAAATTTTAATATTATATTGCTATTTCAATTTATTTCATTGTAGTACTATCTTACTTAACACGTGTAAATATGCATACGTATAATTTATATGAATGAATTTTGTATTAAATTCACGTTGGACAAACCTAAATTTACTCTATTAACAATTCCCACTCAAAGTTTCATGTCGCTCGCGTTGTTCGGATGTTTATCTTTGGGTAGGAATCGCAGTACCGTTGTATTTACAAACACTTCAAGTCCTCGAGCGAAGCGTGTGCTAAGAGACAAACGCGGAGGAATCCGTGAATTAACAACATTTAAAGCGTCGTGTATTTCATCGACAATAGCAGCTGGTTTATATTAATTATAATAATGTTTTGGATTAGAAGTTAAGTGGATGCTGTGGCCCATAGGCATCTACATATATGCTCAATTAATAATCAAAATGCAGATGCATTGTCACCCCTGAGGACTAAGATGAAATGTCTCATTTCCAGTAAAAAGGTCTCCGATTCTCTATGCTCATCATACGATACACAGCAGCATTAAGTTGCTATTTCACGCTGGTATTCTGTATTCCGTGATTCTTCCCCGGTCGAACCGAACCATTCGTGCTGCAGCTATGTATGTATAGCTTGCATAGGTGCATGTGGCTCTACCATGTATTGCGTACCACGTGTTATGGATGTTCATGGACGATGGTGATTACTTACCATCAGCTGAGCCGTTTGCTCCTCTTCCATAAAAAGCTGAGAAACCACTTATTGAGTTGTACCTCTTAGCGTCAGACAAGTGTTCCCTGCAGTTTACGGATATCCCACTGTTCTATTAGCTTGTTTGTCACTCTGATATTATATAAAAAGAACAAACAGAACTTGTTTACGTAAACAAAGAGAAAATACGAGTACAAGCAAACTGTTGTTTTCACTGTGTCGCATTTCAAAAGATCCAAAATGAAGCACATTTTTGTATGTTTTATGTTGATACGTTGTCAACATCTAATGCATTTGAACTAAAGGGTTTGCTTCTGTATTTCGTAAAGCATGCATCAAAGGAGTTGAATAATTTGCCAGCGTCTATCTTTTCTTTGGATTACAATGTAAATGTTTTCAAGGCAAGGGTGCAACGCTAAGACAATGTGTTATATTATCTGGGACTTTATCACCTACAAGGTAGGACTGGAATCAAGTACTAGCTTAAATAAAAGTTATTTGGTAGCTATCTACGAATAGTATCACTTTATAAGTAACGACATAGCAATATAAAATTTTGTAACTCATAGCTTCTTATTTCGGTGACGTCTATAGATATAACTTTTTACCAACCTTGACATAATGCGATTTGGAAACATAAACTTCTTTCTTCGTGTATTATACTTCACACAACTCACGGCTAAGTGAAAAATGAATGTCTTGGCTCATGTAATATTTATTTCTAGGTCATTTTTCTTATTCAAGCAAAAGAACCGAATCAAACTACTCGACCTGACGTGTTAGTGGGTTGGCAAAAACCGGGATTTTCTTTCCGAATCTTTCCCGTTTCCTACGCTGTGAAAATAATTTCTTATTCCGTAGGCGACTAGCTTTTTGTTTTTATATCAAACGAACATCTTAGTACCAAAATATATGTTCCAAAATAAACCAGTTTGCTTTGGATGATTCGTGATGAGCTTTTTAATTTATTTGATAAAATCTCTTACCACTTCCTAATATTTTATTATTTGAACAGAATTCTAGTTCAAAATACGAGAGACACAGAAATAATTTAGTAATATATACATGCAAAATATAATGCTTTCGTACATAACATGCACTATCGTCACCACAACTATGATCTTCACAACACCCACACTACAATGTTTATCTTAATAAATTTTTCGAATGCTATTTCTTTACTTGGAGCCGTGGCTCAGGGCTCTCCATAAATTTCACATTACGCCAGCAGACTTGATTCAACTGCCGGCACCAATGAAATTTTAATTGCATTTTAAGTTCTGATATACTACACGTCCGAAGGTGAAGGAAAATATCGTGAAGAAACTTGCGTGTATGGGAAATAAAAATAATATTTCGAAGACATGTGTAGTCTGCCAACATGTATTGGGGCAGCGTGGCGGAAACTTCCTTGTTCTAAAAATCCTCTTAAAAATGAGAGGAGGCGCTTGCCCTGCATTGGGTCCTATATAGGCTATAACTAACTATCTAATTCCTTATTCGTGTTCTTTATATAATTAGTTTGAATCACTTATAATTTAAATCAGCTTTCATCTATCTATATCGATTTATTTTTTTAGCTAATAGTCCACCTAATGGTAAGTTGATGCTGTGGCCTACAGACAGATGCGTTGTCACCCCTGAGGACTAAGATTGAATGCCTGGTTTCCAGTAAAAAGGTTCTCTGGTTCTCCATACTCACAATATGAAACACAGCTGCATTGAGCTGCTATTTTACGCTGGTGTTCTGTGAGAGCGTGGTCCGACCCCGGTCGAACCGACCCATTCGTGCTACAACTGTAAAATAGCTGCAGCATGGCTCTACCACGTAAAAACGATATAAACGATTTCTAGCTTCAATACGTTCATACAAATAGATACAAAATTTTCTCATATATTACAAAGAAGTCGCATCTCTGAAGAGACACCTAAGTACGCACATTAAAGGGTTTTCAGTTTCTCATTGTTCTCAACATTATGTTTTCTTCAAAATATTACGAGCCTTTGTTTAACGAGTTTCAGAATGATCGTGCTGAAATTTTCGTTTTATTGCAGATTATAATGGTTACCGCATGCTCAAGTTATAATATTGTCATAACATAATGAAATAATTTATTCTCTTATATTGTTATTATTATTACTTATTATATACAATTATTATCTATATCTTTTCATAGAATAAGGTGACAAACGAGCACACACTCCACCTGATGGTAAGGGGATGCTGTGGACCATAGACATCTACATCTATCCTCAATTAATTTATTAATTTATTTATTCAGAAAATCAAAAAGATTTTAACAAAATAGATTTACATCAAATCTAATTACCTTAATATGACGTGCGTGCATGCGTACTTGCGCCCAAGCGTGCGTGCTTGCATGCGTGCGTGCGTGCGTACGTGCATGCGTGCGTAAATAATATTTCGTTTTATAGAACATTACAGAAGCTATATTCCACCACGTTTCCTCTTCTATTTTCTGTATGGTTTAGTACTAAATACATATATGGAATTACTTGATCAGACATTACACTCATACTTGATCCTACGATCTCAATCAACCAATTACTAAAAATACTCCAACTTTTGGCACGATTTCGCCTTAGCATAAAATAGACTACCGCATGCGGCATTTGGTCGCAAACGTTCCATTTGTAGTATACCTTATGACGACGCACGGCACAATATTATGTGGCACGTCTCAAAGTCGGATGTTTTAACTTAAGCGTAAACCGGGATTTAGTGTTCTGTGCCACGAACCTTAACTATTAATATCTTATAATTAGCAATTCGTAGCCTTTTTTATACGTGGTAGAGCCATGCTGCAGCTATATTACTAGTATAGTTGTAGCACGAATGGGTCGGCTCGACCAGGGAAGGACCTCTCAGAGAATACCAGCGTAAAACAGCAGCTTAATACTGCTGTGTTTCGTATGGTGAGTGTAGAGAACCGGAGAACCTTTTTACTGGAAAAGAGGCAGTCCATCTTCGTTCTCACTGGTGACAACGCATCTGCATTTTGATCCTTTATTGATGATGGATCTAGATGTCTGTGGTTCACATCAACCACTTACCATCTAGTGGACTGTGTGCTTGTTTGTCACCCTATCCTATAAAGAAAAAAAGCCTTATTATCCATATTTTACTATCTATATTCGTAATTAAAGATTTTTTTGCAGTAAATTCGGAGATTCAGGGATAGAAGCCTTATAATCCATATCATGCTATCTATATTCGTAATTAAATATTTCTTTTGCAGCATTTTCGGAAATACGGCGGAAATAATAACTTAAAAACAGGTTTTGGAATATATTATGTTAAATGGGCCGTGTACTGGCGGCGTAGGAATATCCACTACCCCATATCGTCCCGTGGGTGTCGTAAGAGGCGACGGAGGAAAATTGGAACGGGTGATGGACAGCAGCATCTTCCTGATAACAACTCGAAATAATAAAATAACTGCGGTTTACAACCCGCTCGCCAAGCGTGTCTACTATGGCAAAATCCCCCCTCTGAAACAATATATGTAAGAGGCCTATGTTCAGTAGTGGACTATTATAGGCTGTATTGGATAGATGGAACCAATAACTATTAACTTTTATGGTTATTAGTTATTATAGTTGGTAAAATGATTCTATGTAGCACCTTTTAATCGACATACCACATGACGAGAAATCCTCCGTTATTGCCTGTTTTTATGGCAAATTCTCAGGCTAAGAGCAGCCACAAGAATAGGAGGAAGAAAAAGAGTAAAGGAAAGAGGATCAATACTAATACTAACCATTAAAAAGTACATAATAATTTTTAAATTACTAACAAAACACAATCAACTAAGAAATATTTCTATCAACTTTAAAATGCATAATAATAAGTCCTAAGCAAAGAAAAGTCTTGTTTTTTATACCTACCACAAAAATTGTACAAATCGATGTTAATGAATGAAAGAGGCAGGGACGTCTACGAGTAATCTGATTACTGCAACAGCACTTTCGATTCAGCTTTAAGGTTTATAATGTATATATATTCATAAATCATGTCGTATTTTTATCTTGTATAAAAAAATGTCGTTTAAGTATTTTATATCTGTTATATATTACTCAAAAATAACTATTTTAAACTTAAATTACTACTAACATATTTTCAAATAACCATACATACCTCTTTTAAATATGAAATACTTAAACTAGCGACAAGAAGCAACGTCACAGATGTGAGACGTTTTATTTGAGAAAAATCGCATCTCCACTCCACATTTCCTATAAAAAGAATGAAATATTTGCAATTATTAAAATATAAAAAACGTGTTCTAAATGATGTTTGGTTGCGACACTGAATCGCCCACGCAACAACTATTTGTATGATCTGCAAATAATCGTTTCGAGTCTGGATTTTTGTCCATTTGCAAATTTACGCTTTCAAGCCACTGAATATACCCTAACGCAGGAATATTTTTATTCATTTTAAAAAAAAAATAGAGTGGCAACGCGATTAACTTCAAAATGTATCCTTGCTTGAGCAGTTGTTTGGTCCATATATTATAAGTCCATAATGAGTTCTTATATTTACGCGAACATTACACATTGCATAAAACTAGTTCAGAACGAAATACGCAAATATGGAATTTAAAGTTACAGCCTATATACGTTTCACTATTACACATGCCTCCTCTCACTTGAGAGGAGACATGTGCCCAGTTCACAAAAAACATATAATTGAATTTTATACTTTCTCCTTTTAGACGTCGGCTAATTATAGACGAATTTGTAAATATTTAATATAAGTTAAGTAGCAGTGCTTATTACATCCACATTTAGAACTAGGCCTCTCTAATTGTTCTATTAGATTTCGGAACTGGTAAGGATCGCCGCCTTGCTCCAGTACGAACTTTACTCTAAATATTCTCGAACTTAAAATGTCCTCGAAATATTTAAAATTTCTTGACCACCTAGCACGTTGTGAATTAGCATTCAAAATAAATGGCTGCATAAGTATGCTGTCTCTATCACTAATCTGTGATTTGGTGGTTGAATGGATGTTCCTACATAGTCTATCCTAAAAGCTTTGTTTGTTGTACGCAGGAAGCCCCGTGAGTGCCATCACATTTAATGTAATGTAAAACTCCATGTTCTTCTAAAATTCACACTCAGAAACTGGAGGAAAAAAAAAACCACATACCCTCTTATACCCTCAAAAATTTAAATTAGAAACTAAGATTGATATTATATCGTAGTCTTCGCCCTTGAGCGCTACTTCCTCTTCCCGATTATAAAAATATCTGGTAGGGATTTAATACGAAATTTTATTTACTTGACAAGAACTTATTTATGATATTCTTCTCAATCAAGACTGTCTTTTTTTAATTTAAGAAATATGAACTAAGAAACTAGGTACTCAACCAAGTATTATAAGGGTTTGCAAACGTTAGATTTTCTTTCCATATATATATATATATATATACATATATATATATACATATATATTTACGCGTATATTTCCGAGAGAAACTCTTTGAGATTTTTCCACATATACGTTCTTCAGCTTTCAAATTGGATTGTAGATATTCTGATGTCGTATTTTGTCTAGCGATCCAAGGGGCACTCATACACATATGACTAAACTTTGCAAGTACATCATATTTTCCTATAGAATCATACTCAATTTTTTCTCAAGTCATGACTGTCAAATTATACTAACGATCATTCCATATTTCTCTAGTACCGTAGGTGTTTTTCATACATTAATTACACACGAAAAAACACCCAAACACAGAACAATAGTTTGTAGGTAGTAGTGAAGTCAATAGTGAATAGAATCTTAGCAATGAGACTATCAACATAGTTTAAAGAGAGTTAAACTGTGCTATCAAGCCGTCTAATTAATATTTTAACATAAGTGAAGATGACCAGCGAGCACAAATGCCACTTGGTGGTACCTAATAGGATGTTGTAGCCCACAAACATCATCTTCTACGCTCGATGATTCCTATATGTTTTATTATTATTACAGCCTATGAAGCCCTTAGTAACGATGTAAATATACCTTTTACATCCTTTTTTAATATTTTTAATATATTTAAATTGCAAAAGTGAAAAAAAATCTTTTTCCTTCAATTATAAATTAATTTATATAGGTAAATTGATGTAAGAAGTGGTTATTGAACACCTGTCAATAGCATCCTAATTTCAATAAAGCTTATGTATCTTTTAATTGATTCAAAAGTTTGACGTTCATTAGTTATTATTATAAACGCAAGTTCAAGTGTTCAAACTAATTTAATTATTCTAAAATTGATTATTATATTATCTCAAGCGTTTTGAAATCAAAACCTTTGAAACTCTAACTCACACCCGCGTCAAAGCACAGAACACTTCAAACTTCTTTTGTTAAACAAAACCTTACAAACTATTCAAGAAGTCAGACTGACTTGATTGTGAGATTTCAAAGAAAGAACACTTTATAGAAAATTTAGATACTAGATATTTCTTTAAGTTTAAATAAATACGTCTGGAAAAAATTGCTATAGTGTTTATAAAACTAGTCCTTTATAAATAACATTATTCCTTATTTTATTACATACATAATTATATTTTGAAGAGAGTGCGCAGGAATTCTATTAATTCCTTCTTCACCCTCCCACCATCGGACAACCAGACTCTAACCTTTCGTTGTCGACTTACCACGCATTCGAACTTTCATCATTCATTTCCATTCTATTACAATGTGGGTGTCTCGAAAGCAAGGGTGAATATGCTTTTGTTAAGCTGCGAAGTCAGTTCGCTTTACGATCTTCGACTGCATCACCACTTACCATCAGGTGGGATAATAGTCAAGTACTGGCTTAGAATAGTAAAAAAACTACATATTTTCTCAATCGCTGATGACCACGTGGTTTGTGACCAGATTACCTATATCGCGACTAAGTCTAAGATGGAACGCCTAATAACCTGTAATTGTACTGCCTCTTTTTGCCCTTCAAACTGGAGCACAGCACGCTCTATTTGTAGGCAACAGAAATAGGTAAGAAGATGGTAGAAAAGAGGATAACTAATGGACTCCTAGGCAGAAAAGGAGTCCTACCAACTAGAAAAATATATTATTCGGCTTAGGCATATTTAAAGCTCTTATAAAAGTCTAAATCTGCCATCGGTTCCAAAAGTAAGACCTATTCACATAAGAACCGGTAAGAAGCTATGCTGTCATTGATTATTCCCTGTTTTCCTTCTTTTATAAAAGAAGAGTGACAAGTCAGAACACAGTCCACCTGATTAAGAACTTCAATTAAGATCAATGCATATGCAGATGTTATCCCTGAGGACTAAGATGGAATGCCTCATTACCAGTAAAAAGGGTCTCCAGTTCCCCACACTGCCATATTTACGGAATTCAGCATTATTCTGCCGTTTCACGCTGTTATTCTGTGAAAGCGTGGTCTTTTCCCGGTCAAGTCGATTTATAATGTCTGATCTGACTATACGACGTTCTGTTCTCCTTTTTTTAGAAACTGTTTATTTCATTTTACACATTTTGATGCTCTGTAGCATGTTTGTGGGAAGGCCTATGTTCAGCAGTAGACTTTGATGAAATGCAATGATGATAATATTTATAAATGATGATATAAAATTTTAATATTATATTGCTATTTCAATTTATTTCATTGTAAGTACTATCTTACTTAACACGTGTAAATATGCATACGTATAATTTATATGAATGAATTTTGTATTAAATTCACGTTGGACAAACCTCAATTTACTCTATTAACAATTCCCACTCAAAGTTTCATGTCGCTCGCGTTGTTCGGATGTTTATCTTTGGGTAGGAATCGCAGTACCGTTGTATTTACAAACACTTCAAGTCCTCGAGCAAAGCGTGTGCTAAGAGACAAACGCGGAGGAATCCGTGAATTAACAACATTTAAAGCGTCGTGTATTTCATCGACAATAGCAGCTGGTTTATATTAATTATAATAATGTTTTGGATTAGAAGTTAAGTGGATGCTGTGGCCCATAGGCATCTACATATATGCTCAATTAATAATCAAAATGCAGATGCATTGTCACCCTGAGGACTAAGATGAAATGTCTCATTTCCAGTAAAGGTCTCCGATTCTCTATGCTCATCATACGATACACAGCAGCATTAAGTTGCTATTTCACGCTGGTATTCTGTATTCCGTGATTCTTCCCCGGTCGAACCGAACCATTCGTGCTGCAGCTATGTATGTATAGCTTGCATAGGTGCATGTGGCTCTACCATGTATTGCGTACCACGTGTTATGGATGTTCATGGACGATGGTGATTACTTACCATCAGCTGAGCCGTTTGCTCCTCTTCCATAAAAAGCTGAGAAACCACTTATTGAGTTGTACCTCTTAGCGTCAGACAAGTGTTCCCTGCAGTTTACGGATATCCCACTGTTCTATTAGCTTGTTTGTCACTCTGATATTATATAAAAAGAACAAACAGAACTTGTTTACGTAAACAAAGAGAAAATACGAGTACAAGCAAACTGTTGTTTTCACTGTGTCGCATTTCCAAAAGATCCAAAATGAAGCACATTTTTGTATGTTTTATGTTGATACGTTGTCAACATCTCATGCATTTGAACTAAAGGGTTTGCTTCGTATTTCGTAAAGCATGCATCAAAGGAGTTGAATAATTTGCCAGCGTCCATCTTTTCTTTGGATTACAATGTAAATGTTTTCAAGGCAAGGGTGCAACGCTAAGACAATGTGTTATATTATCTGGGACTTTATCACCTACAAGGTAGGACTGGAATCAAGTACTAGCTTAAATAAAAGTTATTTAAGGTAGCTATCTACGAATAGTATCACTTTATAAGTAACGACATAGCAATATAAAATTTTGTAACTCATAGCTTCTTATTTCGGTGACGTCTATAGATATAACTTTTTACCAACCTTGACATAATGCGATTTGGAAACATAAACTTCTTTCTTCGTGTATTATACTTCACACAACTCACGGCTAAGTGAAAAATGAATGTCTTGGCTCATGTAATATTTATTTCTAGGTCATTTTTCTTATTCAAGCAAAAGAACCGAATCAAACTACTCGACCTGACGTGTTAGTGGATTGGCAAAACCGGGATTTTCTTTCCGAATCTTTCCTGTTTCTACGCTGTGAAAATAATTTCTTATTCCGTAGGCGACTAGCTTTTTGTTTTTATATCAAACGAACATCTTAGTACCAAAATATATGTTCCAAAATAAACCAGTTTGCTTTGGATGATTCGTGATGAGCTTTTTAATTTATTTGATAAAATCTCTTACCACTTCCTAATATTTTATTATTTGAACAGAATTCTAGTTCAAAATACGAGAGACACAGAAATAATTTAGTAATATATACATGCAAAATATAATGCTTTCGTACATAACATGCACTATCGTCACCACAACTATGATCTTCACAACACCCACACTACAATGTTTATCTTAATAAATTTTTCGAATGCTATTTCTTTACTTGGAGCCGTGGCTCAGGGCTCTCCATAAATTTCACATTACGCCAGCAGACTTGATTCAATCCCCGCCGGCACCAATGAAATTTTTAATTGCATTTTTAAGTTCTGATATACTACACGTCCGAAGGTGAAGGAAAATATCGTGAAGAAACTTGCGTGTATGGGAAATAAAAATAATATTTCGAAGACATGTGTAGTCTGCCAACATGTATTGGGGCAGCGTGGCGGAAACTTCCTTGTTCTAAAAATCCTCTTAAAAATGAGAGGAGGCGCTTGCCCTGCATTGGGTCCTATATAGGCTATAACTAACTATCTAATTCCTTATTCGTGTTCTTTATATAATTAGTTTGAATCACTTATAATTTAAATCAGCTTTCATCTATCTATATCGATTTATTTTTTTAGCTAATAGTCCACCTAATGGTAAGTTGATGCTGTGGCCTACAGACAGATGCGTTGTAACCCTGAGGACTAAGATTGAATGCCTGGTTTCCAGTAAAAAGGGTCTCTGGTTCTCCATACTCACAATATGAAACACAGCTGCATTGAGCTGCTATTTTACGCTGGTGTTCTGTGAGAGCGTGGTCCGACCCCGGTCGAACCGACCCATTCGTGCTACAACTGTAAAATAGCTGCAGCATGGCTCTACCACGTAAAAACGATATAAACGATTTCTAGCTTCAATACGTTCATACAAATAGATACAAAATTTTCTCATATATTACAAAGAAGTCGCATATCTGAAGAGACACCTAAGTACGCACATTAAAGGGTTTTCAGTTTCTCATTGTTCTCAACATTATGTTTTCTTCAAAATATTACGAGCCTTTGTTTAACGAGTTTCAGAATGATCGTGCTGAAATTTTCGTTTTATTGCAGATTATAATGGTTACCGCATGCTCAAGTTATAATATTGTCATAACATAATGAAATAATTTATTCTCCAGTTATTATTATTACTTATTATATACAATTATTATCTATATCTTTTCATAGAATAAGGGTGACAAACGAGCACACACTCCACCTGATGGTAAGGGGATGCTGTGGACCATAGACATCTACATCTATCCTCAATTAATTATTTAATTAATTTATTCAGAAAATCAAAAGATTTTAACAAAATAGATTTACATCAAATCTAATTACCTTAATATGACGTGCGTGCATGCGTACTTGCGCCCAAGCGTGCGTGCTTGCATGCGTGCGTGCGTGCGTACGTGCATGCGTGCGTACATAATATTTCGTTTTATAGAACATTACAGAAGCTATATTCCACCACGTTTCCTCTTCTATTTTCTGTATGGTTTAGTACTAAATACATATATGGAATTACTTGATCAGACATTACACTCATACTTGATCCTACGATCCCAATCGACCAATTACTAAAAATACTCCAACTTTTGGCACGATTTCGCCTTAGCATAAAATAGACTACCGCATGCGGCATTTGGTCGCAAACGTTTCCATTTGTAGTATACCTTATGACGACGCACGGCACAATATTATGTGGCACGACTCAAAGTCGGATGTTTTAACTCAAGCGTAAACCGGGATTTAGTGTTCTGTGCCATGAACCTTAACTATTAATATCTTATAATTAGCAATTCGTAGCCTTTTTTTTATACGTGGTAGATCCATGCTGCAGCTATATTAGTAGTATAGTTGTAGCCCGAATGGGTCAGCTCGACCGGGGAAGGACCTCTCACAGAATACCAGCGTAAAACAGCAGCTTAACACTGCTGTGTTTCGTATGGTGAGTGTAGAGAACCGGAGACCCTTTTTACTGGAAAAGAGGCAGTCCATCTTCGTTCTCACTGGTGACAACGCATCTGCATTTTGATCCTTTATTGAGGATGGATCTAGATGTCTGTGGTTCACATCAACCACTTACCATCTAGTGGACTGTGTGCTCGTTTGTCACCTTATCCTATAAAGAAAAAAAGCCTTATTATCCATATTTTACTATCTATATTCGTAATTAAAGATTTTTTTTGCAGTAAATTCGGAGATTCAGGATAGAAGCCTTATCATCCATATCATGCTATCTATATTCGTAATTAAATATTTTTGCAGCATTTTCGGAAATACGGCGGAAATAATAACTTAAAAACAGGTTTTGGAATATATTATGTTAAATGGGCCGTGTACTGGCGGCGTAGGAATATCCACTACCCCATATCGTCCCGTGGGTGTCGTAAGAGGCGACGGAGGAAAATTGGAACGGGTGATGGACAACAGCATCTTTCTGATAACAACTCGAAATAATAAAATAACTGCGGTTTACAACCCGCTCGCCAAGCGTGTCTACTATGGCAAAATCCCCTTTGAAACAATATATAAGAGGCCTATGTTCAGCAGTGGACTATTATAGGCTGTATTGGATAGATGGAACCAATAACTATTAACTTTTATGGTTATTAGTTATTATAGTTGGTAAATGATTCTATGTAGCACCTTTTAATCGACATACCACATGACGAGAAATCCTCCGTTATTGCCTGTTTTATGGCAAATTCTCAGGCTAAGAGCAGCGACAAGAATAGGAGGAAGGAAAAGAGTAAAGGAAAGAGGATCAATACTAATACTAACCATTAAAAGTACATAATAATTTTAAATTACTAACAAAACACAATCAACTAAGAAATATTTCTATCAACTTTAAAATGCATAATAATAAGTCCTAAGCAAAGAAGAGTCTTGTTTTTTATACCTACCACAAAAATTGTACAAATCGATGTTAATGAATGAAAGAGGCAGGGACGTCTACGAGTAATCTGATTACTGCAACAGCACTTTCGGTTCAGCTTTAAGGTTTATAATGTATATATATTCGTAAATCATGTCGTATTTTTATCTTGTATAAAAAAATGTCGTTTAAGTATTTTATATCTGTTATATATTACTCAAATATAACTATTTTAAACTTACATTACTACTAACATATTTTCAAATAACCATACATACCTCTTTTAAATATGAAATACTTAAACTAGCGACAAGAAGCAACGTCACAGATGTGAGACGTTTTATTTGAGAAAAATCGCATCTTCACTCCACACTCCTATAAAAGGAATTAAATATTTATAATTATTGAAATATAAAAAACGTGTTCTAAATGATGTTTGGTTGCGGCACTGAATCGCTCACGCAACAACTATTTGTATGATCTGCAAATAATCGTTTCGGGTCTGGATATTTGTCCATTTGCAAATTTACGCTTTCAAGTCACCGAATAAACCCTAACGCAGGAATATTTTTATTCATTTTAAAAAAAAAATAGAGTGGCAACGCGATTAACTTCAAAATGTATCCTTGCTTGAGCAGTTGTTTGGTCCATATATTATAAGTCCATAATGAGTTTTTACGCGAACACTACACATTGCATAAAACTAGTTTAGAACGAAATACGCAAATATGGAATTTAAAGTTACAGCCTATATACGTTTCACTACTGGGCACATGCCTCCTCTCACTTCTGAGAGGAGACATGTGCCCAGTTCACATGTCTTCGAAAATATATTTTTTCTTATTTCTCATACATGCAGGTTTCCTCACGATATTTTCCTTCACCGCTGAGAACGTGGTAAATCAGCACTTAAAATTGCAATTAACAATTTCATTGGTGCCGGTGTGGATCGAACCCGGGTTGCTCGCGTACTGTGAAATGTTCAGCGAGCGTTAACCATCTAAGCTACCACGGCTCTAAATATGGAATTTAAATGTGACGAAATCCGTAAAACTAGTTAAATATTCAGAAGAATAAATTAATAGGTACACACATATACATAAATTTAGAAAATGTGCCTTCTTATTTTTTTATTTCGCTAGCCAAATCCGTTGTTGCGTTCAAAAAGAAGCAGAAGAGGGGGTTGATCGTAACAAAGCTATATATTTTCAATCTTATTTGTAAAAAAAACCGTTTTCCGTTGATTACTTTCTTGTTTTGTTCGTTTGCTATAGCAAATATACCACCTATGAGGACACCTAAAGGAAAGAGTTATGTTCAGCAGTAGACTTTTGATAGACTGTAAAGTTTATTAATAGAGAAAGACATCCTTGACGTAGGACTTCGTTGTTTTTTATTCTTCTCGCGTTGTTAGCAATTTAATCGATGATTGCGGGAAGCGAGGCAACGTTTTCACATCTACACAGTACTATAAGAGGGCTTTAACCAAGATATGTGCAGTAAATTGAAGAAAAACACTCTTCGCGCACCGTTACCAAGAGACTTGTATTGTTGGCTTAAAAGAATACAATATCCTGTTTTGGTGTTGTGAAATCAGTCTAAGAAAAATGTCAGGATAATCTTTTGGCTTCTCTCAAGTTATGGTATAAACTTATCTCAGTATCGAGAGCTATTCCTCAATTGTATGTATCGAAATATATATAATACGCCTTAAAAATTGTCAAACTAAGCAAAGACCCGAGCCAAATGCTTACATCTACTTCCTCGACCTTGTTATGTCATCACTATATAAACTGTAGCAAAAGTTAATTACTTTCCAAGTTTTTAAAAGGTGTAAAAGTCTTTTTCTTATTTTTTCTTCTTTATCGGCCCGTGGACGAGGTACAAGTCCAGCAGTGGACACTTACGGACCCATAGTAGCCCACAGTAACCCATAGTAGCCCTTCCATAGCAGGAAAGGTTTGCCTTAATCGTCACGCTTGGCAGATGATTTGACGATCGCAGTACCAGATATCTCGCACCTAGGATACTGCTGGTCATTGTCGGTATGAGTATTTTACATCTTGTGTTAAATGAGATGGTTAAAATATCCATTATTGAAAGCCATAACATTTTTCCAGAATTTATCCTCGTTGGCGATTACGGTACCCACAGCGCAAAATAGGGCAATGGATTCATTTACGCCGCTACCACAGAGCACCCTTGAAAGTCACTAAATGGAAAGAACTTTCTACAAAAATCATTTGGTTACTATATTTCATCTGTACGTTTCTCCCCGCTTTGTTTTCACTCCATTGTTTGTTTCGATATGACTCTCTGGGATTGGTGTAAACTTTTTTGCCTTATATTCCATCCCGGGTAGCTAAGTGATAAATGAACGCCACTTTTCATGTTTTATTTATTTGTAGGTTATTTTTCTTATTCAAGTGAAAGAACTTTATGAAACTACTCAACCAGACATTTCAGTGAGACGACGAAAGGTCTCAAGATTTTCCTTGTAGATAAGTTTATTTTTACTTACACTTTTGACAAAAAAAATTCTTCCGCATTTTATGGATATACAGCAAACTTTTTTTATATATGGAATAAGGGCGGCAAACAAGGACACAGTGCACCTGATTGTAAGTGGATTTTGTAGCCACTAGACATCTACAATTATCCTCGATTAAGAATCAAAATGCAGTTGCGTTGTCACCCCTGAGGACTAAGATGGAATGCTTCGTTATCAGTAAAAAGAGTCTCATTGTCATGCAAATTAGCTAGGTACTTGACTACAATCCCAAATGATGGTAAGTAAGATGTAGATGTGTATGGGCCACAGCATCCACTTACCATCATGTGGAATGTGTGCTCGATTCCCGATTGTCACCCTTATTCTATAAATAAGAATACACTACTACTGCCACATCTGGTCATATGTGGTAAAACTATAAATTGCAAAAAGTTTTTTCTAGGCAGCTTTACTCCGTAACAAACACGTAGACATTTTCTACATTAATAGATCAACCTTTTATATCAGCCACAATGCAAGGCCTGAATATTTATGTAATGTTTTGACATAATGCTCACGTATTACATCAATTTGGCGGCTGTTAAATATACAATAAGAATCAGACTCCTTGAAACTTTTCCTTTGTAAGTCAACTGTAACATAAATGTAGTTTTCAATGTACATTTTATAAAAGAGAGATATTCGCTACTACGTTTTGTTAAAAATTGAATAATGCTTCAAAGAATCCAATTTCGTTACTGTCAAAGAAACTATTGTTCCTTTTACCGCTGCAGCTAGTTCGATAAAATTATTTCTCAATTTTCCGTACTGTGTTTTGGCAGAATAAGAGAATTCATCACCCCATTTGATTATATGTGCCATAACAAGCTATGGGAAAGGCCAGAAAAATCTAATAGATCGATCGAACGTACAACAGATGTAAAACAAACAGACCGGCGACGGGCAGCAGCGTCAAAGTTGCGATAAGTTTGCCAATGCGATTGTCTATGCGACTTCAAACCGTGGCGAGTAACGCAAACCCTGGGCAAACATTATTCACAGCGGCAGATACCTATGTACTGCTGTGGACGTATACGAGCTGATAAAGAAAGAAGAAAGTTTTGCATAACTTAAAAATTATGAAAGTAAAGTAACGGTTTATATACGTCTGCTGGGTACAAGCCTTCCTTTGATCCTTTGATTATATACATGTATTATAAAAGGTTTCATATTATTTACTTTATTAGTGGGTTCTGTAACAGGTAAGGGTCGGCCGTATTGCCCCAATGTGTTTTGGTGGGCCCCATAGACTCTTTTTATTATTTAATTTCTAAAATATACAAGCTTCCTATTGGTGTTGTATTCCTTGACCGAGCACATGGTAAATCAACACCTAAAATAGCAATTAACAATTTCATTTGTGCCGGCGGGGTCAAACTCGAATGTTTGGGTGGTATGAAATTTAAGACGTGTTCATTACAGCCCTTCACCAGTCAACTGCTGAACAAAGGCCAAGGAATGCCACACAGCACTGTCGGTCCTAAGCCAACTGCATCCATCGACATCCTGCGTTTCTTACAAGTAATTTCAAAATCAAATTGGCTATTTACATTAATGTTGCAGGCAGAACTTAAGTATCTTATATTTGTTAATGCCTCCATTAAGTAAATTACAAATAGCACTCAGACTCCCAGACAACTTTTGTGTAAAAATCGTAAGGGTACTTATTTTCTATTTGACTTCTTTCTGCTATTATATTAGGTCGGGGAAAAATTTTCTTCGTATTTTGTATACAAATATCAAGAATTTTTTCAAAGTTTAAATACATTTAATTATAATTTATATATGCCATTTTGTTCGATAACTTGTTGCCATATTATAGGTAGTGACATAATCCCGTAGCTGTAGAAATCTTGGGATTTTTGATCAAAAAAATGCGACAAGTAGTTTTGACAGTCCTCTCTTGATGTTAACCTAACACTACCTAAAGCATTCTGAAGAGACCGAAACAATGAAAATCTGAGGGTGAAATAAAGTGGCCGAAGATGTGTGTGGTCTGGCGTTATCACGACGAAAGACCACTCCTTTTCTGTTGATCAGTTTCGGCCGTTTTTTCTTAATTTCATGCTTGAATCTCATTAGTTGTTGGCAGTAGAGATCCGAATCGATGGTTTTGCCCGGCGGTAAAAGCTCATAATAAACGATGTCCTTCCAATCCCACCATACACACAGCATTACCTTATTGTGTATTAATTCGGTTTTAGCTACAGTCTGTGGAGCTTGATTACCCTTTGATCATGATCTTTTTCACACGTTCTTGTCGTAAGTGATCCACTTTTCACCACCAGTGATCAATATTTTCAAAAATGGTTCGGTTTCATAATGTTTCAATAGGGAATCGCAAATTAGTACACGATTCATTAGGTTTCTTTCAGTGAGCTCTTTTGGTACCCAAATATCGAGCTTTTTTTGTTTAGCCAGACTTTTTCAAATAGGTCAAAATTGTTTTGTGGTCAATCATCAATTCATCGGCTATATCGTAACTACTAATATACTGATCTAGCTCCACTTTTTGAAAAATGGCATCGACTTTGTCCGTATGAGGGCGACAAAAGCGAGCTGCATTTTTGTCATCAAAATTCCCGGGCTGAAAACGCTTGAACAAACTTTGTGCTACTCTTACTGACACTGCATTAAGTCCATAAGCATCACAAATTTTTTTCGCAGCTTGAGTCGCATTTTTCCATTTTTTGTAATATAACTTCAGATTGTTTTGAATTTCTTCGTTAGATTCACTCATTTTGGCGGATAGAAGAAAAATTGAAAAATGGCGGGAAAGTGTTTTTTACTTTTTATTTTTCTTTTTATTAATGTCCAATATGTATTGATATATAAACTAGCCAGATACAAACAGTACAGCCAAAGAGGTTTTTCTTCAATTATATACAAACAAAATACTAAGAAACTTTTTACCCGACTTATTATGACAGACTGTAATAAAATTTTCAAGATGCATGTTACTGCATCATTTTCTGAATAAGTCACTCGAAGTGACTTCTATTAACCTTAATAATAAGCCGCTGGCTGTGATTAATGATTTCATAATTTAGTAGAAGAATATAAAACAATCCAATTTCCAAATTCAAAATTATTTATTCGGTATTTCGTGGTTGTTACATAGTTCAAACGTTTGCTGACCCTTTTATAAAACAAATATTATCTGTTGTATGATTTATGTATGGATACAAGAAAATTAAATAACACAAGCTATTTTAAACATTAATTTATGCTGATTTATGTAATTACAGCTTAAAAACGGTTGTCAAGAAAAATAAGACATGTTAGCATTTTAGCATTCCTTGGAAGTAAGCCTAACTATGTCTACAGTTTTTGTAGTGCACTTACATATTAATCTATTTCTTTAAATGTATTGTATGTAACTTAACAGCCTATCATAAGTCCACTGCAGAACATAGGCCTCCCCCATAGATTGTCTCATAAGAGGGATATTTGCCATAGTTGCCATGCTTGCCAAGCAAGTTGGAAACCGCAGTTTTTTTTATTCAGCTGTTATCAGGAAGACGCTGCTGCTTATCTTCTGTTTCAGTTTTCCTCTGTTGCCTCTTTCCTACAACACCCATGAAATTATAGATATGATAAGTGGATTTATACGTGGTAGAGCCATGCTGCAGCTATATTATTAGTATAGTTGTAGCGCGAATGGGTCGACTCGATCGGGGAAAGACCACGCTCTCACAGAATACCAGCGTAAAATAGCAGTTTAACACTGCTGAGTGTAGAGAACCGGAGACCCTTTTTACTGGAAAAGAGGCATTCCATCTTAGTCCTCACGGCTGACAACGCATCTGCATTTTGATTCTTTATTGAGGATAGATGTAGATGTCTATGGGTCACAGCAACCACTTACCAACAGGTGGACAGTGTGCTTGTTTGTCAACCTATCCTATTAAAAAAAATGGATATTCTTACACCGGCACTGCACGGTAAAATGTATGGATTATTAAGCAAACTACATAGTAATTAAAGCGCTTCTACTGCTTCTAAAAATCTCGTATTCATAAAAATATAGATTGATCACAGTGCCAAATGCTTTGCAACTAAAGAGTATGCTACCAACTGACGTGTTCTGGTATATTTGTAATAGTTTTCTGCCAATTGATGGATGCTTAAAGTTTCTTTTTTTACTTTTGTTGACTTTTGACGACTCACAGAGTAGAAAATCGTATGACAAATTCCTTATATAACATAAAGACGAGTTAGAAGTTATTCTCGGGTATATCCCGGTAGTATCACAACAAAATTTTTGTGTTTCGTAGTTCTTCTTTGTTTTTATAATGAACATAATGGATGTTGTAAATTAGATAGTCTGGTAGAGAGTGCCTAGGGCATTAGTTCGTCGTGTGTTTATAAAGTTTAAAATAAATAAATAAATGAATCAACCGTAAGAAGTGACCTATTAGTTGAGTGGCTTTTTTTTAAATACAGCTGGATCCAACAAATTTATGATTGAGGCTATGGCAAGCGACTGGTGACGGAAAATTAACCAAAGTTTCAACGACTAGTGGTCAGGGACAGCGATGTCATTTCGAGAATCTCTTTTTTCTCTCACCAACTCGTCAGCCTAGCGTAATAATATGATATTGTTGGATTATAAGCAACTAGTTTAGTAAAATATAATTTGTCCGCGCGGGCTCCACTTCTTTACAATATTTTGTTCCTTAGACATGTAGGTCATCTCGATGTATTACTTCACCACCGAGTACGTGGTAAATCAGCAATAATAATTGCAATTAACAATTTCATTGGTGCCAGCAAAAATCAATCCGAGCTGCTCGCGTACTGTGAAATATACGGCTGGCGCTTAGCCTCCACGCTATACGAAACCAAATTAATTCATAAATAATTCGTATTACTTTACTTCACTACCATAATTATAATTATATTCACAGATTTAATGACCATAAATTACTATCTATTATTTTCTAGACTTTTTTCTTTATCTGCCCTTAAAATCTCTGGCGATTAAAGCGCAATTAAAACATAATAAGTGAAAGGTTAATGCTTCTTTGATACCCTCATCAATAACTCAATAAGCGATTAAAACAAAAGTTAGGCGATGTTCACGAAATTTAGAGAGCTTTTTTATGTATTATTATAATGAACCTCAAATTGAAACCATTTTTGATTAATGAATGTTTATTTTGTAAACCAAAATACTTAAACACGCTTATCTTACCAAATTATGTGTCCTCCCCACGACGACTTGGTTATAAGCTGACACATAGCTTGATTATTAAGCTCATCGAGCAGCCGCTCATCTCTAAGGAGTTTCTGGTAAAATCCCTCTTTTTATGTGCTCTTCCGACATTATTATTAACTTCATTCATGCTTTGGTGTTATATAATATAAATTTAAACATACATACTATTAAAAGAAAAAAAGGTTATCATACCAAAACAAAATATATCAAAGTTGTTGCTTTAGCGCAGCAAAAATTAAGACGACGTAAACCTTTTTCATAAAACAAACGCTTTTCTTATCTCATAGTCTCATAGATTATAATGTATTTCAAGAAACAGAACGAAATTAAATATAATGTTTTTTTACGTTTTACCGCCATACGGCCCTTACAGAACATCAGCGTAAAATAGCAGCTTAATGCTGCTGTGTTCATATGGTGAGTGAAGAGAAGAACTGGAGACCCTTTTTGCTGGAAACGAGACATTCCATCTTAGTCTTCAGGGGTGACAACGCTTCTGCATTTAAATTCTTAATCGAGGATAGATGTAGATGTCTATAAACTACAGCATCCACTTACCATCAGGTGGACTACATGCTCGTTTATCACCCTTACTCTATAAGAAAATCGTTTATAAATATATTTTTTCCAAATTTACTACCGTACCGTCAAAATGAGGTTCCTCTGAATGGAGAAAAAACGATGAAGTAAACTCAGCAGCCATACCTATTTTTCTTTTGTTCTTTTTTGAAGTTTATATTAAACTAGCATACTACTTATATACCAAATAGAAAACAATAACAGACCCATCGGTAACTAAAGCGTGTCTTATAATTCATTAAAAAAAAGCACAATTAAAATTTGAGACTCACCTGATGTATAGCGAACCAGAGCAGACTAGCCATCACAAGTAGCCAGCAGCCGAAGCCCCAAGCAAAGACCTTACTTGGGACTTAGGGTTACATGCCCAAGTCCGTCACACACTAAGATTAATCTCTGAAAAAATACAAATTAAAACGGTTTACTGAACACACTTGTAATTTCCCAAGGGACCACTTACAATTCTCTCCTGAAGCACTTAAGACGCAACAACATAATATGTATACAACTACCTATATAGATAAGTTACAAATTTACATAGCTAGATGTTGAACTGGAATGATAAGTTCCATGTTCCTTCGTCATCAAATTATTTATTTAATATATCTTTAGTAAATATAACAGTCCCAGGGCGCAGTGGGCATTTGCATTGAGTTGTAGCGCGTGTTCAAATCCCGCACGCAACAATTATTTATATGGCTTACAAACGATCTTTATGGTTCTGGATGTTTATCCTTGTGCAATTTATGTATGTAAACTGCCTCCATCCACGATACAGGAGAAAATCCCAGGGTGGGGAAACGTTTTTTTTTAAATAGAGAGTAAGCTTTCGAGCGTAAACAAATTTTAATTTAATTTTTGAATTATATCTTGGAAAAACTTAAAATATCACAAGGAATTTTATTATATATAATTTAATAATTTATTAACTTTAATAATATAATATAATATATGCCTTTTGCCCCATGACTGACTTATAATTATCATAGTTAATCTTAGTTTCAGATTATCAATTTTGTTACTATTTCTTAAACTACGATGATGTTGATCTATATGGTTTAATTGTGATTCCGTATTTTAAGCATAAAATAAGGTCGTAAATTAACAGCCTGTATACGTCCCACTGCTGGGTACAGGCGCTTATCCTTGAGATAATTTTAGGGCAAGATATAAAAATATATATTCTACCTTGTTCCGAACCGCAGACATTGCATGTGCACTATTATTTTTAATGTCTCAAATATGCAGGATTTTTCACGATGCCTTCCTTCACTGTCAAGCACGTCATAATTTCAATTACAATTTAATTGATGGCAGTGGGATCAAACTCGGTTTTCTTGCGAGATATACAGTTTTGAAGTAGCACTCATCCCCGAGAGAGTAAATTCCATTTAATTTAATGAAACTTACGACAAACTATGGGCATTTTGATTGGCGGTATGTGGCAAATAATTAATTAATTGCTGCAGTAACGCTTATGTAGTAAAAAATATTCATCGTATTTCCTTTTTCTTCACTTTTCTTTCAGTAGATACTTATAAAGCGAGAAAACCTTTATTTTTAAGAAAAATGTTTTTGAACATAATTTACTGAATTTCACTTGGGAAAAGAAAACAATTCAACGGTTTTATAAGACCAAAAGTTAAAGCACTGTTTGCGTGAGTCAATACTTACTGATCAATTTATCAGGAATAACATTTTTATATTAAGGAACCCTACCCACCACCCTAAACCATCCCGGGGATATTGTGAGAGGCGACAGAGGGAACTGAAACAGGAGATAGGCAGTAGCATCTTTCTGATAACAGATCAATAAAAAACTGTGGTTGCCATCCCGATTGCCGAGAATGGCAACTGTGGTAAATATCTTTCCTATGAGTCAATCTATAGATGAGGTCTATATTCAGCAATTGACTTTTGATAGTTTGTAATAGATGAATGTATTAAGAAACAATATTAAATATAAACAGGACGAATTCTGCTTACTGCCACACAATATTTCAATGACAGATGGCGGAAAGTCTTTACAAAGTACTTAACACTCTTACGCCTGTCACCCAGAGGGGTAGGCAGACACTAAGGATTTCCATTTGGTTTCTTGACAAACCTCACTTCTTCGTTTACATCTATATATTTACGCCTAAATGTTCGTTAGTAAAGAGTACTCTTAATTTGGTCTATCTTTAATATATAACAGTCAATATGGTCGACAATATATTGCCAAAATCGTTACAGTTGCCGTTGCAGTTGCAGTTGCAAATCCGTAAAAACTAATATTCGCGAAACTTTTTGACATTTCCCGATTTCATTATTAAAAGAGTTCTAAAAACTAGAAGTTACCACATTTAAGAGTACGTTGTTTTTTTTTAATATTCACCTATTTCTCGAAAAGAGCTGATCCGATGTAAATGATTATTCTTTTATTAATTATTAATCAAATAAAAATAAATCACCCCTAAGGGTGGAAAAATAGGGGACGATTTTTTTAATGTAACTACTTCGACGACTTTCTAGTTGTTACCTTTAAGTTTTAACATTCCTTAGTCCACTCAAAACCGTAAAATAATTAATCTTTAAAAAAATTAAAACCGACTATAAAACAAAAAAGTCACGTAATAGGTTCTGAATTCGGGGCTATAATTCTTTGATGTCTTAGCACCGACTTCACAAATTATTATCAATGTATTGAATTTTTTTTAAATTCTGAAGTCAGTTTTTTGTCTTAATTCTAATTATAGTATAGATGTATTTGTACTAGGTGTAATGACCGTCTTGATGATCTGATTATTATTATGCCGCTTAACAGCAGGACATGGACTGTAGCGTTCCTGTTTGAAAGATTTCTAGAGACGGTATAATGCAGTGGTTAGCTGAAAGTAAACTGAGATTGATTTTATTGGTTAAGAGATGATCATATTCTTTTTATAGAATTAGGGTGACAAACGTGCATACAGTCCACCTGATAGTAAGTGAATTGTGTGGCCCATAGACACCTACATTTATCGTTGATTAAGAATCAAAATGCAGATGCGTTGTCACTCAGAGGACTAAGATGAAATGTCTCGTTTCCAACAAAAGGGTCTCAGTTCTTCTCTACACTCACCATACGAAACACAGCAGCATTAAACTGCTATTTTATGCTGGTATTCTGTGAGAGCGTGATCCTTCCTCGGTCGAACCGACCCATTCGTGCCACAACCATCATATAGCTGCAGATTGACTCTACCATGTAAAAATATCAATATTGTATCATTCAACCTGATATTGTAGTCGTTCATTTTCTTACATATTTAGGATTAGTCAAATACACTTCAATATGTCCGACCTGCAATGTCTGAGGTATATTGCAATTCATACATGATTAAGTATATAGTGAAGCAAGGATGCCTGATTTCGCCTGCGCTCTTCAATCTGCATGTAAATGAACTGATCGGGGAACTGAGTAGTTATACTCTAGGGGTGCCACACAGGAAGTGAGTATCATTAGCTTTAGTTATGTTGACGATGTGCATCTAATGAGGTTTCCTATAAACGCTCCTTAGCAAAGGTTAGCGCAAATATTATTTTTATATTATAACTTATTGACTAAATACTATCATATTTAAAGAAAAATTGTGCTATTTGATTGACATAGCAGTAGCATATATCCTTGGAAAAAATAAGGTATAATACAGAATTATTTACTTACCAAATATGAGAAATCAGAAATTTAATTATATTTGAAAAAGGTATTCAGATAGTCGCTTTTGTTTTATTTAAACAATTCTACACGAACTAAAAAATAACTGTAATACTTAATGTTGTCAGCAAAATTCAACGGCCTGCGTTTACTACTATCCCATTTAGAAATACAAACCAATATTAGAAATTTGGAATTTTATGAATAACATTTTTTATATTTATATGATTACAGAATATGACCTTAAAATTTTTGTGTAGTAATAAAATATTATCGTATAAATTATTTTGTATAATATTAAAATTTGTAAAAGGTTCTCGAGATACAGCTTCGTACCGGTAAGTGAAGTGTGGGTGATAGACTTAGAAATGAGGATATCCGTAGTAGAACCGATCGACATAGCGCAATGGATCAGTCAGCTGAAGTGACAATGGGCTGGTTATATAGCTCGAAATTCACGAGTGGCAGCCTTGTAATCGGTAAGTGAAGTGTGGGGCGGCACCTCACTAGATAGAGTGACGACTTGGTAAGATGCAGGAAGTCAATGGATGAAGATGGCTCAGGACCGTGTTTTGTGGCATTCCTTCGATGGAGTTTATGTTTTGTGCTTGACTTGTGAATGGCTGCAATAGATTTATGGATTTTCTGTAAGATGTTTATGTATAAGTTACATTAAAAAAAATATATCAAACAACTTTTCGGCTTACTTCTAATTCAAGCATTGTTGCGAGCTTTAATTGCTTGCTTGAAAAAGCTTAACGACGTTGTTAGCTTCCTTTGTACGTGATTAAATATCGTTAAGGATATATGGATTTATTATTTCCAGCTAAACTTCACCTTTTCGGAATATTATGCGTTATTAACGCCGTATTAATATATAACGAGAGCCAAATTACTAGTCTAGAACGACAGGTGTGATTAATAAGATTCTGAATACAAGGCTATTATATCTAATATATTGAGGCATACTTTCAAAGGCTATATTTGTACAAGGTTATTATAATTTATATTTCTTTTGTTCAACAAAAAGGCAGATAATATTATGTCATATAATATCGCTATAAATATATGGATTTAAAACTGAACCAACTAAACACTAAATTATTTTGATTTTTTAAAGTTCTAATGTGTCTTAATTAGTATAGTTAATTTGTTGCGGCTCGGTTGTAAAATAAATAAAAACTTAACGTCACGGGACGCCCGGCAGATGTGAAACAACATACAGCAGTTTATAATTAACTAATGACAGTAATTGTTGACAGTAGTTTATAATTAACTAATGAAATCCGATATGGAGTAAAATTAATTTAAAACAAGTGGTAAAATTAAAATTTTGTACAACCGACTTCAATATAAATTATTAAGGATAACTCAAAAACTACTAGTCAGACCTTAATCAAATTTATATGTAACCACATGAGAAGCACCAGCTTTCAAATAGAAAAGAATCGTCAAAATCGGTTCACCTGAAAAAAAGTTATGAGGTAACACACATAAAAAAAAAAATAAAAAAAAATACGCACACGCAGTACACAACACAGAGAAGCAACAAAGTGTATAGTATACGCGCTCGCACACACAATGGAGTTGAAGGTGGTAGCGTAGACGGGGCATGACGGCATAACACGTCTGCCGTCACGGCATACGAGTCGGTTTTACAGCCAATAGAGGCCCATGTCATCAGGGTTATTTAAATATTAATTTTCTTGTAATCTGTAATTTTAAGACTAAATATTTTAATGTAGACATTTTGAATGGTCAAAACGCTTTGTACATTTTGTTATTTGCAAGTATTTATCTTCGCTTCTACTGATTCTACTCCTTCTACTCTTTTTACTCATTCGTGCTCCTAAGATTAGCTAAGCGGTGTCCCGTCTGGTCTGCAAAAATATATTATAAAATCTATAAATAAATTATATTATATGAACGCTTAGTAAGCATTTCTGCCAAGGGACCTATCGTTTGTCATTAGTAATTACATGCAAATGTAAATTATTTGGTCGTGGTCATATCATTAGGGACACAATATTTGGTAATATATGCAAACTCAGTGTAGTTAGTCTAAAGGAATTTTATATTTAAAACGGTCATATTATATTTACATAACATTTTCAATGTTGTTGAAGTTAACAAAATATAATTTATTTGTTAACTGATAATCAATTTGCTTTTAGAAGCCAGGTATGAGTCTTGACCACGAGTATGTGCCTAATCGAGGAGTTGATGATATTTTATAAGCGGAAAACACAATATAAACATAATTTAGTATGTAGTTTATTAGATTTTCGAGGGAGGCCTATATTTATACTTGGATTTGTTAATTGGCTATAATGTAGATTGTAATTATGTTAATTATTAAACATTTCTTGTGGTGTCTCGTTTGTAATAAATGAATTTCGATTTTTAATTTAGTTTGGATGTTGCCAGATTAGTTACCAATCAGCGCATATTAACAAACGTACGAGCTAGGTCATCATTGCATATTTCAGGTGATATTTATCAAAATATTTAGTTTACTATATATTTAGTATATATTTATGTATATATTTAGTAAACGCAAAGCGGCTCCATGGATTTGGATTTTGCATCATGCCCTGGATTAACATACGGGAAAATAAACAAAAATGCGTTTTGTTTTCAAATGTACAGAGGTACTGGCGGAAGCTAGTATTATTTTGCCTTAATATTTTAAACTTTATTTGCAAAACAAGTACAAAAAGGTGGACCTGATGCCACAAGGTATTTTCTACCGCTCTCTAGGTTAAGCAGGGAAGATAATAGGTACAAAGTGAAATACTGTGCTCCAACTATAAACAAGATAGTATATTAGAGTAGGTATACCACAACTATTCAGTTAGTGTGAGATAATGTTTCGAGAGTAAGCGTTTAAAAGATGCCTTGGTTGTGGCAATTCGCATGTTTCATAATTCGTTCCAAAGTCTTAAAGCATGGGGGAAAAGAGCTTGTACATGAAGTTAGTTGTTTTATTTCTGAATTAAGTGAAATGCGCTCTCGCAGAAGCGTTGTCAACCCTGAGTATTAAGATAAAAAGGGCGTCCGGCTCTCGTCACTCACCACACGAAACATGAATTTTGCCGGCATTTTGTTACATAAGCAAAAAGTGGATGCTGTGGTCCACAAACATCGACGTCCATGCTCGATTAAGAATCTAAATGCGGATTCGTTGTCACTCCTGAGAACTAAGTTGGAATGCCTCGTTTCCAGTAAAATGGGTCTCCGGTTCTCTACACTCACTACACGAAACACAGCAGCGTTCAGCTGCTATTTTACGCTGGTATTTTGTGAGAGCGTGGTCCTTCCCCGTGTGAGCCGACCCATTCGTGCTACAACCATAACATAGCTGCAGCATGGCTCTACCACGTTCTGATTCAAACAAATTGACGTTTTATAGCCAAAGACAGTGCACCTTAATTAATATAATTAACGATTCTACCTTCCTTCAAGAGAACATTAAGGACACTATATAATGATATCATGGCTAGAATCTGTCGAGCATAATATAAAACCAATATACATTTTGTTACTTGTTACAAATAAGGTGTATTTAAATAAAGAAATATTTCTTGAGCTTTTTAAGAGCTTGAGTATTCAGAAAGACGTCTTTTAAATGCAAATTATCTTATAAAATCTCGAATTGAATTCTTGTGTACATGATAAGAGATACCAATAATATAGTCTCTGTGAACAGTTCTTATATCGTCTGTACAATATTCACGACGAAATGAGATGTGATTAAATATTTTTATTGGAATATCATAACAAGAATATCAAACGATCTTATTGATATTTGATGGCGGTACGAGTGTAACCATATCTGTACCAGACGTTAAGTATCCATAACGATGACGTACCGTCTAAATTGCGAGATGTCTAGAACTGTGATTGTCAATCCAACTGCGTCACCGCAGTCGTGTTGTTTCATTGCGTTATACGGGTTGTGTCATTACTTTATTTTATGTATCCATACATATAAATAAAACTGAATTGTGTGTCTGTAATATTGAGATAACTGGCTTCTATTAAGCTCAGGGGGTTATTTCAATGCTATTCAGACTTATGTAAATAAATATTTTAAAATTTTCCTGTAAAATTGTCTGTCCGGGCATATCTTTGAAATGGCTGAACCGATTGTGATGAGACTTTACGAACAGATAGAGATCAATGCCAGGAAGGATCTTAGCTATATTATATCCGGAAAACTTGAATATATTTTTTGCAAAAATGAATATTCGATAAAATATGTGATTTTGATTGCCTTAAATCTAATTAATACTACAATAATAAATCCTATCTAGGCTAAGCAGGCACGGGTCCATAGTTTTATAAAAATTTTAGAAAGTTTTTAATAAAACTTTGGGCGTTTCATTGAGTCCAAGGCCGAAGCAGCTGCAAGGAAGCTAGGAGTCCTTGCAAAGGTGCGGCGATACTTCACGCCGGGACAGCTGCTTACTTTATATAAAGCGCAAGTCCAGTCGTGCATGGATTATTGCTGCCATATATGGGCTGGAGCTGCAAAATGCCACCTAGCAGCTTTGGACTCAATGGAAATGCGTGCTAAGAGGCTTATTTGTGACCCGAATTTGGTCAAAACCAATCTTACCAGCCTCGAACACAGGCGCAAGTAGCCAGGCTTTCGGTTTTCAACAGAATGCATTTCAGAGAGTGTGCGCAGGAATTGAATAATTTAATTCCTCCCTCTCCCTTCCATCATTGGACAACCAGACGTTCGGCTAGTCTCCACCCTTTCGTTGTTGACTTACCACGCATTCGAACCAAACGGTTTGCTGCGTCGTTCGTCGGAATAAGTTGCCAGCATCTGTCTTTCAATCTGATTACAATGTGGGTGTCTTCAAGGCAAGAGTGAATAGGCTTTTGTTAAGTCAGTGCGCTTCACCATCTTAGGCTACATCAACACTTACCATCAGGTGGGATTGTAGTTAAGCGCTGGCTTAATATAATATTTTAAAAAAAGCGTGGCGATTAAAGCAAATCGTTCCTACAACGGGGAAGCTCATGTACATCTGTCGACACTTACGGGTTGTTGAATACGATGAAAAAGAAAGAACAATCTAACAGCCTTCTTGATGGTAAGCATTTCGACTACACCTCAAGATAAAGCAATTCTAAAATAGCAAATATTTTTCATTTCTAGTTATAGAGGGATGAACAAGCCTTTGCTGCAGAAGGTGAAATAGTATTAATTTAAGACACATTGTTCAAATAACTTTATTAGTAAAATCAGATTTTGAACTTTGTTTAAGCGGTCATCTATTTCGAGAATCTAGAAAAATAGGTTACTACGAAATAGCTAACCTCAATAACATCGTAACAAAATCATTAGTAACACACCTTTTGTAAAGCTAAAGCACCAATGACTGAACTAAACGTAATATCTTTATATATATTAATTGTTGGTGTATCTTTTAGTGATCGTGTAAATTCTGAACGACTTGACTGTTCAAGGTAATATTCCCACAGTTGTTTTTGAAGTGTCGATGTTTTATTTATATAATAGAGGCAAACGTGATGGTAAGTAAATACCGCCGCCCATGAACAACTGCAACATAAAGGGAATTGCAGGTGCGTTGCTGGCTTTTTAAAAAAGGAAAGCCTCTTTCCAGATGGTCTCTAAGTCGAATCCGTTAAAAGCTAAGATCGGACAATTGGTACTGTAGTCAAGGTATTAAAAAATTCTATGATAATTATGGACAAAAATTACTCATCACAAATATTGGTTTAGTGCCGAAAAAGAAAGCAGAATTTTTGGACCTAATAGGTGAAGAAGAACTCTCCCATGACACGCCATTAGCCCGAATTTCAGCTTCACGCATCCAGTTGCTGCCAGTCGCCTACTATCATCTACTCACCTCGTCAGTTCTCAAAGTTTTACTATGCATGAAATTTCGGGACTAAGCGGCCATCTGTGATCGGTAATCTGCCTATTTAGCGTGGCAAAGACGGCAATAGCACTGGACTTGCTAAAGGCCCATTTTCAGCGTAAACATACAGGTTCATGTCAAACTGAGTCATAGCTGCAGATCAAATGGGTCGGCTGGACCGAAGAGTGGCCACATTTGCACAGCAAGTGTTTCGTATGGTGCATCTTGCTTCTATTTCACGCTTGTATTCTGCACGACTGTGGACTATAGAGGGAAGGATTTTGCAGATGATTACAAATAAATACTTACTTATAAAGTGGCGAGAACCAGATTCACCTTTTATATAAAATCTTTTTCAGGTTATCTTAGCGCTCGTAGTTGATACGTAGGACACTCAATAAGTTTTAAGATATACAAAAAGTATTCTAGAAACTCTTAATATTTATTTTACATCTTTTCAAAATATTCTCCATCATGCTCTATACAAAGTTCCATTCGCCTAAACCAACTCTGAAAACACTTTTACCAGTCTTGATCTGACAGATCGGAAATCGATTCTTCGTAGGCAGCCACGGCTACTTCGGCGCTTGAAAAAAACTTGCCTTTTATTTTCTTTGACTCTTGAACAAAAAAACAATCACAAGGAGCTAAGTCAGGGCAGTAGGGTGGGTGACTTAGAGTTTCAACACCAGATTCCTCAATAAATGCTTTTGTTCTAAGGGAGGTATGTGAAGAGGCGTTATCGTGATGCAGCATGATTCCCTGAAGCCCGGTCTTTGGTCTTCTCTCCCGCACAGCTTGAAAAGCTTTGGGTAATGCAACTGTAGTATACCATTCAGAGTTGACTGACCTACAATTTTCCAGCATTGACGTCGACAAATGTCCGCTCCGCGAAAAACTAGCCACCATTTTTTTGCCGACGTTGCGAGGTCTTTGCAGTTTTGTCGGTAACTGTCCTTCTGAGTAGACCCATATCGATGATTGCCTTTTATTTTCCGGATCATATTGATAGATCCATGTCTCGTCACCAGTAACGATTTCTGAAACACGCCTAGATGCCCCGTTTTCAAAACGTAGACGCATTTCATGGCACCAATCCACACGAGTCTGTTTTTCACTTTCGGAGAGCAAACGAGGGATCCATCGACAACAAAGCTTCCTCACTCCAAGATGTTGATGTAGGATGGTATGAATGCTCCCCGAACTAATGCCTATAATATTTTCGATGTCCGTATATGTAATTCGTGGGTCTTCTCGCACCATCATTTCAGTAGTCCATACATTTTCTGCTGTTACTGCTGTTTTCGGTGCCCCGGTTCTTTGGTCATCTTTAAGATTAATTTTACCCCTTTTAAATTCAGCAAACTACCTAAAAATTGTTGCGCGTGATGGAGCTGAGTCCCCTAATGCTGATTGTAATTTAAAATCATAATATATCATAGCGCGCATATGTTCACGGTTAAGATCCATCGTTTTAAATGAAAAGCGCGGGAAGCGTTGCAGGAAAATTAATAGAACTTTGTTTTTTTTAATATTGAGCAATTTGCTTATGGATATTCTATTTTTAAATAAATTTGCTTTTTAGAAACATATAACACGGGTGCGTTCCATTTTTAATTATCGAGCATCTCAAAACTTATTGAGTGACCTACGTAATGCATCTGCAATTTGATTAATAATATAGATGACTATTTCCTATAAAAATCCTTTAAGAGATTATGAGTGAAAGGAGTTATGCACAATATACTAAATTACCCATTGCTATGTTGGTAATATGATAATTTATAATAAAATAAAATTTCATGAAATTGAATAGTTAAAGTTTTTATTTTTTACAGTTACTTCTACAAACGAAAAGAGAAGAGTAGAAGACTAAAGGTTAGTAAATAATCATTTTTACCATCGACAAATAAATAAAATATTAATTTAAGTAAATATGTAATTATTTATTACTTGTCGACATTTTGAAGATGTACATACAATATAATTCTTGTTTAATAACTGCATTGTGAGGTTATATTAACTTTCTGTCTTTTATTTTTAACATTATAATTTTATTGAAATTAGATTAATCATAAATTCAATTTTGCCTTCTCAAATCTCAATCATGCATCGACAAATTTATCAAAGCCAATTTGAAAATACCAAGAACATAACATTTGTACCTGTTTAATGACGTATAAAGAATTTTAATTTGCATTTAAAAAGTATTTCTTACTATTATTTCTTTACCAAATATGTAAATTGCAGATTTTTCCATTTTTTATTTTATTTTACTTCTATTTAAGAATTATTTGTTCTATAGCAAGCAAACCACTTAATTATAATCATTATTTTAATGTGTTTGCGTTCTTATGTGGGACCATGAACAATAATTTCATTGAAATTCTTATTAAATTTTATATTATTATAAATGGTATTAAGTATTACTTTAGTAAAGTTGTTTTTGATTCAAAATGATATGAAACCTTGGATTTTTGAAATAAAATTACGAATGTCCATAGCTATTTCGCTCAAAATAATTTATTTGTACAGAGTAAATGATACTACAGAATTCATTGAAACAAGGTTTACTTAGGTAGCGACAAGCGCGCTTGAAAAATCTGGGCCAGCACTGCTCAACAATGTTACGCTGACGTCTAAAATAAAAAGAACGAAAAAAATATCAACAACATGCTAAAACATCGCTTTTAAATAAGCCTTTTGAAATTTTTTCGGCGAAATTAATGTCACGATGCTCGAAGTTTATGACGTCCCAAAATATAAAATATTCTGAAATAAATTTACAAGCTGTTTTATGGCTGTAGAATAAAAGGGCCGGCTCGGGTATGGAATGACCACACTCGCACCAAATTCCAGTTAATAATATCATCAATGTAATGCTGCCGTGTCTCGTATGGTGAGTGAAGACGGCCGGAGATCCTTTTTACACCCCTGAGAACTATATTAGTCCGCAAGGGTAACAACGCATCTGCATTTTGGTTCTTAGTAGACTATAGACACGTATATCCATTCTCTTCTTTTCTATGATCAACTTACCATACCAAATAAAAAATGAAATATCATTCTGAAGTAATATTATGATCTTATGCGCAATATCATTATAACCTCAACTTAAGCTCTTAAGGCAACGTATGAGTTTATTATTAAAGTCATCGATCAACCAAATCCCTCAGGGTTTCGCGATTGAAATCCCGCCTTTCTTATGCTGCCAGTTTATTGCTATGATTTTCATTAATATCCCATCACATTTCACATCGAAGCACGTTAGATAATTTTTGGAAGTATTTTATTTAAACTTGCTTCATCTAATAATGTATTATTCATGGTAATATTACAATATATTAAACAAGTATTTTATATGTAAGAGTATAATAAAATGTTATTAAATCGGAGAATGCACTGTGTAAAAAAGACCCGCAAGATTTCTTGTTGGATTTTCATTAAGTATAATTTCCTATATAGAATATAATATTATTTTATTCGGAATAATAGTCTAAGTCAACAAGTCCAAAAACGTGTTATTTCTTGTTGCCGCTCCTATGTGCGATAGCTCATTCGATTCGTAATGACGTCTAGAAAAATGTATTTTGAGGATTTATTAGCACATAAAAAATTGCAATTGTTATTAACAAAATAAGATGAAAAAAAAGATATTTAGTTTTTCGTTAGTAAATAAAAAACTAGACTATGGATACAAAACTTTATTTTGTACTACGAACTTTCATTTGGTGTGATCCTGACAAACCTCATTCGCTTCTTTCACATCTATTTATCTACGCATATATGCTAGTCGTTGAAGGTTGCTCTTAATTTGGCCAATCACCAATAAATATATCGCCAATTTGTCTATAAACTTACATCAAGAGTGTTATTTGACGGGAGTTTCTTGTCCCAATTCTACCTCGCTCACTCATTTACAGCATAAATTTGTTTTGATCCTCTGTTCTTATTTTGTATTTTTTTTCTTTCCACGTGTGCAAAACACAGAAGCATTACTTTTTTGTTATGGTTACAACACTTTCTTGCAAGCTACACTTTTCTTTTATAACACAATTTCTCACCCTACCACAGTTCACAGTCATATATAACATATTCTTGAATGACCGCATTTTAAATGTTTATTTTGTTAAGTACATTATAAAAAGAAAATACCTTAAATACATTAATCAATATCAATGTGTCCTCTATTGAGACTTAAAATAATGCGCATTTAAAAATAATATTACCATGCTTCAATAAGGTTACAATATTACCCGAGATGTTAAAAATTTTCTTTATTTCTTAAAACTATGTATGCAAAATAATTTCATATAGAATGTAACATTTCCAGAAATATCTTAAGTTGAATACCCACAACAACCCCGAATTAACCTTAAATGTATAATATCTTGAACATCAAAGCTATAATAACGTATTACAATATTGTATAGCCGTTCAAATTCAAGGTGTCCTTATTCCAAGAAAAATGGCTCCGTTGAAATTTTATTTCGGTGGAGACGTTTACATCGAATTAAAGTTACAATTGAAATGACTGATATTCGAGGTAATAATGATAATGACAAATAGATTAGTTCAGGGACTAAGCGCTTGCCGTAAATTTTACAGTATGAGAAAAACCGGGCTTAATCCACGCCGTCACTAATTAAATTGTAAATAGCAATTTTAAGTAATGATTTACAATGTGCTCTGTGGTGAAGGAATTCATCGTGAGGAAACCTGCATGTCTGAAGGAAAAATATTTCAAGGACATGTGAAGTCCGCCAACAAGCATTGGAGTAGCGCGACAGACTAATCGCTTCATAACCCTCTCAAAAATGAGAGGACACCTGTGTCCAGCAGTGGGACGTATATTTTTTTATAAAAATGAATTAACAAACGAACTTTCTTCCATCTGATGGTATATACAGGGTTATTTTTCAAAGAGTATCCAAATTTTATATTTAAGTTTAAATATATAAATAATGATATAAGGTTATTGCAGTTATTGAAAATACGAGTAAATAAGGCTTGTACTTTTATTTGAAATTATTCCAAATTTAATGTGATTTGTGGCAACAACTATGCGTACGCTCTCCTCTTTGTGCGATTCAATTCACAACGTTTTTGCCGACCGCGCGACTCCTATGAATGTGTACGTGCGTAGTAAAATAGTTGGAGTTATATATTTATGAATGACAATCATAACACGCATTCTAAATTTAAAACATAAAAAGGACAGAATGTTTGAGATTTTTGAAGTTATACTTCTTTTGGGGCGTTTGGGAAAAATGATGGGAGTAAATTTTTTACGATGCGTGCCCACATCGACCCCTAAAAACGACACCATGAAGTTGTTACGATGCGCGCGCACACTGACACCTAAAAACGACAACTTTAGTGGGTTATTGTCTGTCAAGTTTTCGTGAGAACTTAAAGAGTAATTGTGTTCTGTGGTGAGAACTGATCACTATATTTAAAGTAGTTATTCAAATATATATGAATCTACAACACGTGTTTTATTTATATTATTGTAGAGTATGTAAGCCATATTGTAGGCTTATGAAAAAACTAAGATCTGACAGTTGTGTTGTCATTCAATAAAAGGTATAATTTTCATTTGTGTTTTAGTGGTGAAATCCTCATAAATAAACTTTATTTGACGACGACGACCTTATTCACGCATTATTGAGTGCAATAAAGTTAAATAGTTACAAATAAATAATCATCAATCAACGTGGTAGAGCCATGCTGCAGCTATATTAGTAGTATAGTTGTAGTACGAATGGGTCGGCTCGACCGGGGAAGGACCACGCTCTCACAGAATACCAGCGTAAAATAGCAGCTTAACATTGCTGTGTTTCGTATGGTCAGTGTAGAGAACCGGAGACCCTTTTTACTGAAAAAGAGGCATCCCATCTTAGTCCTCACGGGTGACAACGCATCTGCATTTTGATTCTTTATTGAAGATAGATGTAGATGTCTATGGGTCACAGCAACCACTTACCATCAGGTGGACTGTGTGCTCGTTTGTCACCCTATTCTATAAAAAAATATGTCAAATAAAGGAAATGTGTTGTTCGGCAACAACCTCACATTTGATCACCACAAGAGTGAGATATTTTTAAGAGTCGATTTTTGTCCACTTATGTATGGCAAATGATTATCATGATAACACTGACTTATGAGAAGAGCCTTTTGCTCACATCATTAGCAGAAGATACAAATTCGCCTAGCACGCGATTTAGTTTTTCCGTTAAAACTAGAAGCCTTAGCTTATAAGACTCTTATTGAAAAGATTGACAACCAGTTTTCCTCTAAGAATTGTATGTTTGCGGATAGATATGTTTTTTATAAAGCGGAACAAAGACCAGGCGAAGACTTAACTGAATGGGCGGCCCGGGTTCGTCATCTCACACAGTTTTGTGGTTTTAAAATAGAACTCGAGACGGTATTATGAGACAAGTTTGTGCTAGGATTGGCGAATGCCGAGGAAAAAGAAAAGTTTTTTAGTGAAAACATCGATAACTTGACATTAAACAAAGCGTTGGAATTAGCACAAAGCGTACGATGTGTTCGAGTTGCAGTTCAAAGGTCATTGCAAGATGAGGGACTAGCCATATCATCAGCGGTAGCGTAACACGTTTTCGCTTTACGAGCCCAAGAAAATTCTGTTCTTCAAACTACAGAAAAAAAATCATATTTTGCTTGGTTTGACTTTTTTGGACATAAGAACCATACTAAAGATAAATATCGATATGCGAATTATTTTTGTCAAAAGTGTAATGAAAAGGGCATTTAAAACGTGTTTGTATGAGTTGCTATAAGAGCAACAATTATTTAGAGGTGGATGACAACGATTTGGTAAAAGGTATTTCATACGACTTTTATTCTACTGTAACTGTAAGTACTGAAATTATTCGTTTTTACATTATAAAAACAGATGTTAAACAACCAGTTCTGTTGGGTCGTGATTTAATTACGTCGTTTAATATGAAACTGTGTATTGGTGACTGTAACAACTTATAGCATAACGACTTAGTAAAGCAACTGAAGGTAACATATTCACAGTTGTTTAGAGATGAACTGGGGATTTTTAATAAATGTAAAGTAACTTTAAAAATAAATAATGCTCAGTTAAAGTTTCTAAAGCCGAGTAGAGTACCAGTAGCTTTGAAACATAAAGTTGAGTTAGTTATAATTGTATAGAAGTTGAATTATTCTTCTATATATTATTGTTAAACTAGATTATATGTTAGATTGCCCTTGCATTACATAAGTTATGTGAAATAAGTCTGCCTTGTCTATTTAATTTGTTTGAATTCCAGGTTGATCTTCATCTTCCACGTAGATCATCTACATATCAGTACAGAGATATTGAGCCTGTACCTAGCTTATCTGCTTATACTACATCAATCAGTGGTGTTGAAGTGACACCAAGAAAGAGGGAAAGATTAAAAACAATATCTAAATTAAAGAGAAGAATAATAGACAAAGAAAAAAGTAAAAAATGTACATGCTCAAAAGAAAGTATAGGATCTAAAATAATTAAACATAATATATATTATTCAAATTATATTAGCATCAAATGATTTTCATTCCACGCATATAAGAAAAAAATTGTTTTGCAATATATTAAATGTGGATAGAGAGGAACAGATTTGTAAAACAAACTTAAGCGTGGAGATTGTATCGCAGTTTTGCATTCTGAGCATAATGATGTAAAATCGTTAATGTAGTTATTTATATCTTCATAAAGATAAAAGAGGTTAAATTTACCCATCAAAAGACGTGATTGATGTATGTTTATTTTGTGAAACAATATTAAGAGTAAATATAAAGTTTAAAAATCTTAATAAAACAAATTACAATTATTTAAAAAGTTACCTCCACACTAGGATTTTCTCCTGTATCGCGGGGGCAGTTTACATACGTAGATTTCACAAGTACAACATCCAGACCGAGAACAATTATTTGTAGGCCATACAAATACTTGTTCCGTGCGGGAATCGAACCCGCGGCCCTTAGCGCTGCAACTCATTGCTAAGCCACTGCGCCACAGAGCCGTCAATTAATTGTCACCAGGATCTTAAATATTTTTTTTTGTTACGCGAAAGAAGTATAACTTCCTACGTGCGTACATAAGTACACACAGACGTCTTTTTTAATTATTTTTCTTCACCATTCGCCTACATTAGTTATTCTGAACCTTCTATGCAAATTTGGGCGTATATTGCAAAATAGCCCTGTATAGTGTACACTTACTATCAGGCGGACTGTGTGCTCACTTGTCACTATTATTCTGTAAAAAAGTGGCTCCTGCACACCATGGATACCCGCAACCAGCTTCAAACAAAGAAGGCAACGTGACATCTTAGGACTTAGATAGAATGCATTACAGCCTGTATTTATACTAACTTTCTATAGGTACCCTTCACATCGGAATACACTGCTGTATTCCGGTGAGCTGTAGAAATAGGTAAGAAGTGGTACCTAACCAGACGAACTCCTAGGCAGATAAAAGTCCTAATACTTAGTATAAAGTACTCTACGAGGAGATTTCCTTCCTACCATCAAATCCTTAATTATATCAGTACATTATTATTAGCTTTAATTTTTTTAAATTGTTTTTAAGGAAATAATAAGTAAACTGCTAGGTATAGACTGCGAGGTATAGACCTCAAGGAAGAAAACGATAATGTTTTTTAGGAAAAGTTTGAATGGATTGAAGTTTCTAACTATGAGGACTTCGTTTCAATTAAGAAAACAATTCCGTAATTCGATTGAAGCCAAAAGTTTATCAAGAAGACTGCCCAAACTCGTCACTTAGTGAACAGTGTAATCAATTTATTAAAGCGTTAATAACTGAAAGCAATCTTTATTGTTGTTAGTTGAATAATTTTCATCACATCTAATCAAACCCTTCTTCCATAAATTAAATTTTTAATAAAATAAGACTTCAAAGAACTAAAAAGGTCATATAGGTACAAAGTCGGGGGCTCAATTACACTATACACTATAACTTAGCACCAACTTCAGTACACGAAATTATTTTCTTCTTTTTGTAGTGCTTTAAGCCGGCTTTTAATTTTATTAAAGGTAATTTTTATCGTTTCGGTGGACTAAGGAACATCACAATCTCACTGTGACAATATCAAAGAGTTACATTAAAACCTCATATCTTTCCACCCTTACGGGTAGAATATTCTTATCCAAATTTTAAATAGGACCACCCCTGAAGCATAGCCTATTTTATAAAAATTGTTATCAAAATTGGTTTACAATTGACAAAGATATCGCGTAACATACATACATACAAAAAATATACAGTCGAATCGTAAACCTCCTCCTTTTTTGAAGTTGTCAAAATATATAATATATAACATTATTCTATCAAGTAAACAGTTAACTCGCTTGACGCTAATATTGTTTATATCAAGTAAACAGTTGACGAAAGCGTCAAGCGAGTTAACTGTTTACTTGATATTAGGTGGCTACTAAAGCCCACGGACACCTGCATCCAACCTTGAACAGATAAAGCCGCAAATCCACTCCACGTTGTTAAATAAATCGGCAGGGCCGTAGCCTCTCTAGCATCAGCCACACACGGACCCAGTTTTGGAATAAAATAACCTGTGATGGCAGCTTTTTCTCCCCTCTTCCCTCGCATTTAACCGATTCGCATTTACGGTTAATTTACCAGGGTGAAAGTATTGGCGCTGCACTTACCAACTCACTTGTTCAGCGATGTAATTCAGTGTTGTAACTGTCGTCATATTTTTATAGCTTAAATCCTATTATTATTACAGACATTCACAAGTCCACTGCTGAACATAGGTCTCCACCAAGGTACGTCACAAAGCACGTTCCTGAGCCACCTGCTTCCATCGAATTCCTGTATCTCATACCAGGTCTTAAGAATAACATATTTTATAAATAATAATTTAATTTAATTATTTGAGAATTCAACAAATGCCTTAAATAACGTAATATTGAAAAGGGCTTTATTGAATTAAAAAGGTTGATAAGGTAATAATAATATTAAGCCTATTCTATTCAGAATACCGATTTAATCTCAAATGGATAATATTTTTTTTCGAATGAATCAGATTGGATTGCTTTGTATTATTCATCCTATATAAGTACTAGTGGTTGTCCAGTGGTCGATATTCGACCGTAATTTATTAAATGTTTAAATTTGTATGTTGACTAAGTTATATTTCACTTTCAACGTTTAGAACATATTATGTATTATCCATGTTTTCATCTGCACATTAATATTTAAAACACCAATACCTAAGATACAAAATATAAAATAAACGATTTTATACTTTGATATACACTCCACAGACTATTGAAAAAAGAAATTCAGAAATTACACAAAATTAGCAGCTCATTTAGCAATCAGTAATTATTTTGTTGGCAACATTTTAAAATTCCTTGACAACAATCTCCATTCTCACTATGCGACGTAGCCGAGAGTAGCCAAAGATAGTAAAAAACATTTATTTAGCTTAAAAAAGGCCTTGCATTGCATGCATTCTTGCCATGAAGACAACCACATGTTATCGGATGGGAAGGCAGTTACCGTTACAACCTATTAAAGTCCACTGCTGAACATAGGCCTCCTCCATAGATGCCTCATAGGGGGGATATTTGCCATATCAGCCACGCTTGGAAAGGGTTGGCAACCGTAGTGTTTTATATCTAGTCGTGGACTTCTGCAACATCAGAGGACTTCACTCGAACTTTAATGCCGTTCACTACCACCTGGAGACGGCGACGCAGGTTTGCCCTTTTTGAGCAAGACGCAGGTGTACTCTCCAGCTGATATTTCGTACCTGCCCTATCCGGGGTACAAATTAGAACACTTATTTGTGCCCGGGCTGAAGTTTGCGTATACGTCAGAGAGGATATCTGTTCTCGACACCTCGGCAGTCTTGAAGGTACGGAACTGTCCATACTTTGGCTGCGCGTAGACAGCGACGACCATCCCCGCATCTACGGGTGCCTCTATAGGTCCGACACAGACCGACTCATCGACCACGTCCACATGGATACAGAGTCCTTACTACAACAGATCCCATCCTCAGAGATCCTGATACATGGCATGATTTTTAACGCCCACCACGCCGAATGGCTCGGTTCACGTTTTACCGATCATGCGTGGAGATCTGTTTATAAATTTTCCTTGGCATATGGTCTGACACAAGTGGTTACTTCGCCTACGCGGATTCCATATGTGGAGTATTGTGCACCTTCCCTGTTGGACCTACTGCTGACCTCTCATCCAGACGGATATCAGGTTTTCGTCGACGCCCCTCTCGGCTCTTCGGAACATTATCTGATCCGGAGTGTGGTGCCACTCACGCTCTCTTTGCGGTTGCGTTCTGTACGCTGCCACCGTGTTTGGCATTACATGTCGGCAGATTGGGATGGAATGCGGTCTTTCTTTGCATCCTACCCACGGGGGTTTGCTTCTCTCCGGATGATCCCAGTACTGTTGTTGATTCTGTCACTGATGTGATGCTTCAGGGAATGGAACTATTTATTCCATTAGCTGTAGTACCCATCGGTGGCAGATCTCAGTCTTGGCTTGATCGCTCCTGTAAGACTGCATTACGCAGTAAGCAAGAGTGTTATCAGGCCTGGGCTGACGCTTCGGCGGCTTGGGATGTAAACAACAGCATCCTTAAAAAAAAGTATAACTTCACCTCCAGGTCCTTCATAAGAGTTATTGCCAGGGCAAATAATTACCACATTGGCAGAATTGGTGAGAAATTAGTTCGCCATCCTTCGGGAACCCGTACATTCTGTTCTCTCGCCAAGGCTGTCCAAGGGAATTTCTGTAAGCCATCACTTCAATCTCTGCACAGGGAGGACGATTCACTGGCCTATGCCACAAAAGAGAAAGCCGACCTTTTAGGCTCCCTTTTTGCGTCCAACTCGACTCTCGATGAGAGGGAATCGGACATAGTGCTCTATGCCCGATGTGCGATTCACACAATGCTCAATACGCAAAGCACTCCTCTTCCTGGACATTCATAAGTCGAGTGGGCCTGACGGAATCCCCCAATTGTGCTGAAGACGTGTGCTCCAGAGTTGGCACCGGTTCTAATGCGTCTTTTCTGGTACTCCTACTCCCTAGGCGTAGTACCAAACTTATGGAAGACAGCTTTAGTTCACCTGATCCCTAAGAAAGGTGACCGCTCAGATTCGACCAACTACAGGCCTACCGCCATCAAATAATAGAAAAAATTATAAACTGCCCGCTCATGAGGTACCTTGAGGATCACCAGCTGATTAGTGACTGCCAGTACGGTTTCCGTCGGGGTCACACAGATGGTGATCTTCTTGTGTTTACTTAACACACCGATGGGCGCAGGCGGTCGAGTCCAAGGGGGAGGCTTTGGACGTCAGTTTGGAAATAGCGAAGGATTTAATGCCGGCACACCGAATGCAACTATACAAGGCACAGGTTTGGCCTCACATGGAATACTGTTCCCATCTCTGGGCCAGGGCTCCCCAGTGCCAGCTCCTTCCATTTGATCGCATCCAGCGTAGAGCGTTTTGAATAGTCGGCGACCGAGCTCTTTCAGATCGGTTTGATTCACTAGCGATGCGAAGTGATGTTGCATCTCTTTCGTTCGTATGCTATCGTATCTACCACGGGGAGTGCTCAGAGGAATTGTTCGGACTAATTCCAGCCGCTCAATTTCTCCATCGCACATCGCGACAAAACTCGAGCTACACCATCTTGATGATTGGCGGTCTACTACTGTGCGGTTTATCAGAAGTTTTCTTCCTCGTACAACTTCCTTGTGAAATCAATGATCACCAGCGATTTTTCCGGACCGATACGACTTAGGGACTATCAAGAAAAGAGCCTACACTTTTTTAAAAGGCCGGCACGCATCTGCTATTCCCCTGATGTTGCAGTTGTTCATGGGAGGCCGTAGTCACTTACCAACATGTGAGCCGCATGCTCGTTTGTCCCCTCTCATATAAAAAAAATATAAGGAAGACGCTTATCTCCTGATTTGTTGGGATATCAGTCGCTGACAAATTATTCCGCATCTTAACTGTAAGCATAACGAGCATTATACAACATAATATTATAATATTAAAAAACTATAATAAAAAAATAAAACTAAAAACTTACTACTCCCCGCGCTATAGTGCCAGGAACGCCGACTGTGTTTCCTCGGTATATGGCTATACTTAGACTTTGAGCGGAAAAAGAACTAGCTCTGTTATCACCAGCAGCGACGACCTGTCGCGGATTCAGTTCCTTTAGGAACGTCATCACACGTGGACCCCACGGACTGATAGTATCTACAGCAAATGGCACAATAATTTAGTCATCTCTCAGATATTCATATTTAAAAAAAAACAGTATTCTTTATTGTACTCCATTTTATTGCTTCACTGAGCTATTTGCTTAGGTGATGTAAGGTGACTCCCTATTAGATAAACTTTTTTTTTCAGGTTTTGTTTTTCTCGTCTACTTCGTACGTCGTAAGGCAATTGAACTGACTGATACTGCATCCAATAGGACTGTATAGGCTATATCAGGAACTGTATGACCACATTAATTGCCCTTGCATTTGGTTGCGGACTTGGAGCATTATAATCATGACCTGTTATCATTTTAGTTACATATATTCTTGAAAATGTTTGCTTCAGTTATGATATTAATTATATTGAAATGCAAATCATCCAGGTGAATATTACTATCTCCAAACGTGTATAAATTAAATAAAATCTTAGCTTCAGCAAAAGAGTGCTCTATTCTGCATCTGCCAAACGTGGGTGCCAAAATTCCTGTACTAAACCCCTTGAAATATAAAGAACGCCGTCTCTGCACGACAATCGTTTCTTGATTTTAATTTTATGTAAAATTCACGTTATAGGAATGGCATTCCTAAGAATTTGTACAGGTACAAAATAGCTTTAAGGGCACTTAATAGAAGATTGCCTTTAAAGGAAGTTTTATTTTCTCGAATTAGAAAACATTATATAAGTTACGAAAACAAATTCCCACTTTGGCTTTACTTTTAACGGTTCCTATTTGTTTTATTTACTGTCTACTCAGTGACTTAAGAAAGTCGTTGAAAAATGATGACATAATATTTTGTTATTGTTTCGTTTACAGTTGCTATCACTTTCTATTTAATTGAACTCAAAGAAGTTTTCTTTTCTTCCTAATGTCTTAATTTTCGTTTTTTTTTTATATAGGAGAAGGGGCAAACGAGCTGCGGCTCACCTGATGGTAAGTGACTACCGCCGCTCATGAACAACTGCAACACAAGGGGAACCAGAGGAATTGCAGATGCGTTGCCGGCCTTTTAAAAAGGAGTAGGCTCTTTTCTTGAAGATCCCTAAGTCGTATCGGTCCGGAAAAATCGCTGGTGGTAAACTATTCCACAAGGAAGTTGTGCGAGGAAGAAAACATCTTCTAAATCGCACAGTGGTGGACCGCCATTATCCAGATGGTGTGGATGGTATCAGGAGTTCTGCCGCGATGTCCGTTCGTGAAATTTGGACTAATCCGGATTAATCCAAACAATTCCTCAGAGCACTCCCCGTGGTAAATGCGAAAGAAAATGCAAAGAGATGTAACATCTCTTCGCAGCGCCAATGAATCGAGCCGATCGGAAAGGACTCGGTCGTCGACGATTCGAGCCGCTCTGCGCTGGATGCGGTCAAGTGGAACGAGCTGGCACTGGGGAGCCCCAGCCCAGAGATGGGAACAGTATTCCATGTGAGGCCGAACCTGCCCCTTGTAAAGTTGCAGGCGTTGTGCCGGCATGAAATACCGTCCCGCTCTGCTGAGCACGCCAAGCTTTTTAGAGGCGAATTGGCCTTCTCTTCCAAGTGACCACGAAACTGCGTCCTCGATATGTCGACGCCGAGTTCCGGTACTGGCTGAGGCAACAAGGGAGTTGAAACTTAGGAGATACGATAAAGGGTCCTTTTGGCGGTAAACGCGCAAACTTGTGTCTTCTGAGGATTAAACTGGACTAGATTTAGTCGCCCCCAATCCGAGACTTTGTTATTTTGGACAACAAGGGGATGATGGCGATAGGCCTGTAGTTGGACGGGTCTGAGCGGTCGCCTTTTTTAGGGATCGGTTTGACAAAAGCAGTCTTCCATGATTTCGGGACTACGCCTAGGGAGTAGGAGTACCGGAAAAGACGCATTAAAACCGGTGCCAACTCCGGAGCACACGTCCTCAGCACAATTGGGGGGATTCCGTCAGGCCCACTCGACTTGTGGATGTCCAGGGAGAGGAGTGCTTTGCGAACCGAGCGCTGTGAGAACCGCACATCCGGCATGGAGCACTCACACCGCGGGATGGTCAGCGGTGTGTTCCCCCCGTCATCAAGAGTCGAGTTGGACGCAAAAGGGCCTAAAGGTCGGCTTTCTCTTTTGCGGCGTGGGCCAGTGAGTCGTCCTCCTGTGCAGAGATGGTAGTGATGGCTTACAGAAATTCCCTTGGACAGCCTTGGCGAGAGACCAGAATGCACGGGTTCCCGAAGGAAGGTGAACTAGTTTCTCGCCAATTCTGCCTATGTGCTCTGACTTTGCCTTGGCAATAACACTTTAGAAGGACCTGGAAGCGAAGTTATACTTCCTTTTAAGCATGCTGGTGTTTACATCCCGAGCCGCCGAAGCCTCAGCCCAGGCCTGATAGCACTCCTGCTTACTGCGTAATGCAGTCTTACAGGAGCGACCAAACCAAGGCTGAGATCTGCCTCCGATGGGTACCACAGATGATGGAATAAATAGTTCCATTCCCTGTAGCACCGCGTCAGTGACAGAGTCAGCAACAACGCTGGGATCATCCGGCGAGAAGCAAACCCGCCCCCATGGGTAGGATGCAAAGAAAGACCGCATTCCGTCCCAATCCGCCGACCTGTAATGCCAAACATGGCGGCAACCTGCAGAACGCAACCGCGAGGGGAGCGTGAGTGGCACCACACTCCGGATCAGACAATGGTCCGAAGAGCCGAGAGGGCCTTATAGTGCCACACATGGCGGCAGCCTCATGCCTGCAATGAGCAAGTGATGGGCACTGTACTTCGGATCAGGTAGTGATCCGAAGTACAATGCCAAGGCAAAGTCATAAACAGATCTCCTCCGCATGATCGGTTAAACGTGAACTGAGCCATTCGGCGTGGTGGGCGTTAAAATCGCCAAGGATCACGATCTCTGCGGATGGGACCTGTTGTAGCAAGGAATCTGTAGCCATTTGGACGTGGTCGATGAGTCGGTCTGTTTCGGCATTACCGCTATGGGATCTATAGAGGCACCCGTAGACGCGCGGATGGTCGTCGCTGTCTACGCGTAGCCAAAGTATGGACAGGTTCGAACCTTCAAGACTGCCGAGGCGTCGTATACGCAAACTCCAGCCCGAGGCACAAAGGAGTGTTCCAATTTGTACCCCGGGTAGGAGAGATACGAAGTATCAGCCGGAGAGTACACCTGCGTCTCGGTCAGAAACAGCAAGGCCGGCTTCGCCGTCTCGAGATGGTAGTGGACGGCGTTTAGGTTCGAGTGAAGTCCCCTGATGTTGCAGAAATTCACGGATAGCGTGGCAGGGGTCGCTTTGGTCTTATTGCTCAGTTTCCCCGAGCAGTTATTGTTTTGAGCGAATTTTGCCCCAGAAAACGCGGGGCAGCCTGAGCACCCACGCTCAGGACTTGAGTAGCATGGTCGTGGATGCTCAGCGAGGGATTCTCCAGGGGTGCTGGTACTCTCCTGGGGTAGTCTATGATTTAATTCCGCTACCATGTTGATGGGGGGGGGGGGGGAATTGGGCCTCCGATCACCTGCACTCACCAGACGAAACGCAAAAACAGAGCTTCCACTTCACGCCGGTGTTCTATGAGGTCGTGGTACTAACCCGGCTCGAGCCGGCCCATACGTGCAACAGCAAAAGCTGCTGCGTGGCTCTACCACCGTTAAAGATTTTTGACTTACTCATCTGTATTTTCTTTTATTTCTAAGAAATCACTTTTCCCTTTTAAAGTATTACTTTTCTAATCATTGACACAATTTGTGTAACCTCAAAAAAACCAACACACAATAAATTTTACCTTTAAAAACACGATTCTATGTCTGACGTGTGTAGTGAGACTAAATACAGATAAACACGTCGATTTATGGAATTAGTTAAGAAAAGTAAAAAAGAGTTGCAACCAAACGTTCCGTAGGGATAAATATCAAAAATACATTATTTGTTTTATTCATCTTTATATAATATACAAACACTACAATAGACTATTACCGTTATTTTTTATAATTTTAAGAAAATGCTTTGATAATAAGGGTGGTGAATTGGGGTTATTTCGGCTCTAGCGGCCTCGGGTGATTGCTGACCTATGCTGCGCCTCTGGATTTAGCTGATAGGATATCTGTGACTCAGTACCTGAAGTGGGGGTGAACTGGTAGTAAAGTATACCGGAGTGGGGTAGACATTAATAAAATTACAATTAATACCAAAACAAAGTGTGTCAGCAATATCATCATAAAATATTTACTTGTTTAGTTTAGAATAGTGTCATGAAGAAAAATAAGAAAAACAACGCTTTAGTAATAGTTCAGGCTTACACAAAACAAATGTACAGACGAGAACAATAAAGTTGAACTTTCTCACTGAGAAATAATAAAATTCCAAAAACAAAGGCGATCATCAGTCTCACTCACTTCAACGCATTAGAACAATACCTATCTCAACGATTAGAGCTTGAAAATTTCAATGCTATTATTTATCCGTGTAATTATTTCAGAAGGAAGATAAGCCTCCGCATAAATATTTTCGTCAACAATGTAGCTCAGTTATTTTGGAGTTACGACAATCATTTTGATATAGTGATTTTGTTGTGGTGTACTAGGTGATTAGTGATTGTTGTATGTGGTAGGACTTCTTTTATTTCAGCCTAGTACCTATTTCTGCCGTCAAATAGCAGTGCTTCTGTTTTGTTTCGGTCTGAAATTTATTTAGATCCAGTATAATTATAGGCTGCGTATTTTAATCCTCAGAGGTAACAACGCATCTCTAAAAAGCTGGAGCCTTCTTTGCTTGTATTTGGCTGCAGGTGTCCATAGACCACAGTAGCTACCTACCATCAAGTAGGATGTGAGTTCGTCTGTCACTTCAGTTTTATAAAAAAATGTGATCCTCTAGCATATACGTGATATTTTTAAGATCAAGGCAAAAGCGACGGCATAGTATATTATCGTTAACACATTATCTTTCATTGTTTTGTAGAAAAGATCGGGAAAAAACCTTCATGTTAAAGAAATAAATTATAATTCGTGAACACGTAAATTCCACTAACTCACAATAAAGTAGCATGGCAGAAATTTTCTCTCAAAGTACTAAGATTCCCAGTAAAGAGAAAATACTTACTACTTAAAATAAATGAAATATCAGGTTTCAACCGAGTTACCACAACTCAGGGGCTAAGCGCTCGCTGTAAATATCACAGTACATGATTAACCTGGATTCGATCTCCGCCGTCACCAATGAAATTCTTTATTTCAATTTTGTCTTGTTTTATCGCGTGTGTTTTAAGAATACAGATATTCCAAATGCATATGAAGTCCGCCAGGATGCAGTGGAGAAGTGCTAAGTAAGTGTGGAGGACTACCAGCATCAAGACGTATGTAGGCTGTAACTTAAACTGAGTATTTGCAGTGTTACAAATTCTATTTTATTTGTTAATAGATTATTAACTTGACACTGATAGCTGATATTTAAGCCGTACTGTAAGTCAAGAATGAAGCAAGAAGCAAGAATCAACTTCGATTCGAATTACCAATACAAAGTATACTTTTTGATATACATTATTAATCAATACGATGTAGTCTCTGCAAGTTGAATACATATGTATATGCTGCCAGAAACACTAAATCTTGCTAATGTAATAACTGTAATGTACAAATAATATACAACATATAATTTATCTAACGTTATATAATATGCATCACCATCATCGTTACAGTCATTCACAAGTTCATTGCCGGTCGGTCGGTGCCTCCCAAAGGAACCTCAAATAACCTGGTCCTGAGCCACATGCATCCATCGATATTCTGTATCTCTTACCAGGCCAAGATATAGAAAGCCTAGTATGACAGTTTTGCTCATAGGTTAATGTTCAACCTCAGAATTTAACCAAGTAGTACGTGTGGATGTGTAGGGTGCATTCCCCCTTCCACTAGATGGAATGACAACCTAGTTATAGTTATTGTTTATTAAATACAACAAAAAAATTGAAATCGTATAACATTATTTAATTTTTATTAATTTTCTTCCACATTTTTAGGCGATATATTGGGGTTAAACGTAAGTTTAGACGGCTTCACAATAAAATATTATTATTAGCATATGCTCAAAACTAAACGTAGTTTTTACCGGCACACCATAAATTATTATTAACACTGACATTAGCCGTAACATACAAAATGAGAATAACAAATACTATCCCAAATGCTAGGGCTTCCTTTCTGCCTCGGAGGCCGTCTGGGTTGGTGCTAACCTCTTGCCCATTTCTGCCATCAAGCAGCAGTGCACTCATTGGTGCACTGCTGCTTGGAGAGAGAACCAATTTAATTACAGACTGTAAGACATTTCACCTAAGTTCGCATGGTTGACAGCACATCTGTGGCCTTCTTTTTTTAGGGTTCCTTACCCAAACGGTGACTACGAGACTCTATTACTAAGCTTTCGCTGTCCATTTGTCTGTCTGTAGGCGGGCTGAATCTCATGATCCGTAATAGGTAGATAGTTGAAATTTTAACAAAATGTGTATTTCTGTTGCCGCTACAACAACTAATAATAAAAATAAAAATAAATTAAAAATTAAAGGGGGCTCCTCCACTAGAAACGTGTTTTACGATGGTACGGAATCCTTCATGCGCGAGTCCGACTTGCACTTGGCCGGTTTTATTTGAAGTTGATTACAGGTGGTGATTACTGCTAGCAAAAATATAAAACTGATATAATATACAATAGATGCTGCTAGCAAAAATATAAAAGCGTGATGTACCAACCTAGGCGGATATAATATATTATTCTAGCTATAAAAATAAACCTACAACCTCGCAATTAAGTTAATTTTTTAGTAACTTGTTTCCGTGTACTACTCAAATTCAAATATATAATGATCTAAAAAACAACAGAACCAGCGTTTATTCAGTGCAAAGCGCGCTTGAAAAAAAGTAGGTCAACGCTGTTGGACAATATCACAATGTAGTACACACGTCTAAGGGCTGTGAAACGAAGAGTATATCAACGGAATACTGAAAGATTGTTTGTGGTCTACTTTTATACGTCTAGTTCTGTGTACGTTACGTAATATACATCTTCATTTTTAATTTGATTTAGGTTACGAATCCATAATCATTAATAACTCTAGTAATTACAATGACCTATATCATTTTTATATCCTATAATTTATGATAAGCATTTGCTCCTTCATCTTCTTCATTAGCTTGTAAAATTCCACATGGGAATCTCCTTTTATAAGGAGAATAATTTGAATTAATGGCAATTTATTTGTCTTTTGGACTGACGAATTCAGTAGGTACCAGATGTCTGACCAGGCTCCTTTGACGCTGCTGCTCAACGCCTTTTATGTCTGGTGTAAGCTCAATACATATACCGCCATCTATCGGAAACTATAAGATTTTCCAGAGACGCCTTTTACGGCACGCACGAGACGAAATGGGTTGATTTATTCTCACAGCTACCTCACGGTAACTTAAAAATAAAGCCGTACCCTAGTTTAATTTCGATTGGTTAAGTAGATCCGCGTTTACAGTCAGAGCTCTCCTTGGTATGCTCTCTGTTACTTTATTGTCGATTTATCAGCATTGGAACCAAGTAGTTTGCTTCGTCGTTCTTAACACGCATAGGATTGGAGTGGTATTTACGTCCTATTATAAGGTATCTGTTTTCAAGGCAGAGTAAGTAATATGTTGTTGTTATGATAGGTTAAAGGAAGAAGCCAGTGTGATTTATAAGCTATAAAATTCATATCTAATATATAAACATTAATTTTTTTTGTCGTATTTTATGCGCTGCCATACAATTTATCAGATTACGGTAAAACTTTGTCAACGTAAGTACAATTAACTTACAGCTGGAGGCGCGCGTATCGCAACAACAAATTTATTTGAATGTTTTATATAATTCAACTTCAGTTAGTGTAGGGGAGACCGGGTACAAAAGTAACATTTTGTACTCTTACCTTAGTTTCTGGTTTGGTGTAATTATTTTAATGAAATTAATATAGCCATATATACATTCCGTTTATGTTCTTTAGATTACTATCTTGATTTACCTTATTATTGTGTATTTTATATGAATTACAGAGACTTCAAAAAAATTCGTCACTTGTTACTTTCGACCACGTAGGCAGGCCGAAAGTAACACGTTGTGGGTCGAAATTAACAGGACAAAGGGGTTTGTAATGAATATATAATATAATGTAATAATATAATGTAGTATATTAAATCAGCAAATTATTTATTAGAAGACTTTGTATTAATAACACGGATAAACATTAATGCTCAAATATTGTATATTTTAAGAAAACAAAACAAATTATTCTTATTCTAAGTAATGAGATCAATTATTATATATTGATAATGGATCTTTGATTGTAAGATTTCTTTAACAAATCATTGATAACTAAGTAAGTGTAAGCTGGACAGTCTGGTTACTCGATGTTGGATGATTACCAACTGGAGTCTCCGGATAAACTTGGATGAAGGACGTTGCATCAAAACTGGTCAACAGATCATTGGTTGGAGTTTCACAGTTAACTTGTAAAGGCCGGTCATTGACAGATAACGGTGCATAGTCTACACCAGTAAATATATTCCTATTAAATGGACTTATACCATTATAGGTAAATCCGGCAATTGCATTTCGATCAGTGACAGAACGAGGAAATGCTTCTCTAACAATCCCAGCAATGTAATGTATAGTCATTGTTCAACCAGGATGATTCCGTATCCAGTTGTTTGTAGCGGTATTTATCATTTCTTTGAATGGTCCAAATACTGTTCTATCTAAAGGCTGAAGTTTATGCGTGCAATGAGGTGGAAACGACAGCATAACTTTTCCATATTTTTTTTTACAAATATCTAGAGTTTGGATAGATGCGATGCATGGTTGTCGAGCAGTAACAAGCATTTTTGATCAACTGTTGGCTTGACTTGTTTTTTGAAGTGTTCTAGAAACAGTAAAAATTCTGCTTCCTGCATCCATTCACTAGCATTGCCAGCTCCGGCACAACCATCAGGACCTTCACGTATCATGTGGTCTTGGTATTGCTTCAACGGGAATACAAAAAAATGAGATATGTGTCCTCCTTGAGTATTAATCGCAACAGCAACACTTACTAATCTCCCACGTTCTGCTGAGGTTACTGCGCCTACTTGTTTAATTCCTTTTTAAGCTAAAATCTTACGAGGTTTTTGGACAGTGGTCACCCCTGTCTCATCGATATTCCAGATATCTTTTGGCTCAAATTTATACCTATCTATTACGTCAGCAAGGTTATCAAAAAACTTACATTATTTTCGTTGAAACTCGAGGCCCGCGACAGGTTTGCTACTTGAGGACACCTCAAAGAGAGGCTCGGGTGTCTTTTAAAAAAACCGCCAACCATTCCTTACCAGCCATTTAAGTATCGTGCCACTTTTCAGGAAATGTTTTTAAATTTTTTATCGCCAACTCATATGCCAGTTTAAGCAGATGAAGATAATGCAAATAAACTCCAGAGCACTTGATTAAATTGTCCTGTAGAAATTTTCCTCATCAATAGTAAAAACACAGTTGACGTAACGGTAGTCCACAAATGAGCTAGTATTTCCTGCTTTAATTTTTTTATGTATCTACATAATGTTACATGACAAATATTACATTTTTTTGCCAGGGATCTAATTTTTGTACCATCTTTGGAATCCTCTTCAGCCGCTTTTCGGTACACTTCCGTGTAAGTAGTTTCTCGTGTGTTCTTATGCGTTGTCGCGGCATTCTGTTCAAATAAATACATACATAACAATATTAAGTAAATAAATCAATACGGGGACAAAAGTAACATGTTACTTGTGTACCCTTAGGGCTATGTTACTTTTGTACCCGACCACATTTTTGTTAAAACGTGAAAGATAACCTTAAAACGGAATGTGCTAGACAAAAACGAATTAAAACACTGTGTAATCAATCTAATCAAGAATTAATATGCAAATAATCAGATCGGTAACATACTTTTAAGACTATAAAAACATTAAATATGAAAACTTCAAAAAACTTACTTTTGATTTGTGAAATCACATAGCGTCCTCTCACACAACCTAACAGCACGTGGCGCGCGCGACGGTTGAATGAAAGTGAGGAGGCCGCCACCAGCTATCACCTTACAGCAGCGAAGCGGTGTTGTGGCTATTGGATAAACCTACAGAGCATTTGTTACTTTCGACCCGTCGTTACTTTTGTACCCGGTCTCCCCTATTAACATTCCTAATTAAACAATACAACTCTTCCAAATTTAAAACAATATTTCCACAATTATTTCTTCTGCGGCAGGAACGCGCCGGTTACCAGCTAGTAAACATTAAAAAATAAGTATAGAAAAGCACTGGCTTATAGAAATAAAAACAGAACAATGCGAAAATATTTTATAATTACGTTATAGTTTTTTTTTAATTTGTTTTTGAATTGATCAAAGAGTGACGGCCATCTAACAAAGCTGGCGGTACATACAAAATGATACAGCTGGCTGATTTCACGCAGATTATTTTGACCATTTCTGTGTAGTCAGTCAACCGTGCAGTTGCAGCACTGAATATCGATTAGTACTAGGTAGCTGCGGTCATTTCATTAAACATGATAGGAGTACTACAAAATTATGACGTAACTCACTAATGTACATAATTCTGTATTAGGTGTTACATTGGTGTTTAATTTGGAACTAACTAATTTTCCATCCAACATAAGGATTATTTTGAGTTAAAGCAAATGTCATCATGTTGAAAATTTTATTTTAAGCCTTAATTCCTGCTCTAAATATGTATATAAATATAAAAAAATAAACTCATATAAGACAAGCTTTAATCCGCAACTTCGTTCGAGTAGAATATAAACAAAAATACGAGTTTTTTTTCTATTACTTCGAAAACTGTGTGCGATGTAAGAAAATGTTTTAGTGTAAATTAAAAATCTATTTGTTTCTCATAAAAAGGTCTTATCGTCTTATCCTTTAACGTACAAAGTTTTGTTGCGAAAAGTAAAAAAAATTAAAAATCGATATTGCATGGAAAATTTTATTGTGTAAAATCTTAAACCCAAGAAGTTTAGTTAGAAACTTTTTATATCTCCTATAGTTTTGAGATAATCACCAAATAACATATATTTTATCAGATTGTCGATTTCACAATAAATCTGCATGTTTTTCAAATAAAATATCGTCTTGATTACTCCAGAAATTGCTCTCACAAAGGTAAAGTTTCATCAGAATAGATGCAGTCATTCCGAGGATTAGGACGAATAGACAGACAGAGACCGACAGAGAAAATTTTTTAAAATGTTGATTGTTGTTTCAAAATTATGAAAATAACCCTCATAACTTAATGAATGCCAGTTATTTTTGTATTACAGACAGGGACTTCAGTTTTATTTACATACATAATATGTATATTGAATAGAATGTAAGTACATTCTATTAAATATATTATATATATATTCATAGTAATATTTTGACGCCTCCGTGGCATAGTGGCTTAACAATGAGAAGCAGCGCTAAGGGCCGCAAGTTCGAATCGCGCACATAACAATTATTTGTGTGTGTATGGCTTACAAGTAATTGTTACGGGTCTGGATATTTGTATTTGTAAAATTTATCTATGTAAACCACGATACAGGGGAAATCGTAGTGTGGAGGTAACGTTTAATAAAAAAAAGAAAAAACAACATTATCAAGAGGACGGGTTATTTGTTTGTTTGTTTGCTTGTTTGCTTGTATCTTTATTACTGAACGCCTAAATCAATTATCATTTAACTTTTACCTTCATGTTGCAAGTAAATTAATACTTTTCTATCTGCCTATGGCAATACAGGCTTTGTATAAATAATGTATTGTGGAAAAATTAATGGTATTTTATTAAGGTCAATCAATAAAATTCAACACGACACCAAAACAATTAAGATGGCTTCTAAAAATAAAATTAAAATGTTGTGAAGTATAATCAACAGCGAAGCCAGTAAGGTCAAACGTCGTACCTCGGATTTCCAATCATTCTTTAACAATATTTTTTTACCGTCAGCCGCGGCTGGTCGCTATTCGTATTAAATGTCCGCGAGAGCCGACGCGTTTTTTACTTCTTTAACTTAGAACTCTCTAGATATTGACTGCCTCGTTAATCTGCGACCACTAGGTCGTAAACGCGGTTGTTGATCATGAGTTCCTTGTTTCGAAGTCCGGGTAAGGCCAAAATCAGTTATTAGGTTTTTCTGTCAAGAAATTCTCAGTAGCAGTCCGGATTCAGGAAGTTGGCGGTGTTTTACTCCCGTACCATGGAAAGCACGTAAAGCCGTAGGTCCTGCGCCTGATTTATTTCCGGTCGTGTCGGTTTACCATCGGACTATGAGAGTTGAGGAAATAAAGAGTGCACCTGTGTTTGCGCATACACTATAATCCTGTCCTGTGCAGATGGCTAGTATCCGTCAAGTCTGGCGGCCGTGACCGAAATTTGGTCTGGAGGACATTATTATTATTTATGACATTAGACTACACTAGTTCATACCGTTACCGTTATAGCCTATTAAAGTCCACTGCTGAACATAGTCCTCCCCAATAGATTGCTTCATAGGGGGGATATTTGCCATAGTTGCCACGCTTGGCAAGTGGATTGGCAACCGCATTTTTTTTGGTTTTAGTCGTTACTAAGAGGACGCTTCTGCCCATCTCCTGGTTCGTTTCCTTCTGTCGCCCCTTACGACACCCACGAGATGATATGGGGTAGTGGATGTTCTTACACCGCTGCTACATGGTAAATAATATACAGTACTCATAATTTATTAATTTCATGTAGAGGAAATGGATAAAGGCTACACTTAGAATAATTTAGTAGCGCATTAACGTCCCTTCGAATTATGGAGCTCGTGATTAAAAGATCCTAAGTCGGTCACTCGTTAAACTGTTCACTGGGCAGAAAGTTACTCGACTATGTTAATCGCGTAATTGGTTAACAAAATATTTCGAAATGGTACTATCATTTTCAGACGAACAATATAATTTTGTATTTTAAATTGTCATATTTAATGACGTCATCAACACCATTTGCCCGCTTCTGATATTTAGTACCTTATTTAATTCTTGCAACTGATAATACCCTTGTGGTGACGTTAGAGTTTTTTTTTAGAAAAAATTAAGTGACAAACGAAACTACATTCCGACTGATTGTAAGTATTTCCTACAATCCATGGACACCCGCAGCCAAATTTATTCATACAACGAAGGCCACAGTTGCATCATCTCTTCTGAGGACTAAGATGGAATGCCTCACAGCCTGTAATTATACTGACAAGTGTAATTACAGTACTGTAATTATAGCAAGCACTGCTATTTGGCAAAACTAAAACACGTATGTTAATCCTATGATCTTGCCGTAGAGTGTGTCTCTAACGACACAGCAAGGTTGTCCCCAAGTTATACTGAGAGTGTCGTAAGAGACTAAATAGAAAAGAATATAATAAAATAATTTTTATTGAATATATATTACAAGAATACTTATTTAAAGTCATTTGTGCCGTTACTACTGATGCCGAAAAATCTCTTCCCTTTGAAAACCTGCAAGGAGCTAGCCGGACAATTTTAAACATCATCATCATCATCATTACAGCCCTTTACAAGTTCACTGCTGAACACAGGCCTCCTCCAAGGAATGCAACAAAGCACGGTCTTATGACACCTGCATCTATTGACTTGCTGCATATCTTACCAGGTCGTCACTCCAAATAATTTTTCCAAATAATTTATCTACGATTTTTTTTTCTTTAAAAAACGTAACGTCCACACTAAGATTTTCTCCTGTATCGTGGGGGCAGTTTACAAACACAAATTGCACAAGGGCAAACATCCATACCCGGAACAGTTATTTGTCGGCCATATAAATACTTGTTCCGTGCGGGATTAGAACCTGCGGCCCTTAGCACTGCGACTCAATTGCTAAGCCACTGCGCCACGGAGCCGTCTCGTGTTGTGCTCTCCACTCCATCTAGTGGGTGGCCGCCCTACACTTCGCTTACCGGTACCGGTATCGGTACCAGTTTGTACTTTTAAACATAATTAGGGTACCTTTTAACCATAATTAGGGAGAAACCGAAGCACGAGACGCAGCAGCATCGTTCTGTTAACAACAAAATAGCAACCCGCCTGCTAAGCGTGGTAACTATGACAAATACCCTCTACGCGGAAATCTATGAGGGAGGCTCATGTTTAGTAGTAGACTTTTGAAAGGTCGTGATGAAATAATAACCTACAATCAATGATGATGGAGTTGCACCATGTAATAACACTCCCAAAATAAATTTTAAGTCCAGGGTAAGACTCTTAAATGCGCCGGCTAGTATACATTATTTAAAATACTTACCATATTCGCGCACTGGGAAGGTGTTATAGAAAAGTTAGTCAGGATTTGGGTAAAGTTAGGATTTAGGTTTAAAATTTTGGATGAAACGTTCATCGCTCAGTCGACAAAGTCTCATCCATCAGCTGAGTGATCTGCGAAGACGTTTATAGAAAAAGGTCACTAATTTCCCATTACATATTATGCTATGTATAGCATAATATAGTATATATAGCTTAAGAATTTTAAGACGTTGATTATCCAATTAAAATATGATGTAGTACAAACACGTAAAATTAATTTAGTATTAAAAAAAATTATAAAGTCCAAAAATTCTAATTTGCTTTGCCCCTTCAACAGCAAAAAGCTTGTTATCTCCCAATGTCAAAACCATATTCCAATCCCATTTCTGTCCGTCGTGGAACATTTCCGGTTTCTCTACGACAATAGAACAAGATAATACGCACGCGATTTAAAGACTGGCGTTGCTCTATATTCAAATATAAGTGTATTATTTAATAATTTTGCTTTCACGGTAAAATTAATAAACTAATAAATAATACAAATTGTGACAATGATAATAACGATGACGATTGTAAGGAAACTAATGTTTACCTACAAATAATAATAAATATAATAATGAACAGCGGAAAATGGTTTGTGAATTGCCATTTTATCCACTTTTTTCTTTTAAATAAAATTCTTTCGGTCATAAAGCAAAGTAAGTTTATTTAAAATAAAATTGTGACAACTTAATAACATAACGCGGATGGAAAACATTCCTAATTATAACGTTAAATTCCAAAAGTATTTGGATATAAAACTATTCTCAAATGTGTCCATCACTCATACTTATTTTAGATCAAGTAATCTAAATGGTGTCCATTTAGAATACAGAAAGTAATATGATTGGGGTGTGCTGAGGATGTGCGAACAGTATATGACAGCAGAACAATGTCATTTATAGCAGGGAACCTTTCGGTAGAGAGTAATTGTGTTCTGTGGTAATAGCACATGAGTAAAGAAACTGTACAAAGGCAAATCTTCTAAGCAGTTGTCAAAATTTTTACCTACTTTGGTAGGGTTGGCACAGGAGTATAAAGTTAAATAAAACAAAACGTTTACCAACATTTTAATAGATAATATATAAGATATAATTTTTTTTTTTCAATTTGTTGTGGCTTTTAATTAAATGGTAAATTCTAAATTTAATGTAAAGTTTTTTTTTTAAATAATCTATTGGAAAGCACTCGCATTTCATAACAAATATTATAAACTCTTCCACGTTTTAATATTTCACTACCAATATTTACAATGTTTCTTTCGAGGTCAAAATATTCGCGAAATTTTTCCTTAAGCAATTCAACAAACGCGATAAAATTGTCAGGAAGTATTATAAAAGAACCCGATTGAACACTATCTTTATTAAAACCCTTGTAATGGCTGAAAAAATAATCTTTTCACATATTTATAGGTTGTTCAGATCTATTAACGTACAGTTTTATTTTCCCACATTTGTGGTGTTCGAAACAACATTTTCTATACAAATATCCCGACACATAACTAAAACATTTTTTTCTGTTAAATCAAATAGGTAATCATTTGTTCCTACTGTTAACACAGGAGCAGTAACATCGTCAGGTTGCGGTGATGTTGTAATAAAATACTACAACCGTCTGGTTTCATAAGTAACGTATCGAAATTGTATTCACAATTAGTATTTTGGGGTTTTCCTAAGATATTGGTTATAAACATTTTATTGAAGGCAATACTAACTAGACGACATGTTGATTCCTGGCAGTTACCACCCGCCTGTCTGACTTCTCCAAAGAAATTTTCGAAACAGTCTTGATTGAGACGTCTCGTCAATATAAATTAATTTAATTTCTTCTGATTTTAAGTCTTCATGAAGTTTTATTAAAGATTTTATAGACACTTCGAATCCGTGAATGAAATTCATGCTACTTGTTATTAATTTTAAGTTCCTGAAAAATGTTAGTATTTCTTCTAAAAACTCAATTTCATAAATATCGCATCGAAAATATCTTTTATATTTATTAGGAGATCGCAGTATACTTGAGTGTAAGAAATCAAACAAATTATTAATTTTATTTACAAAATCAGCGGTATCTCTTACGGCAACCTCGATAAGATTTAAATCTACGTAGGTATTAGTAAACCATATTTACACTTTTTATATTTCATTTGATACGAATTTTTCTTTAAAAACAAAATTTAACACTTATTATTTTTACAGCCCTGAGTTTGAACACTGGCCGAGCCGGTTTAAAGCAGCTTCTCTCTATAAGTGACGAGCCGCCAGTGCTCACGCAAACACGCGTCTCAACCTTGTAGTAGTGTACCTATCACAGTGCTGTTGTATGGAGCTTTGCTCTGTACGGTACGGTTTCTTTACTCATGCGGTAGTAGTGTTCTGTACAATGACCGCAAATATGTTTTATTTGCGTTTTATAAACCGACTAGAAATCTTCTTCCTGCTCCATAACCTTCTCAGAAAAAGGAAAGGTAGCAAGGTACTTTTAATAAAAAAAAGAAAACTAGTATGTAGGCTTATCTACTTTTTATTAAAATATTTTTTCTATTGATTGAACGTCGTATAATACGCCTTAGATCTTAATACTTCTTTTAATATAAGGGTAATATTATATTCCCAGTAGCGGAATAGATTAATATGGTAGTGGGTTTCAAAACGATGTTTCGAAACTTAAGTTATACGAAAAGGCATAAAGTTAACATTGATGATGTTCTTATTTTATTTATATTGAAGTCGGTTGTACAATTTTTTTAATTTTACCACTTGTTTATCTGATTTGTAAACAATAAAATTTCTTAAAGCAAAATAGACATTTCTTAGCTCAATAATTTGTTAGTAAAAATTATATCTATTATTTACAAATAAATCAACTTTCTTTAAAATTAAAATCAATCATTTATTAATATTTAAAACCAATACTTATTATTAAAATGACTTCAAGAATTGGGCAGGAACACTGCCATAAACGTCACACCTGAAAATAAGGAATTGGAATTCGTAAAAAAAATCTCGATTGCGATAAATCAACATCAAAGAATAGTTTGTTTGAGATTAGACAGAGAATACCGGTCTTTTCTTCAGCCCTCTCTTGATCTAACATCTACAAAGCATTGCCTAGTATGAAGCCTGACTACAACAACTGTTCTATGTGAATAATAGAATATAGCATCGATTAATCATTTGATCTGTTAAAAATTATTTATTAGTGACCTGGGAGTCTAACAACTGAATTACAGATCCTGGCTTCGGATCCCGGCTATGAAGTGTGGATGATTCATGTTAATTTATACCCGCTCTAGGTTATCTTCTGTGTATCAAGTAGGCGTTTTATATAAATAAATTGCACTGAATGGCAATGGATCGGCCATATAGCTCGAGTGAGCAAGGTTCTTGAGTGGCAGCATCGTACCCGTAAGAGAAATGTAGGGCGGCCCCCGCTGGATGGTGTGACGACCTGGTAAAGTGGCACAGGACTGTGTTTTGTTTCATTCCTTGGGAAAGGTCTTACTGTGTCCAGCAGTGGACTTGTGAAGGGCTGTAATGAAAAACAATAATAAAATTGAACATGAATAAATATCTAGACCAGGAACAATTATTTGTAGGCTAGTTAGGGGTTCGAGCCTGTAGCCTTCAGCGCCGTATTCAATCGAATTTTATTCGATCTCATCGCATGAGCGCATGTACTACAAATAAAGAAGTCTACGTATGAATGCATCTGTAATCTTGATAACAGCCGTCACCTATGAGACTATCATTGACTATCTTATAACAGTATACTGATACTTTACACGCAATCATAAAAGTGAGGGCATCTGTAGCCAACTTTGTTTGAAGATTTTTTGCAGATTTACGTGAGCCTCAGTAGCCAGTTATCATCAGGTAGACTGTAAATAAATTTGTCACTTGAATTTTATATAAAAAAATACTTTGTCGCAGGTATCCACGAGCTGCAGAGGCCATTTAACAACAGGGGTACTTTTCATTTTTCAATTTTTCGTAAGTTTAATTATAGAAATAAATATATAGTGGGTAAAATATACAAAATTATATTCCTTACAAATCATCACAGCAGTTAATGTGTAAAACGGTACGACGCATCCCATATCAAGTAATATAGGAAAGGCTACATTCCCTGCAAGCGTACCGATTCTGCCGGAGGTCATGATAACGGAAATAGCTAACGTCCTGCAAAAAAAAAAAAAACATTGGTGGATATAAAAATCAGGTCTTTTTGATACTTATTGTGACTATCACATATTTAAGTCTTGACGATGAGAGTGATTCTTAAGAGAAATTATTATGTACATATTTAGTCTTAATTACTTCAGTTCAGTTCAGAAACGTGCAATTTGACAAGTAAAATATTAGTAAAACAAAAAATCAAATGCTATACGCGCCACTTACTTTAAAATCACAGTAAAAAAATAATATGTGAACTGTCGACTAATCAATCGAAATTTCTTACTTATTAAATGTATTCCGAATTTCGATTCAGAAAACCTATTTTTTTAATTATAACCTTATTTATGACCAGACTAGTTGTATAGCACACGCGATACATTTGCTTATAATTACTTTGGGTCGAAAGTTTTGTTGCCTAGTTTATGACTGACATATCTATTTATTTATGCTGACGTTATAATATGGTATAATATGTCACCCGCGCAATTATGACATCGATTGAGATAAATTTGTCTAAATAAGACGCCAGCACTACACACCGTATAGTAACGGCCTAAGAGAATCCACTGTATAATCCCGTAGGTATCGTGAGAGGCCGTAGAGGGAAATTAAACAGAAAACTGCGGTTGCCAATCCGCCTGGTAAGCTTGGGAACTATTGAAAATATCCGTGTGTGAGGCCTATGTTCACCAGTGGATTTGATTTTTGATTGATTGTTCCAGCTAATATTGTACCACTTAACCGCCGCCGCAGTTTGGTGTCAAACAATCCTTGCTGGGATTGCGTTGCAAGACAACTATTATATTAGTAGTAAGAGAATCTACTATACCATATTCCGAAGATTTCATAAAATGCAACGGAGAAAAACGAAATTGTGAGATGGACGGTAGCATCTTTCTGTGGCAAATATCCAATAAGGCAATTTATGAGGAGAGGCCTGTTTTCAGCAGTGGACTTTTAACAGGCTGTGATGATGATAATGATGACTGCAGGTCTTATATATGATATATTGATAAAATTAAAACCTAATTTACAAACCAACCTTGTTGTCGTCGGAAACAATTCCATTGTGAACGCTTGGTACAGACCAACCATGGTTTGAGAAATGGCGGCATCTACAGAAAATAACGCAACAACAGCAACTTTTGAGTTGGCCCATCTTATTCCCAACGTTACACCAACACATATGGCTGCAGCCGCTACGTATAAATTCCTTTTGCCGACTTTGTTAACCAGAATACCGCTCACCGCGAATGGGATAATGCAAACAAAGCCTAAAATAATACTGTTGATATACGTTTCATTACCACTTCTTGTCTGAAAAAAAATTTATAAAAAAATGGGAAATCTATACAAATAAATAAAATTGAAGTGTCTGTTTGTAATGTCAAAATAACAGCTTTTTACTAAATGCATATGAAAGTATATACGGTACTTATAAAAATACAAATTTATAAATTTTTGTCTCTCTGTCTGTTTGTTTGTTCCGGCTAATCTCCGAAACGGCTGGACCGATTTCGACGGAATTTTCATTGGCAGATACCTGATCTTGTAAGGAGTAACTTAGGCTATTTATATTTTATAAAAAGAATTAGAGTTCCCCGCAACATAATTAAAACCCTAAATTACACGCGGGCGAAGTCACGGGGAACAGCTAGCTTTTAATAATAATAACAATCCTCACGTATACCTTTGACTTACTCAGGTGGACTTACACTGAACTTAACGCCCTGGATAGAAAAGTCCGCACTATCATGAGATGCCATAAAACGCATCATCCGAGACCGGCGGTAATGAGGCTGTTCTTGCCACGAAGGCATGGTGGGCATGGCTTTTTAAAGTCTGCCAACACGCATTGAGTTAGCGCTGCGGACTCTTGATTAAACACCCCCTTGTGTCTGTGCCAATATATATATGTATATATATCATGCGTGTAGTGGTTGTGTTAGAATATCCACTATCCCATATGTTCCCGTGGGTGTCGTAAGAGGCGACAGAGGGTAACAAATTAGGAGATGGGCACCAGCATCCTCTTAATAACGACGAAAAATAAAAAACTGCGGTTGCCAACCCGCTTGCCAACCGTGGCAACTATGGCAAATATCCCCCCATGAGGCAATCTATCAGTGGAATTGAATAGGGTGTTACGATACGGTAACGGTATGTACACACACCGGTATGTACGGTAACGGTATATATATATATATATATATATATATATATATATATATATATATATATATATATGTGTGTGTGTGTGTGTGTGTGTGTGTGTGTGTACTTTTAAATTCTTAACATAACTACTAAAATAAATAATATGATTACCTGAAGCTTTAATCGTTATTGTTTACCTCTGTTACTTCTTTAATATACCTTAATGACATTACACGAGAAATAGTATCACGTTTCTCGACGATATAAAAATAAATAGAAAGCTAAGTGTGCTTTCTAGCCAGAGGCAATATGTAATGTAATTATTATAGAAAGTATCGATGCACCTCCTATTATGTTGGTAAATTGTGATACTTATTTTTAGACTTTCTTTATTAGTTTACTGCCGTGTAATAGCGGCTGAACAGAATCCATTACTTCATATCATCCCGTGGTTGTCGTAAGAGGCAACAGAGGGAAATAAAATAGGAGATGGGCCGTAGCATCTTCCTGATAACAACTCACAATGATAAAAAACTGCAACTATTCGCCTGCTTAGCGTGGCGATTATTGCCAATCTTTCCTTGTAATAGAATAAATATCCTACGACTATGTCTAGCAGTCAACTACTCATCCATCCATCCTACCATTTCAGCCTATCCAAAGTTCACTGTTGAAGATAGACTCCTCATAGATTTACTTATATTTGCCTAGCTGCCACGCTTGGCAGGCGGGTAGGCAACTACTCGGACAAAAATACCCATTTAATGTTATTTTATTTATTTATTAGCATGGCTTTTAACATAGTGTTATTTTTGTTAATCGTATAACCGCTAAGGTTCAATACTTTTATCTGTTACTTATGCTCGTTTGTATGTATTTTTTTTTTCTGATTGGCCACAAGTTCTGCCGTGAGTCATTTTAAGGTTATCTTTTAATCATCGTACATTCTGTACATTGAGTTGCTAAGATTTCTTACGTAAAGAATTTCTATTTTTTTTAAAGATATAAATATTACCAAACCATATTCACCATCTATAGGGGACAATAAGATCTTGCATACATTTCCCATAGTCGCCTATCGATATTTACGAAGATATGTTTGGGAGTGTGATGGGTTCAATAACGCCACCACGGTACAGCAAATAATATGTTCACCAATAAAAAAAATACTTAAATGCAATAATGACGCGATTGTGATGCAACTTAAGTTATTACCTCGCACGCACGTAGTGTATAATGCACTTACGTATGTGATCGCCATTAAACATTGCAGCTCACCTTACAGACGTACTTGTCGTTTATTCAGACACTTATTAAAGAGGCGAGGTATGAATTTAAATAAAAACTAATCAAATATCATAATTCGTGTGGTTATATTCTGGTTAGCTTTATTTATTGGCATGAGAAGCCAGCCTTAAGCAATGTATTTTACATAATGGCTCAAGAACACGCTAATCTGTTCATGTATTTGTGCAAATCGAATTTTTCACAAAACTTCGGCGTATTGAAAACCATTTATCAGTTTTTTACATTAGTTTATAAAACTTTTCTACGAAAATATTTTTAATATGAATTTATGGCTGATGAAAATGAATATTTAATATAAACCTCTAAATTCTTTATTCAAACATCTAGCAACTTTAACAAAAATACTTCATAATTTATAACTTATAATAGAACACCAGCATGAAATAACAGCTTTACGCTGCTGTGTTTCGTATGGTGAGTGTAGAGAACCGGAGACCATTTTTACTGGAAACGAGGCATTTCATCTTACGCATCTACATTTTGATTTGTAATCGAGGATAGATGTAGATGTCTATGGGCCACTGCAACCACTTACCATCAGATGGACTGTGTTCTCGTTTGTCACCCTTACCCTATAAAAAATATTTTCTCAAAAGTTCGCACCCCCACTAGATGGAGTGAAGATCTGGTAAAACATGCAGTAACTCGAACTCGATGGTGCAAGCGACTCAGGGCCGTGTTTTTGTGGCATTCCTATGTTCACCAGTGGATGTAATGATGATGATGAATAATGTTGCGAAGTTTGGTTGCTTGTGCATGAATTTGCGGAAAGACCATGCTATCACAGAATATCGTTGTAAAAAAGCAGTATAAAGTTTAATATTTTATAATGAGTGTAATGCCTTTCATTATGAAACGAGGCATAATATTATCTCTTCTAGGTTTCAGGGTTGACAACGCAGCTGCATTTTGATTTTTAAATCCAGGATATACTATAGCTGCTATAGCGTCTACACAATCTACTTCATTGTTGTAAAAAATTGAATTCATCAGTTACAAATATTCAAACCAACGTTCTCATGTGCGTACAATAAAGGAGTGGAATAAATTGCCAGCGTTTCCGTTATCGTTACAGCCTATCAAAATTCCATTGCTGAACATAGGCCTCCCCCATATTGCCTCATAGAGGAGATATTTTGCCACAGTAGCCACGGTTGGCAGGCGAGTTGGCAACCACAGTTTCTTATTTTTTAGTTATTAAATTTGCGCTGCTGCCCATTTACTTGTTTGTATCCTTCTGTCGCCTCTTACGACATTCACGGGACGATATAGAGTAGTGGATATTCTTACACCGCCAATACACAGTCTCTACATCAGTCTTTTCATCAGATTACAACGTGGGTGTCTTCAAGGCAAAATGAATAGGTTTTTGTTAAGCTGTGTCAGTGCACGTTACCATCTTAGGCTGCACCATCACTTAACATTACGTACGATAATGGGCCAAGCACTAGTTAAGAATATTTAAAAAAAAATAAGGCGATAGTTTTAAGCAAAATATAAACTTACAGGTATGCATACATCTGAGGTTGTAATATTGGTGTTTCTTAACTTCAAGTCATTGGTGTATGTATCCAACATTGTACATAAGTCTTGATTACTATCAATACTACTGTAATGTTCCACAATGCTCGACAGTTGGGGGAACCACAGCCTAATTATGTTATACCTGGAAAAAGAGCGTTTAACATTCAATATTTTGCGGTCGAAGTTTAACTGCGCGGATCGCAAATGTCATTTCGGTTCACTGGAGAATTTATTTTCTGTTAAATATTCGAATTACAAAGTGTCGTATGGAATGACCGGCGTTATTGAATCTGTTTAAACAGAAAATTCTGGTCAAGTCATTTGTATTACAATTTCACTTTTATTGTTAATATTATGTGTAATTTTTTGGCGGCTCGATAGCGCAGTGGCAAAGCATTTTACTATGACGCTGCGAGTTCACGGGTTCGAATCCAGCATCGAATGAGCGTTTAGTTACGCCTACAAATATATCGTAATATGGACAATTTATATATTACGTAAAACGGCTCCGTAATACAAGAAAATATCCTTGCGTGGGAGATATGAAAAAAAAATAGATCTGCATTCTCATTGGACCAAAAAATCTTCTTCATCAGCTCGTAAGAGCTTACTTCTGAACATGGACCTCTCCTGTTGTAGAGGTTTTGCCTTTCTCGTCACGCTTGGCAAGACCGATTGACGATCAAAGTACTAGACGTTTCCAGAGCCATTTTCTATCTATTGGAACTTTTACGTAGTAGATCCACACTGCAGCTATATTATGGCTTCCGTATGAATGAATCACCTCAATCTATTCGGGATAAGACGACGCTCTCACAGAATACCAGCGTAAAACAGCGGAATAATGCTGTGTTTCGTATGATTAGTGTAGAGAAACGGTAAACTTTTTCACTGGTAGCGATGTATTCCATCTTAGTTCTTTGGGGTGACAACGCATCTGCATTTTGATTTTTAATCGAGGATAATTGTAGATGTCTATGGGTCACAATATACACTTACCATCTGGTGGACTGTGTGCTCGCTGTTCACCCTTATTCTATAAAAGAGCAATAATATTTTTCAGTTTTTCCCATCTCTTATGACATTTAAGATATGAAATGAGGTGACGGATTCGCGTACGCTACAATCACATATTAATATTAGCTACCTATTAATTGATAGTGTATTCATCAAAATTTAATCTATTTTTATTAACGAGTTGACACTGGCCTCATTCAAACCTATGCTACGCATTGCTCTGTAATCTTGTCAGGTAGCCGCAAGGCTTGGAGTTACATGGCATAGGCATAGATAACATTAACAGTCTCTTAAGTTAATTGCTGGATAAAGGCTCTCTAGCAATTTTGACTTCATATATTTACAAACAAATTTATATACTTAATAAATTTTATTTTCAAGAAACTTACAGATTCCTACTAGATTTTAGTAAGCGTTTTTGCCGCTACAAATAAAGTGCATCTTCTTTGTCTTCTACTAGGTCTTCACCTATGACATTGCCGTTTTTTATGGAATAAGTTAACGTATTTTTTTTTTATATTTTTTATTTCTATTAATCAATGTAATCAGCCGCAATCGATGCATTTTTGCTAACACAGTTGCAGTTTATTGATGCCCTTATGGAAGAAATCAGCTAGACGGGGGGCAACTAATTTTTCAAAGGCATTTTGTACTGCCTCCGGGTATTGAATTTACGGCGGATGACGGAGAGCTTTCAACCCCAGATCTTGTAACTTGGAGACCGTCTGTTGTGCAGTATGAGGTCGCGCGTTGTCGTGCAGGAGCGTAGGGGACGATTGATTGACCAAAGCTGGTTGGAGACGTGCAATCTTCTCCATCATTGTGTTCAGTTTTTCACAGTATCCATCTGCAGTAATGCTCATTCCATTTGGTAAGAAGCTGTGATGATTCACACTGGCGCTAAACCACCAAACACTGACCATCACTTTTCTAGGGATTTTTTAGAACATTGCTGAACCAGGATCCAATCAACTTGCTGAGCGCTTGCGATTGACAAACAGAATCCATTTTTCTTCTCAGGTAACAATGCGGTTCAAAATTCCTTTTTTTGTGTGCCTGTTGAGCAGTGCAAGGCACGTCTCGATGTGTAATTCGCGCTGGCCAAATATCAAGCTTTTCTATTATTATCAATCATCAAGCTCCTTCTATCATCTCATCGATCATCAAGCTTTTCTACCTTGCCAATTTGACGCAAGTGGACCAATATTGTTTTGATGCTGACGTCGAAAGCTGCTGCTAAATCAGCCGTAGATTTAGAATCATTAGCTTCCACAATCGCCTTTAATTCGGCATTGTCGACCAAAGTTTTCGGACGACCACGAGGTTTATTTTTCAGGTCGAAATTTCTAAAACGGAAGCGAGCAAATCAATGGTGGAGCAAACAGGTGGTGCGTTCGTTTGTAGTATTCACTCCATAAACTTCGTTGATATTGCGTGCCGCTTGTGCCGCGTTGCTGCCACGACGGTACTCATATTCCATAATTACTCGAATTTTGAACGTATCATATCGTATGACAAAAAATGCAAATGCAATGAAAAGATAACAAAACAATTTCATGTTTTTAAAATAAAATTAATTTGAAATTAGAATTCTTAGCCAAACAAAAATTATTTTGATTTGAAATGGCCAGTACTGCAGAACGGCAATTTCATAGGTAAAGACCGATTATATCGAACTCATAAAATCCACTGCAAGCAGACGGATCGACGATCGTACTGCCAGACGTCTCGCACTACTAACGCTGCTGCCCGTCGCCGGTATGGGTACTTTATGTCTGACGTACATGAATTGGTTATACCGCCATCTATCGTAAGCTATAAGAGTTTTCTGACATAATTGGCTCTTAAGAGCTTACGACACTCACAGGATAGTGTATGTTAGAATAATATTTTTCTTCCTAAATATATAGATGTGCGTTAAAAATTTGATTTCTACTTAGTTGTGTAGTATAGTTTTGCTTTCTTACACATTAAATTTATCTAACTTAATAGGTTGCATAACTTTGAATATAATGTTGTTTTCAATTAATTAAAGTTGTTTTCAAAATAATTACAAATATACCTTAATTATTATAATTTAATTATAACACCATGAAATATACTTACAACGCCATGCTTAAGAAGTTCATTGCAGAAATAATGAACAAATAAAACACTAGCGGTCTCCGGAACATAGGCTTCACGTTATGAAGCCCTGCTACCAATTGGTGTTTCAAGCGTGCTTCCATTTTCCTCTCTGGCTCCTCTTTAATAACTCCATTCACCTTATTTTTCCATAAATTTGCATACTGAAATATAAAAAATAATGGGTTTGGATGCAGTTTCATCTGCTTTCACAATCAAATTCTTATATGGTGACTCTTCATAAGTTTTCATACATTTTTTATAACAAAAAAAATTAATAGAATCAATTTAAATAAACTAATTCATAATTGGTATTGTTCACAGCCATGGATAGAATAATTTGCCAGCATCTGTATTTCTATACGATTACAATGTTGTTGTCTTCAAGGCAAGAGTGAATAGGCTTCTGTTAAACTAAGTCAGTATCGTTAACAACGTACTAACGTACGAACGTACACGTAAAATCGTAGATACTCTGTGGACCTCAATACATCAAGATAGATATAATGTTGATTTTCGGAAATCCAAATATTCAATTTTTTTTTAAATTTAATAAATTAATTTTTATATGTGAACACATTTTTCTATATGCGAATACTCTTTAATAGATATGTCGATTTCAATTTTGTAAAATAATATATCAATGCTGTTGATGTTCCGAATAAAACAAATAAATATTTTATCCATTGTGCGCAGTAATTTATAAATTTATTCTATAAAACACATTAGCAAAAAATATAAGTTCAACAGACTAATGCTGCTGTATTTCATATGGTGAGTGAAGAGAACGGGAAACCCATTTAATGTTAACGAGGCATCCCATCTTAATTCTCGGGGTTGACAACGCATCTGCATTTTGATTGTTAATTAACGATAGTTGTAGGCTAAATGGTCCGAAGCATCTGTTTAGCATCAGGTGTATTATGTTCTTATTTGTAACCCTTAATTCCAAGAAAATATTTATATAAAGCTTAAATATAAAATAAGTATTTTCAAATAACCACAATTTTTATATAACAAATGTAACAGATATGACAGATTTTAAAATTTTTGTAATTAGGTATTTTCGGTATATCATTTTCGTTTCACCTTTTCAAAGCCTTCTGTGACAAAGTTTCATAAATAATGTAGGATTTTATGTCACAAGTTCTGTCTTCTACGATCGGCGACGTCGTGCTCGGAATCATGTAAGCGTTTTGTGTATTAAACGACGGCAATGTTGAATATATTGATAAAGACAAGAATTATGAATTAGCACGCTATGACTATTCTACTGGAAACACGAAATCGATAGTAAAATATATAGAAAAATATGCTAAAGTATTAACCATGTCCCAAAATTTTGTTGATATTGACCCACTTGAAGTAAACATGAAATTTAAGGAGTTGAATTTATTAATCAGTGATAACTTGATGATTTCTTATATCTACGCGAACACTACACGTGAAATAAAACAACTTTTATGGATTTTATTATTTAGAGTTGTTATCAGATGTTGCAGTTTATCACCTGTTTCAATTTCCTCTATTGCCTCTTACGACATCCATGGGACGACATGGTGTAGTGGATATTCTTACACCACCACTAAACGGTTCGCAATTAATTGGATGGAAATGTCATTTTTTAATTATGTAATAGTTTGAATATTTATAATTATGTAAGAGGGGCAAACGAGCATGCGGCTCACCTGATGGTAAGTGACTACCGACACCCAAGAACAACTACAACATCAGGGGAATTGCAGGTACGTTGCTAATGTTTAAAAATGGAGTAGGCTCTTTTCTCTTTTAGTGAAAACTTTTTGAATTTTACTAAACTCAGGTGCCAAAGTGATTTCAACTGGCTTGTTAAAATAATTTAAAAAAGTCCATTGATTTGACCCTCCATCTAATCAAGATAAAAATTTAATTAACGACTTCAACCACGTAAAAATATCATGAATAATATTCTTCTAAGCCAAAAGCAAACATTTTGTAAGTGACGGGAACCGGAGACCCAGGTCAATCTTTATTTGTATAAAAAATAACCTCAGAAAAAGTTATAGTAAACGCAATAAAAGGTTAACGTAAAACAAAGTATGTAACAATTATCTGATTACATAATGTATAAGGCATAGAAGAACCTGTTAAAAATAATATGATTGAAACATTTATAATTTCGATTTGGGAGAAGTCAATGATAGTAATGAATATATTGGCACTAACGAAATATTAAAATTACTATAGTAGTGACTATGTGATAATAGTAATTTTTATTTTTAACAAAATTTGATGTAAAGGTACGTAAATCACTAGATGGTTCGTTTTTCGTTTAGGAGTACAACTGGGTAAGTACAATCTTATCTAGCTGAGCTGTGGTATATTCGTCCTTGTGTTAAAGTGTGAAGGATGTGCACTACAATTATAGGTTGTGCAACGTTCGATTTTACTTCTCGGAGCTGACAAAGCACCTGCAGCATCCTTTGTTTAATGTTGGCAGCAGGTGTTCATCGTTTGCAGTAGCTACTTAATGTCATGTGAACTGTTAGAGCAACTGTCACTCTAATGGTGTTAAAGAAATAAGTTGAACAATTTCTTTACAATTTGAATAAAATAATATCAAATTTTAAATCAAATTTATTAAATAAAATTTTAATTTAAATTTACAACTTCTTAGTGGAAGCAATTTCGTATTATAATAATTTCATAAGCATCTAAGGTCGTTGCGTTCAACATGATCCCAACATAAAAAACTTACCTGCCAAATAACAAAGGGTCAAACCAGGTTTAAATTCAAATACGATTGCGTGAATTGAAAGAGATTTAATCGGTATACTACGTAAGTTTAACAACAAGTTGCATAGTTACTAATACTATATTATACGATAGAAATAAGAAGACACCGCGAAATCTAAGAACAACTATGCAAAAACAATAAAACGTAGTACTACGAATTAGTACGGATGAAAGACAAGAATGTATCTAATACCACGAACTCTTTTTTTCTTCTTTTAAAGAGTGTATAAACTAAAGAATTTTAAAATAATCCAGTAGTTTTAAAAATTAAATTGAAGATGTGATTTATGAAAACAACCAATGATAGAAATAACTTGGATCTAAATCTTTAACTTTAATCACATTGTAAGTTTATTTTATATAAGTCAGTTCATGTTTAGTTAAAAATTACAGCAAGAGGCTATAATGTTAAAGCAAGTGTATGATTTAGCAGTTTGGTGAAATAATTAAGTATAAAAAACAATAAAAAAAAACAATTTCTAAATAAATAAATGAAGAAATATTTCTTAACAGCAGCCTGAATTCAGAAGTTGACTATGTTTTAACCACGTGCCTCGGAAAGCATGTAAAGTCGTGGTTCCTGCACCTGATGTTACTCCAGCCGTGTCGAATTGCCGTCCCATCGCATGAGAGCATTATGAAAGTGAGTGAAGAGTATGAAAAAAAACTTTACCTCTCACCTTAAAAGTTTCTACCGGCTTCCCGGTATTCATGGTATACATTTTAATCAATATTTTCCTCGCTTCGTCAAATTTCCTTTGAGTTACATAGTACCTAGGACTTTCCGGTAATGCAATGTACAAAATAAATGAAATTAATGACCAAAAGGACATTATGTAAATGTAGAAATTCCATACGTGTAGATCTAGAAACATAACATGACATAAATTATTTTGAGAAACAAATTATAGCATCATTATTAACGCTTAGTAAAATGCTACAACCTATGAATGTCCCGCTGTGCACGGGCGCAGCAATAGGGTTATGTTGTAGTTAGTCGGCTGTTCTACTCTAGTCTCTACTACAAATTTGGCAAAATTGGCGCCAGTGAGAAACGAACCAGGTATACCATCGTAATTCTCTACCGTAACATCCTACTCCTAAATACAAGATGACATAATAGCAGTTGTACTTGCAACTGATATAACCTATTAATGACGTAAAGCGGAAACAAGCAGTTTGAAAACATACTAATACCAGAGTGAACGAAGGTACGGGAGCTTCTTACATCGTCTCGCAACGCACGCAAACAAGCGCAGTGTCCATTTACAGTAGTAGCCAGAGTAAATAACGTGATGCATGTGTCGGTATTACCATAGTTTAAAGATAAAGTCTAACAGTTGGACTAAACGAATGTACTTGTGCAGAGCTACGGCAGGGCCCTGCAGAGCAGGGGACGTTGTGACCTTGTGGCAGCGCACTCCACTATGTCTGCTGTACATGCATGCGGTTGACGCGAGAGTGTTTTATAATACTTACTTAACTAATATTAAGTGCCGTTTTTGAAAAATATAATATTTATAATGTTGAATTACTGTTATACTTATATGAGTTACTAAGTAAAGTTGAATTCAAATGACGGCCATGCTGATGTTTCCCTCATTTTTTAGATAAAATTGTTTATCCGAATACACTATATAATATATAAAAAGAAAATGTCACAAAAATATTTGGCAGTGCAACAATTGTAAATGTATTTTTTCTTGTAGTAATAAAGAATTTTCTTGTTCAATAAATGTTTTTAACTTATATGTATGTACATAATGTTAATAAATACTAATGAGTATTAATATATCAAAAATTATTTTATTCCCGATAAAATAATTTTTGACGATGTGTGCCAGGATCGTGCCAAATGGAAGTCCGTAGTCTCTGCCTACCCCTCTGGATGGCAGGCGTGAGTGTTTATGTATGTATGTATGTATTTTATTCCTAATTTCATGACCACCCCTAGCATACACACCGCCCGGGTAAATCACTTACGCATCGCCTGACATCAAAGGCGTTTCACAACTGTTAGACTATGTTTAAACTGTGGTATTACTAATTATCGCGTTATTTATATTTCTACTACTCTAAATGAACCCCGCGTTTGTGTGCTTGCGTTGCGAGACACTTGATGAAGCTATTGCTATAATGTCAAGCCTTGTGAAGATGTTTGAATGTTTGTTACTCAATCGCGCATACAAAGGCTAAACGGATTTTGATGAAGATTCTCACACAAAGATACAGCGTCCCATATTATCACATGGTATTTTATACGATGTGATAGCGGCGTAAGAAAATTCATAACTCCATTTAATTTCATGTGTGTCGTGGAATAGAATAGAAAATAATATTTCTTTATTTTGCAAACATAGTTTAACCCGAACTTTGGGAAATAAATAAGTACAGACTTCAGCTTGTATAAATAGAAGGCATGCAAAAATATAATTAACTAATATGTGGTAGGACTTCTCTTCTGCTTAAGAGTTTGTCGGGTTATGTAACACCCTCTTATATATTTCTGTCGACAAATACTGCCTGCACTGCTCTCTTTTGTATTCCAAGATGAGGGGTATACAAAGCTAGTATAATTACAGTCTGCGAGGCATTCCATATTAACCCTCAGTGGTGATAAGGTGTCTTCCTTCATGCGTTGTCTTTGATGTGTAAATCTAGCCTTCTTTATTTGAAGTTGTCTGCAAATGTCATTGGGCTATAGTAGCCCCTTACCTTCAGGTGTGTTTGTTTATCATTTGAACTTTACATTAAAGGTCAATTTAAATAAATAAGTCATTCAAAAATATCAATTGACAAATTTTATGTCTATAATCTGTATCAGTAGAATATTCATATTATTCTATTTCGTTTACCACGGGCTTATAAAAACTGTTCAGACTAATTCCAGCCATAAAATTTCAACATCGCACATCATGGTTAATTTCTATAACATCAACAATCTGGAGACTTGCCACTACCATTCGATTTTCAAGAAGTTTTCTTCCTTGCAATACTTCTTCGTGGAAGCGGTTACCACGAGCTAAATTTTCGGAACGATACGATTAAGGGACCTTTAAGAAAAGAGCCTATTCCTTTTTCAAAGATTATCAACGTACATGCAATTCCCCTGGTAGTTGTTCATGTGTGGCGGTAGTCACTTACCATCAGGTGAGCCGCATGCTCGTTTGCCCCCACTTCTTTAAAAATGTATATTTCCATCAGAATATTATTAAAAGTATTACATAATTATAAATAAACATTATCATCAAATAATTGCGTTATCAACATCATTTTTAAAAAGTGCAATTTTATCAGTTATATCTTAATGTACACAAAACGAGTATTATGCAATGATAAGCACTACTGCGTTATGTAAAACAGATCAAAAATTCGTAACAGGCAAATATGGAAAATAACACACAAATCTCATGACTTCCATTAGATAGCGGTATAGCCATCTCTTTTACTCCAGACGTAAAATACCCAGACTTTTGATGGAACTTAATGTTTCTATCACAAAGCAGCACTGCAGTTTTCGGTTAGAAATATTTTAAGAGAGTCCGTGTAATTACAGGTTGTCAGAAATATAATTTTAGTCATTAGGGATGACAACACAATTAAGGTATTTTTTATTTGAAGTTGATTGCAGGTGTCCATATGCTGCAGTAGGCACTTACCATCATGTGTACTGTTAGCTTGATTGTCTCCTGAAGTTAAAAAGGGCGAATGTGTAATAGATTATTTTACTACGCAATCATAATAGAAATTTTACCGTACCTATAAATCCATTAAACAGGCTAAGCTCCCAGTCTTGTGTAAGAATCCCCCACGACATAGCAGCGATAAGTATCTGAGCAACGGCCATAAACGAAGACCTTAATAGCAGCACTCTATCCCTGATTTCCTTATAGCAGAATTCCGAAGTAATCGTTATGGCTGCGCTGAACGATATCGCGAACCTGAAAAATATTTAAGAATCTACTCAAAAGATTTACAGGATTTTACCTTTTTTCCTCTAATACTTTGAAACATGTCAACAGTTTCATTATTTACCATAATCGCTATAAAAATTTTTTTTTTCAAAATTCCAAAAAAAAAAGCACCTTCGCTCTTTTGTAACAAATTCATGCTTAAATCTGTAAAATTAATCTTATAATAAACACATTATTAATTTCCTTATTTTGCTGCATATTGGTAGTGAAAAGGCATCCATCACCCTGTTTTATCCTGTAGGTATGATAAGAGGTGACTATGGAAAATGAAATAAAGATCGTGCATGGCTTCCAATTCCGAGACAACGACAAAGAGCAGCGTCAAAGTTGTGATACGTTTGGTACTCCCAATGCGCTTGTCGGGCAAAATCTCCCTGCAATTAAAGAGGCACAAAAAACACTAACAGTCCACCTGATGGTAAATGGCTACTGCAGCCTAAGCTACAAATACATTGTCACTTCTGAGCACTAAGATGGAATGCATCACCTGAAATTATAGCCAATTTACGAGTATATAGCCTTCAAACCGGAACACAGCAGTACTGCTGCTTGGCGGCAGATATAGGTAAGGTGGTGGTCCAGACGGAATCCAAGGTACTCGTAGAAAAAAGTCCCACCACCTACTAGGGTCTTTTATGTTTCAAAAATTCGTCTTTCACCTATGCCACTCACAAGTCTAAATGGGGTGATGTATACCTTTAGCTGCCACTACTGAGTGAGTTATTCTTCCCTAAAATGTAATTTACGTGTGCTATTTTTCTTCAATTTCCGGCTTATATTAAAAAACGGCATAGGCGTCAGCTGTGAGTGTGTGTTTAATATTATTTCTAACCATGTAGAAGCGGTGTAAGAATATCCACTACCCCATATCGTCCCGTGGGTGTCTTAAGAGGCGACGACAGAGGGAAACGGAAACAGGAGATGAGCAGCATCATCTTCCTGATAACAACTCAAAATAATAAAAAAACTGCGTTTGCTGACCCGCCTGCCAACCGTGGCAACTATGGCAAAATCTCCTTTATGAGGCAATGGTGTCTTAAGAGGCGACGACAGAGGGAAACTTTAACAGGAGATGAGCAGCATCATCTTCCTGATAACAACTCAAAATAATAAAAAAACTGCGTTTGCTGACCCGCCTGCCAACCGTGGCAACTATGGCAAAATCTCCTTTATGAGGCAATGGTGTCTTAAGAGGCGACGACAGAGGAAACTTAAACAGGAGATGAGCAGCATCATCTTCCTGATAACAACTCAAAATAATAAAAAAACTGCGTTTGCTGACCCGCCTGCCAACCGTGGCAACTATGGCAAAATCTCCGTTATGAGGCAATATATGTGGGTGGCCTACGTCCAGTGAACTTTTGTAGGCTGTAATGTATGGATAAATAATACTTCGAAATAAAATCAAACAGGGTCATGTAATGTTAGTTAATTCGTATTTATAGCATTGCGCTGTAAATGGATAATGAGATAAACTGTAAATGAAACGAAGTTAATCCCTTTGATACGTTGACACACATTATAGGACTTTTAGACACAGATAATCCAATAGCATACGGCTACTAGTCACTCGCCGTAAATAGGTATGTCCTGAAAAATGTTGCTCGTAATATTCTTGAGAGCTTGAAGATTTATGGTTTATAGCATTGCTGGCATACTTTAAAAATAGCATCTTTAAATGTAAATTTTCCGCCATAAGTAATATAAAAATGAAATATTACATCATCTATTTATATAATATTATGTACTTACAGTAACTTTCGTTTTTCCTAAATTAACATTATTGTTTGATTATTTTAATGTTCAACATCTTTATATATTACAAGCTGTAACACCCTATTTAACTCCCTTAAAGGTTAAGTTTTCCAAAATCCTTCATTAGTGGATGTCTACGTCGAGAAAGAGTATAAATTCCAAATTTCAAGTCAATCGGGCGTATAGTTTTAGAGATCTCGTGATGAGTGAGTCAGTAGTATTTCGCATATCTTTATATATATTTTCTGTCCATGTGTATGTGACTGAACTCTTCTTAAACGACTGGACCAAATTTGATGAAAATTTTGTGTGTGTGATTAAGTTGATTCGAGAATGGTTTAGAATCACAATTGGACTTGGTAGGTGGCGCTGTTGTTGAGAGTCATAAATCACACGTTCGAAGCCGGGGCGGATCGTTAGTAATAATTATAAATGGCACTTACCATTCCATACTACGGCTATTACACTCAAAGACATTTTTCGCCTTTCAAAAATTATATTATTACATAATATTATTTTAAACGATCAATAATTGTATGAAATATACATTAAAGATGCCTCTGTAAAGTTTAATTTTCCAAGTTCCTGTTCGTTCTAAAGTTGTATACTGCACACTCTCTCAAGTCAAGACAGAGACAAGGCTGTGCACGCAGTATGTAATTCTGTTCTTATTTTACTGTTTATTTGACTACGCCTCGATTTGCATCCATCATATCCCTAATTTTACATAATTTTAAAAATAATATAATTAGTCATAGTAACTATTCTTTAATATTACAAAATTAACACTACAAGATGTTTTCTTTAACAATAAATAATAAATTCTGTGCTCTTTAGATTGATCAATGGGATCCTACTATAGTTTGATCATACGACTCCAATTTAATATTTTTTATAGGATAAGGTTGTCAAACGAGCATACAGTCCACCTGATGGAAAGTGGTTGCTACTCATAGACATCTACATCTATCATCGTTGTCACCCGTGAGGCCTAAGATAGAACGCCTGGTTTCCAGGGCTTCCGGTTCTCTTCACTCACATATGAAAAACAGCAATAAGCTGCTATTTTACGCTGGTATTCTGTGAAATGCGACCCACTCGTGCTACAACTATATAATTAATATAGCCGCAGCAAAAAATTAATTAGCTTAACTAAGATCCGTGTAACAAACTTTTTACGCGGATCTTAGCTAATTATTTTTTAACATCTTTGATATAATGGATTTCCCCAAAGTAACAACTGACTCTGTTAATAATCCTACTTAATAATAATAAGTTACTAACTCTGTGTTATAGTCTGAGTCAACGCAATGAAACTAACAATCTAAATGTTCCTTACTTTTTGAGTCAATAAACAGTTCATTGCTAGATAGATAGGTGCCCCGTTCCATAGTATTTTTTCGACAACATAGTATAAGTACCGTGGCGGTGTCCACTATCTTATATCATCCCGTGGATGTCGTAAGAGGCGACATAGGAACACAAATCAGGAGATGGACAGCAAATAATAACGACTAAAAATAAAAAACCCGTTCACCAAGCGCGGCAACTATGGCAAATATCCAATCTATGAGGAAATCTATAGAGATGCATATGTTCAGCAGTGGACTTTAATAGGCTGTAACAGATAGTATGTAAGAGAAGGTCCTTCTGACTGATCTCCAGACCAAATGTTGGATCTGCGCAGTACAGGATTATATGCAACCTGGCCTTAGAAACCGGTGTATTTCCAAGTGTATTTAAAACAGCCCTTATCACACCCATCTTTAAGAGAGGCGATAGAGACTCTGTCGATAATTATCGTCCGATCTCTATTTTAACGACCTTGTCTAAAATTTTGGAACGACTAGTCTATTAAAAGATTGTTTAGCTTTTTGGAGTCAAATAATTTCATTTCACCCAATCAATTTGGTTTCCGACGCGGTAAGACTACTTACTAATGATGCTGTTCATGAACTCATTAACACGACAATACTTAATTTAGATAAAAAAAAGCAAGTGTCTAACAGTGTTTCTTGACTTATCTAAAGCTTTTGACACAGTCTCTATCCCTCATCTGCTAAAAAAAAAACTATAAAGGGCTGGTATAAGGGGTATTCCACTAAAATTGATGGAAAATTATTTAACCGATAGAAGGCAGCGGGTTCGTTTAGATCGTTATACATTAAGTGACGAAGTGAGAAGCATTCTCGGCCCGACACTCTTTTTTGTATATATTAATGACCTATGCCAGCTTCACCTTTCTAAAGGAAAAATAATCACCTATGCTGATGATACTGCCCTTTTCTTTGTTGATGAATCTTGGGATAATGTTTTTAAGAACGCTCAGGTGGGATTTAATAAAGTCTGTAAATGGTTTAGCTACAATGTCTTAACACTGAATATTAATAAAACAAAGTACCACTACCTTTGACATCCCACACCTGTGGTCTTAGACTTTCCGGATGTCACTGTCCCTTAATTGTAAGAACCAATAAAATCAAATATCTTGGCATTTTGATTGATCAGACCTTAACATTTAAACCCCACTTTGAGGTTTTAGTATCCCGACTGCGAAAGCTCATATATATATTTAGAACCTTAAAACATATAGCAGAGCGCCGTGTTATAATGTTAGTTTACTTCGCTTTTTGTCAATCCCTAATTGAATATTGTATAACATCATGGGTAGGAGGAGCCAAAACATACCTCATTGAAGTAGAGAGAGCACAACGTGCAATTCTCAAAGCAGGTGCTGGTCCCCCTTTCCGTTTTCCTACAGATGAGCTGTATAAAAAATGGGATGTACTAACGGTTAGACAAACTTTCATCCTGCATATCGTGCTTAAATAACACTCTCATCTACGTTATAATCCAGATCCTCTTAAGTATAAACGCCGAAAAGATATAATATGCAAAACCCAAACTTTCAACTCAGCTCTTTCACATAAGTTTTTCTGCTTCTTGGGACTTCCTTTATAATAAACTAAATAAAATTTCAGACATATATCCCAAAAATAAATCTAGTTGTAAAATAACCAAGAAACTGAGAATTTTCTTTTAACCCAACACTAATAATTTAATTTCCTCAAACACGTAAATCACTCTTATCACAATATCACAATCTGTAAAACCTCTAATAATGATACTCCAGGATTGCTTCTGTACAATCATTAAAACACACATTAACACACACACACACACACACACACACACACACACACACACACACACACACACACACACACACACACATATATATATATATATATATATAAACCTACATATACACGCTTTCATATACTCACCTATACACGTCCATATCCATTGAATGGATTCAACAATTCGCCTTATAATGTAACTTTCTATAACTCTTTTATGATATATTTCCTCTCTGTATTATTCTTTGTATTATATGTAACCTATCCGCGAGGGGGGGCTGGTGACCTGTAACTCAGGTTTTTAATATAAAACCTATAATAGGCACCAGTCTCTCACAACGCTAGGTCCTTGCTATGTACATCGTTATTGTTAACCAGCCAGTAAGTTGTGAAGAGATAAATAAATTGAATTGAATTGGATAGTGCCCAGTGTAAGCGCAAACTCTGGTGAACTCCTTATTCCCTCACTCTACACCTAAATTATAAAATTACAAATTACACAATCCATTTTTAATTTTATTGGTATGCTTGTGAATGATTTTAATTTCTTATTATTACACCCATAGTTTTGTTAATTTCTCTAGTGACCTTTTCGTATTTTTAAAAAGAAATAAAGGAAGAAAGCAACATTATTCACCGCTACAAAACAATATAAGGTCATGAAATTAATTTTAAATGAATAATTCATTAGATTGTACCAACGAAAGGGCCAATGATTCAGCATTATGCTGCAGCAGTATCGCTATACTAACAAAACCTACATAGTCGTTAGTCATACAACTATTTACATAATACTACTACTATTGTTTTTTTAACATACTTATCTTTTTTGTTTACATTATATTTTACAGTTAAACAATATATTGATATACTTACAGAATACCTTCGAAGAATTTTGATATTATTAGAACTTCATATGTTTGGCTCGAACCAGCAATTACAGTAAACAGAAATAGTCCACCAAATCCAGATACGAGAAACATTTTTCTACCAAACGTGTCCGTCAAAAAACCAGCTACTATCGATACCAATGTCATTCCTAAAAAAAAACGTTATTACGTACAAATATTTTCTTTACTCTACTGCCATTAGGGAAGATTTAAACATCTCTCGTTTTAATCTTCATCGTTTTAGCTCCCTATTTAACAAAGCTGGACACAGTTAACTCTCATGAAACACTGAACACACATAGTTTATCCCATTTTTTTATAATATCAAATTTAATTAAATAGGATAATAGACCAATCAGATGGAAAGCGGTTACTTCAGCCCGTAGATCTGTAGCAAGTTTCAAAGCAAAGAATAAATGATAAACGCTTTATCATCCGTAAAGATCAAGATGAAATGCCTCCCAGCTGGTGATTTTACTATTTGTCTTATCATTTAAACTAAAATACAGCAATATTTGTGAAGCTGCTAGGAAACAGAAATAGGTAAAACGAAGGTACCAAACTAGACTCAAATAGTTTGCCTCATAGGGATGGATATTTGTTTTTTTTTTCAATTTGTTATTAGGAATACGGTACCTGCCTACCTCCCGATTTGTTTCTCTCTGTTGCCTCTGTCTCTCTTACAATCACGGGACGATATGGCATAGTGCATACATTCTTTCACCGCCACTACGCAATTTCGCAGATTAATAATTTATTTTTAAAACAATTCAGTCGTATTAATACAAGATTTATTTGATGAGGTGATCGTCGTTTTACGTTATCAAATTTTATTTACTTATTCTTTCTGTGATTATGTTTGCACTTCTTAAATCATATATTTACATAGTAAACAACGAAATGAGCTGTTAGATTATATTATCTCCTATAACTAACATATTTTGTCATATAAAAATATTACACACATGTTTAATAGACGCTAATGTCAATCCAGGAATTTTAATAAAGCGTTTTACCTACAATCATTAGTTTTATTAGACTTCCAACACTCATAACATAACAAGTTTTAGGTCAAACAAATACTTCGGTTAATCTACATAAATAAAATAATAGAGGATTGCAGTTGTGGGCGCATCACGGAAAAACTACTGGATTGATTTCAATTAGGTTTCCTAAGTTTTATTTCTTAGACACTTGGCCCTTATCTAAAAAGAAAATTATTTGCTATATCTTCATTTAATATAGTTATTAAAGTTTTAAGATTTTTATAAGCACTACGTATTCAGTACTGTGTGTTTTCTTGATATATCAAGCAACGCGGACGAAGTCGCGGGTATCAGCTAGTTTTATATAAATGGGTGTCCTTTTCAAGTTACTAGTAGATCTAGATTTTTGAACTACGATAACATAGCAAAACACGATAGCTAGCATGTTTAATGTTACCATAGATTCACCCACACACATTAGACTCCAAGAACTGGAAGCATAGGTATTATGAATATTTAGTATAACACAAACATACTCCTATCATAAGCTTATCGATTTTTAATTTTTAATTATTACAGTTTCGCTCTCTTAAACTATATCTTGCGATATAACCTTTGTAAAGCGTTCATTACTAAATCTATCAGTGTCTAATAGTGCAAATACTTGCAAGTTACGATTAGCAATTTCAATTACTTTAACTAAATGTATGAAAAACTCCTTTGATTCTCTTATGCCTAGCAGTACATCTGGATAGGTACCACCCTATTGCCTATTTCTGCCGCTAAGTAGCAGTGCTTGCAGTGCTGTGTTCCGGTCTGAAGGATATAGAGAGGCGGTATAATTACAGGCTGCGAGGCATAACGACTTAGTCCCCAGAGGTGACAACGCATCTGTAGCCATCTTGTTTGAAGTTTGCAGCAGGTGTACAAGGACTGCAGTAGCCACTAACCATCAGGTAGAGGACTGTAAGTTTGTTTGTCATTTCGGTCTTGTAAAAAAATATTTTAAGAATACCTTAATAATTGAATTTGAATTTAAAACTTACCAATATAAGGCATTGCATTCAAAAGTCCTTTTTGTAACAAATTCATATGTAAGTCACATTCTGCCACTGGCAATATAAATGGAGTTGTATTTGTAACTAGAACACCAGCAATTAATCCAACGACCGATGTACTTAAAAGCAAAACATGAAACCAACCGACTCCACATTCTTTTAGTGCTAAGTTTATTTCTTGCATAGCCGTTGAGATTTTGGTATCTTGTTGTTCTTTTACTAAAAGAAATTAGAATAAAGATGTTATTAATTTTGTAGATCATATTTTTATCATAATATATTACTTCAACCTGCCTTGAACTTGGATTCGAACCCAGGACCACATGATCAGCAGAATCAATGAACGAAGCGACCAAATTAAAAGACATCCTAATTTCAATAGAGAAGATGGATGGGTGCTGCCATCTGCTTGGGACCCTATAATTAACAAAATTAAATCCAAACCCAAGCATACCACTGCAAGACTTCAAGATACTGTAAGCTCATTCTGTGTAGATCGAACCAAAAATTAATATTAAAAAACTGAAGGTAGCCGGGCTAACTATGACATCGGGACGTCAAACATCTCAGTCCCCCCCGTGACCATGGGTTGCTGTAAAGTACCCGAAACGTCGGGAATCAAAGTAGTAAAATTAAACGCGATAAAATCCGTAAAAATAGTTTTATTCAATGTGTAATGTTCGCGTAAATATAAGAAATCATTACACTTACTAGTATTCAGTGATGTGCTATTTCTCTATCTTTTGTTATAATCTGTGGGTTCGCGATAATTCCGGCTCTAGTCAAAACGAAAAATTTAAAATATACACACACGTTAAGTGCTAATAGTTAGTATAAATACTGCGATTATTAAACATTAAAAAAAAAGCACTACTGTGAATATACATATGATTCGAAGAACCGATAACCAATGATGAATAAAGGTTCGTGAATAGCATCCTCGTACCACAAAGTGAAGTGTAGGGCGGCACACCTACTTCGACTCCTGCATCGTCTTCATGCAACAAGTCGATGGATGCAGGTGGCCGTGTTTTCTGGCATACCTTGGGAGATGCCTATGTTTAGCAGTGTACTTGTGAAGGACTGTAATGATGTTGACAATGATTTTCACTTAAAATAAAATTTATATTGACTAATACTTTCCATAATAAAAGAGACGTAATGTGACCATTGACAATGGACTATCGTACTTATGAAGAAGAGTTAATTTAAAAGATGAATTAACCGACAATCATTTTTAGAAAGTGGGTATCATAATATGATATATTGAAAATTTAAGCAATAATGATTGATAAAATAAAACAACTAAATATGACAATATCAAAAGAAAATAAATCCATACATCTCGTCTGAATTAAAACTCGCAGTTAGACAAGAAATAAGAATATAAAGAACAATACGTACCATTGTTTTCCAACCCTGCTAAATCCACTTCACTCATTTTCAATTACATTTATTTACATTGGAAATGAGAATTTATAATTTTACAAGTCCCTTCTCATTATTACGTTCGAATTTTCTAACTGCTACTGAAATATTATTATCAGATATGATTTCATAACAAAGTTAAACAAATTAATTATCTCGATTGAACGTTCTTGATAGGCTTAGATCAACAACAAACTTATCTTGGCTTCTTCTAGTTCTTACTCCTCACATTAATATGACTCATATCTTCTGAGATCATTTTATTTTTATTTATTTATATTTTACTAACATCTACCATTACAGAGAAAAACATAAATCGATAAATGTAGCATCTCAATTCAAAATAATATTAATAATAATAATACAATCAAAATATGTCATTGGATGTCATCATAAATCATAAAGTAACAATTCAAATGGTAAAAGATAATTATATTACTAATTACAAAACATAATAATTCTTTTAAATAACAACACATTACTTACAATCAATTGTATGATACAATTTGAGAATAACATATTATAAATAACGTCACTTTTGCGAACTCACTCCGTGAACACGAAAATAAGTCCAACTTCTCAGCAACCAAATTTAGTATGTGTACCAGTTTAGTTTTTTGATTTGGTAACCCTGATGTTAATTAGCAACATTTTGATAAAATAATTAAAGTTGAAGATACAACCTCGGAACTGTTTGAATATAAATGACGTGTTCAGTTATAAATAAGAAATATTGTGCAATCCTACAAAATTATGCACAAATATTAATTAAACAGCCACTAGATGGAGTGACTACCTCTTAAATACTATGTTCAGCAGTGTATCTATGATGGGCTGCAACGATGGTAATGAAAATAATATAATAATAATGGCTTATTTAAAAGGATGCGATTTTATTACTACTAAGATCTTTTTTTTTATAGAATAAGGGTGACAAACGAGCACACAGTCCACCAGATGTTAAGTGGTTGCTGTGGCCCATAGACATCTACATCTATCTTCGTTTGCGAATTTAAATGCAGATACGTTGTCAGCCGTGAGGACTAAGATAGAATGCCTCTTTCCCAGTAAAAAGGGTCTCCGGTTCTCTATACTCACCATACGAAACACAGCCGTATTAAGCTGCTATTTTATGCTGGTATTCTGTGAGAGCGTGGTCCTTCCCCGCTCGAGCCGACCCATTCGTGCTACAAATATAGCTGCAGCATGGCTCTACCACGTAAAAGAGTTTATACAAGATTAAGTAATATTATGAGTCTTTATAATTAAAACTCTTATAAACTTAACCAGGCAATGATAGAGATCATTTTCATTTAAAACAAGGAAAAGGTGTTTAAATTTAAAACTAAATTTATTAGTGATACACGTTTAGAAATTAAACTGCAATTACTTATCCCCTCAAGTGTCATGACACCCGCATGGGGCTTTTAGCGCATGCATGCCCGTGTGTGTATTAATTTCCCATATCATCCCGTGGGTTTTGTAAGAGGTGACAGAGGGAAACTGAACCAGGAGATGGGCGGCAGTATCTTCCCGACAACAGCTACCTATATAAAGAATAAAAAACTGCGGTTGCCAGCCCGCTTGCCAAGCGTGCAATTGTGGTAACTACAGTAATGAGTGGACTTTTGATAGGCTGTAATGGTAATTGTAACTAACAATGAGTATCGTTACGTTGTACTAATTAATTTTTGTTGACATTTTTGATTATAAAATATAAATTCGTTAAAGGTACAGTATATTAGCTGTACAGGAAGCCCATCAACATTCATCAGTCGCTTCACATATCACGTCAGTTACACGAGCACATCGCGTTTTTTTCAGATGAACGAGTTTCTGCGCTCGCTTCCATTAATTTATTGCACATTTATTTCACTAATGGATGTTGTAATACCAATTCAACACCGACTCTTATACATAAGTCCTTGACTTCAATAATGCGTCATTGTTTTTTATTCAATTAATGTTATATATGTAGCTTTGTTAAATTCTTGAATTTAAATAATGCTTAAACCATAGTCATTAATTAAACTTGAGTAATGCCAAACATACCAACATGGCCCAACGTAAGACGATGTTCTTTACGTTTAAAGATCTTTATTACTCATTAAGACAAATACATGTCACTTACTACTACGTGGTAGAGCCATGCTGCAGCTATATTAGTAGTATAGTTGAAGTACGAATGGGTCGGCTCGACCGGGGAAGGACCACGCTCTCACAGAATACCAGCGTAAAATAGCAGCTCAACACTGCTGTGTTTCTAAGTGTAGAGAACCGGAGACCCTTACTGAAAAGAGGCATTCCATCTTAGTCCTCACGGGTGACAACGCATCTGCATTTTGATTCTTTATTGAAGATAGATGTAGATGTCATTCACAGCAACCACTTACCATCAGGTGGACTGTGTGCTCGTTTGTCACCCTATCCTATATAAAAAAAAATATATATACATAAGCACACAGTTCGTTGTCCAAATAAATTTCACCAAAAACACACAAACTTCTTTATTTATTAATTAAAAAAAAGTTATTTCTACAATAGGATTTTCTGCATTATTGTGGAGACATATATATAAATATATATATATATATAGAATAATTCTATGAGACTAAAGGAAGCATTTTATACCACGGTCAATTTTCAGTAATTTATAATCCCAATGCCATCTCTAAAAGCGCTAAAGAAACTTCCCTCGTTTTGTCACCTAATAATTTGTCAGAGTGGCTCATCTATGCCCTATATAGTATATTATCTATATAAGCCACAGCGCCGTGGAGCCGTCAATTCAAACACCGCTTATCCAGGCAGATTTTCTCATAAGTTGGCAACTTGCGAATAATCAAATGTTACCCAACTGCTTTTAAAAGCGTATTTTGCGGATTTTATTGCGTTTAATTAACTTATTTTATTAACTTCCCGACGTTTCGGGTGCTTTTCAGCACCCATGGTCACGGGGGACTGAGGTGATTGACGTCTCGATGTCAATGTTAACCCGGAGTACCTTCAGCTTTTTTAATTATTAATTTTGGTCTGATCTACGCAGAATGAACTTACTGTGTCTTGAAGTCTTGCAGTGGTATGCTTAGGTTTAGTTTTAATTGTATTAGTTACAGGATCCCAAGCAGGTGGTAGTACCCAGTCTCCCTCTCTATTGAAATTAGGATGTTTTTTAATTTCAATAGCCTCACGTATCATCCTTGGCAGGAATCGATGTTCTTTCGCGAGAATTTGTGGTTTATCAAATCTAATGAAATGGCGGGGGCCGTCTAGAATATGATCACAAACTGCAGACTTCCCGGAACGTTGGTGTTTCACGTCAGCTATGTGTTCTTTTACGCGGGTTTTGATAGAACGTTTTGTTTGCCCTATATATGAGAGACCACATTCACAATCAAGCTTGTACACTCCTGCATCTTGTAGAGGAATATTGCACTTGACGGATGGTAAGAACTGACTAATCTTCTTCGGCGGCTTGAAGAATGTTCTAATAGAAGCTCGCTTCAAGATCTAGCCAATCTTGTCTGTGACACCTCTGACATATGGTAGTACAGCAGGCACACGCTCGACTGTGGCCGGCTTCACTCGGTCACTGTGACGTAGGCGCGAGACCCGAAGCTTGTTGTCGTGCAGAACCTGCTTGATGTGCTGAAGCTCGGCGGTCAGATGTTTGCTGTCACAGATCTCTCGTGCTCTCTGTGACAAAGATTTGCCCACGGTAGCTAACTGTGAAGGATGATGGTGGGATTCACCGTTTAAATATCGGTTTGTATGGGTCTTTTTTTATACACAGCGTGACCTATGGTGTTATTAGGGTTTCGAATGACTAACACATCTAGGAAAGCTAAATAATTATTTGCCTCTAACTCCATAGTAAATTGAATTTTAGAGTTTATGGAATTAAGATGTTCTAAAAATGCAGTTACTTTGTCTGATGGTAAAATTGATGGTAAAATCAGATGAACTGTTAGTGTCTACTTCAAAAATATAAAATACTTTGTATGATTATAGACATTATTACAGACCTCAAGGGTGACAGCTGACAACGCATATATATTATGTTGATTCGTAATAGAGGATTGATGTAGGTATCTATGGGCCACAGAATCCACTTAGCCTAGTCCATCCACTTCCATCCATCAACTTACGGTAATCATTTACCATCAGGTAGACTGTACCCTCGTTTGTCATTCTTATTCTAGACAACTATTTCAAGACACTCTTTACTCATTTGCTTAAAATATTCTTAACAAGACACTCTTTACTCATTTGCTTGAAATAAGCAAATTAAAAATCATTGTAAAGATTGTATATTTACAGTTAAATTTACGAGTGGAACACTTATAATTTCTTGTTTCTTTTTTTTTCATCAGCAACCATGCAATTCATTATTTACGGCCAACTTTCTCTTCAAAAGCGTTGCTTGAGATGGGTGGTAGACCTTATTTTACGTGCCGTAGCATACACTGAAACGTGAGAGCCTTAAATTAGGTATACCTTTAAGGTATCATTAGGTACTGTTAGTAATTGTGATTGTTTTAAATAATATGTTGATAATATTTAATTAATTTAAGAAATAAATAAAAACAATTAAATTTTTAATCTTCCTCAACCATCATTCGATAAAATTCCACTGTTGGGCGTGGCTCTTTTTCGTTTTAGGGAGGATTTATAAACGACACGCTTGGTAGGCTAAATGATGATCTTTTATGTACCTTTATCCTATAAGAGAAAGATTTTACCCAACGTTGGGCATGTATAGGCTGTATATATACATACATTCCATTAAAAACTTATAAAATACACCGAAGAATATAATAACCAGTTTTATAAAAGTACAAGAATTATCAATAATTCTATTTCAATAAAGAATCTGATAATTTTGTAATAAAATATCTGGTATCCGCATAACGTTAACAATACAAAAAGTCACAAAAAGTCCATTGTAATATTAATAGAAAACCCGCATAGCTTTTGAATATGGGATATCCAGTGAACAAGATAGAAGGAAGGATTCATGGAAAATATTAACTACGGTCAGGGATTCAATTTCATTTCACTTCTTATCCCACCAAAAACATTAATGTGAAAAAAGGGTCCAATTTTGTTAAAATTGTCTGATGATGAATATTTTTATTTTGTAGTTTTCAAACTTTTTCCTTTGTTCAAATTTTAAATTTCTACGTCAGCTAAAAGTGGTTTAAGTTTTAGATGAGGAATTCACTCAGTAAGTGATAAAAATGGCATTTTTCAGACTAATAACTCAAGAACTGTAATAGGTTAATTCAAGAATTTATTTTATTCTAGACTAATAAATCTAGAACTGTTATAGGTTTTTTCATGAAATTTGGGATTCTACTTATTCAAAGAGGAGTTATTAGACAGTAAAATTACGAGTATGTACGTCTGATAATTTTTGAGCTACGCTATTGCCAATCCGCTTGGCAAGCGTGACTATCAAGGTAAATCCCTACAACAGGAAAGGTCAATGACCACTAGTGCACTGTTACGGGCTGATTATGATGATGATACACGTTTACTAAGAGAAAGGCTCATGTCAAAAACTATACTCTTAGTAGCTGACTAAGAAAAAAACGGAAGTGAAATCAGATGGTAAAAAAGTTTCTTATTGAATACACCTGTAAATAAATAAATAAAAAACCTCCAACTCTTTGATAAGCGAGACACCATCTGATTCATAAATGAAAGAGATAATAATCTCTCGGCGTTTAAAATGGAAAGAATAGCTCGAGTTTAGAAATGGAACAGTGCTAGTTTTACCTGCTCAAATGGCAAAGTTGCACCATTATCTCAACACAACAAAGAGAATGACAGTATAATTCCATTACCCGCAAACAATACCGCTACCTTCCAACTTTTATCAACAATCTCTGCAATTTTATATTTTTACAATTACATAATTGTATGGAAACATATTTAGTTTACCTCTATTACTAGATATTATATTTTCTTTGTGAATTAGAGAATATAATATCCCTCGTTGGTATAGTGATGATAAGTGATCATAGTGATTCCGCCCCATCGGACTATGAGAGCATGGCAATAGAGAGTCAGTCTATGCTTTCGCACACACTCGTTCACTATGAAACTGCCCTGATGGCTACCGAGATCGAAATTCGATGTGGAGGAAACTAGTTTTATTATTTATTATATTATATTATTTACTATACTATTTTTTATCTACTAAGTGATATAATTCCTTTTCTGCCTGGGAGTCCGTCTGGGTAGGTACCACCCTCTTATAGAGACTCCGTATAATGACAGGTTGTGAGTCATTACATCTTTGAGTTATCATTTTTTAGAACTTCGAAAAGTGCGCGTAAGTGCTCTCTTATATTGATAAAAATAAAACTAGAAATTTTTATAAATTATTATAGGTCTTACCTCAGTAAATCCTATAATTATTTGTATTCCCACCCATTTCTCGCAATGGGTAGTTAAATGAATAAAGATTCGTAACCTCCATTTGTGAAAGTTGAAAGAAATATTGATTTTCACGTAACGTTCTATTTTTAAGATCCAAATAGAAAAATATTTTTTGTTTTAGTAAAAGCTTCATGACGAAAAGTAGTTTGAGATTATGCGAAATCTTCTTCCCTGCTCCATAAACTTCTCAGAAAAAAAGGAAAGGTAGCTAGGTACTTTTAATATAAAAAATAAAAGTAGTATGTAGGCTTATTTACTTTTTATTAAAATACTTTTTGTATTGATTCAACGTCGAATAATACGTCTTCATCTTAATACTTCTTTTAATATAAGGGTAATATTATATTCCCAGTTTCAGAATAGATTAATATGGTAGTGGGTTTCAAAACGATGTTTCGAAGCTTAAGTTATACGAAAAGGTATAAAGTTAGAAGTGGAAAATGTTACTAGTCTAACATCAACAAAGTACTACCATTATCTCGAGACAACAAAAGGAATTGTAGTGTTATTTTATTTCACTCACACGCCATTATTTCTTTATATAACGACGGTAACTTAGATTAGAAATTATATTTTATCCTTATAAATACAAATTAAACTCATTTGTACGTTGTTATTTTATTAAAAAGCATAATTTATTACAAAGGTTGGAAATATTAACTCCTTATCTTAGGAAAACTTATTTTTTTTAAAGAATATATCATAGATTGAATGCATTTTTATACCTTTTTCTAAAATTTTGAAATCCTGAGTCGACTGTGATGAATTTTATTGCTTAATATTTTTCCACGTAAATAAAAATAAAAATGATAATATTCACTTTAAATTTAACCTCATCTATCAAATATTTTTTCTCATCAATCCGTTCCTGTCCATAGCTGGACATTGACCTCTCCACTTAATCTATTTTCTGTGATGTCAGTGCTGTTAGTCAGTTGGCTTTTCCAGCTTCATTGAACTTTGGGTTACTGTTTTTAACAGCTTGAAATAAAAGCCTGAATGTATTTGAATTTTGTAATTAAGTGTTCACCCACTGGACGTCTGAATAATGTAAAATCTTGTTGATGTATTGAAAACGATTTCATGAACATGACCTAGTATTTTCAATAGGATTACAACTCATGTTTAATGGGTATCGTTCAACTTTTTTATATTTCAGTATTATTTTCAATCAAGTCAATTAAGTACTTACATACTCATCATTTCAAGGTTGTATGTTGTTGGAGCTATACTGTATATTTTATACTACAAAAAAAACTTAAAGAACCAACCAAATTATTTTATGTGTAAAATAAAACCCTATTGACCAATTAATCCTTATCTCTTATTTATTTGTGTACGTAATTTAATTTAAGTAGGAGTACCTTGTATTGAAATGTGAACCTTTGTAACTAATGTACGATAATAAATTACGAAAAATCTTGTGGCTAAAGACAGTGTAAATTATAGTAATTCTAAAAACAATTTAATAAATACGTGCTAGCTAGTATTAGAGCCTTGGTACTCGTAGCTCAGGAGCCAAGCGCTTGCAGTAAATTTTATAGCGCGCGAGCAACGTGGGTCCGATCCCAGCCGGCACTAATGAAGTCGTTAATTGCTATTTTAAGTGAAGGAACAAACACATCGTGAGGAAATTTGCATGTCTAAGGAATAAAATTTATCGAGAAAGTATGAAGTCCGCCAACACGCAATGGAGCTACGCTATGGACTAATTACTATTTGATTCTCTGAGAAATGAGAGAAGGCCTGTGTCTATCAACTGAACGTATATAGGCTGCAACTTTGCTTTTACACTTCTACAACTTTTGAAGTGAAAGCTTATTTAGAAGCGTTGCAATTTGAAACTTGAAAATACTAAAAAGAGACAAACATATACTTCTATAGGGTTTAGCCTGCGAGAGAAAGAGATAGAATACAGTAAACAGTGTTACCTATTATCTCGGTCTCAATAAATTATTAAAAACATTAATTAATAATAATCTTTCATAAATAAGTAGTTGTCTATATTTTTGAGGTTATTTGGAACATTATTATATTCTTATATCTGTTAGAAATAATTTTAATTTTGGGCATTGAATTTTGAATTTATTTTGAATTCGATTATTTCATTTTTTTTATAGGAGAGGGGGCAAACGAACATGCGGTTAACCTGATATTAAGTGACTACCGCCGCCCATGAACAACTGCAACACCAGGGGAATTGCAGATGCGTTGCCGACCTTTTAAAAAGGAGTAGGCTTTTTAGTAATAGAATTTAGTAGTTCTATATGGTAAATTATATTCAAGTAATATGGAAGCAAAAGGCATTCAGGTTGTTGAGCGTAAATTGTAAGACAAAGGATATTTTACCTGAAATTTTGGGACAAAACAATAAGTGACTTGTAAGGTTTGCGAGAAGACTTAATAGAGAAATAAATTTTTATTAATTTTCTTGTATTTCACTTAGGGAAATTAGTTATAATTCATTTGAATTTCATTTCCCTTCCGTTTTATGTTCGCAAGTGTTCTGTAATAATAATCTGGTTGTGAGGCAATCCATATAAGTCTATACTCTGAGGAGGCAATACATGTATATTGTTTTCTTTTGTTTTATAACATACTTGCTGGCGTCCATGTGCTGTATTAGCCATTTAATATCTAATGATCTATTAGCTTCTTTGTTGTTGTCACAACCTTTACCTTAATGTTATTTAAAATTGGCATAAATAAAATTGTGGCACTTTTGCCTAAATTGCCGTAGTTTTTTAAACGGATTGAAAATGTTTAGCCCCCTCTTATTACACCCATGTCATTAAATGGAGTGATGTATTCTCTAACGCCGTCACCACAAAGCAAATTAACCATCATTATCATTACAGTCCGTCACAAATCCACTGCTGAACGTTAGCCTCCCCCAAATAATGGCACAAATCACGGCTTTAAACTAACTGCTGATAGTTTAAAGCCGTGAACTGATCTATCTAGTCCCCACGAACGTCCACTAGAGAAAGGTTATCCTACCATTTTTTTCGCAGCCAATTTCCGCTCAACTGATCTGTTGAGTCCTATGTTCGCTATTTTGGTTCTACTGCGAGTAATAGCTTGCTAAGGCATCTTAACCCTGGAGCAAATAATTGCTTACTATTATTATTTCATTTCAATCGAGTTTCCACAAATCCTTATTTAAATATTGGAAATTCCGAGCAGAAATACATTTCCTTAAAATGTTTTATATAAAAAAGAACAATATTTTCTATATTAAATTTACACTTTATTTAAAAAATTGATAACGAGCAAACCCTTTTTAAACCTTTTTGTCTGCCTTTGTAATAAGTGCCGTGGTAATTTATATTCTGCATTTATTTCTCTTAAGGTTTCAAGTTGTTTCAAGTGTCACCATAATTACCCTATTATGGTGACACTTGAAACAAGAAAAATACACAAATAAGGATAACAGAAATAAGTGAACAGAAATATTTAATATAATATACTTTTATTTTGTTTTTCAAATAACGTTAATTAACGATACAATGTAATAATCATTATTATATTTGAATATATATTAAAAATTAACAATTCTTTCAATACTTTATAACAGTAGTACGAATAACCGTTACCTTGTTAACGTAAAGATAAAACAGTTATCAGTTCATGACAGTCATCAAAAATAACATTACCGAACTGAAATGTATCGTTAATGAAGAAACTATGGAGCACGAAATCACCGAGCCGGCACTAATCAAATTGTTAGTTGCAATTTAAAAACTTGATTTAATACCATTTCATACGTGCTCGTCGACGTTGTAATTTTTATTTTTAAGTAGTATCACGCAAAAAGTCAAATCACATCGGTGTTAACAATTAACGTGTATTGATAACTTTACCTAGATTTAACGTTAACGCGTCGACTTCATTCATTCATTCATTCATTCAATCATTTATTTATTACAGCCTATTAAAAATCCACTACTAATATATGCCTCCCCCATAGATTGCCTCATAGGGGATTTTACTTTTGATTTTGCACTCTTATTATTTTCTTTTGTCATCAGGAAGATGCTGCAGCCCATCCCTGTTTCAATTTCCCTCTGTCGCCTTGTAAGACAGCCGCGAGATAATATGGAGGAGTGGTTAAGATTGCGCTGCCTCTACATAGCAACTTGTTGACTGATTTACGTTAAAATATACTTAAATAATATTAGATTACGTGTAGTCATAACGTTACCTTTGTTTGGCATTGGCAAAATATTATCATCATTTTACCGATTTTTAACTCTGCTAGATATAAAATCGCGGTCAAATATTTGTAGGAGAAAAATACCGTCCAACAGTTAGCCTTTACCAGCCGCGCGTTCGTCTAGTGACAACCGTGTTTAAGAGTGCACGCGATAGTTAACAAACCAAAAAATTTTAATTATAAATGGCGACCATTTCTGTACCACGTTTCTAGTTCTGAGCTACGTTTAAAATTTAACGGTCTCACTTATAATCGTTGATTATCGCTTACGCAAATTAAGTATTACTATACCTACTATACTACTATACTACTATACTATAATATACTACTGCCAGTACTATACATGCCTCTTTCTATTGTTATTCAGGCAGTGAAAAGAGAGAGAGAGCAACTTTAAGTGTTTCTTAAATTGTTGTCAATTTTTATAAGTATGTAAGTCCGTAAGTCTATAGCTCTTCGCGAATATAGCTAACAATCGATATGCAAAATTTGTAATGTGTTTTAATTTCATATTTATTTTTGAATAAAGAGTTTTAATTTATTTCATTTTATTTCACATTAATTATGTTACTAGTAAAAGGGATCTTCGTAGACGAGACACTCGCCAAATGCTGCTATATCACGCTGGTAGTCGACCCATACATGTTTGCAGCCATAATACAGATACGTCTTATCTTTACCACGCATTTCTGAATGACAGACATAATGTTTTATTTTTAAATATTTTACTGATCACATAAATAATCGTGTCTCTATTAAATAACGCACTAAATAATAATTTAGTTAGTAGTTATTTATTTTATAATATAATAACAGCCCATGCTAACAGTATAAGAATACTTGCCTATTATAGTCCATATTTCAAGCAAAATGTACGGTATGAAAGCAGGGTACATAGTTAGTTCTGCGCTAAAATTATTGTACAGAGCAAGTTTAAAATAGAGATTGATTACCTCGCTTTACCACAAGTCTGAAGCACGTTTCGTTGCAGTGCTCTCATCTATTATCATGACGATGGATACCAAATATATTCAGCCAGTATTGCTGAAATTCTGTTTATAAACAAGTTAAAAATAAAGAAATAAAAATATTATATTGAGTTTTGTTGTTATTATTACACGGTTCTTTTAAAAACATATGCATTTTAATGTCTAACTAAACTTAAGGGCCTAATTAAAACATTGAAAACATAATTATGTAAACATTACCTAACCATGTAATAATAATAAAACTTAAAGGTACATAATATTTATTGAAGTCTAAGCGATTAATTAGAAACAGTTTAGAAAAAACGAATTCCCTTACCCTGTTATCATGATTTTGCTAGTTCTGCATAATTTTTAATAATAATAAATAATAGACACTCATGTCTGTCACCCAGACGGGTAAGCACAGCCTACGGACTTCGATTTGGCACGATTCTGAAACAGCTCTCGCCTCTTTTACATCCATATACCTACGCATACATGTTCGACGGTTAAGGGTACTTTTAATCTGGCCCATCTTCAATATATCACCAATTTGGTCGAAAAACTCTTGGACGTCCCTTCCCGACTCTGCCGTTGGCTTCTGCAACATAAATTTGCTTTGTCACTCTTTCCACGTTCATACTTTCTACATGACCAAACCACCACAATCGTTTCTTAATCCTGGCCACAACATCATCTTGCATAATTTTTATTCGCATATTATTTTCTTTTTCAATATCATGTTACTACCTATAGCTTTAAATTTAAATTTTCATGTATAATTTATTATTTTACCCTCCAAACATTATCAATCCCAATATGAAGGTTGAAGCATGTTTAAAATTCAAATTTATTCAGATCTGATATTCTGTTGGCTCTTAAGGTTGATGAGTTATTTATGATTTAACCATATTTGAGTAATGCATATAGTAAAGTGTTACAAAATTTGAATATTTATTTTAAAAACGCTTTAGTGTCTGCCTCTTTCTCTTCCATATTGATAAGCTTATCAATATGGAAGAGTACGTAAAATATTGCGTTGCATAATATTTAAGTTAAAATATAACATATAATACAAGTATTAAATAAATAAATCATTAAATGTCACGTAAACGTAAATGAAAAGTCTTAAATAGCTAAATATCTGTGAATGAAAGTCACTATGCATAGATTATTTCAAAAATATTTTGAGTCATTATGGTCGAGCTGCACGAACAGCCGAATACTGTCGACAAACCGCCCTTAAGCATTTTGATTAGAATATCTAGATTAATTGTAGGCTATATACTTGTTCCGTGTGGGTCTCAAAACCTCGGTCTATGTGCTATTATACCGAATATATGCTATTTTTGAATATCATTACGAATCGTCCCGCAGGCAGACTTCCAGCGAACAAGCCGGTTTCCGAAAGGGCTTTGGTACAATAAAGTGTTATCTGCCGTTATGAATTTCGTATGTGGACTATGAGAAAGCCTTTGATTCCGTCGAAATTTGGGCAGTGCTACAATTCCCTCAGCGGTGCCAAGTTGACATTCGGCATATCGAAGTGCTGAAGTGTTTGTACAGTAGGGCTACGATGGCTATCCGAGTACAGAACCAGAGTACAAAACCCATCCAATTGCAGAGAGGTGTAAGACAGGGTGACGTTATATTCCCGAAACTCTTCACCGCTACATTGGAAGACGTTTTGAAGCTACTGCAATGGAAAGGATACGGTATTAACATCAACGGCGAGTACATCACTCATCTTCGATTTGCCGACGATATAGTCCTTATGGCAGAATCGCTGGAGGACCAAAGCACTATGCTCAATGACCTCAATAGTTCCTACCAACGGATAGGTCTTAAAATGAAGATGGACAAAACAAAGATCATGTGTAACGTCCATGTCGCATATTAACATCAATGGCAATTACATTACTCATCTTTGATTTTCTGGTGGTATACTGATCTTGGCAGAATCCCTGGAGAACCTTATCACTATGCTCAAATACCCCACTAGTGTTTCCCAACGTGTTTACGATACCGTGCCGGAAAGTTGACAAATAACACTTATTTACAGTTTCATATTTTGTCAACATTAAAACCAAGTTTTATAAAATAAACCACGCTTACGATGCTATTTTTTAAATAAGTGGAACGATGGAAATTATTAAATTAGAACCAATTACCAAGAAAAGTATGAAGGAAAGTTATGATTGTTCAGTTGTTATTGTTTAGATATTAAAAGTTTAGATTTGATATTGTGATTCTTAATCGAAGATTGTTGAAGGTATATGCTAGCTACAGCATTCTCTTATTGTTAGGTGGACTATGTATTTATTTGTCACAATTAACTACCTTTTAGAGATTAGACGGCAGTCTCTAAACCGTTGCAGTCTTGAGATATACTAAATATAAATAATCCCAAATTGCTGTAGGAGACCAAACAACTCCATTCTTAGTTTCTGCATTGTGGGATTTATATATTTCCAATTTTAACAAGATTTGCTAGCGACTTATAGATACATGTAAAATTTGACTGTTTATGTATTAAAAAAATGCTATATTTAATTTGATATATTTACACTAATTCTTCTAAAATTTAAAAATAGCTAGTGGTGTAACATTACAAAGGAAATTTAACATACTTGTAACATCATGAAATGCACGAGTAGGCTTAATTAGATTTGGAAATAAATACGCTTCGGATAGGCACAAATGGGTTTTCACTTAGAAAATAAAGCCATATTGAGTGAATGGTTATTTGTAAGACTAAACTTAATAGCGAAATAAAACAGTAAAGTGTTGTTAACAAAACAAAAAAAATTGAATAATTTTTCCCACGTTTCTTTATTAAAAAATAACAATAACATTACCCGTTAAACTAAGTATTAACTTTTAGAGTCTGTGTAGTTAGGTACCACCTCTTACCACCACTTACAGGTAAGATAAGTATAATTATCTTACCCACATTAGTTCTTAGCATGACAACGCATCTGTAGCCTTCCTTACTTGAAATTTGTTGCTGCTATCCTTGTGCTACCATTATACCTGGTAGAGCCAAGCTGCAGCTATATTATAGTTGTAGCACGAATGTGTCGGCTCGACCAGGTAGGAACACGCTCTCACAGAATACCAGCATAAAACAGCAGCTTAATGCTGCTGTGTTTCGTGGTGAGTGTAGAGAACCGGAGACCCTTTTACTGGAAACGAAGCATTTCATCTTAGTCCTCATGTGTGACAACGCTATCTGCATTTTGATGCTTAGTCAAGGATAAATCTAGATGTCTATGGGCCACAGCATCCACCATTACCATCAGGTGGACCGTGTGCTCGTTTGTCATCCTTATTAGTATCATTTAATTTTGATGAAAAAAATAAATTGCATTCCTGACTTTTAAAATATATTATTTACGTGTTTTAAATTTAGCGCTCTTAATAGATAGTGTCACCTACAGGCAAAAAAATTATAATTTTTGCCAAAATAAATCGATTACACAAAGTATAAAATCGATATAGGCTGTGTGATACATTTAGGACCAATTTATGCAAACAGGAACCAACCCACAGCAGATTGATTTCGAGAAAATGGGACTTTTGTAAAAAGAGTGTGCAAAATGTATATGAAGCATATTAAAAAATAAATATTTATTAAACTTATGTGGGACATCGAAGCCTATCTAGGAATACATAATTCATACATTTTTATAAGATTTTACTATAAGTAATAATTAAAAAAACGGGTTGGTTCTTTCTGGCAAAAAGCAAAATTGTGGCTTGGTTCTTTTTCAAATTGAACGTGGGTTTCAATTTCTATAATATTATAAAAATAAAAAAAATTCTTTACTTTAAACACTTTATTGCTGTGAAATATCTATCTTAGCATTTTCTTATATATAACATACAAAAATCATAAAAATAATACAAAGAATTTAAGCTAAGAATCTCCATTTTCATTTTCTATCTCAAAATCAATAGCACCATTATAACCATCAATATCATCTTCTATATCCTTGCTGCTACAAAAAGATGTGCATCTTTCGGTATAAGGTGCATAATACTTCTTAAATCTCTTAATTTTGCCTTGGAAATGGGTTTCCCAGTAGGCCAAAGCAAGTTCATATCACTCTTGGACAAAGGTGATGATGTCACACTTCTCCGTTCTGTTGAAGCCACATTATGACCCTCTTGCTGACCAGGCCTATTTTTAATGCAATTCGATAAGGATAACAAGGGAGCACACAGTCCACCTGATGGGAAGTGGTTGCCGTGGCCCATAGACTCCATATCTATGCTCTTCAGTAGATATCTTCTCTCGACATTTTTTTTACACAATTGCAGCTATAATCGATGAAAACCTTGGAGTCGATGATTTGCTTCTTAGAGTTCACATAGCTTTGGTTATTGTACTGTCACTTCTTATTCTTCTCTTAGCGCTCCTTCATATAATATTTTGTATTAATAATTATTTACGTGGTAGAGCCATGCTGCAGCTATATTAATAGTATAGTTGTAGCACGAATGGGTCGGCTCGACCGGGAAGGACCACGCTCTCACAGAATACCAACGTAAAATAGCAGCTTAATGCTGTGTTTCGTATGGTGAGTGTAGAGAACCGAGACCCTTTTACTGGAAAAGAGGCATTCTATCTTAGTCCTCACGGCTGACAACGCATCTGCATTTAAATTCGCTAACGAAGATAGATGTAGATGTCTTTGGGCAACAGCAACCACTTACCATCAGGTGGACTGTGTGCTCGTTTGTCACCCTTATTCTATATAAAAAAAACCTCTGGTTGGTCTTGCTTGATATATAGTTTCAGTTTCTTTTTCTTGCAATATTTCACTGGTACTAATACTTCAAGTACCGTCTTATTCGGTGTTTAAGGGACTTCTGTTAATTTTGTTATCAATGACATAGAATTTTCAGAGCTTTTATCACCAAACATAATATTTTCATCATGACACGAAATTTGGATCCTGTACAGAATCATCACTATTCATCATTATGTTTGTTATGTCGGACGAAACCGGTGAATTTTGTGCAGCGTTTTATCATGATTATTATACAGGGTATTTTTGAAACGCTCCCGAAAACGAAGACAGACGACAGTACTAACTATATCTTAGATGATGGGTGAAATATAAAATCGATCCTGATGAAAAAAAATCATCTTTTCACAACGTTTTATTAGCTTCATTCACGCTCCATCGTGTTGATATAGTTAAATAAAACATTAATTTCATTAAAAGAATCATGAAAATACTTAAATATTAAACCAGCAGTGGAATTTAAAATAAATAAATCATAAAATCAGCTGACTAGGGTCAATATCCGCGTCGAAGCCAAACTCTTTATCTAGCTCCGTACAGGTCCCGTCACGACGCTGAGCGACAGTGGAGGGGTGTGTCTGCGCATGGGTACAGTCGCGTTCTAAAGTACTACATGGTACTAGGCTGTTGTTTTATAATATTATAATAGTAATTAATGGTTTTATTGTAGAATCATAATAGTTACTTTACTAGCTTCTTAGAACTTTGGAAGAGGTTGAAATTAAAATGGATAATGTATGCTTGACATTATTTTTATTTCAATCGTAAAATAAAGTAGTTTGTAACAAGAAAACTTAAGCTAAGGGTGACACGCCGTCCATTATACCGTTAGAACATGGAACATGGAAGCCGGATGTCGATGGTGTGTTGGTGTTACTGGATGCTACTTCATCAGAATCATCATCATCAATGCGAATGATAAATGTTTCCGTCATCAGGTTGACCACATGGTAATTTTTCGGTATTCTTCCTCAATACATTTAACTTTACTGCACAATTTTCCCCATTCACCTTCTATTTACCTTTTCGTTCACTAGTTCAGTCATAAAACAATAGATATAAATAATTTTCTTTCCTTCCTTTAAAAACATCGTCGCGCGTCGCATAGAAAGCTGTGTGCGACTGTATATTGGGAAACATCGCTTTTCAAAGCGCGGCAAGAATGAGGAACCAATAGCGTGCGCGCACAACAATACTGGCGAGCATTCCCCGTCGCGCCCCTTCGTACCACGCGCTGCCGCCACCCGGCCGACTGTGTGTCACCTCGCGTCAGCACCAACATATAAATTCCCAAATTTACTTACTAAGATTTGTTTGCAAGCGACATAAGAATTAGAGGCGGCAATTACAATAAAACTTGCAAGTAATTTGTAATAGTTTTGACGTACCTGTTTTCAAATTAAAGTATTGAAGGATTAAAACGGAAAGTCAATAAAAGTAAAGTAAAATAATTATTTTTAGATTAATTAACTGTCGATCATAATTGCAATTGATTTTAACTATTAAATTATTCAATACCATTTTATTTCTATTTTCTTGTACAAAATCAAAGATAACCCAAGTAAGTACGTTTATTAATTTCAATATCATTTTTGTAGTAACGAACTGCTTGTTTCGTCAGGGTACAATTGATTGTCTAATTGTATTAAAAAAATTACAACTATAACTTCTAAATTCCATATGAAAGACTAGTCGTAGGGATCATATGGAAACTAAACTATAAAATAAAAGTTGGCAATGTCATAACATTTGACGGTCTGTGGGAATGTTCAAAGTGTTTACCGCAAGGACGTTAGTTAGGACGCAGTAGGCTTCAGTTTTGGCGGGATTCACTATTAATTTTAGTTTTTGAGACAGTTCCGCGCTGACTTTGGACACGCATGCGCGAGCGACAGTTCATTGGTTTTGTTTATTAAATTCTTATTGTTATTACTTGGTATTACGTACTTGTTATTACGTGTTATTCTTGTTGTTACGTTTTGTGTTTCTTTTTGTTTTAATAATGCCTAACGCGTACGTTTATAGTATCGTGAATACGGCAACATATTAATGTGCCTTGGAGAATCTCATAAGGCCACGGAGGATCGGTAAGCCGTTTCATACCTAATTTTTTTAAATTACTTAGTACTGAACTGATCTGAAAAGGTACATAACTGAATACATCAGAATAATAAACATACCTTCACAATGGATAAAAAAGCATGACTAAGCTTTTAACATTTTATTTAAGTATTTTTTCATTAGCGGGGAATCGAACCAGTTATTTGGTTTATTTAACCTAATTTTTTTAAATAATTTAGTACTGAACTGATCTGAATAGGTACATAACTGAATACATCAGAATAAAAATATACCTACACAATGGATAAAAAGCATGACTCTAACCTTGTTAACATTTTATTTAAGTATTTTTTCATTTGCGGAATCGAACCAGTTATTTGGTTTATTTAACCTGTGAATTGAATTAAAGTGGCTATGTGGAGACAACCACAGTGGCAAATTAGTAGGTTAAGTAGATAAGTTAGGTATTTAGACAAGTGTTGTAAATTATTAGGTATTGTGGTACCATCGCTTGTTGCGGGCCGCGCGAATTCGGCGTTCGCGCGTACATTGACCCCTAGTCAGCTGATTGTAATTCAGTAATTCCACTGCTGGTTTAATATTTAAGTATTTTCATGTTTTATTTTAATGAAATTAACGTTTTATTTAACTTTAATAACACGATGGAGCGTGAATAAAGCTAATAAAACGTTGTGAAAAGATGATTTTTTTCATCAGGATCGATTTTATATTTCACCCATCATCTAAGATATAGTTAGTACTGTCGTCTGTCTTCGTTTCGGGAGCGTTTCAAAAACACCCTGTATAATTTGTCAAGAAATTCTGCTAGAATATTAAATAATTCATTTATCTCTGGCGACATCGGTCGCAATGGGGAAGATGGACAGTCAGTGTTTGGGATACTTTTTTATTGAATCATGTGATTTTGGAGATTGAAGGAAAAGACACCCTAGTGATTCGATGCTTTTTTTGAACTTTCGTAAGGCAGCGCGCCGATTTTAGTTAGCTCGTTGTCATTGGATAAAGAAATGTTCATGCATTGTTTACCATCACTTGTGTATGTAACATGTAAGCAAGCGATTGCGACACTCTCGGTGTAAGTGGAGAATAGGCGGCTGTATACTTTTTTCCCAATATCCTCAACAGCATTTTTATTTAAAGCTTTATATTCCCATTCCCGTGCATGTAACACAGGAGGTCTAGGCGTTAAGTGGGAACATGATGGAGGGCTAATGCTTTTTCCTCCTGATTCTTTTTCATTGTTAATTGTCGAAGCTAGAAATAAGCACCTTTTCCCAGACAAAAGCGGTTCGTCATCAGCAACATTCAAAGCTGCAGAAGAAACCAAAATGTTATCTTCTGACATATTATATAATAAAATAGTTAAGTTGCAACCTACCTGTAACCTGTAGTTTACACGTTCATAATTTAAGATGCAGGGATTTTTTTTAATTACAAGGATCATCAAAATATTAATTTCGAATCAGAGTTGTAATTTGTTTTATACTTTTAGGTATAAAACAAATTATTAGTGTTTAGGTACCAAGCTACGTAAGTTAAGTAGCTAAAAATCTCTCATAATATACACCTGTAGCTTTCCGACGACTAAGCTAAGAACACAGATAAAACACTGTCACTTGTAGAACCAATCCACTTTGGCCAACTTTAAAAAAGAAGAAAACTATGCTCTATGATTCACTATACAGTGCCGAATTAGAACGATTAAAAGAACCATGCTACTTGATACCTTCAGGACCAAAGCATTTCCATTATACAAACAAGAACCAAAGTTACTTGTTTCCGTTTGGCTCAAAAGTTACAATATTTTAGTAACTAAATAGGACCAACCAACTTTGGTTCTCGTTTGCATAATGAAAATACTTAGGTCCTAAAGGTATCAAGTGGCATGGGTCTTTTAGCGTTTAAATTTGATAGTGAATAGTGATCCATGCAGCATAGTTCTTTTCTTTTTTTTTAAAGTTAGCCAAAGTGGGTTGGTTCCATAAGTGACAGTGTTGTATCTCTGTTTTAGTCGTCGAAAGCTACAATTTTTTTTGGGAAGATAGAAAGCGTCATTTCAGCGCCATCTATGTACCAAACTCAATTTCACTCAAACTGTGGGTTGGTTCCTGTTTACGTAAATGGGTCCTTTGTCCTTTGGTCTATCAAGGTCTAAAAAAATATGAAAGCGCCTTTAAATTTTTAATAGCAATGAAACTTATAAAAGTTGAAAATTTTATTAACAAACTACGCGTACTAGGCTATTGATATAAAATAGGGAACCAGTTGATGTAATTCTGAAGCTAATAAAAAAAACCCAGTCTCGATACGTCAATTTTTTCGGGAGTTATCGTGACCACATACAAAATCAACATCCGGACGTCCATGTAAAAAAAATTTCAAACAGTTTTTTTAAAGTAGCAATATTAAATGATTTTTTAGAAAATATAACATGGATTAATAAGAGTGTTTTCTTGATATATGGCTACTCATAATATCGTATTAGTGCAATATGATTATGATAGAGTTATATAGAACGATTTGCGTTACGAGGCGTGCATTAATAATACATAATTGAAAAACTAATACACTTTATAAAATCGTTAAACCTTTTATGCTTTGGATTGCTTCTGTTATGTAAAAATAACATGATGATTATGGCAATGTAGATAAGGATGTTTATGACTATTTTTGGTTAAAGTCCATCTTCCATCAAGCTTTATTAAAATGATGGATCTGTGTAGTAATGAGAGTTTAATAAATCAGTAATGTATTTTCGCACATGAACCAATTCAGATTTGTTGGAAAAATTATTTAGAAATTCCAAAGTTTCATTATTGGAAATATTGTATAGAACACAATCTTTCTAATGACAATCTAGTAAAAATAATACAGGTATTTTGAACTTTATTGAGTAGAAAATTTTAAATGCAACGCATCACTTCGTTGAATTAAATTGAATTTCATTTTTATTTCACTTCAAGTGATATATTTTTTTTTATTTACTTTTTCACAAAAAAATTCGTATAATATATATCAGGGTACAAAGTATGCCGAACTTTTAAATAGTTTATAATTAATAAGTCGTAAACTAAACAAAGTCAAGAGCCAGGTGTAATCTATTTTTTCTTACGTAATCATTTTAAATGAAACTGAATTTTAAAATGATTCCAACTGTAGCAAAAAAGTAAAATAAAAAGTTGTACAATACAATTTATATAAAATTAACTGGAATGAATAATAAAATAACTAACAATTCGTCAAGAAAATTTTGATTTCAACGTAAATATTTTTGACTTTGCTATAGTTTTCATTTAGTATAGTGTACGTTATTAAATACAAGCGGTCATAAAATTTACATAGAAACTTTATAAACACGTTTATTTTAATCCTTGCTCACGACTGTGAAACGGCGATTTTTTGTTCACTCTACGGCACATCTTCTCGTCAGGTATACCTCAAAACTTGAAAACTAGACTGTACAACCAGTGTGTGTTGCCAGTGATGACCTATGGAACTGAGACGTGGTCCTTCACTGCTGGCCGCATAAGGAAGGTCAAGGTCGCTCAGTGAGCTATGGAGAGGGCTATGGTCGGGGTTTCTCTGCGTGATAAACTTAGAAATGAGGATATCCGCAGTAGAACCAGAATGACCGACATAGCCCAACGGATTAGTAAGCTAAGGTGGCAATGGGCCGGCCATATAGCTAAAAGAAACGATAACCGATGAGGGAGAAAGGTTCTCGAGAGGCGGCCTCGTACCGGCGGACGAAGTGTGGGGCGTCCCCAACTAGATGGAGTGATGACCTGGTAAGCTATGCAGGAAGTCGATGGATGCAGGTGGCTCAGGAGCGTTCTTTGTGGCATTCCTTGGGGAGGCCTATGTTCAGCAGTGGACTTGTGAAGGTCTGTAATGATGATGATGATGATATTATTCTAGTAATTAAAATATTTTATTACTAGAATAATATAATCATCATCAATGATCAGAATCAGGAATCATAAAACACGGTTCTAAACATCTGCCTAGATATTTATTTAAAAAAATATTATAGTATTAATTTCACAATTTCAATAAAATAACGTTCAATGAAGTCATCATCATAATCATCACTACAGCGCATCACAAGTCCACTTGCGCGGTCCATTCAACGACTTCCTCCATGTTTTACAAGTTTGTCACTATAATAGGTGTGGCCCACCTTACACTTTGCCTACTGATACGATTCAATGAGGTCCTATAGGATTTCCTTGAAAATTCATCTTCCAATTACAGTAGATTGTCATATCAAATTAAAGCTCAGCAATTCTCAACAACTGAGGGTGTCATGTTCAAATAACACTGTACCTGATGTGAACTCTTTCATAATGGGATTTAATTAAAATAATGGTCTTACATAAACTTTTAATATGCGTAAAAGATTAAAACTAAGAGTATGTACTCGTAAGTAATTATAATTTATTGGAAATATAATTCTATAAAAATATTTAAGGCTTTTGTCATCTTTTTCTTCTTGATCAGCCATTAAAAGTCCAAGCTGGACATTGACTTCTCCGGTTGTAAGGAAGATTTGCATTAATTATCGCTTGATGATCGCAGCAACAATCTTAATCGAGTATAGATGTAGACGTCTATGGGCCACAGCATCAACTTACTATCAGGTGCTAGACTGTGTGCTCGTTTGTCACCCCTTGTTCTATAAAAAGACACATTTTTATTTTTATTTTGCTCTTGTTATTTATTATATTTTATTTTTACTTTGTTGTGTCACCTATGTTACCTATGTACCTCTTTCACGTATCTTTATGGGGTATTGGATATTCTTACACCTCTACTACACGGGGATAAACAGATTTATGGAATAATTATAATTAAAAATAAATAATATACTAAGTTTAACATTTCAGCTACAGCTCTTTACTTTTTCATGATATACAGTAACAAATAGCTCAGACATTCAAAACAATGAATCAAAAATAAACGACGTAGGTTGGAGTAATTTTCAACTCAGTTGTTTGTTTCTGTTTGTTTTGTAACTCATTTATATGCAAGAAAAAATTTGTTCTATATTCGATTCGGTACATTTTTCACTTTCGTAAAACAAGTGACAAACTCGATAATTTTCTGAAGGCAATATTCTGTTTTTGATTTGTCGATGTCATTTTATTCCAGTTCCATCAAATTGTGGCACAGTTATCGGCTTTATTGTTGTCCGTGGTGATTTTAGAAGTAGATAAAATTTGACACTTGTATTAATTTCCTACCTTAAAAACGTACTTTCTTTTTTTTGTAATAATAAAAGCGATTTTTTTTTATGTGAGAGGGGGCAAACGAGCATGCGGCTCACCTGATGGTAAGTGACTACCGCCGCCCATGAACAACTGCAACACCAGGGGAACCAGAGGAATTGCAGATGCGTTGCCGGCCTTTTAAAAGGAGTAGGCTTTTTCTTGAAGGTCCCTAGTCGTATCGGTCCGGAAAAATCGCTAGTGGTAAACTATTCCACAAGGAAGTTGTGCGAGGAAGAAAACATCTTCTAAATCGCACAGTGGTGGACCGCCAATCATCCAGATGGTGTGGATAGTATCGGGAGTTCTGCCACGATGTGCGTTCGTGAAATTTGGCGGCTGGGATTAATCCGAACAATTCCTCAGAGCACTCCTGTGGTAAATGTGAAAAAAATGCAAAGAGATGCAACATCTCTTCGCAGCGCCAATGAATCGAGCCGATCGGAAAGGACTCGGTCGTCGACGATTCGAGCCGCTCTGCGCTGGATGCGGTCAAGTGGAACGAGCTGGCACTGGGAGCCCCAGCCCAGAGATGGGAACAGTATTCCATGTGAGGCCGAACCTGCGTCTTGTAAAGTTGCAGGCGTTGTGCCGGCATGAAATACTGTCCCGCTCTGCTGAGCACGCCAAGCTTTTTAGAGGCAATTTGGCCTTCTCTTCCAAGTGACCACGAAACTGCACGTCACTCGATATGTCGACGCCGAGGATTCCGATACTGGCTGAGGCAACAAAGTGCCTTTAAACTGAGGAGATACGACAAAGGGGTTTTTTTAGCGGTAAACGCGAAAACTTGTGTCTTCTGAGGATTAAACTGGACTAGATTTAGTCGCCCCAATCCGAGACTTTGTTCAGCAAAGACTCAACTTCAGACACAAGTTTGTTCCTTTGGACTCGTAATTATATATTGAACATCCGATCAATCAAATTTGATCGGATGTTCAATATATAATTACGAGTCCAAAATAATAATTTGTAGTCGATTTAATTATGCGCTCTCTAGATATGTGAATCAAGGTGTTCACTAACGTGACGCACATACTTATAAACGTGTAAAAAAAACACAGACATACTTCTAAAAACTTGCTTTAGTGATGTTTTTTTATTTATTTAATTAAACATTTTTTTTTCGCTATGTTTTCTTTGGCATCGATCACGTGGTAAATATTTTTTATTTATTGTAATAATTTTATTATATGTTGCTCACGGACTATGAAATATAAAGCAAGCGCTCGGCCAGCTATTCGCCTGTAGCGTGAAAATGTATAATATGTTAATGGTTAAAACATTAATTAAAAAAAACCCGACTGCGTAAAACAGTTTTCTGAAAAGTTAGTTAACGTGAAAAAAAAACTTTTCTAAGTTTTTTTTTTCACGGTAATAAGACCGTAAAAAATTATAAAAAGATTATAAGTTTTGAAAATTTAAGTGAGAATTACTAACCAACTTTAAATCGTTATAGATCCTAAATGGCCTTTAAAATGAAAAATTATTGGAGAAACCTAAAGATGATTTTTAGAGACCTATTCAATGATACCCCACTTGACATAGTTCGTCGACTTTAATTTTTTCTTGCGCACAATATGGCGTCTGGTTGTCGGTATATTGAATTTTGATTATTGTCATGTATTTAGTGACACTTGCAAGATTAAGACAAATTTACTGACGTAAGAATTATAAAAATCGGCCTATGCGTTTGGTCTCTAGAGCGCCACAAAGGAACAAACATACATATATAGGGTGACAAACACATTACCCTGCTTTGCGTCTCGCAGTCTGGTAATAAAATTAAACCAAAAGAAATGCGCACATTTTATAATAAGACACGGCTCTATCTTTTTATATCCGCGCAATACACCAGACACGTGTCATTAACTTTATTCTCTCATGAGTTTAGTCTCAACGTGAATCTTATCTTGTTGGAAAAAAGGAAAATTGAGATATAAAACGCAGCGATAAAAACCCTAATAGAGAAAAGCGGAGATGGAGATCTAGAAGATTAACTTTATATTAAATATATTCATATTTATGTATATGCTGTTCGTACGTAGAACCAAACTTTAAAATATTACTCATTATTGTATAGGTCTAAAGTCAGTCAGAAATCTTAATATACGTGTCTAAATTTGTGGATTACAAAGATGGAATACATTGAAAATGATGATGTATTTAATTCACCTTTTTTTAATTCTCATATAGGTAAAATATAAGTACCTGACAGGAAAGTTGCTAGTTGGGGTGACAAGTCGATGGATGTAGGTAGCTCGAGACCGTGCTTTGTAGAATTCTTTGGGGAAGGCCTATGTTTGCAGTAAGATGAGAATTAGCTTTACAATAGTACCTGGGCGACTGAGCTTCGAATTTAGAACAAAAATCTATTAAATATAAAGTTTAAACCAAGTTGAGCTGCGTAGTTGTAGCCGGCTAAATTGAGATGTGTTCGCACCTTTTCTTTTGCCAATAACATATTTGCTCGTTTAAAGTATTAAAATATGTATAATGTGAAGACTATATAAATATATTCTCATTCCCCTGTAAATAAATACTAGTTACACATACATAAAATGTTTTTATTACATTATTCATTTTTCCTTGGTTATGTTGCGTTATATAATGTTGCTATGTTTTGTATGGTGACTGATTAAAATTGAAGCCCATTTTACAAGTAATGGAATTCCATCTTAATACTGAAATCAACGGATCTGCACTTTGATTCTTAATCAAGGACGGTTGTATGTAGGTAGCCAGACCCTCCATGTACCATCAGGTGGACTGTGTGCTCGTTAGTCCCACCGACATTTATAAATTTTATTCTATCATCAATTTATTAAAGATAAGCTTAATTCAGAAAATTTTTATGTAATATTTGTCAGTAATGGATGGTGTATTATAGTACGCCCAAATTTGTTACGGTTAATTATTTAGTATCCACAAGAGGAAAACACGCTTATGTACTGGACTGCTATGAAATTCACGATCTGAAATCATAAGCTATATAGATTTTCCGATGGGATGGATTAACAAATGCAAATATTAACCGAATTACACCTTTTCCGTAAATACACTGCGCACGTGCACGCTTACCTTAATCCATTAAAAAGGTAAATATGGTTAACATGATTGACGATATCATTTTAACTATTTAACATCCGTTACCGTTCCCGTTAAATCCTATCAAAAGTCCACTGCTGAACATAGATTGCTTCGTAAGGGAGATATTTGCTTACTATGCCACGTTCATTATTGTGATATTGTTTATGGTCCTTCCTTATTTAAAAATAACTGTGAAGAATGTAGATGTGAATGAATTCAGAACGCATGTATGCATACGCACACTTTTCACGAGTGACATCCCGAAGGACCCAGTAGTGAATACTGCTCTTTTCGCAGACGACACGGCACTCTTCTTCGCCCATCCCGATAAAAGATTCCTCGCCAAGATGCTCCAAACAGCCGTCAACCGCCTAGGCGATTGGTTCCGCTTATGGAGAATCGAAGTGAATCCTGAGAAAAGTGTAGCAATACACTTTCAAAGGATCTCCACTTTCAATCGTGAAATCAGAAATCCCAAGAAATCGTTAGGTACGATCACCCTGTTCGGCCACCAGATCCCCTGGCAACCAACGGCCAAATATCTAGGGGTTACATTTGACCAAGGTATGGCATTCGTGAAGCGCATTGGCGATATCCGCAACCGTGCAAAATTCGTCACTAGTCGCCTCCACCCGCTGGTTAACAGCAAGAGCAAACTGTCCTTAACACACAAGCTCCACCTTTATAGAGCGTGCGTAAGACCTATCATGTCTTACGCAAGCGTAGTTTTCGCGCACGTGAACCATAGTAATTTGTACGACCTCCAAGTCGTCCAAAATAGATTCATTCGCATAGATACCGATGCTCGGTGCTACCAGCGAAACTCCGACCTACACAGAGACTATCAACTTCCGACGATCTCTGAATATTTCAAGGATATGTCCCGACGCTATTTCGAGAGGGCCGAGACACATCCCAACCCGCTAGTGGTAAACGCAGCCACCTACGCTCCGAACGTTACGCAAACCCTACGGAGGCCCCGCAACGTTCTAATCGTACCCCCTGTTCCGCTAGATTCCGACGACCGAAATATCGCCGGCCAGTCACACACAAAGACTACACAATCACCTAGTGCCACAAACACTGTTAGGACAACAACGGATGGGACGCAGCCAGTCCGATGACGGGCGCGCCGCACACCCCTCCACACCGCGTACACACCGGACACCCGCGTCCGTGGGCGGTTCTCACCGCCCAGAACATCGAACGATACGAGTTAACCATCAGAGCCGGGCCCGCCACCGTCTGTTCGGACGGCCATTAGATAACTCATCCATGTTATGTAAATGTGATCACTGAAGTGAACGGAATATTATTTTTATCGGAAAGTTATCGGTTAAAAAGTTGCAATTATTTCCAGAAAGTGCATACATTCAAAAGGAAGTAACGGGTTGAAAAGTATTTTCGAAAGTTGAACTCGTCTTCAATCCAATATTTAATTTAAAAGATTATGTACGAGATTTTCCATCATAAGTAATTGTATAGTTTAAATGCTGCTAGATTTCAGAAATAATTTAAAAAGAAATAGCAAAAAGATACAGCCCGTAAACGTCAACTTCTAGGCACAAGCCTTCTCTCATTATTTAGCTGGTAAATTAGGGTGAACAGCTGTGCAGTTCCAGTGAGTGTTGGCGAACTTATATATCTTCAATTATTAATTATTTATAAATATTCACAAATTTAGGAAAGAGATATACATAAAGGATGCCTTATAAAAATAAATTTTATTACCTTTCCTCAAGAACATCTCTCCCCAATGATTTTCTATGGTCGGCAATGACATTTTCAGGGTGGGAAGGTGGGAAGTGGCTACCCTTGCGCTCTCTTAACTGAGCCAATCATTATGGATTGAGACCAAGTGTCTCACACCACCTTAGACTTCTAACTTACCACGCTAATACTTATTAGCGTGGTTCAAAACTGCTATGAGGAATTCATCAGTTATTTTTGTATGTATTTTTTCATAAACAAAGGAAACGGAAAATAAAAAAAATATATACTTTGTAATTTTGTTCTAGGAGAGTTATAAACGACGTGTCAGTAACTTTGTCGAAGGCTTATACTGTAAAGGCTGGTGTAATTTTCTGGTAAAGGGAAAATTGAGGCATAGAATCGGAGATAAGTAGGTATGTGCATTACAAGGGATAACGACGGGAGATACGAGTACAATAATTTATTTTGTATAGAAATAGGGTGTGTACATAAAACAATATAACGATCGACAGGTATGCATTGACTTTATAATTACTTTTTAAAAATTGCTTGAAGCAAATTCACTATTACTTTATAGAATGTATAAAATTCTAGCCGCTGATTTTATTGTTTCGATATTTTCGGTTGAATTTAAGAAAAAAAAATTTGTGTAAACTTTTTGAAATTTTAATCCCGTAAACACCTTTATTAATAATCTTTAGTGATTCCTTAAGTTTACGCGAACGTCGGGAATATAAAATAAGTTAATATACGCGATAAAATCCATAGAAACTAGTTTCATTTAAATGAAATTTTACTATTAAAATACAAATAAAATGATTATTGGACTTTGAATATACTGAGTTATGACATTACATTGACATACATTTTTATTAGGTTGAAGTGACAGATGAGCTGACAGCCCATCTGATGATAAGTGACTTCTTCAGCCATGGACACCTGCAGCCAAATTTATATTAAAAAGTGACTACATACGCCGAGGCGACTAAGACGGAATGCTTCACAGTCTAAAGTTAGGTATACCGACTCACTATCCTTCAGATCGGAACATAGCAGTGCAAGCACTACTATTAGGTGGCAGAAATAGGTCTCCTAGGTGAAAATGAAGTCCTACCATCAAGAAAATTATATAAAAATGTTTGGTTCGTTAAATTTTAAAAACATTGACTAAAAAAATAAATACCCAGTTCAAAACGGGACGGACACAAAAAACGTTGCAAGCTCACAAAAAATTAAAATTTAATTCTAATATCTGAAAACGTCGCTCTTGAATATGAAAAACTTACAATATTTGAAGTTTCAAGCAAAGTAGGCCAGTAGGCCGCCCGTTATATGAAGTTATTTATACAAATTTGTTTACACTTGAAAAGATAGCAATTCATCCAGCTGCCTTCATCAATATTTAAATTTTGATAATATTATAATAAGAACAATTATTTACTCATTTCATTTAGTAACCACAGTAACATACAAAAAATACAAACACAACACTAACATAAATATAAGAGAAACTCTCTTAACAAAACAAAAACATATTCAGCATTAAAATTTACGGATTTGTATCCCATATTACATAATTACAATTTCTTATAATCAGGCTATCAGATTTCCCTAAGATAGTGTTTAGAAGGCTACTGGAACGTTGAGTACGACGCATTTATGAGGCGACTATTGTATTATTGCTGAACGCAGTCAGTACAAGTCTTTGCAAGCATTTCTGGGGAACTACAATCGTGAGGCAACCCAATTAGCATTCTAAAGTCATTATTGAACGCGTAAGTCATTGAGAGGTTTACAAGTATAGTTAACTCAAAGACTGCATGTTTAAAAATATGTCGTATGAGGGCTATTTTTTATATCTTTTGTGTAATGTGCAAACCTTCGAGTCAACATGTTGCATCTTAATGCCAATGTCCTACTTTCTGGAACAATATTCAGATCTTCATAGAGGTCATAGATGACAAAGTGCCATAGGTATAAAAAATTTGTGACGTGATGTTGTTCCTCTTAGTATAACATGTGGAGTTCTTTCATTTTTGTGTTGTATGTGAGACTTTGAATCTCCACATATTTTTCACAAGTTTTATTAAGATCTCAAGTGCCCTAATTTACGGGCTTAACAAATCCGCATAACTGATATTATTTATAATTTTACCACCAATAACGCCTGTAACATCAGATTCACTGAGTTTGACAATCAATCCATTTACGTACATATTAAAGAGCCGTGGTAAAGTTAGATCTCCTAGTCCCACCCCGCTTTCCAACCTATAATCATTTGAGTAGACCCGTCCATCAGATGTTTGGTTTACCCAAACTCTAAAATGTTTATGATTTCCAATGGTAATATTTTTATGATTCTTTTCTAAGGATCTAGTCTAGCTTCCAAATTTTAAATAGGCCAACATTTCGTTATCTTTGTTTTCCTCGTAAGAAATACAATTGTTAAGAGAAAATATATTAAAGCCTCGAAGACCAAATGCGAAAGAATGAAAGAAAATAAAAAGGAAATAATTACACAAACAGTGACAACGCCATAACCTACATAATTTTCATAAATGTTTATGAAATAATATTAGACGTTACCGAACGTGACAAAAAGGGTTCACCCTCTGCGTTTAGCGTGACGTGGCACGACTAATGTTTTTTAATGTGACCCGTTTCGTCCCTTTTGAGTAGTTAGAGCAGTGGTACCATCCGTTTTGTAGGCATCCATTATAGCCTACAAAAGTCCGCTGCTGAACATAGATCTCCCCCATAGATTGCCTCATTGGGCGGATTTTTGTCACAGTTGCTACGCTTGGCTGGCGGGTTAGCAATCGCATTTTTTTTATTATTTCGAGTTGTTATCAGTAAAATGCTGCTGTCCGTCTCCTGTTTCAGTTTCACTCACTGATTTGATGCAAATTCAATGCATCTGTAACCTTCTTTACTTCAATTTTTTGCAAGTGTTTATAAGCTACAGTCACTGTTCTTCTCCAGACCAAATTTAGGTCATGGCGGCCACTCTCTACTGACTCATTCACATAGTCCGATGGAACGGCAATACGACACTGCCGGAGAAAAAGCAGTCGCAGTACGAACAACTTTACGTACCTTCCAAGGCACAGGCATGAAACACTGCCAACTTTCTGACTCTAGGCTGCTATTAAGAATTTCTTGACAGAAAAATCCAAAAACTAATATGCCCGGAAATCGAACCCGGAACGAGGCAATAAAACTATGGTAAAAGTCTATAGCAGCCGTTATTTGTGAGCTGATAATTCTGCTCAAGCTTTTACAATGCGGTGCTGAATTGACAATGACAATCAATGTTTTGTTTAAATATTTTAGTTTTTTTATTTAATTTTTAAACATTGATGAATGTTACAATAATGTTGAGGAATGTTGGAATAATTGAGATGTTTTTTTTTTAATTTATCATGGAAAAGGACATAAAGTAATGTGTAAATAAAAAACTCTTAACATTTGTGACTTCATGTCATACAAGTTTTTTTAGGGAAGTAAATCGTTACTAGTAAGTGCCTCTGGATCTATCATTAGGCTACGATATGGTATTATGTGCGAGCTTTGTCCTTCCTCGGTAGAGCCAACTCATTCTTGATACGTAAAATGAATAAAATTTGGTTCACTGTTATACTAATATGTACACCGTTATATGTACACGACACACTGGAACATCCCAGAAGCATTTAACACTAAATTGAATCCTAATAAATAATTATTTAAAATAGCTATTAATTTTTCGTTAATAATTAAACCTACGGAAAATCAATTTCTTCTTATTTCCTCGTTTTTTTAAATACTTTTTAGTAGTTTCACAGAATGCCAGCGTAAAATAGCAGCTTAATGCTGCTGTTAGTTCTCATGGGTGACAACGCATCTGCATCTTATATATGTGGAACACTCGGTTGGAACGAAGATCCTTTCGTAGTATATTATTATAGATAAACGTATCATATTATTGATTAACAAATACAAATAAATGAATTACTAGCGTCTATAAAAATGAAGCGTCATTTAAAATAATATTTCTTTCATGGCAAGATAAGAAAATGTGCGAGGGAGATGGATATTATTCCATCTCGCTCGCACAATAGAAAGGGGGTCGTGACGGAAAAATCATACATTAATTCTCGCCTAGCCCCCATCCGCCAACTTCGTACCGTGCGATATGGAACTTCGTTCCAAAAACCTTCGCTCCCAATATCTTACAAACACAAGGCAGTGTATGCTATTCTTAATATACATTAACGATCTTTCTGACTTTAATACAAGCTAATGCATTTTATTCGCTGATGACACTACTCTTATAGTTAAAGGTAATAACAAATCTGCACTTGAAATCGCAGCTAATAGTGCTCTAAACGAGGTCATACAATGGATGAATATAAATAATTCAGAAATAAATATAAGTAAGACTAAATTTAATGAATATAAAACTCTCAAAAACATTTCAAATGACATTAAACTCACATATAACAACTCGATAATTGAAGAAGTCGCTTCCACAACATTTCTAGGAATAATAGTTGATAAATTTTGTAGTTGGAAGCCCCATATACAAAGCCTATGTACTAAAATAGATCGTTTCGTTTTTGCATTGCATAGACTGAGAGATATTGTATCAGAAAAAGCTGCACTAATGGCATCTCATCCATACTACGATATGGTGTTATACTCTGGGGGTATTCGGTGTATTCGGATAAAGCATTTAAAGCACAAAAACTCTGCATAAGAGCTCTTTGTGGTGTTGGTCCTTTAGTGAGTTGCAAACTTTTGTTCAAAACTAAAAAGATCCTGCCTTTACCTTCATTATACATATTTGAAATGTGCATGTTTGTTCATCATTCATCATGAGTCCACATTTATTTCAACGTAAGTGTGATGTGAGTGAAAGTAAGGGTAGATACAAGAATAGGTTATATGCACCAAATTGTCTGAAAGTTACAAAAAGGAATGCATCTGCAATGTCAATAAAAATTTATAATAAATTACCTGATAATTTAAAACGTAAAAGTTTATTGTAATTTAAGAAATCTGTTTTGGCATTGTTACTCACTAAAGTTATTATTCTGTAGAAGAGTTCTTAAACGACAACGACCTACATACGAGTAATAATGAATGATATTTTTAGAATATAATTAATTACACGTCAGATTCCAATGTTTAAAGAAATAATGTTTGTGATATTATTTTATATAAAATTTGACTTATTTAATTAATAAATTTGATGTAAAAATAGAAAGAAATTAATGACAATTGGATATGTAACATTTATAATTGACATTATATAATTATTGACATAAGAATATTAATTAATATTTGACATTGAACTATAATAATAATCTTACTTGTTTTAATAATACTTACTTATATATCTTATTGGCATTTTCTGACACTGTAGCATAATAAATTAATTATCAAATCAACTGAATAATATTAAATAATTTATATGTTGTTAAATTCGATAAGTATTGTTGTTTAGGTTACTTAACCATTAATATTTGCACACCACTAAGGTAGAATATGTAGAACGAATTATACTCAAACATCATTGTACAACCATATTCTTGCAAATAAAGATTATAATTATTATTATTATTATTTAGAAGTGTGAGAGGATCGTGCCAAATGGAAGTCCGTAGTCTCTGCTTACACCTCTGGGTGACAGGCGTGAGTGTTTATGTATGTATTATGTATTTATTATTATTTACCCGAAAAGGGTTAAGCTTACTTAAAGTAAACAACCTCAACAAACAACTTTGCAAGTTACAGCAGACATTACGTCGCACTGTTAGGAACAAGTCTCATGATGTTTTCCTGCACAGGCGGTGTATTTTTTTAGTTTATTGTACAATACAGTTAAAAATACATGTTAAAATTTTACCGCTTACAACTGCAAATTCATCTTTTTAACTTTTGCTGTGTAAACTATAAACAAAAATATAAACATACCGGACGAGAAGAAACTATGCTAAAGAAAATAAGTAAAAAAAGAAAAAGAAGAAAACAAAAAAGGAACGTGACTGACGTTATCGGTTGCGTATACATCCATATAATATTTTAATATCGTTTTAAAACAAAATAAATTCAATACTAAAACATAAAATTTGGTAAAACAACGCTGTATACTTCGGATGTTATCCCATCGAGTTCAAGTTCTATTGAAGTCCTGACAAAGATTATTATACTTATTCTTCGTACAGAAGTCTGAGTGGATTTTACAAGCAGTGAGTCGCTATTCATATCATAAGAACTTGCTTGAAATTATAAGCAGGTATAATAAGTAATGTAATATCAAATCAACGAATATAATATTTCTTATTCCAAGCACATTTACAACATATTATGAACATTCTATCATTAAAAAAAAAAATTCTTTAAGCTTGGGAATTCATATTACACTGAACTTTAGCATATTATACTGAAACAGTACCCATCAAATTTAATATTTCTTATTTGTTAACGTTTCGCTGAGCTCACAAAGGTATTTTCTTTTCTTTGGGATGATACATCTCATTTAACTTCACTTTTTTATTTTCGCAAGTTTAAAATCAAAAGGGAGAAAACCACCAGTTTATAATTGGATCACCGACGATACTGATATAAGTTCTTAGAAAATATATAGCTCACCAAAATACGTATAAATCACCGGGTATTTACCTGAATATACTTATATGCCCAATTAAACGACACGGAAAGTTGCGGCAAAGGTGCAATATCTCTGTTTTTTTTTAATACTTGATGGTAAGTGGATTCTATAGCGCATGAATACATTTATCCTCAATTAGGTATTAAAATGTAGATGCATTGTCACCCAAAGGATCTTTAAATTAGCAGCATATCTATAAAGGATCTCCGGCTCTCTCTACTCACCATTCAAAACACAGCAGCATTAAGCCGCTATTTCAAGCTGTCATTCTGTGAGTGGGTGGTCTTTCTCCGGCCGAGCTGACCCATTCGTTGTACAATCATAAAAGTGACCAGTAGAATAAAATAGAATAATTTTTTTATTCAATATAGATCACATGTGTAATTATTATTAAGTCATTTTTTACTTTACCACTGGTTCGAAAAAAAACCTCTGTCCTGGAAAGAACCAGCAAGAAACCCAGCGGGACTTTTTTTTAAAGTAAATTTTACATTAATGGTTGTACAAACTATTTAAGTACAAAATTTATTTTAGAAACTACTTGGAAGCGACCACCTCATTCCCAGGGGTTATTATCAACCATGTATTCATTTATACTATAATAACCCTTTTTATACAGTTTCAGCTTAACAAAACATTTAAACTTGGTAATAGAGAGCCTGTACACTTTCCGGGACCTTGTTGTAATAGCTTATACATTGCCCCAAGAATGAATTACTGACTCTGTGGAGTCGAGAAACTGGTATCACTAGCTTGTGTTTGTTCCTAGTGTTTACAGAATGTATATCACTTTTTTTTTAGTAGTAATGGGCTATTACGAATACTATGGCAAAGATGAAGAATGAGAAGTTGCTGAATATTTTCCGTGGATGTCGTAAAAGACGACAGAGAGATATGAATCAGAGTATGAGCAGCAGAATTTTCCTGAAAACAACCGAAAGTAATAAAAAACTACGATTGTTAACATGCCTGTCAAACGTGGTGGCTCTTGCAATCATTTCTCCTATGAGACGACCTATACGGAGACCTGTGTTCAGTTGTGAACTTTTAATAGGCTGTAAATTCAAAAAGCTCAAATTCCGTACTTTTATTTCAGTATGCATATTTTCCACAAGACTTCTTTATTGAAACTGACTCTAGTTTAAATATGACAATAATTATAAACGAGTCTGGGAATCGCAGGAAAATTTTCAAATATTTTCCCGTACACTATCAAGTGTGTAGCAGCTCTTATCGCTAAGCAGTTCGAATAGAACTACAAGCCGAGCCCTATTTCACTTGATTCAGTGAAGCAAATATGTATCGAGTGAACGACAGATAAAGGTTTACGTTACATTATATCGTTTCGGGTGTGAAGCACGCGCGTAGGATGAGGGGGATCAAAATAATTTATCAGTCAAACGACAACTCTGCGAGGTTGCGGATTCATGAAATATTTTTGAATTTATTCCAAGCAAGCATATTTTTGTTACGTGCTCACACATTTTTTGATAAAATGTCCAAAAATATTATGGTTATGGCCTTTGTACAGCAACGGTCGGTGGGTGTTGCGTGTTTTACGACTTTCGTTTTAACACGTAAGCTAAATATTGAGATTACTAAAAGTAGTATGGAATCATATTGGAGATAATAATATGATTCTGTACAATGTTGAAATAATTTATTAAAATATTGTTAATTATTCTATCTGCTACCGATTCCAAATGAGTTCCATAGCGCAGTGGCTAAGCATCTGGCTGGCAACGTTAGAGCCACAGGTTCGGATCTCGAACGGAACGATTATTTGTATGGCCTACAAATGCTGTGGCCCATAGACTACAAAATGTTGATGCGTTGTCACTGTAAATTAAGATAGAATGTCACGTTAAAGATTTGATTTAGATCTGTGGCATGAAGCATCATCATTGAAAAAAAAAACAGGATTTGAAAAAAAAAGCTAATACTAGAGTAGTAAACCGTACATACCATAAGCAGCACATAATCACATGGGAAATAAATGTGGCAATCATCGCGTCGCAATACTCGACTATAAAAGAGGAATGTCTGTTTCCCGTCAGTGCAAGCATAGACCTTAATGCGAGCATAACAAACCCAAGTGCTATTTTTGACAAATGAGTTATAGAAAAATAATTATTAAGTATAATTAGTTACATTCTTTGACTATGAAAGTAGGTGGTTTAAAGAGTAGAGGGAAGCCTAAGAAAAGATGAATGTATCTACTTTGTCGGGGATGGTATGCGTAAGAAAGGAGCGAGTGAAAAGATGACGGCTTTTACAGAAGAATTTAACTTTAAGACATTCTATGACAACCGTAAATAAGTTGGCATAAGGATAGGAAGAAGAAGATTCGTCTTATTTTTGCTCATTAGCCTGTTGTTGCGTAGCCCCAATTTTTTAAGTTTTCATTTCTCTGGTAAGTTATTTTTAGTTAAAAACTAATTTGCAAAACGCTACGCTGTCCAATGGCATACTACAGGATGTACTTTGTGCATATACGCAACTACATCACTAGCTTATTTATAGCCGGTAGAGAAGTGACATGCCTGTAATCCATGGATTTATATACATATGTATTTTCAATAAATCTAATGACGAATTAAGGCATATTATGAAAATCAGTGTTTTAGTTAGTAGGAGTCTGCCTTGAAGCCCACTTATAGGTAACTCCTATCCTATTTCTACCGCCAAACAGCACGACGCGCACTGCTGTGTACTGATATGAACGGTACAGAGAGCCAGGATAATAACAGTCTGTGAGATATTTCATCAGGGCGACTATGAGTTCGTTTGCCATTTCGGTTTTATAAAAAAATATATCTTATCATTTAATTTGGGGTACATGTAACTATATCATCCCGAGGGTGTCGTAAGAGGCGACAGATCGAAACAAATCAAAAGATGGGCAGCAGCGTCTTCCTAATAACGACTAACAATAAAAACTGAGGTTGCCATCCCACTTGTCTAGCGTGGCAACTATGGGGGAGGTCAATTTTCTGCAGTGGTCTTTAATAGGCTCTAACGATAACGGCAGCTATATCATATGAAATAAATAATATGTAGTAATTTATATATTAAGTAAGTAATTATGAAGTATAAACTACACTAATTAACGATAAAACAGACAAGAGCATTACTTTGAAGTTAGTGCACAGGTGCAAAAGTGAGATTCCACTTAAGTAACCAGCAGACTGAATTCTTACTTAGAAATATCGTTCGGAGAGATAATTTGTTCATACGCTATGCACAGGTGGCGTGCTTTCTCAACATTTAAATTATATACTCATGAGATAGGACATAACATAATAAAAACACTTCTTTTTCAAAACACCATTTATTTATTTTATTTTATTCTGTGTGAGTGAAGACCTGGTAAGACATGTAGGAAATCGATGGATGCAGGTGGCTTAGGGCCGTGCTTTGTGGCGTTCCTTGGGGAGGCCTATGTCAGCAGTGGACTTGTGAAGGGCTGTAATGATGATAATGATGATGATACCCAATACATAAACAATGGTATGAACAAGTATGAGTAAACGTGGGCTTAATTATAATAGAGACGAGAGATCATGCAACTAACAAAAATTTTATAAGTTTTTTTATATGTATTTTTTGTTACCTTAGCTATAATTTTATTTTGTTAAAAACTCATATGGGTTCTGCCTGAAATAAATAAATAAAATAACATAGAGGTGGTTTGTACTAAGTTCCGAAAAGAAAAACTAACTTAAATACGAATAACTTTACTACTATACAACATTCTTAACTTCCATGATGTTTGACCTTGCTTGATGGGCGTTTTCCATTTAATTTTAACTTTTTTTTATTCTCGACAATTTGGGAAATTTACAACACCCATGATCACGGAGAGATTTGACGTTCTGATGTCATAGTTAACGAAAGTGACCTTCAACTTTTTTCAAAAAAATCCGTAAAGTTAGTTTTATTCCATGTGTATTAAATATAAAAAATCATTTTTATAAATAAATTTTATACGTGGTAGAGCCATGCTGCAACTATATCAGTAGTATAGTTGTAGCACGGATGGGTCGGCTCGACCGGGAAGGACCACGCTCTCACAGAATACTAGCGTAAAATAGTAGCTTATCACTGCTGTGTTTCTATGGTGAGTGTAGAAAACCGGAGACACTTTTTACTGAAAAACAGGCATTCCATCTTAGTCCTTACGGGTGACAACGCATCTGCATTTTGAATCGCAAACGAGGATAGATGTAGATGTCTATGGGCCACAGCAACCACTTACCTTCAGGTAGACTGTCTGCTCGTTTGTCACCCTATCCTATAAAAAAAATACAAGCATGTAGTGTAAGGACCATCTATCTTGACCTTGACGACCTGCAGAGATATGCAGGAGTCAATGGATGCATGCGACACAGAGAGGTTCTTTTTGGCAATCTAAGGAGTCATAACTTCAGTTATCGATTTGTAACCTACCACTAATGATGATTATGATGAAGAATGTCATTTTTAGACTTTTTTGTAAAACTGAGGTGACAAATGAACTTACAGTCCACCTGATGGTAAGTGGTTTCTCACCTGGAGTCAATTTCCTACAAAGAAGGCTACAAATATGTTGTCACCCTGAGGACTAAGATGGAATTCCTCCTGCTTGTAATTATACTGGCTCTCTATCTTCTTCAGACCGGAAAACAGCTATACAAATATTGCTATTTGGCGGCCGAAATATGTAAGAAGGTGGTATACCTACCCAGACGGACACCTATGTAAAAGAAGTCCTACCACGTCTATATAGTATAATGTACAATTCTCGTACATTATTAGCAAGAAAAACAAAAAATATCACCAGTTTATCACTCACAAGGAGAATATAAAATATATGACTACGACAGATAACGCGTCAGTTTACGTTACCGTATTTCAAGCATAACCCCGCCCGTCGGTTCAAGGGGGTGAAATATTTATCAGACACCCGATAACGCTCTTAAGCACTATAATCTTGTATCAAATATAGCTAAGTTTTGACTTGAACTTGCGTTATATTAAAAAGCATTGTATATTTCACATAACATACGGGAATATAAAAAATTGTGGAATAATAAATCCGTGAAAAAAATATATTCAAACAAATTTTTATCTTTTAATTATATTCTAGATACAGTAAAGATCGTCAACACGTTATGCCTACAATATAACTATACTCACATTACTACTTTTATACAATATGTAAAAGTAGTAAAGTTACGACCTAAATACGTTCCACTGCTGGCACAGGCCTCGTCTCATTTTTGAAAGGGTTTCAGGGCAAGGGGAAGTCCACCGCGCTGCCCACATGCATTTCAAATCGTTTACAAAAACGTCTTTTGTAAGTCTACACAAAAGCTTTTTCCAAGCATGCGCCAGGTCGTAAGCATTACTTGCAAGACTGCCTATACTAAACATGCTAGAGAAGCAGGAGAGTTGTAATTGCAAAGATGATACTCTGGTAAGGCGATTTATTTATGATTAATTAGCAACTTTACAGAAGTATTTAATGGAAGTTAATAATTAAAGAAAAATTATCCCGCAACAGATAGATTTAGTAGTAAAATCTCTCCCGTTTTCGATACGTACTTCAATTACAAAGTTCAAATATTATTTGAAAGTCAAAAAACTACGCCACCGCTTCAACAAGTCCCTACTTCAGAAGACCTTATGAGAAGAAGCGGCAATAAACTCTGAAGTAAATTGTTTTTTAAGCACATTAAATCTCATTATGCCGAAGGATTCTTCTTTTTTAATTAATCGTCTAATTTATTAGATTGCCTTTTACAATATTACAATAATTTATGCAAAGAAAACTTGGTTATACTAATGGAAATATTGTTTCATTATACATCAACTTGTTTTATGGAGCCTGTACTTTGAAACATCAAGTAGGATTAGATTTATAATGCCATGCGTTAATGACACATGTTTGCTAGATGCATAGATATATTTTCAAGTGTTTAAGGTGAGTGAAGTTGGAATAAGCTTCCGTATATTCTGCTCTTTGCTTAAGTTTTACATTTATCATTGCATGTAAAATCTAGTTATGCAATGAAAATAAAAACTGTGGAGTCTATGCAACTCTATGCTGTATTTGACTTACAAAGCGTGCAGTTTGTAAAGCTCTTCCGTCTTTTTGAAACTTTTATATCACGAGTACGCGAGGAGTGCGGAAATATTTTCTTGCCTTATTTAAATTCTGCTAACGGTAAACTAGCAAGGTGAATCAAAATAAGCAATTTGTTCGTATATTGCAGGAAGATAGAATTTTTGATACGTCAACTTGAAATGTCACCGGATCATGGGATAAGTCGACGCGCTGAACTCGTACATTCGCACATTGTCGTTCTTTCCCTGTCTGATCTCATCATCTCGTCTCATCATATTCATTACAATCAAAAGTGTAGAAGCATGCCTAATGGCAGGGCGCGGACCGCGAACTCGAAAGGTCGTGGGTTCGAATCCGCCATTCGACTACTGTCGTGAACCACTTCTAACACAAGCATTTTAAGCTTACCAGTGCGGCTAGCATGGGCTGGGGACAAAAAAATTATCCCCCTATTATATCCACTGACAAGGGATAAAATTATCTTGTCTTTATGTCAAAGCATGGCAAAGGGGAGAAGTATATCCCCGTTTCACATAACGAGTAGACATATATCCCCCGTCCGTAGCATGGAGCCAAACGAAAGATAAAAAATTATGTTTTTTTTGACATTTGTAAAGGACAATTTTATCCTAGTTCATTGGACGTGGGTTTAAGTTTATATTTATACAAAAATCTATCTAAGTCTCAGTCTATCTCCCATTTTATCTACGGTGGATATTATATCCACCGGTGTGCCCATGCTCGAAGGTGGATAAAACTAAGCGAGGGGATAAACATTTTCTCCTTTCCCTAGGGATAAAATTGTCTCCTGCCCATGCTAGCCCTGCAGAAGTGGTTAAAGGGAATATTAGTAATGTTTAATAGCACTACTAGTATTTTTTTTAAAGTAAAAAAAATCCATTGCAGAATATTTGCCATAGTTGTCACGCTTGGCAGGTGTATTGGCAACGGTAGTTTTTTTAGAAAATTGAGTTGCTATCAGGAAGATGCTGTTACCCATCGCATGTTTCATTTCCCTCTGTCGTCTCTTACGACACCCACGGGATGATATTATGGGATTGTGGATTCTCTTATACTGCCATTATTGTTTTACCCTGGCTAGAATGTGGTAAATCATCATTTAAAATTGTGATTATAGTTATCAGTGATACTGGTGAGAATCAAATACAGATATTTCGCGAACTAATAACAGCTAAACATTACTTTGTATAAAATCTTTGTTTAAAGGGTAAAACATAACAAAAATGGATGCATTTTATTCAATCAATCATTATATTCTTTATTGTATACTAATACGTGATATTACAATAACATGATTAAATCTTTATATATAATTCTTCTGTACGTGTGTTTGTCACTGAACTCCTTCTATACGGTTGAGCCGAAATTTTTTGTTTGTTTGTTTATGAGTGTGTCCCAAAATAAAAATAACAAACAAGATAATGACAGTTAAGGATAAGTATGATAGAGTACAACAAAGGACAGGAAGTATGAAAATGTTAGAGTACCAAGTAATAAGCTTAGAGTAGATATTTGAAAAAAAAAGCGACTAAAATTTGTGAGACTGACTCTTATTATAGTAATTTATTTATCATTAATTATAATTTTAATTATGTAGGTTGTATAATTTTAATGATGAAGAATTGGATAAGTACTTTATAAGCAAACAGCTTATAAAGTACTTATCCATTTTTTTAATAACGCCCAAGGTTGACTGTTGAAAATGCCTGATTTTGAATACATTAAGTCGTCTTTTATATACCGTTATTTATAAGCAATGCTATTATTCATCGTGATCTATCATCCAAAACTAGTAGTAATATTTCGATATTATTTTATATATATTAATAGTGTTATTATAATTTACTCTTAATCTTAATACAAAAACTCACACCAGACTGAGTCCATAAAATACTTAACTTGGAAAATCCGAAGGACAGGTTGTTTTTACCAGTTTTTACGTTTTTACATTTGTAAAATAATTTTATTTCTTTGCCATAGTAATATTAGGTATTAAAATTCGTGATGGGCACCAATTTTTTATCGATCCTTAAATTGTAAATGTGCAATATTTTTTTTTATGTTATATAATCTTTGGTGCTCAATTAGTGATGGTGTAACTTATGAACGATTTGACTTACATGAATGAAGTGCTTGCGTACTTATCCAAGTTAACTAAAACTAAATTCGCAGTTTAAACTACGTGTAAAACTGTACGTCAATCATCAAATTTATAATATCTCCATAAGTATAAGGAAGGAAAATGTTTTTATGTATACGGATTACTTGTCAAAATATGAACGTATTTAGTGTCTAAGTTTGCTCTTTAGGGGCGGCATAAACCGTCGTGTGCCGAGAGGAAAAGAAAAAGAAATACACTTTTTTATAGTATATTTTCTATATATATTTCTACGTAGTAGAGCCATGCTGCAGCTATATTATCAGCCTAATGCTGCTGTTTCGCATAGTGAGTGAAAAGAACCGGAGACTCTTTTTGCTGGAAACGAGGCATTCCATCTTAGCCCTGCTCTTCCATGCCCTGCATTATTAAACCTGTGATAGATGTAAATGTCTATGGGCCATATATTCACTTACCATCTCTGGTGGACTGTGTGCTCGTTTCTCATCCTCATTTTAAAAAAATATAAAAAAGAAAATTAATACGTATTGAAAGTCACTATTATGTTATGGCAAATATCTTTGTCCTGTCATAAAAAAAAACAGTTTTTAATCATATATTATGTTAAACGGAACATCTAAAAAGAGGAGACAACTTCGACTTTAATTTCTCTTTTAAAATTAATTATGCTGCATTATATCTACAAGGTAATTCGGGAAATTAAGCCGATTTTTATGTAATGATATATTACCTATGCTTAAAAGGTTCTACATAAATTTTATTCAAATGCAACGAAAACTTCAAACCCACGGCAGGCAGAGTAAGAAGTGCTTAGGTTACTAAGTCATTGTGTCTAAAACTAAAGTTCAGAGAATAAAATCTTTATAATCTTTAAAATATTTATAAATTTTATCTTACTTCAGACTTTCCTGGGAATATTGCAGTCTAATTTAAAATTCAAATTCTCAGTGAGAGAAGTTCTCGTTGAGAATTGTGCGGTTATTCTTCATTTTTGATTCACAGTGCTCCGAATTGAAATACAAGTGGTGCAGGTTGCAGCTACGTGTAAAGCTAGAAATGAGGGAAATAAATGCTTAATTTTGGAGTAGATGTAAAATTGGCAGCAAGGTGACTGCTTCGTTTTCTTTTTGCTACTCAAAAATATGCTCAGTCGAATATTCTTCTACTTTTATATCTCGTACTTTTAAATGTTTTTAAGCTTCATTCTGATTATGTAGATCAATAATTTCGCGGAAAGTAAATGACGTTACTTTTTACGTTGCATAACGCATTTTTATATGCTTTATTATAATAATATAAAACATTCAATAAACATAATAAGTACGTGTAACATATTATATTGAGCGTGCCCTGTATATTTATGAGTACGATAGTAACCCGGTTTGTTATTTTAAATGCTAATTTACTACATGCTCAGCGGTGAATGGTTCCCTCTCGATGATTTTGTGAGGAAACCTGCAAACCAGAGAAATTAAAAAATATATTTCGAAAATATGTTAAGTCTACTTACTCTCATTGGGGCAACGGTACCCTAAACCCCAGTTATAAATGAAGGAAGGCCTAGGCCCAGCCGTGGGAAGTAATAAGCGCTGTAGCCTTACTAACTTTACTTCACTAAGGATATAATTTTATTGAATTTCGTTTTCAATTTTAACAGCAGATTATCCACGAGCAAGGTGGTCAAGTGAACCATCGTGTGAGAAACTGAATTTCGAAGAAATTAAAATCGTTTGCCTGGACATGTGACGTTTGCAACGTGCATAAAGGCAGTGCGGCGAACTCCTTATTGCCCTAAGACCCTGTCAGTGTCTCTACATTTATTTTACTCTTAACTTTAAGCTGATATATTAAACTTTAAATATAATAGAAGAAATCAAATAAATGCCGTATCTGTTACGATGAGAGTCAATACTTATATTTTTAAGAAATCAGAGAACAAAGTTATATATACTGGAACGTAGCAAAGAGTAGTTAAATGTAATTAATACTGTTGTGAAACAGTAAAATTAAAATGTAATAACATATAATTAAGAGTGTACATTAAGAATACTAGAATTATAGAACATTTAATGTTAACTTTGTATTTGTCATGATTGCTTTAAATAATAATGTCCAGCGAATGCTCGCGATTTACCTTCTGTGGCTCAGTAAGAATATTACCGCTGTGGTAACTCAGTTGCTGAAGAACTATGCTGAGTTCCGACTCAGCATAGTTCTTCAGCACGAAACAGTAACGAAAAGGCTCCGGCCTTTTCGTTACTGGAATTTATTATGCACTTCGTTAGTTTATTCTTAAGGTTTTTTATATAAGTAGTTGTAGCAAATAATAAATTCCATCTTAGTCCTCACGGGTGATAACGCATCTGCATTTTGATTCGGAATCGAAGATAGATGTAGATGTCTATGGGCCACAGCAACCACTTACCATCAGGTGGACTGTGTGCTCGTTTGTCACCGTTATCACATTTAAAAAAAAACATGTTCTAACTTTGGTTCTTTCATTCTAAGTAACCTAAGACAAAAAATAATCTTGTGAATGAAAATGACAAACGCATAAACGCATTATAAAATATTTACGCCACTATTACTACACCCTATCATAAGTACACTGCTGTAAATAGACTTTCCCCATAATAAATTGATATTAAATACGGTCCTGAGCTAACTGCATCTATTAACTACCGTCAGGTCGTAACTCAAGATGGATTGGGGGGTCGTCCAACACGACACGGCACATATAAAATACAAACAAACATATCAGTTTCATTATAACTTTCGAAGAGTCGTTGCAACAATATACTCGTGTATTATCTGTGTAACATGTTTTATTTAAATATCTGACTAAACTTTACGAACTTGCACAGTGCACATTATCATTAACCGCAATGCAACGCCACTTTCTGAAACGCTCACAGAAAATACGGTATTGCTCTAACTACTAAAGTCTTCCCAGGGAATATAACAGCCCAATTTGAATTTCAAATTTCCACTAAGACAAGTTTCCATCGCAAAATTCTACGGTTATTCTTCATTTTCAATTCCGACGGCGCAGCGTGAGCACAAATACCGCAGGTGAGTCCTTGTGTAAAAGCTGAACATGTGGGAATGGGAATATACGGCCTGACGTTTTTGTAGTTTCAAGGCGTATTATACGTGGAAAATAAATGGCGTGTTTTGAGTACTATTTTCCAAGTTATAATATGTTATTTGAAAACCATTGGTTTTGCACGTCATCATTCTTAAGTACGCAAACATGAAACTTTTCTTAAGGTGTTTTTCTTAATCAAGCATGTAGTAAATAAGAACTCAAATATTGCAAGGAAAAAATTGACTGGTGCCGACGGGGATCGAACACGGTTCGCTCACGTAATTGAGTAATCATCCCCTAAAATACGACCGCTACCCTAAGCTAGGACTGTTCATAGAATGGTAGTAAAATATCAGTAACCGAGTTAAAAGAAACGATAAGGTTCTACATTCGATGTGTAAGTTTTTTTAATGTATGTTCACCGATTTCTTGGAACTGGCGCAACTTGGCCGGTTATTGCAAAATAACCTATATACCGGTTTATTTGCAATAACTCAACCAAGCTTCAGAATAAGTAATATAGGCAAATGGTGAAGAAAAATTAATTAAAAAAATCTTAAACACTCTGTCCTTTTTATCTTTTAAATTCAAAATGCGTGGTAATGCACTATTTTAACAGATTTTACTGCGCACGCACACGTTCGTTACATATCGTAAGGTTCGATCGGTAGGCAAACACGTTGTTGCACATAAATCATATTCAAGTTGGGATAATTTCAAATTAAAGTAGAAGCCTTATTTACTTATATTCTCAAAACTGCAATAACTTATATATTTATATATTTGAACTTGAGTTTAAAATTTGGCTACTCTTTGAAAAATAACCCTATATATATATACACACAAACTGACTTCAAAATCTGAAGAAAATAAAATATTTTTCTGATATCCGCTTCTGGAATCGGGGCTTTTACTCGTTATTCTACTTGTACATTATAACTTAGCACCAAGTTACAACTACTTTTTGAAGTCGGTTTTTACTTTTTATTAAAAGTTGAAAAAAGTTAATCAGAAAACTCAGACTTCGTGTCATTTACAATTTTCTTTTATTTCTGTTTAACTAAATTATTTTTTTTATTTAAATGTTTTGCCAAGACCAATCGAACAGCCAAAAAGGGTATGGTAGTTTCTACTATGAGTTCCATATAACACTAAAGTACACAAAAAACACACTTAGGAGTATTGCATAGATTTTATATAAGATAAGGTTCTGGTTTTATAATCTTTCCTTTAAAAGCTATTGTATTATTATAAAACAACGGACCACATTCTCCGAAAATAAGTGTGGTTTCTTTATGCTGGATAGCTCTCGCACGTTGTTCCATAACGGACGAGTAGGCTTCACTTCTCACACATTTAAGCTCTCTACTTCGTACAGATTTTTAATATTTTTATTAACAATCATACAATATCATTTATCTAGTAGCTAGTTAAAATTCAGTATATGCATTGATTTTTCGACACACACTCGTTATACGAGTATGTGACTTTTATGATTTAAAACTATTAAGGAGTTTTTAAACTTAAATATCTATTCATCTATACATCTTCTATCGATATAGAAATAAATAAAATTGAAGTGTCTGACTGTAATAAATCTGAAATAACTGCCTTTGTTTGTCTATCTGTCTGTCCGGGCTAATCTTTGGAATGGGTAATCCAATTATGATGAAAATTTACGAATAGATAACGAACAATGCTAGGTGTAATCTCGGCTATATTTTATCCAAAAAACATGCAGGATTTTGCTTGGAAATCGAAAAAGTGATAAAATAAATAGTTTTAACGATTACCTCAAAAAATAATAAAGGTATGATAAGTTTCGGACGAATTATTTTTGATTTGCAATTTCTCACGAAACTGTTTATGTTCTCTCTCAAAGTGTTTTTATTTAATTTTCTAATTTTAATACCATATTACAACAAAACTATGAATGTTAAAGTATACGGTGATAAGATCCATTTTACTTCAAATAAATAGATTTTCAATTTAAAAATAATCAAAGAAATATACAGAGCTTAAAATGATTTTTCTATAGTTTCTAAAAAGTTTTTTTTTGTTTATTAAAAGGCTAGTATGAAATATTTCACTTCAGCGTAGTTTACGTTGCGTTTCAACTTCAAGATTTCACAACATGCTTTGTAAAGTCAGTTGAACTAACACAAATATAGAACAAACGATACCACTGTATGCGTTATTTATTTAGATTTACGTAAAAGGCACTTCGCTCTCGGCGTCGTTGCCTAAATCCGTATATCAAAGAGAAAGCTCGTATGTGAGTTTACTTCTCTGTTGGGAATTTTTATTTATTATAAACTTTCATAAGTAGTTGCTATTTAATGCAGTTAGTTCAATGTTTTTGTTTTAGTCTGAACAACAGCTTTAGTAATGTTGTTATAATATTAATTCCTAATTCCATTCTAATGACGTCATTGGCGTATAATTCTCACCATTCCATAGGATAGATAATACATAAAGACAAACTATATATGTTTGAAAATGTTACATATGTGGCACCAAAAGTTCAATAATAAAAAATGGTTGCTAATCCACCTGCCAAGCCTGAAAACTATGAGAAATATCCCCCCTACGAAACAATCTTCTTCGTCATCATCTTGCTGTCAAGCAAATGCACCTGTCCTTCGTATGATGGATGACTAGACCGAGAGCCATTTTTACTAATAACGAGGCATTCCATATTAGTTCTCAGAGGTGAAAACGTATGTATATGCAATTTCATTCTTCATTGAAGTCAGATGTAGGTAGGGCTACAGGCCACATCATTCACATCATCATCATCACCATCATTACAGCCCATCACAAGTCCACTGCTGGACATAGGCCTCCCCAAAGAATGCCACAAAGCACGGTACTGAGCCACCTGCATCCATCGACTTCCTGCATGTCTTACCAGGTTGTCACTTCATCTAGTGGGGGGACGCCCTACACTTCGTTCCCCGGTACGAGGCCGCCACTCGAGAAACTTTTTTCCCCATCGGTTGTCGGTTCTTTGAGCTATATGGCCGGCCCATTGCCACTTCAGCTTACTAATCCGTTGGGCTATGTCGGTCACTCTGGTTCTACTGCGGATATCCTCATTTCTAAGTTTATCACGCAGAGAAACCCCGAGTATAGCCCTCTCCATAGCTCGCTAAGCGACCTTAAGCTTCCTCTTACAGTCAGCAGTGAAGGACCACGTATCAGTTCCATAGGTCATCACTGGCAACACGCACTAGTTGAACAATTTTATTTTGAGATTTTGAGGTATGCCTGACGAGAAGATGTGCCGTAATTTTCCGAACGCTACCCAGCCGAGTTGAATCCGTCGATTGACCTCTCGGTCGAAGTTGGACTTACCTAGTCGGACTATTTGTCCCAGGTAAACATACTCGTCAACAACTTCGAGCTTAGTGCTCCCAATAACTACCGGCATAGGTGTGACATGGACGTTATACATGATCTTCGTTTTGTCCATGTTCATCTTAAGACCTATCCGTTGGGAGACACTATTGAGGTCATTGAGCATAGTGCTTAGGTCCTCCAGCGATTCTGCCATAAGGACTATATCGTCGGCAAATCGAAGGTGAGTGATGTAATCGACGTTGATGTTAATACGGTATCCTTTCCAGTCCAGTAGCTTGAAAACGTCTTCCAATGCAGCGGTGAAGAGTTTCGGGGATATAACGTCACTATCTTACACCTCTCTTCAGTTGGATAGGTTTCGTACTCTGTTTCCGTAATCGGATAGCCATCGCAGCTACTGTAAAAACACTTCAGCACTTCGATATACCTACAGTCAACTTGGGACCGCTGAAGGGACTGCAGCACCGCCCGAATTTCGACGGAATCAAAGGCTTTCTCATAGTCCACATACGCCAGACATAGTGGCAAATTGTACTCCTCGGACTTCTGTACAATTTGCCGAAGTGTATGTATGTGGTCTATGGTGCTAAAGCCTTTTCGAAAAACCGGCTTGTTCGGGAGGCTGGAATTCGTCGAGTCTGCATGCGAGACGACTCGTAATGACTCTCGAAAACAGCACATAGACGCAGCTCAGAAGGGAAATCGGTATATAGTTCTTCAAGAGAGCGTTATCGCCTTTCTTAAAGAACAAGATCACCGCACTTCTGCTCCAAGCCTCCAGTGTAGTGCCACCATGGAGGACGGAAATAAAGAGCTTCTGAAGGACTACAAGTACCGGTTTTCCACCCGCTTTCAGAAGCTCCGCTGTAATTCCATCCTCGCTTGGGGCCTTGCCGTTTTTAAGGTGCTGGAGAGCCATTCTAATCTCGCTCAGACTGACGTCCGGAATATCATCGGAATAATGCCGGATAAGACGTGCTCTTGGATTGTTACTCACACTTGCGTGTGACTCCAACGATGATGTGTACAGCTGCTCATAGAACCTCTCAATCCACTCAAAATCTCAGGTGTCCCGGAAACGACGCTGCCACACTTGGTCTTCAGCTTCGACAGTTGGCTCTTTCTGGAAGACGGATCACTAGCAAAGCCTTTGGAGCCCTGGTTCCGCTCGATCGCTTCTCTTCCATCATTCACATATCATCAGGTATTTTGTTACTCATTTGTTTCTTTGTTACTCTTACTTACCGTGTAGTGGCGGTGTAAGAATATCGATTACCCAATAATACCACCCCGTGGGTGCCGTAGAGGCGGCAGAGGGAAGCAAATCAGGAGATAGGCAGCATCGTCTTCCTAATAACCACTTAAATTTAAAAAAAAAAACTGCGGTTGCCAATCCGCTTGCCAAGCGTGACAACTATAGTAAATATCCCCCTATGAGACAATCTGTGGGGGAGGCCTATGTTCAGCAGTAGACTTTAAAAGGTTTTAACAGTACTCTTACTTATATAAAAATAATAGACATCTGTTTTTTTTATTTACAGGTAAAATTCGTCTATCCTTCGCTCTAAATGGAAGAGGTAAATATAAAAAACACGCAAGGAAAATGTATAAATATTAAGGAAAATATAATATTTTTAAAATATCAAGCAATGTTTACTTTCCCACTGTGAATCACATTCCGTGAGAAAAATATAAGCTTCTACTGATTTTTCTACGTACTTTAAATTAGGTACGGCACTCGGGCACTTAATAAATATTTGCACTGTTACTTAGTATATTTTTTTACTTTTACCGTGTTTTATTATATTGTATTTTATTTTGGAGATCTGTTTGTTCACTTTTGGATTTTGCTTCGATATACACATTACACATGTACTTTTTTCACTAATATTTATTTTAAATTATTAATTTATTAACAATAGAAAACCGACTGCTCCGTGACGCAGTGGCTTAGGAATGAGTTACAGCTTTGAGGGCCGCAGGCTCGAATTCTGTACGGAACAAGTACTTGTATGGCCTACAAATAATTGATCCGGGTCTGGATGTTTGTCTTTGTGAATTTTATGCATATAAACTGCCCCCACGGTACAGGAGAAAATTCTAGTGTGAAGTTTACGTTTTCAAAATAAATAAGTAAGACTGGTTTCGCCTCATGCCATCATCTGCTAGTTAATTTGAAATCATATTTCTACAGCTAAGGCAAGCTTTTAAACTACTGACAGCAGAGGAAGGGATATAAAAAAAATAAACACACTAATTCATCCATCTCTGTATTTATGATAGCGTTTTATATGTTTGTTGGAATTTAATGGTGTAATATTCTCAAAGGACTAAAGGTCATAACAAAGACCAATTAGAAGGTGAGTAAAGCACGAAGAAAGCACGAAAAAGAAGCATTAGTCAAAAATTACCATTAGACATAAACTTTTCATATTTTAAAGTTATTAGCTAAGACATGATAGGACATACGGGCCGCTTATTATATTGTTGTTGAAAAAAAAAATCAGTTCAGTTTAGGATGAGGACACAGAGCGAGAATCCGAGTTGCATTTGCCTCTCCCGGTTTAATAGCTTAACTCATATTAATTTTGATTTTATTAGTAATCAACTTAAAAGCGTAACTTATGAGGATATCAGTGCAGCGCTTATTCCATACAAACGTTTTCCTTCTTTTACTTCCGTGTATAATGACACTGATAAAATCTATATCTACCACTTCCATGTTCTTGTGTTTTATTTTCCTCATGGAATGATGACGATGATATTCTTTTTCACCGTGTAGGGCGGTGTAGGGGTATTCACTACCCCACATCATCCCGTGGGTGTCGTAAGAGGCGACAGAGAGAAACAAATCAGGAGATGGGCAGCAGCTTCTTTCTAATAATGACTTAAATTAAAAAAAAACACTGTTGTTGCTTAGCGTAGCAACTATGGCAAATACCCCTATGCGGAAATCTATGGTGGAGGCCTATGTTCAGCAGTGGACTTTAATAGGCTGTAACGGTACAGTGCGGATATTTTTTTCTTCTCCAGTATGTGAATGTCTGCAAATCACAAGTCGATCGCTGTAAATGAGTCTCTCCTGTTATACTAAACATGAACCATTATTGCCATACATGTATAGGCGACCGCTGTAGATATAAAACGTCCCGCACCTTTGACGCTGGTTTCCGTCGTCGGTCTAGTTAAAATTCTAGATTAGTATCTAGAATGGTAACTAGACCGACCGACCGAGATTAGTATCTAGAATGGTAACTAGACCGACGACGGAAACCAGCGTGATATATGAGATATTTCAAGCATTTCCCATCGCCTCTTGCGACACCCACGGGATAAAGTGGGCCGCTGAATTATCTTACACGCCACGAATTAATTTACTAGAAATTAAACTTTTGGAAAAACTTGAAAAAACTAAAAATAATAAAACAGTTTCCACAAATGGCGTCTGAAGTCGGCACCAACACATAGTACATAGAAAAGCTAAAACCTATACGTAAGGCGTCATTATTTCGAAATTATTTTATTATTTTTAGTTCTTTGAAGCCTTCGACGTCAAATCCAACCTCCGTGATGCCATCAGCTATACCGCAGTCTCAACACAAACAAGGAAAAATGGATGCCTTAATTCCTAGAAAGATGTCAAAACATCAAAAGTATAAAGGAAAGTTCATTTCAGCAACTAAATTAGTATTTAATTCTTAACAGTTTATATCACGAAACGAAAATAATTTTGATGATAACTGTTCTATGACTAGGTATATTGTTAAGTTGCCGTTACTTTTATTTTTATTAAAAGCTTAACGTTAAGCTCAATGTTTTAGTGGACTAAATAATATCACAAGCTCAAGGTTATAACAAGAATGTACCTGATCTCAGTAGTAACATTTAAAACTTCCCCCATAGGGACGAAAGTTTTCTTCATAATTTCTATGGCCACTCAATTCAATAAAAAACATTCAATAAAAAAATAATCATTAAAATCCGTTCACCATTAAAGAAGATACTCGTATTGCGTAAAAAAACATACAAAATACATACTGTCGAATTGATAACGTCCTACTTTCTCCTTTGGTCTTTGGTCGGCTAAAACACCATTATAAATGAATTAAATTACTTTAATGCTATTAATGATATTAATCTTAGTACGCTAGGATTAGCAATTTGCTAATAGCTACAGTATTAATAACACCTGTTAGTAGACACGTAGATACATAGTACATTGTTCTAGGAATAGTTGAAAGACAATATAATAATATGTAAATGCAATTTGCTACAATTGCTTACAATATATTTTTAAGAGCCGTAGTAATTCAAGGGCTAAATTTTGTCCATAAATTTTCGAGGCAGGAAAACATCGTGAGGAAGCATGCATATCTGAGAAATAAAATATTTCGAGACATGAGTTCCTCATTGTTCATTGGTGTTGTCTTAAAACTTCGTATGTGCGTTGGTATCCTATAGGCAAATCAACTACAATGCTTCAATTACGATCCTTTTATGTCAATTAATGGTATTTCTCTAGTTGTAAACGAAGCATCATGTTGAGTTAAAACAGACGAAGAAAACCGCAATAATTAAGATGACCTAGATGATAATTATGCTCTAGCTAGCATCGTTTCTTTCCGAGAAAAACTCCTTAATGTTAACCGGTATCTTCTTGAAATAAGGTACAACGTCATGGTTTTATAAAAAAACTTTATTATGAAGTTATTTATATGTAAATTAAAAATTTGCATTTAATAATGGAAGTGTAACTTCAAACGCGCGTACTAATTACATAGGTAGGTACAATTTTGAAACAAAAAATGGTGATAGACGAGCATACAGTTCACTCGATGGTAAGTTTCTGGTTTTAGAATAGTATGAGCATCCTATAGACACCCATATCTATCATCACCATCATCATTACACCCTTTACAAGTGCACTGCTGAACATATGCCTCCCCCAAAGAATGCCACAAAGCACGGTTCTGAGCCACCTGCATCCATCGACTTCGGACTTCTTTTATCGGTATGAGGTTGCCACTAGAGAACCTTAAAAACCCCATATCAATGCTCGATTAAAAATCGAAATAAAAATCCGTTGCCAACCCCGAGGATTAAGATGGAATGCCTCGTTAAGGTTTCGTTAAAGGGCTCCAGTTAATGTCACTAACCATATGAAACACAGCATTATGCTGCTTCTTTATGCTGATATTCTGTGAGGGCGTGGTCCTCATTTGATCGAGATGACGTATATATGCTGCAACCATAAAAACATTTTTTACGTATAAGACGCATATTTTAATTTGTAAAATATCTTATTTAAGCATCTCAAATTTTATGTATTGACAGCATGTTATATAGGAACCTGCTTTTTATTTTCATTCATAACAACCTATCATATGGATATTCCACTGCTGAACGTAGGCCTCTCTCATAGATTGTCTCGCAGGGTGGTATTTGCCATTGTTGCCATGCTTGAAAGGCGAATTGGCAACCGTAGTTATTTTATTGTTTTGAATTGTTATCAGAAGCTGTCAATTTCCTGTTTTATTTCCCGCTGTCGTCTCTCACTTCAGGCATAAGATGATATGGAGTAGTGTACGCTCCTATGGCGCCACTACACAATGATATTTATTACAGTAATATTTAAATGGTTCGATGAAAGAAATATTCGTGCAAAAATGATTTCTTTTGTTTAAATCATGTAAAACTTCCTTAGCTTGAAGTGCCGCTTTTAGTACTTCGATTTTTAAAATTTTCAGTATCGGACCCCTATACAACGCGGCCTCGTTCCTTCAGTAAAAGGCGAGAAAGAGATGAGAGTTCGAAACAAACGACGCGTTGAATGCGTTATTTATTCAGATTTACGATCAAAAGACATTGAGCTGAGTTTCCGCTCTGCTTACAAAAGGCCGTATTTTATGAATAACGTTAAATGCCTTTTCTGTTGAGCATTGTGATTGGCTTTATGAAAACTGTACTTAGTACGTATTATTAATACTTAATTTTTTTTAAATTGAAGTGATGATGAAATGCGTACTAATAGTCCACCTGGTGGTAAATCGCTACCGCAGTCGATGGACACCTTCAGTAAACTATAAACATAAAATAGTGCAGATAAGTTATCATTTCTGAGGACTAAGATAGAATTCCTCACAGCCTGTAATTACACTGTATTACTCTATATACCCTACAGACCGTAGTGCAAGCATTTCTATTTGGTGGTTAAAATAAAGTAATAATAATGTCTTCCAGACAAAATTCCGGACGCAGTGGCTTAGCAATGATTTGCAGTGCTAAGGGCTGCGGGTTCGAATCCCGTACAGAACAAGTATTTGTATGTCCTACAAATAATTGTTCTAGGTCTGGATGTTTGTCCTTGTGAAATCTATGTATGTAAACTGTCCCCGCGATACATTAAATATATATATATATATATATATATATATATATAAAAAACGTTAAAATAAAATAATAATATTTTTATTAAATTATAAAAATATTATTATTTTATTATATATATATATATATAATATAATAATAATATTTTTATTAAATTATAAAAATATTATTATTTTATTTAAAGAAATAAGTTGTTTCTTCTCTCATACAATTTACAAAGCAATAGGTACATGTTTTAAAACATTTCTTTTAGCACGTTACGTTTAAATGGCAATGTATTTTTTATATTTTAAGACAATAAATTTGGTAAACTACATATTTTTTATTTTTCTAAAAGATGGCGTATGGTGTAAGTAGATGCTGTGACCCATAATATGTTATACATCTATTCTTGATATAAAAACAAAATGAAGATGCGTTATTACTCCTGCCATATAAAATAAAATGACTAGTTAGAAGTTAAAATGTAACACATTAAACGTCAAACATTGCAGCATTATGCTGCTAATTTACGATGATGTTCTGTGAACGTGATATTTTCCCAGATACAGCTACCACATTGACAGGATGGTTGTAACGAACGTGTTCTCAGGTTATGATACGATGTCAAAAAGTAAACTGATATGAATATTTTAAAGAACTCCTTAAGACGGTAAAGTCATACATAACGTAATTAAAAAAAGTGCAGACTACATAAAAAATTATACTGCTTAATTAAAAAGGCATAAACAGCATCGCGTAAAAGCACACTCTTTTGATAAACATCATCATAATCAGTTTATCGGAGTTGGAACGATTGTTTAATGTATTGATAAAAAATAACTTTAATTTAATGTCAGGCATTAGTTGTGTTAAAACGTGATCGTTGATCTTTAGAATCGATTATGATTTCTATAGAATAAAGAAAGAAATTGATGTAATAAGATTATCTGTTTCAAAAAATAGTTTTATCTAATAAAGAAGCGGCTTACTAAGCTAATATATATTTATATGATCGATAGGCATCGGTTCACTTTACATTACCTATTTTGAAGCGGACACGTGTACGAGGTGAAGGAGGTCGAAATAATTTATCAGCGAGGCAATAATAGATGGATATACCGCATGCCTACATATTGTACGTGAAATCTATTGAGGCTTCAATTTCAAACAGATTATATTATATATTGCAAAGTCATTCATTTAATAATGAAATATAATTTTCGACGGTAGTTACTAGCTCAAAAGTTTCACAATCTTTTTGAGAACCTTCATTTATCACAACTATGATGTTAGTGATTGTAAAAGAGGTGAGGCTTTTGTTGGACGTAGGTCGTTCAAATTATGCGCCAGCTGGTAAAAATCACTTTAGCGGATAAACATTTGTAATGGATAAACATATCCATCACATTCAGGTGGGTTGGTAAAAGCAGAGAAGATAACTTCGCACTGATACATCTAATCTCCACCACCGAGCCAAACTTAACCAAGCATTTTGTGAAATTAGGGTCAAGCGTCTTTTGATAGATTTTTCGACACTATTAATACTGATGTATTTATAATACTAGTGGTTTGGTAAAACCATTAGTCTCGCCACGTGGTGGTGGCGTAAGATAAGGCGAATCCTCTGCCCCAAATCTTCCACTGAACATCTTAGTCCATAGTGATTACGACAATAAACAAATACAAAAAACAAAAAAGAGACGCAACATCATTTCAATTCTTAATCTGGTCACTAGATACTCCAGATGTTCAGTAGATACAGTCCACCAGATTCTGGTGGGCTGTACATTTGTTTGGTTTGATACCAATATTTCTTACATTGGTGAATAACTTGGCTTAGTAAACATTGAAAAGGCATAATTTCAAACTCAAGAAATACCTGCTACTTATTAAATAAGCCGCGTGACTCACGGAATGTACTTTTTAACGTGCAATTATAATGAGGAAAGTAGTAAAAACCATTGATTGTAGTTCTTATACGAACTACACGCCAAAAGCGAAACAAAGAAAAATTTAGGTAGGTAATAAAACCCAATAATTCTACCGATCGCGTTAGATGAATAAGTTATTCTGTAATCATTTATAACACTATAATATTCAAGGCCTGTTTTTCGATACCCAACACAATTTTAGAGCATATTGCAACTAACAATAGATCTGAAAATTGTGTCGAACCATAAGAGCTATTTACGTTTTCTTTGTACTGTTCGCAAATAAATAAATACTTTTTCGATTTGAGTACTATACTGTAATCATATAATGGATCCAATTTTAGAGATTACACAGATCTTTCTTTATCTTTGTACAGAGTAAAATTGAAACCATCGCTATTCTTTTAATCTAAGAATATACTTATGATCTAAATTAAAAAAAAATGAAATGTCAAAAAAACAACATCTAACTAAACTAAAAATTACTTGATTCTTCGTCTTCTTCTTCTTCTGTCCGCAAAAATACATTGCTGAACATGGACCAACGTTGGAAAGCTTCATTAAGTGGGTCGATAACCCTTCGATATTGAAATAATATGCATCACTATTACAAATGTATAGAAAAAGTAATCAAAATATGACTTTAATCTTGTATTAGATACGTAATATATACGCCTGGTGCTCTGGTTTATGAATACAAGAACATATTATTATTATAAGTGGCTGTATTTTGTCGGATTCAGTGACACAAAGCGATGTCGCTTGAACGACGGTATCAGTTCCCTTCACATTATCTTATTTTAAGTGAAGGTTACGAAAAGGCTTCGAGTCAAAATCCACCAGACACAAGATTAGGTAAGAATTCGGGCAAATAAGTATTTTTAGACTTGTTTTAGCACTACTGTCTTAATTAAAAAGCGATTTTATATTATAAATACTCCTACACTTTTTACCCAAATTGAAATAGAAATAGAAACTTTTTTATTCAATATAGATTATAAATAATACTTATTGAAAGTCATTCTTATGTTTAATTTACCACCTTATGCTTAAATATTACTAAAATTATAGATTGTGATAGTAAGCATCATTATTGCCTGTTGTAAGCAGCCATCTCAAGTCCACAGCTGAATACAGAACCCCAAAGTGCGATCCCAACCGCTTTTTATACGTCGGAAAATCTTCATGGTCTTACTCCATCCAGCTAAAACCAAGTGGTGTTCTCTTGCATCTCCTTCCCTTCACTGTACGTCGACAGGCTGCAAAAACTGTATCGCCTACTACCCCAAAATAGTGGAGCTGAAATTTAGAACAGCCTGTATTTTGGCGGTAGTAACAGGTTGAGGTAGTGAAGCTTGAATTTTGGATCCCCTGTATCAACCGCCGCTATCGGGCATCGCCTATCGTGTCATCGGAGAGTCATTTTATCTTGTGGCGTTAATTCGTTCGAAAACGATTCCTCTCCATTGGTAATGCATTGTTCAAGCTACAATGTATGACTGAACCACAACAATATTTGAAACGAAGCTACTCGATACGTTGGGCTGTATCAGTTACTCTGCTCGTGATATCATGTGTAATATAGTCGTACTTATAGCTCACTGAGTGACTGTGAAGTTTCTGCCAAAGACAAATGCTCGCTATTTTTCTATAATTATAACTTTATTAAGGCTTAGGTATAATAGCTGGTTGTTATAGAAATAAGAACTACGATAAATCTAATAAATAAAAAAGGATTGATTCGATTACGATGAAACTTTGGTGAGACCGCGGTGGTTTCTGATAAAAAAAGAGTCGTTGCAAGCAATGTGGAGCACAGTTAGTCGTATAATAATTTAATTAGTATGATTGTGTTACCAATATAGACAGAATCTTAGGTAGAAAAGGAACCCCAGCACCATGGATAATCATGATGTTTTGCCAGAATAATTTATTGCTGTAGAATCATGAGCCTTGTAATATCTATAACTCAACGTGGTAGTAATGACCAATTTATCTTATAACTTCAGAAAAGTGGCCTTATTCCTACAGCCACCTTTTGGGCGCTGTAAATGACAAGGATAAAGTTGTGACAAAAAACTTTTTATGGAAACATTCCGAAAGTTTTATTGATAATAAATTCTGTGTTAATAAATTATAGAAAGATAATGACTGGAAGAAGTTTGTTTAACATAATTTTTACAACATCAAGAGAATAATAAACTTGCCATTAGATGCGATAAAAGAGAGCTTAGTAGAATTTACGCTGTCCAATGAGATTTGCATGATATAGGCACACAGTACTATAGGCACAACAAAAGGCACAGTAAAAATGGATCGGGTCGACCTGGGAAGGATCACGTTCGTGCAAAATACCAGACCTAAAATATCATCATTTACCATATAAGGCTGCATCACCACTTACCACCAGGTGGAATTGTGGTCAAGCACTGGCTTATAATAAGTTAAAAAAAAATCATAGACATCTATCTATCATTGACTAAAAATCAAAATGAAGATGTGTTATCATTTCTGAGGACCAAGGTAGAACTCATTATTACTAGAGAAACGAGAAACCGTTCTCAATTGTTCGATTTTCTACACTCACCATTGAAAAAACAGCAGCATAAGCTGCTATTTAACGTTGATATTCTGGTAAGACATATATGAAATTGGTGGGTGCAAGTGACTAAGGACCATTTCTTAGCGGAGGCCAATGTTCAGCAGTGAACTTATTAAAGGCTGTAATGATGAAAATGATTCTATCAGAGTCTGCTCTTTCATAAGTCGGTCAATCAAACCTTACAGCAGCAGAAAAAGATTGTGATTTTACGTCAATCTCTATTACTTTTTCTCTGCTTATGTTTATCCCTTTCAATAAGTGTTACATCCAGACTCAACCAAGATCCATCACAATTATTTTTAGGCCATAAATATTCCTCAAAAGTCACTGAAAAGTGACTCATGCGCTAATTAACCATTAAATTAGTACGAAATTTGGTCGAATCACATTCGTTTATTTTGTTAGCGTGTAGACTTATATTTTACAACTTTTTACCACGAACAACACCTCGTATACAGGAGTATATACTAAACAGGTGTTTTGTATGAAGTATCGCTAGGTTGTTTCACTGATTAGTATTGTCTTGTTCAGTAAAGGTATAGTTATAAGGAATGATAATTATAGGCTAAATGATGAGAAATTGCGTCGTGTGATATACATATCCATAAATTTTAAATATGTATCGTTACCTCTGCTTGATTTCATTATTGTGCCATCAGTGATGGCAAATGTGGTGACTTAATAAATTCCATGAATATAGGTGACCTCGTGGACTGTTTTTAAATGAATAATAATGTACAAAAGAACTACATCATCCTTGTAACCAAAAGTAATGACCTTTTGCATTAAGGACTATTTATATTTCATGTAAGAACATGCTCGTAAAATGCCAGTACAAATGATGTATACGCCCCAGACCTGGTTTTGAATTATAAAGGCCCACTTCCGTCGTTGGTAGTCATCAATCAAAAGCAACTTGACAATCTGTCAGTTCATTCAAATGCTTGGGGACGATTTACATTAAAATATGCTCGTATGTTTTCTTCTGTACCCAAGATTAACTTTTAGATGGGGCGAAGAGATCGTTTTCATATCTAATTTTACGTAGTATGAACACCAATTTAGATTTATAAAACAAGTTATATTCTGAACCATTTTACGGATTTTATCGCGTTTAACTTTAGCATATATTTTATACCCGCAACTCGTTCTGGAAAGCACTCGAAACATCCCTATTAAAATACTATAAAATCTATGAAACTACACTAGTAAACCAAATTACTTAAATAGAATCAGGCGTTATATTGCGTAAATCTATATACTACTAACATATCTACTATATTTAAGATGTGAAACTAGATAGGATCTGCGTGAAAAACTAAAATGGTGTTTATTAGAATCCAATCTTCAATTAAATCGGTAAGCCATCGTAAGGTCTATTTCTACTAATGATTATTCGTTTAGCGGTTTAAGATTATTTTTTAAATAAAAGTACTAAATGAACTGACAGTCCGCCTAATCGTTAGTAGCTATTGCAGCCCGTGGATACCTCCAACTAACTTCAAACAAAGAAGGCGATATGTATTTCCTACTGGGTGAGAAAGGCGTTGGAAGTGGTGGTATTGGGAAGGATTTAGAGATGGAGTAATGGAATGAAGCTGCTTTTGAAACTAATTTATGCACACTATTTTATTTTTCACACGTATCTTAGCTAATTTCCAAGCATTTCAAAACCTAATTAATTAAGAAATTTTGCAATGTCTATGGCAATGTATTCTATCCCCACTGTATCAATTTACATCTGGAATACACGGAATAGCTATAACTTCATCTATCGGAGATCATGAGTACTATCAGGTATTTATTTATTTATTTAAACTTTTATGATAAAAAATAAAATCGTACATACGGCGGATTTAATGCCTTAAGGCATTCTCTCCCAGTCAACCATTAGGCTAAGCAGAGATAAACTTATGCTATCAGGTATTAAATATAGTCGCCTTTATGACACCCAGGGGACGATATGAAGTGACGGATTCTCCTAAATCATCATTGCACTGCCGCCCACTTGACATTAATAATAACTATATCCCGCAAGAAGGAATGCCACAAAGCGCGGTCCTGAGTCACTGGCATCAATCGACTTCCTGCAACTTTTAACAGGTTGCCACTCCATACATCGCTTACCGTTACGAGGCTGCTACTCAAGAACCTTTCTTAACCATCGGATATTGATTATCCGACCTATATTTTACCCATTGCCACCTCAGCTTACTAATCCGTTAGGCTATGTTAGTTACTTTGATTCCTATCACACAGAGAAACTTCGAGCTCAGCCCTCTCCTTAAATTGCTGAGTGACCTTGAGCTTTCTCATACGGTCAGCAGTGAAGGACCACGTCTCAGATCCATAAGTCATCACTGGCAGCAAATACTGCTGGTACAATCTTGTTTCCAAGTTTTAATATATAACTGACGAGATGTGTCGTTATCTTGTGAAGGCTACACATCCGAGTTGGATCCTTCAATTAACCTCTCAGTCGAAGTTTGACTTACCTAGTCGGATACATAGTCGGACAATTGAATGTCAACAACTACGAGCATAGTGCTCCTACCAACTACCGGCATAAGGTTGATCTGGAGAAATGACTTTTGTCTTGTCTATGTTCATTTTAAAACACAGTTGAAGACGCTATTGAGGTCGTTGAGCATAGTGCTTTGGCCCTCCAGCGATTTTATCATAATGAATATAACTTCAACAAATCGAAGATGAGTGACCAATTCTTCATTGACGCTGATTCCGTATTCTTTCCAGTCCACTAGCTTAAATAGGTCTTCCAATGCAGAGGTGAAGTTTCGGAGATATAACGTCACCCTTTCTTACACCTCTCTGCAATTGGATAGGTTTCGTAATAATAATAATAGTGTATTTCTTGTACAATTTCATAAACAAATAAAATGTACGTAATAATTATCACTACAAACATAATAGTTAAAAATGTTTTAAAAAAACCGACCAACTTTTTCATAGCTTTATTATAAGTTTTGAAAATTTAAGTAAGATTGGTTGCTAACCAACTTTAAATCTTTATAGATCCTAAATGGTCATTCCAAATAAAAATGATTTGAGGAACCTAAAGATAATTTTCAAATTCCTATTCAATGATACCCCACTTGACATAGTTCGTCGACTTTAATTTTTTTTTTTCACAATATTTCGTCTGGTTATAGCCATATTGAATTTTGATTACTGTCATGTCTTTAGTAATACTGACAAGATTAACACAAATCGATTGACGTAAGAATCATTAAAATTGGCCCACGCATTTGGTCTCTAGAGCGTCACAAAAGAACAAACATACATACATATATAAGCTGATAAACACATTACAATCCTTTGCGTCACGCAGTCGGGTAAAAAGAAGCTTATGATATATTCACTTGAGTTTTATACACGATCCAAATGTTTAATATTATAATCGGCTCGACTTCGACTTTAATAAAAATACTTTATCATAAACATAATAACCGAACACAATATATATATATGAATTTGTCATAATACAGGGTACACAAAACGTGTTTTATCTTATAAACATATCATTGTGTTTCGTTCTTTACAAAGGCAATTTTAGAGATGGAAGTTTAGAACAAACGGTGCCATTGACTACGATGTTTGCGCAGATTTACGGATAAATGACACTTCCCTGAAGTTTCGGCGTCACCTACAAAGACCGTATTTCACGAGTTGTTTCGTTTTATATAATTGTACATTACGAATTCGATTTTGTCAGGATCTAATAAAGGTTTGAGGGGTTAAGGAAGAATCAGCATTAAAGAAAGATTTTAGTTCGCAGGCTTATAGAAAATGATTTTTTATAGAAATAAGGGTGACAATCAAGCACACAGTTCACCTCATAGTGGATGCTGTGGACTTTAGCCACCGATATCTTTCAATAATCAGATGCATTGTTATCCTTGAGTACGATATGATGGAATGCTTCGTCAACACTAAAAAAGTTCCCCGGTTGTCGTCACTAATCACACGATACAAAGTAGCGTTCTGCTGCTATTTTCACGCTGGTATTTTGCGCGATTCCTTACCCGGTTGAGTACAACCATTCATGCTGTATCCATAAATACACTGCTGAATTTACAACTCTGAGCTTACCAACACAGATGCTGTAGCTCTGTGCTTACACAGCTATGACGATGATGGTTAACATACTTTATAAATACAAAACTAATAAGTCTATGGGCGCACTCAAAGTAATTTAATTATTATATTAGTTTTAACAATAGCCAATAGGTACTTCTAATAATAATGAACGTGTGTGTTTTTCCCTCTTTCTCACATCCCCCTCTCTGTGTGCGTATGTGCATGTGTACGTGTGCATATTTGTATGTGTATGCAACCACACACACATGCACACGCGCGCACATAATAACTCATGGAACGATATGTGAACGTAACCGTGACGCGATTTTTCCCAGTGATGCATGTGGTTATGTGCGACTGCCGCTGCATCGGAGGCCAAATAGAAGAATCGCGCAAGCCGCGGTTGCCTTCCTCCTCTATGGTCGCAAAAGCGTGGTGAGAGCAAGCGCGTGTGCTATACTTGACACAATTAGAGGCTCAATTAATAATCAATCCATCAAGCTAATAGAAATAGCGCTTGTTTCTGCCTTACTTGTGATCATCTCTCGCCAAGTTTGCGGGCACCAATCCACACAATCCATATAAAATAACAGTTCCCTACCACCGCGGGCACGAGCGAATATCACTTCGTCAGCACGTATGAGGCTGCTTAGCCTCAAAATAGTAATATAGTGAATAATCATTACTTCCTTTTATTTAGTGAATAATTAGTTAAAACTAAGCTTGAGTTATATCAGCTACATTGGCACTGAAAATGGCTGTGATATCAGTTCAAAAGTAGAACGAAATCGCAATTGTCACAAATATTACCCTGCGATTTATTTAGCGTCGTATTGTTTCAAGACTTGAACATGCTCACACAGTAAAGGCAGCAAGAATAACTTAATAGTCACGCAATAACACTACGGTTGAGTAAACTTCGAATGCATTTAGGGCCTTTTTAACATTGAAAGTAAACCTCTAATATTTATTTAATGGCGCTTACTTAAATAGATTTAAGGAAAATTTACATTTAAATAAAAGGGCACGTTCAGCAAATACGTTAAAAAGTTTCAGGATAATAGGTGCTGTTATAGTAATTATGAATATATGAATTTCATAAATCCGATGTTTGGCGGAATATTCATGAAATTAGTTTTTTTTTCAATTTTTACTGACTGGTAGACGAGTGTAACTGTTATGTAATGATATCCAAATAAATTCAACAGATTAATTAACGGGGATAAGCTTTAAATGTGAGTAATACCTGGTATTGTAATTGTTCCTATTTACGGGAGTGGCAAAAAGATGGAGTAAGGAAGAGCTGTGTATATCGTATATTAAAACATTATTAAAGATCATTCATTCTTTAATTAGAAGGGAAACTCTAAGGCTCCGAAAAAATATTTTAGATACCTAGGGTTCGAAATTAAACGTATCAATAAACTATTGAATATAGAATAAAATAGAATAATAATCTTAATGGACTTTGAAACTTAAACGTACGTCACGAATTAGACATTCATTTAACTGATTTATACGTGGTAGAGCCACGCTGCAGCACGAATGAGTCGGCTCGACCGGGGCAGTACTAAGCGCTAACAGAATACCAGCGTAAAATAGCAAATTTTATAGTTTCGTATGGTGGGTGTAGAGAACCGGAGATCCTTTTTACGGGAAACAAGGCATTCCATCTAAGTCCTCAAGGGTGACGCAACTGTATTTTGACTCTAAATCGAGGATAAAGAGGAGCTCTATAGGCCACAGCATCTACTTACCATCAGGTGGACTGTGTACTAGCTTTTCACCCTTATTTTATAACAAAAACAGGTGGTAAAATTAAAAATTTTGTACAACCGATTTCAATAAAAATAAAATGAGAACATCATCAATGTAGTCGAAGTCAATTAAATACGCATTATTAAGGATAACTCGTAAACTACTGATCAGATCTTGATCAAATTTATATGGGACTACAAGAGAAACTTCAACTTTCAAATAAAAAATCAAAATCGGTTCACCTAGAAAAAAGTTCTGAGGTAACATACATAAAAATACAGTGGAATGAGAACCTCTTCCTTTTTTTGAAGTCGGTTGAAAACTGAACCATTACAATATCTTCATTCGACAGTTAATTAAAAAAAAACGACTTTAAAAAAAGAAAGAATAATCTAATTTCCTGATTATTCTTTATTTTTTTAATAATCTAATTGCATGACATATAGTATCGAAAAATTAAAGAATTTTGTAGCTTTTATGTGGAAATAATTATTTTGTTATTGAAGTCAGTTTAACTTTTTTTTTATAAGTTTAATTATTTTACCCTTTTCAGTGGACTAATATATTTATCTATTCATAACAGGCAATAAAACTCCACTGCTGAACATAGACCTCTTGAGATTGACTCATAGGGAGGATATTAACATAGTTGCCACGATTGGCAGGTGGGCTGGAAACGACAGTTTTTTATTATTTTGAGTTGTTATTTAGGAGTGAACTAATGACGATGACGGCTCCGTGACGCAGTGGCTTAGCAATGAGTTGTAGCGCTGGGGGCCGCGGGTTCGAATCCCCCCGCACGGAACAAATATTTGTATGGCCTACAAATAATTATTCCGGGTCTGGATGTTTGTTCTTGTGCAATTTATGTTTGTAAACTGCCTCCAAGATACAGGCGAAAATCCTAGTGTGGGAGTAACGTTTTTAAAAAGAAAAAAAAGAACTAATTAATAAATATTACAAATTTAAGGCGGCAACTAGAATGTCGTCGAAATAGTTGTTTATCTTCTTATTTTGCTACCCTTAGGGTTGATTTTTAAATTATATATCTCCGAAGTTAACCTATTTAATAAAAGAAGAAACATTAAAATCGGTTTAACTGTATCCGAGAAAGAAGTACTTAAACAAATAGAAATAAAAAACATACGCGTCGAATATAGAACCTTATCGTTTTTATAATTCGATTAAAACGGTAAGATAATGAAATAACGTATATTAATAACGTATATAACTTATAGTTTGTTTAACCATTAACGGTGCATAACTTTGCATGCCAAGCAATAATTTTTAAGGCTTTCTTATCCGCAATGAAACAATACAGAATTTTACTCGATAATTACTGGCACCAAGACTGTAAACTTTATTTTTAAAAAAAAGCATGTCTTTGTCAAATTTAAAAAATATTACGTATTAATAATAAAAATAAAAGTAATAAAGAATAAACGAACTTACCAAAGTGACGTTCTATCATTCTATCACAATTATACGCGAAAACAACTACTCCTCAAATTTCGAAGAATGAAGCGTGATGAATAATTTTTTTTTTTTTGTTAGTAATAAAATAGACAGTGACGTGAAAGAAAAAATAAGGATTATAGCAGCGCTATCGACTTTGTTCCTTATTCGGAGATAGAAAATTCACTAGAGATAAAAAATAAACTCGGCTACAATTAAACGGACCATAAACAAAATGCCGAAATTTACAAAGTGTGTGTATACGATATGTAAAAAAAATCCAATCAAAAGGTTATATAAATCCGTATTTAAATTACATTACTAAAAAAATGTTTTTTTTTACTACACTTTTCTTCAAATTTTCAATTCTTTGATTTTTGATTTCGCAACACCGTCGTCGGTGCCAGTGTCTTTGAATGTACCAGTGTCGGCAACGTCAAAGGTTCGACAACTGTAACACCGCGCGCGCTCAAAAGCAATGCCGCGGCACTTGTAAGCGCGATCAAAAGAACCGCCGGCATAATATAAGTCGGCACGGAACACTCTTAGCAACATTTTCTCTGCAGCGAACCATTTTTGTTTGATCTGGAAATTCGCACTTATTAAAATTTCATATTTTAAAAACGTAACGTTAGTTAGAAAATTTAAGTGAACACCACAAATTAAATAATACTGGTCATTTTACAGATTTTGTCGCGTTTAATCTATTTATTTATATTTATTTTCCCGTAGTTTTGTTTCTTTCAGTTCCCCGTGAACATAGGTGCGGCAAAGTACTCAAAACGTTGGGAATATAAAAAGGTGGCTAAACGCAATAAAATCCGTAAAATTGGACGAGTAAAAAATGTTGTAGTATATTAAATAACGATATTGTGATAACAATTGAATACACTATATATATGTAGTAAGACCACAGAAAACAGTAGCGTATACGAAAAAATATCTACTAAGGTAATATCTCCAGCAGACTCCAGCAGACTTTGACTTTAGATGATCCACTTCAATAATTGGCTAGCTATGTACATAAGAGCGACCCCACGTTTGGTTGTTCATAATGTTCTTGTTCTCTAACCATGGATGTCACAGCTGATTACTTTCATGAAATATTAATAAATACGATATTAAAAACGAAATCAAGGTACGTATTGACTCTTAAAGAATAATAATCTGCGTGGTACTTCAGACTTGGGAGAAGTTAGAATTAGATTTAGCTAGAGAAACAAAGGAAGGTTATATCGCAGATAAACAACTGTACAAAAGCTAAATAAACGCTGGACAAACGAGTATGCGCCACCTAATGGTAAGTGGCTACCACCGCCCATTAACAACTGCGACACCAGGGAAATTGCAGGTGCGTTGCCGGCCTTTGGAAAATAGTATAGGCTCTATAGTTTGGTTCAAACAGTAAAGTACTTATTAAGTTTCTCTTGCTATTCTTTGCAGTAAAATAAAAAACGAAACACTTGGTTAATTGTGAAGGAATTGACTCTTTGTATTAATTGTTGTTTTCAGGTTGACTTTTGTCGAACAGTCCATCGTCGAACACAATTATTCCTTTACTGGTGTTGATGAATTTATTTTTTCGATTTTAATTGTAGAAATAAAGGCAATCCGTTTTATTTTAGCTTTAAAAACCGCTATCAATATAAACAATTTTCTATAGAAAGATTTAAATTGATTTTAAACTTTTCTAATATATGTGCTTACACTCGCACTGAATACGGTGACTTTGGACACAAAGATTTGAAATGAACACGTGTGAATATCGACATTAATAGGTGTTGTAAATTGCTCCATTTTGTTGCGTTCAGTGCGCAGTGATATCGAATATGGGGACAGATAGCAATTTATTTAACTTGACGTTATTTCTGTAATGCTCAACGTGTGCAGGGAATAATTTAACCAGCGAAAAGTTATGGTTGTATTGGTATAGTGTGTGTGATTTTGAACTATGTGAAATTATAAATTTGACGTTAAGGACGAAGTTTAGTTAGCGCACTATAGTTTTTAATGGTTTTAACATTAAGGAACTTGCAATAGGGAGGGTTTGTCGTAATCCCCACACTTGGCAGGTCGTATGGCTATCGCAATAACAGATGTCTCGCAAATTGAACGCTGTTCTCCTTTGTCCAAGTACTTTTTCTCGAGATAGCTACAACGCCAGCCGGAAGCTATAAAATCGTTCTGGCATTTCCTATAATCACTTCTTTCGACACCTACGGCACGATATGTGGTGAGAGATTTTCTTACGCCACCACGATGCCAAGATTCACAAACTTACTTAGATTTTTTTTGTTAAATTTTGTATATCTAGACTTTTGCCACTCAATCATTTAATTATTGTTTATAGAATATGGATGACAAACGAGCACACAGTCCACCCAATGGTAAGCGAATATTGTGGACCATAGACATCTACATTTATCATCAATTAAGAATCAAAATTCTAATGCGTTGCCACCCCTGAGTTCCAAGATAGAATGTCTCGTTTGCAGTAAAAATGGTCTCTGTACACTCACCACACGAAACACAACATCACTAAGCCGCCATTCCACGCTGGTATTCTATGAGAGCGTGGTCCTTCCCCGTTCGGGCTAGCCCATTCGTGCTACAACCATAATATAGCTGTAGCGTGGTTCTACCACGTATAAACACATTTACCATATTGACACGCTTCAGACAGGTTAGTAACCGCAGTTTTTTTTATTATTTTGTGTTGTTAAGGGAAGATGCTGCTGCATATCCCCTTTTTCATTTCCCCCTATCGCATCATACGATAGACACGTGTATCAGGTAGTGGATTCTTTTACGTAGCGACTACACGGTGGTGGTGGCCACCAATATCCTCCCTATGAGGCATTTTATGGGGAGGCTCATATTGGCCTTTAGACAGGCTGTAATAAATTGTTGAATAAAAATCATTTATGTATATGGATTTAGTTTAATTTAAATTCAGCAATGAGTTGATCATTTCCTGGAATAGATCTTAGGATATATTATAATATATATGTAGACATTGATATAAACAAAAGAACTTATACAGTTCTTGTTTTAATCAATGGATACAAATATTTATTGGTAGTATTTACTTACCATCAGATTGACTATATTATGCTCTTTTGTCACCCCTCATCATCATCACAGCCCTTCACAAGTCCTGTGCTGGATATTGACCTACCCTAAGATACATCACAAAACATAATCCTGATCCACCTGCAACCATTGGATTCCTGCATGTCTTACCAGGTCTTCACTGCTTCTGGTGGGATCACCCAACACTGCGCTTGCCAGTACGAGGCTGCCACTCGAGAACCTGTCGTCTCTATCGCTTTTCGGTTCTTCTATATTGACGGGCTATTGCCACTTCAGCTTACTGATCAGTTGAGCTATGTTGGTATACTGTGGTCCCACTGCGGATATCATTATAACAAATTCTATCATGCAGAGAAACTCCGAGCATAGCCCTATACATAGCTTGCGGAGCGACTTTAAACTTCCTGAAAATTAATAGTTGCTGATATTCCATTTATTTAATCGATATTCTACAAATCCTTATATAATTATTAAAAATTCCTAATAGGAATGTAACTATTCCTTACATCATTTTATTAAAAATAATAGCAATATTTTCTTCCACAAATTGGAAGGAAAATGCTGTATGTGTCATAAAAATATTTTTTATCATTGGTTATTAAAGACCCGTGTAATAAATCACATTGTCATCATATTTCTCATTCTTTATATTATTTAGATATATGTTTATTTTATAATACATATCTAAAACATAATAATTTACAATATATATTATAGTAAAAGAGAAATTAAAAACTAAATTTATTATACAGTACTATTTTCCGCGGTATAATTCCAAGAACGCTGGCTGAGTTTTCTCGTTGAATGGCTATTATACTTGGCCTTTGTGCGAGAAAAGAACCAGCCCTTTTGTCTGCAGCAACGACGATTGGTCGATACAGTTTCTATAGAAATTTCAGCATCCATGGACACCACGGACCGATAACCTTTACATAATTTTTATTTTTTAATCTATAAATAATGTGCAACCATTGGGGGAAGGGGAGGGGGATATTTTGTTCTACATTTACTAACTCCATTTGATTAAATAATAAAAGATTATAATAAATCGTTACTTTCGGGAAGGATATATTTTGATTGATTTGGTAACACAATGTGATATCGCACGAACCCTTAATATAGTTTACATTGTCTTGTTACTAGCCAAGGTTATGAATACGGCTAAAAGGGTACCAATAATTTAACCGATAGACGGTTACGCAAGACTTGAGCATACATATCATAACGTGGCTTTGATAAACATTGCTCAGCCCTATTGCTTAATTTGCAGAATCATATTCGTGCGTGTAATGTATCGTTTTCGTTTATTATATTATACGGTACTATTGAGTAAGAACATTATAATTTATATATAATGAATGTAAAGTAAATGGGGCTTTTCAATCTAATGTGTGAAATCAGAATGTTTGCAAAAGGCACATATGGCGGATCACAATGCTGTGTTAGTCCCTACCTTAATGTATAGTAATGAAAGTTGGGTGGGGCAGAAGAAGTATGAGAGTAAAACTAATGCTGCAGAAAGAGATGTTGTATGTAAGCGATCATTAAGAAGTATGTTAGTGGTGCCTCTGAATGTAAGGGTGAGACATTGAGTGATAAGGGAAAAGGTTTGTTCTCGATTTTCAGTCTTATTATTACTACATTACTACTTTTCATTTTAGTGTTCTTAATGACTTGCGTTCAAAACGTGTATGGCGACTTTTCCTTTTTTAAATGGAGAGATGCCTACGTCTATTCTGGGGTAAGAACCTCGCGACGACTAAACCTCATGGTGTTTCACCTTCGCCGCATATAGGCCACTGGAAAATTTTCACACACAGCCAAGGCCTATCAGTGTCAACCACTCATTGGAAGCCTTTCCACGAGAGAGGACAACTCCTCCCCCTATTATTCTTCTTATGCAGAAGACCTGTTGTTCTTTCCTACACGGCCTCCGTCTGCCCCTTATCTTTGGCTCCGCCGCCGGCTAATTTATGACACAGTCCAATACCAACAATACCTGAGACTCAGCTGGCTCCTTGGCGCACCTCCCGCCAAAGCTCATCAACACGAATCAAACATAGCAGGCTCGAAGTAAAAGATTCCTCTTTGTTCATCGTGGGTGAACAAGCCACAGCTACTTATAAGCACCCACGCCCTTTGTCTTTTAGCCTTCTGCAGATGCAGAGGTGCCTGTGGTTACGATGGTGAATGTGTCGGTGTTGACAACCGCGGCGTGGGGTTTTAGTCGGTAGAAGTGCGGCATAACCTTTTCGTTACCCCCGCACCGTAGGTGCACATGAGGGTTTCCCCACGATAAACGACAAGGCGAGAACCCCTTAAGAGCAGATAATCCATTTGGAGAAGCTGGAGGGGTTAAATTGCCTTCCAACTGATATTTAATCCTTTACTTCGGGTCTTAAGAGGTAGCGCATAGTAATTCAGCGAGCTATTTAGAAAAAGGATATTGCTCGGAAATTCTCTGCATGATAATAAGTAACGAAGATATCCGTACAAAGATTAACTATATAGCGATAGACCATTGGGTCAGAAACTTAAGTGTTAATGGACTGGCCAGTCTCTGAGATACGGTGATAATTCCGATACCATCTGAACTATATCAATAATCTCTTTTTGTTTTGTATAAACCGTAACTCTAAGAAATCATTAAAAATCGTAATATAAATCAAATCTTAAATATAAGAAATCATTAACCGTAACTCTAGTTGAGACTTAAACTCAGAATCTCGGCGTAGTACTCGTAGCAAGGCATTTTGCCCGCGAGACTATGCAGATGTCAGCAAGGTTTAAAAGTGGATAACGTTTGATGGTATTTATTCATTTACGGTTATTTATTTGGTAAAAACGTATATAATTTGCAAATATATAGCGGTAAAAATTGATTGTAAAATGATTATTGTTTTAAGTCGCTTGGGACCAATTAAGTCATAATTGGCTACTTTTTACTTCATTTACTTAATATTCTTTTACGTATCATTGCCGTCATAGCTCAAGGACTTAGATCAGGCACTCCCCTTAAACTCTTTGGAAATAGGTGCCCCAAATAATATAATTTAGCCGGGAAGCCGATCTGCCTAGCATGGGCTTAAACGATATTGTTTTACCGACATTTTAGGTCCTAAAGTGTCAGCATAATATATAGTCATATCATGGATACCTTAAGGCATCTGCCAAAGTCAACATAGCGGAAATTATCGATTGTTGGTTCTGAACTCTGAATATAAAGCAAGTATTGAATGAATCAAAATCATTTCCCAATCGCGTGTATTAACCCAATAACATTATCGATTAGATACAAGAAACTGAAAAGTTAAATTTAGTTTGTACACTAACAGCATTGACTGTGAAAATACTACTCTATATCATCTCGTGGGAATCGTAACAGGCGGCAGAGGAAAATGAAGAAGGAGAGGGGTAGCAGCATCCTCCTTATAACTACGAGGGTGGATTGAAAAGTACTCGGCCTAACCAAGAAAATAAGCACATACTAAATCAGTAATATTTTATTTTTCTACATAATCACCATCAAGTTCAATACACTTTTGCCACCTCCCTTCCAAGCATTTAGACCGTTGAAAAAATGATTCTTCCTTAGAGTCAAAATATGCGTCTACAGCTGCTTTGACCTCGTCGTTTGTCGAAAATCTTTGACCTCCCAAGTGCTTTTTAGGTTAGGAACAGAAAGAAGTCTGATGGTGCCAGATCAGGTGAATACGGCGGATGCGGTAACAGTTCAAAGCCACAGTTGTGAATTTCAGCCATTGACTGTACTGACGTGTGAACACGGGCGTTATCTTGATGAAACAGGACTTTTCTTCTGAGCATTCCTCGACGTTTTTCTTTATTTCCTCTCGTAAACGACGTAGTAAGGTGCAGTAGTAATCAGAGTTTATAGTCTGACCCTTTCAAGATAATCAATCATAATCACACCTTTCGAGTCCCAGAATACTGAAGCCATCACCTTATTTGCCGACAAAATCGACTTAGCCTTTTTAGGGGTGGTGAACCAGGTCTTCTCCACTGTTTTGATTGTTGTTTTGTTTCCGGTGTACAGTAATGAACCCATGTTTCGTCCATAGTAACAAAACGATTCAAAAATCATCTGCATCGACTTCAAATAACTCCAAACAGTCGCGTGAAATAGTCAATCGCGTCCTTTTTGTTCAACTGAAAGCAGTCGCGGAACCCACCTGCAGACACCTTGTGGAAACCCAACTGTTGACAATGATGTTTTGAGTTCGTTCATAAGAGATGCCTATAATCTCGGCTATCTCTCTAATTTTTAATCTGCGGTCTCCCATTATTAAATCAAGTACTTTTTAATATTTTCGTCAGTAGTTGACGTCGAAGGCCTTCAAAGCGGGGTTCATCTTTCACACTCTCTACCACGCTTAAATTCTGCTATCCATTTTTGACGGATGAATATGACAGAGCACAATCGCCTAATGTACTGACCATGTCATCATGGATGGCTTTTGATGATAGCCCTTCTTATGGAGGTACTTAATGACGGCACGCTGCTCGATTTGCTCCATTCGCGGAAATTATGTCCGATTACTTTGTTAATAAATTTATAAAATCACAACTAATTATCGCACACGTTTCGAACTTCACACAATGAACTAGTCTGAACTGAACTAAATAATGTGGGTAGATTTGATTTTAGAATTGAATGGATCTGTGTTAGGCCGAGTACTTTTCAATCCACCCTCGTATCTACAAGGGAAACCCACTTTCAACGGCGGCTTTTTGATAAACTTTAATGTATGATGACCCAAATATCTGTCACTAGTCGAATGTCTGGCACCGCATTTAATTTTGTTTAAAAATGAATATACCAGTGAAGGAATGCCTAAGGGTTCAGTGGAGAGCGTTAAGCGTGAAATACAAACACTCTCTTTAATGACAGTGTCTTGAGTACCGACCGCTGAAATTGTATTCCAAACGCGCCTTTGCATAACTTCAGATATAAAAATGGCCAACAACAAATTGAAAACTAAAAAAAATTTTAATTAATTCCGACCCGTGTTATTCATTATTAATATACTTTGAATACTTTTAAACATTTCCGTGTAGCCAGTTATCACAGAATTTTATTTAATAAATCTTAAATTTTCAGCGTAGTCGAGATATTTTTCACGATAAGACTGGCTTTTCTTTTAATATACGTGAAAAAACCTGTATTCTAAATCCTTCTCTATTGAGGCTGTTCGGCTTTGAAACTTTTTACTGTTTCATATAAGACGTGCGCAATCTCTTGAATAATTTAAAAAACTTGTCAAAGCGCTCTTCTTTCCTCACTAAATTGTCATCCCTTTATCTCTTTATATCTCTAACTAAACTTACGTCTTTTATTAAAAATTACTTCCTTTTTTTCCTTGCGCCATGGCTTTTATTTTACTGGTAGTTATCTACTATGTTTTTTATTGATCATATATTTATATAAATCGTGTAGTGGCAGTGTAAGAATATCCACTAGCCCAAACCGTGGGTGTCGTAAAAGGCGACAGTTAGTTTATTTATTAATAAGAAATATTAAAATAAAGGTGGACTCTTTATTGCCTCACTGTCCCGTCTTATCGGACCTAATAGATCAACGGGTTTACGTGCTTTCCGAGGCACGAGCGTAAAACACCGTCAATTTTATGACTACACTACTTTTGAAAATTTCTTGAATGAAAAACCCAATACCTAGCTCATTTTGGTTCGACCTGGGCTTCAAACGCAAGACTACATTATCAACAGTCGTGCTTAGAACCACTAGACTATTGAGACAGCTAGTTAGGGGAGGTGTTTCTCTGTTTGCAATGCCTTTTCTTAAATAAAAAGCACAATTTACTTTCCTCTAAGTAACATGAAAATTACGACCACTTTTCACAGATTTATTAAAAGTCATTATTTTCTCAGTAACCTTCAATATATTAAGCTCAATACCCAAAAATAAAAACGCATGATTATTGTGATATTTCATCCAAACGACTTTCATTTTTATCCCATAATCCTACTTAAAGTATTATAAACGTGAAAGTTTGTGAGGATGTATGGATGTATGGATGTTTGTTACTCTTCCACGCAAAAACTACTGAATTTATTTTAATGAAACTTTACAATAATATAGCTCATACATCAGAACAATACATAGGCTATAATTAATAAAGATATTTTGTAAATTGGTCAAAATATAACGATAAGTGTTATAAGTAAGTCGGAAAAAATCCGTGCGGTGCACAAGCTGTAAGACTTACACAAATATAATGCATGGTGGAATTGTTTCTCCTAAATAGTTCAACAAAAAAGTCCGCGACAGTATATATCTATATTTTATGTGTAAGCCGTTATTACCAAAATAGTGAATCATAAATACAATAAAATTTTATACTTTATTTCCAACGCACATTTTGCAGTAACAAATGGATTTTATCAAAATAAATACTTTAATCGCTTTTGATGTTCAAATTAGATGAACTTTGTCTTTTAAACTACCTACGTAATTTGGTCAAATATTTTAAAAGTAACGACGATATAAAATTGTGCGGTCCGGTGCGCGCATGGCGGTCAGGCGTACTGCGGGCGAGGTGGGGGGAAACATCGCTCATCGCCGCGTGAGCAAATGTTACGCTTAAACCGCTGAACCGATTTAGATGAAATTAGATATCGAGATAGTTTAAGTCCCGGGGAAGGAAATAGGTTAGTTTTGATCACGGAAATCATCCCTAAAGAGGGTGATGGAATGTACTATGAAAGTGCGATTATTGATGGATCACCTATGTTTTAAAGTATAATATCTACGCGGGCGAAGTCGCGGCCAAAAGCAAGAAGCTTCATATAATATAACACAATGTTCGCTTGATATTAAATTTCATGAAACTCGATCTTTAATCCGATCCAAAAGTTAATCTCGGCGAATGGAAGACATTAAAGCATATTTTCATGTAAATCGTCCCTCAACCTTTTGAATGAAATGACAAGTTGTCAAGTTACTGTGATTGATAACCACCGCTGATGTAAGTGGGCCTTTATAATTTGAAACCATGACGAGGGCGTATTTGTCTGACTTTTTGTTTTTGAAGTTATACTTCTTTCGGCGCGTTTGAGAAAAATGATGAGAGTAATTTTTTTACGATGCGCGCGCACACCGAAACCTAAAAGCGACAACTTCAGTTGGTAATTGTCTGTCAACTGTCTAGTTAGTTATTCAAATATATTTGAATCTATAAAACGTGTTTTATTTTTGTTATTTTTGTTTTATTACACTAAAGAAGTATAACTTCTTAAGTGCGTAAAAGTACACACACACGTTTTTTTAAAGAAATTTAGACATAAATCTATATAAATATTTGACTCTTTGTAGGAAAAAAAGTTACGTTAGATAAAGTGTTGCTTCTAAATTTTCGGTGCCTCATTTTTGAGAGGGTCGATATAGGACATGAAAAAGTTCCGCTTTAATTTTTATGCCTCCTGATTGTCGTACTTTTTTCTTTTTTTCGTATTTATTAAGATATCTTTCTCTACTGCCATGTACGTTGTTGAACGTCGTTTAAAGTTTAATAAATAAAACTAATTATACAATTTTTATCACGTTTTTTTAACTAGTTATTACTTCCCGATGTTTCGAATGCTTTCCAGTAACCATGGTAACGACCAACTAAATGTCAATGTTCTGATAGCATAGCTAATCCGAGAAAATAATAATTATCACCTTTAATAAAAAAATTTTATCGGCCTCTTGTTTAGTCTGATCTGAATCCTGACATCTGGACTAAACTATTGATCGATGCTAAAACAGTGTCTTGCTGTACTATCTTTAAATATGGATTTAATTTTATTAATTATACGATCCCAATAAGATTGTGGAACCAGCCATCTTTTCCATTGAATTTAGTGTTTCTTGCTCTGAGGAAATTAGTTTTTTTTATATTTCAATAGCCTCACTAATTATCATTATTAGGAATCGTAATTCTTTTGTGGGGATTCGTGGCATATCGAATCTCAAGTAATGATAGGGGCATTGCGTGAACTCGTTTTCTACTGCAGACTTTCCAAAGCGTCTCTGAATAAAATAAGCTATATGTTGTAAAGATCTCCATTCGGAACGCAACCAGAGGTCCATCGCATTGCTCTAATAGATGATGCTATGGCGAAGATTAAGCTAATAGATGAAATGCTTCTCAGCCTGTGTTAAAGCCTTTTAGCCTTCTAACCAAACCACAGCAATGAGTGGACTGCTGCTTATAGGTAGAAGGAGATACAAAGGTATTGTTAATACAGACGGACAACATTATGTATTATATAAATAAAAATACGTCGACATACTATGCATTTGAACCAAACAGTTTGTTTCGTCGTGTTCATCGCATCTGTTTTTCAATCCGATTGCAATGCGAGTGTTTTCAAGGCAAATGTTAATAGTTTTTTGTTAAGCTAAGTCAGTTTGCTATTATATATTCGACGTCATCTCCACTTACCATCAGGTAGAATAGTAATCAAACACTAGCTTATAAAATAATGTGTGATTATGAACGGCACGTATTATGGTATGGTCGAATTGTAATCACTCTGCGCTAAATATTTGGTGAGTTACTTATTTTATTGCTGAAAAGGATTTACTGCGTAACCATGAAAGCAAGTTGAACATCCGCTTTTAAACTATTATTATTTTTAAGAAGATTATCTTAATGCATTTTACAGACGTTATATATTACGACTTTTAATACATTTTATTTGAAATTAAAACAATTAGAAGGCGAAACTGGTCATGGTGTTAATTTCACAAATAAAAATATGTGTGGTGTGTATTTTGCATCAAATGAAAATGAAATTTCTCCATGAGACAACAATCGCAAGTATTTAAATTAAAACAAAGGGAAATTATAAGTAGTGAACGAGTATATAATATAGAAACAGAAGTAAAAAGATATTTAAATAATAACTCCCTCACTTAAAGAGAGAATGCTTGAAAGGCTGAAAAATAATGACTGTTGTGTTTTATTTTATTATTTTAATACGCGTGGAAAAACGTTTAGCGCAATTACGAACAGGGACGTTGAACCTAGTTGAAATTCCTCTCCCACCAAATTCATTTAATGTCCGCATTTCTACGGTACCTTCATTATTTCCTTCATTTTATCTTTCCTTCCGCCACTTTGATCGCTAAAACCTTCCAGTTTCGGCCTTAATTTTATATTTTAGCCTGAGATAAATCTTGAAGAAATGTGTCTTTTAAATGGTCTATTGCTCTATTGGTTAATCAAAATCATAGAATTAGACGAAATTTGACGTGCGGGCCAATAATGTTATTGACATAATACGAGTATAAATGTAGAAATAAATATTACTTAGCCTCTTTACATTATGAAGTCATTTGTTTAAGGTTTATGATCTGTAAGATTTTTCCCTTACATAGCAAACTCATTTTCATTCGTTATATATTCATAAAGTTGAACACGCATGTTGCACGTCAGATACCGAGAATAAAGATAATGAATTACATATTTATTTCTAACCACCGTGAAAGTTTAATAAAAGAACAGTGTTCTCATAAATCGTATGTAGTTACTATAATTTTGTAAAATTATTTTGTATTTAACATAAGCTATCGATACGCAAAAGCTTTATAGCAGCGTATTAAATCACGGAGAGAATAACACAGTCTCGTTTGTTCCAAGTATGATTAATGAGCGTAACATACGACATACTTTGTCTTGTTCCTCCTATAAATCTTAAAAAGACATTTTTATGTCATCGAATGTTCAGTGATTGTGAAAAATATTTAGTTGCTAATTGAATCATTTCATGTATTAGGATTTCCTTTGATAAGGGTGTAGGAAACATTTTGAAAGCGTGATTAAATGTGGGGAGGCAACTGTATTAATTGAACTGGAACCTCTGAAAGAAAAGGAAGGAGGTAGGGAGATAAGAATGGATAAATTAACGAAAGAATTGAAAAGCATGAAAGCAGGTTAGGCAGCTGGGTATGACAGAGTATAATAAGAAATTCTTAGGGCTGGAGAGCGAGCGGTGGTAAGTCTTCTGTACACTTTCATTAATTTATATTGAGAAAGGCCACAGAAGGTCAAGTAAGATGAAAGTGATCGTCTTTAAAACAGAAGAATAAAAAAACGTAAAATGATATATGAAATAAGAATGGAAGAGAAGTTGGTTGAGTAAGTGTATGAGGTGTGTATTTAGGCTCTGTGTTTAGCAAAAATGGTAGACATGAGTTTCATGTCTACCATTTTATATTAAGAATATATTATTTAAGGATAGATAAGACAAAATACATTAAAAAAGAGAATGCAGGACACAAAGTGAATGGGAATGTTTAATTTATTCAAAATGTGTCAAAAAAGCACATATTATGGCAATTCCCAATGTTGTGTTAGTCTCTACGATAGTGCGTGGCAGTAAAAATTCGGCATTGCAAAAGAAGCATGAGAATAAAATAAATGCTGAACCAATGCTGTCATTAAGAAATATGTGAGGTGTGATTCAGAATGATAGGGTGAGAAATTGTGCTATAAGAGAAAACGTGTTTGCAATATGATATTGTGATTAGGAATAATTTATTTATTTATTTATTCACAAACATCTTAAAAGCTTACGGAAGTATTCATCGAAAATGCTTAAAATATTAGGTTAAGTACACATACATAACAATATTTCATTAAAATTATTAATTTTCACAAGCACCATTAAGTATAATAATCAAGTTGAATTTATATTACATTATTTATATCAATTAATTGAATAAAATAAAAATATTACTATGTACTTAGATGTCAATAAAATTAATGTCAAATCTAGATCTTAGAAATACAGTAGCAATAATAGCAAATTGAAATGACACATATCCTGTTATCAAAGTCAAGAGAGAGTCGACTTTACTCTCAATACATTTACGGAAATATGATGTAAGTACACAAATATAAAAGTAGTTTTAAAAAATAAGTGATATACATTTTGTAAATACTAGGAACAAACAGAAGCTAGTACTACCAGTTACTCGACTCCACCGAGTCAGTAATTCATTCTTGGGGCCATGTATGCTTTTACAACAAAATCCTAGAAAATATACAAAATATGGCCACTCAAAGTTAAAAACTTTATTAAACAACTTTGTATAAAAATGGTTAATATAATATTAAGTAATGGAGAACTGTCAGAAATAATAAAATTAAAATACTTAAAAAAAATTGAATTAATGTCATCATCATTATGGAAGTAATGCTTCGGGGCTTTGGAAAAGGAAGAATAAAGAATGAAAGAGTGATAAAGCAAATTTATGCTGCAGAAGTGGGTGGCACAGTCTCCATGGGAAACTCCAGACGGAAGATTATCGACCAAATGGGTGATATATTGAATTTGTGCTAAATTAAGTGTACTTACCTTTAACTGACGAGTATGTATGCGTGAATTGAAAGAAATGGGAGAGGTGTGTCAGAAACGTACTAAATAAAATTCAGGGTTCACTACCTACCCATCTAGGTGACAGGTGTTAGGGTTATATATGTATAAGTGTGTATGTTTTATAGTATTCAATTGTTTTATTACAAGTGTAATGTTATTTTATGTTGAGTTATGTTTAAAATAGCCGAATAAAATTAATGAAAAGGGGGATATTAAATTTAAGCTCAATTTATATAATGTGAAAGATTATGTACGGCGTGGAGGAGCAGTTTTTACTAATCACTTACATATTTATTCATCAGCATTATCATCATTACAGCCCATCACAAATCTACTGCTAAACATAGGCCCTCCCGCCTTCAAGGAATGCCACAAAGTACAGTCGTGATCCACCTGCATCCATCGACTTCCTGCATGTCTTACCAGGCTTATACGTGGTAGAGCCATGCTGCAGCTATATTACGTTTGTAGTAGGAATAGGTCGACTTGACCGGGGAAAGACCACACTCTAACAGAACACTAGCGTAAAATAGCAGCTTAATGTTGTTGTGTTTCGTATGGTGAGTGTAGAGATTCGTAGGCCCTTTTTACTGTAAACGAGGCATTCCATCTTTGTCCTCAGGGGTGAGAACGCATCTGCATTTTTAATCTTAGTCGAGAATAGATGTAGTTGTCTACGGGCTTCAGCATCCACTTACCATCAGGTGGACTGTGTGCACGATTGTCACCCTAATTTTAGAAAAAAAAGCTCGTTACTCTTACTTACATAAGTGGGGGTACACCCGACACTTCACTAACCGGTACAAGGCTGCCACTCGAGAAAATTTCTTCCCCATCGGTTGTTTTTTCTTCTAGCGAAATGGCGAGCCTATTGCCACTTAAACTTACTGATCCATTGCGCTATGTTGACTTCTCTGGTTCTACTGCTATCCATATTACGAAGTCTATTACGCGATCTTTATTTATTACAAGCGAATAAATAATAAAAAGAAAACATTCGCATCAACTTCGAAACTTTTTTAACGTAATAATTCATTCGTTCATTATCTATGCCGTTATTTTTGTAAAGGTTACTTTGCTCTAGCCTTTACTGCTGAATATTTATTTATCGTTCCTATGATTGATGAATACTGCAAAAGTAATAGCCAATATTCACCTCAGATCAGAATATTGTATCGTTATACGAAATGGAATATCTTATGAAATGCTTTTTAAGTATTATATACAAGCTTTATACTAATGTTTTATTACCTTGTGATGGCGGTGTAAGAAAATTCAACACTTCATTTCGTACAAAATCTGACTTCCGCCAAGTTTAAAGACTTTATTAAACAAAGATTGTAAAAAATATAATTATAATATTAAGGAATTTATGGATGAAAATAACCCCTGGGAATAAGATGATCGCTACCATGCCATGCTAATTTATTGTGTGTTGTTAATTATTTATTGTTCTTTATAAAAAATAAAAGTCCCTGTGGATTTCTTGCTGGTTCTTCCCAGGAAGGAGGTATTTTCAGAACCAATGTTAAATTAAACATAAGTGTTACTATCAATAAGTATTATTTATAATATATATTGAATAATAAGTTTCTATTCCATTCCTGTAGATGTCGTAAGAGTCAACAAATGCTAAAAGGATAAAATGGCTTCCGACAGACGGTGGTGTAACCATCTCTTTTACACAGGATATGAAATAACCAGACTAGCAACGGAGAGCAGCGACAAAGGAGCGAGACGATTGGTTCTATGTTTGTCAATCCACCGTGGTAGCTCAGATGGTTAGCGCTCGCTGTAAATTTAACAGTACGCGGGCAACCCGGGTTCGATCCCCGCCGACACCAATGAAATTGTTAATTGCAATTTTACTTGTGTTAATTGAAACCTGCATATCTGAGAAATAAGAAAAAAATTTCGCAGACATGTGAAGTTCGCCAACACGCACTGGGGCAGCGCGGCGGACTTTGCCTTGGTCTAAAACCCCCTTAAAAATGAGAGGAGGCCTGTGCCCAGCAGTGGGACGTATATAGGCTGTAACTTTAAACTTTTGCCAATCCACATACCAAGGGTTGGTCCAGCATTGGCCTTTTACCTTCTATTGAGAAATAAGATACAGAACTATGTATCTAATTTTTAATAGTCCAAAATTGAAAACCCAGTTTTTTAAAGGGACTTTAGGGACCGATAAAGAAAATAACTTTAATAAGTGGTAGTACTCTTTTTTGGAAGTTCATTTGGGTTAGTAACACCGAATTTAGCTATTTCCGTCGCCGAGCGGCGGTGCACGCACTGCCGTGTTCCGGTCTGAGGAGTTTAGAAATCAAACATATTTACAGGTTGTGAGGAATTTCATCTTAGTTGTCAAAGGTGACATCGTATGATGTAGCCTTCTTTATTTGAGGTTAGTTGCAGGTGTCTATGGCTTGCAGTACTACTTACCATCAGATGGGTACTAAATTCATTTGTCAATTAAATAATTATTTTATAAAATGTAATCAGAGTACTTGGCAACTTAGTCATGGATTGGCCCGAATTCCAGTCGAAGCCAACATTTAGGTATGCCAAAACACAAACAGTTAGTTTTCAAATTGTGTTGTGATATATCCCTATATTTCTGACACTATATCCTAGCTTAGCTCATTCTGGTCATATCGTATTACCGTTACATCGGGCACTGGTAGATTAAACCTATTTTTAGTTTTTTACAAATTAATTAAGCAATAAAAAACTGTTTAATTATTATTTGTTTTGAAAAACAAATACTCACATTTATCATAACACAAGTAAGGTAATATTTTCCTGCATTGGTTAGCTTAAATTTAAATGGTCTCGGAAGCTTACATATTCTTTTTCAAGTTTGCATATTCAATATACCATTTTCCTCGACAGATACTGCTGTCAGATTTTCAACTGCTAATTTTGCAGAGCAGTCTACTACGAATACACCTTTATTACCTAATGATATCCAGGTGGAATTATCTCCCTACGGAAGCGTATAGTACACTGGGTTGCCTAAATTAGGTTGTATAACTTTAGTTTATATTAATTTCTTGATTGGATGATAATTATGTAATTGATTAATTGTATTAATTTAGTAGATATGAGCCGTGGTAACTCAGAGGCTTAAGCGCTATCTGTAAATTTCACAGTACGCGAGCAACCCGGGTTCGATCCCTGCCGGCACCAATGAAATTGTTAATTGCAATTTTAAGTGCTGATTTATCACGTGCTTGGCGGTGATGGAAAACATCGTGAGGAAACCTGCATGTCTAAGAAATATGAGAAATTTTTTTTCTACGATATGTGAAGTTCGCCAACACACATTGGGGCAGCGCGGCGGACACTTCCAAGCTCTAAAACCCTCTCAGAAATGAGAGGAGGCCTGTGCCCAGCTGTGGGACGTATATAGGCTGTAACTTTTAGTAGAAATAATCTGCATATCGGATTCTTGTGTTTGTCTAGTGCTTGACTGCTATTCCACCTGATGCTATATGGTGATGTAGCCGTAGATAAAAACGCACTGACTTAACAAAAACCTAGTCACTCTTACCTTGTAGACACCCAAAGTTTTTCTTTATATTACTATATTTCCTTATGTGAAACGTACTACCTTTACTATGTGGACTATCAATTCTACTACTATACCCAAAACACGAAACACACATAGAAAACCCATTCGTTTTTTGTGTCGTGTTATAAAAGGTAATACTGTATTGTTGTATGGGTGGTTGAACAGATGGTGGAAAACTCAACTACACATAGTGGCGACTATGGCGAAATATAAGAAATGATGCAGTGTGTATTGATAGAAGAGCCAATGATGACAAAAATCTTGTTTTAAGGAAACATAATTCCTGCGAATATTTGATACATCCACAGATATCTTTGTATGACAAGCCCAATGGTTAAAAATTTATTTAAAAAAATGCGTAAATTAATTACTGAAAATGGAAAAAATTTACACCCTACGAGTATGTCACTTCTACAACTAAGACGAATCTAACGACACCCCATATGTTAAAATCCATCAAGATAGTTTACAAAACGTGCCAAATAAATAGACATACATACTCGTATATACGTACACTCGAAAAATATTACCCTCCTTCTGGGGTAGTCAGGTAAAAATCGAAAATCGAAAAGTTATATCTATATATATATATATACAAAAATCTATTGCTATCCGTTAGTTTCGCTAAAACTCGAAACTGGCTCGACCGGTTCTGATGATTTTTTTTGTGTGTATTTGAGAGGGTGGCACTGTTGTCGAGATCCAGAAATAACCCGTGTGAAGCCGGGGCGGATTGCTAGTAATATATAAAAAAAAAACAAGTAAGACATTTCAGAGAAATAGGTGTAGATTAAAAAATAGAAAAAACATTTTACAAGTTACCATGCAATATAAACCATGATAGGTACATAATCTCTCACTCTCTTGGTTGATCGATGAGATTCACTAACGACATAGCGATGTAAGCATTTTTTTAATCGATTTTGCGAAGTTTTTATTAATAAAATTAAATGCTGCATGAGCCAACAAAGCAATTTCAGTGTGAATTCGACAATTAGGAATATAAAAATTATTTTTCATGATTATATTATTTAGGGGCGAATCAGTAGTGCAGTAGTTAATCCAAACGTTTATCGCTGTGAAACTACGCTATTGTATGTAGTAAGAGATCACGGCATCGCCTTTTTTACTTTTTACTCTTATTATTGAGTTATCAGTATGTTATTAGGTAGTTGTCATTAAGAAGACGCTGCAATCCATCTCCTGGTTTGTTTCCTCTGTCACCTCTTATAACACCCACGGGACGATATGGGATAATGGATATTCTTATACAGCCATTACTCGGTCTACATGGTTTTTTTATACATTTGACATGTTTTATTAACTCTTAATAAACGTAATTATTACTTCGTTTTAATTTAAATATGTATATCTTGCTTTTAATTTATTTTATAGAAATAAGTGTGTCAAACAAGCATATACATAGACCACTAGATGGTTTGTGATCCATGGGCACCGGAGTTTAACAATTAAAGTAATAATTTCGGGTAAAAGTTTTATTAAAAAATATTTATTTCATCTTCAAGCTGATATCGGTATTGAACTTGTAAATATTACGTAGTCGATTTCACATTGTCTACAACGATATCTGATAATGATTTAACACCGATATGGGCAAAAGCGTAAACCCGATGTAGCGCTATCGGGAGTCATCTATTTCCGGGTTCTTAACTTGGGGGTAAATACAGCCATGATGGTAGTATTATGACTATCAAGCAGGGGGAAAATTAACAAGGAAAATAATATTATTTATAATTTTCATGTCGTTTACTCCGTTCTACTGAGGATATCATTTTTAAGTCTATCACGCAGGGAAACCCCGAGCATAGCCCTCTACATAGCTCGCTGAGCAACCTTGAGATTCTTCATAGCAAGGCGACCGGATTAGTAATCTGAAATGGCAAAGGGCCGACCATATAGCTCGAAAAACCGACAACTGATGAGAAATAAAGGTTCTCGAGTGGCAGCCTCGTACCAGTAGGCGAAGTAGATCGCCCCCTACTAGATGGAGTGAAGACCTGGTAAGGTATGCAGGAAGTCAATGGATGCAGGTGGCTCGGGACCGTGCTTTGTGGCATTCCTTGGGGAGGCCTATTCAGTAGTTGTAGAAGTTGTTCAGCAGTGGACTTGTTTAGGGCTGTAATGATGATGACAATTTATATAAAAATATCTTAATTTTTATGTGGTAGAGCCACACTGCAACTAAATTATGGTTGTAGCACGAATATGTCGGCTCGACCGTAGAAAGACCACGGTATCACAGAATAACAGTATGCTGAGTGTAGACAACCGGAGACCCTTTTCACTGGAAACGAGGCATTTCATCTTTGTCCGCATCTGTATTATGATTATGATTCTTAATCGAGGATAGATGAAGATGTTTACGGGCCACAGCATTCACTTACCTTCAGGAGGACTGTTTCCTCAATTGTCACTCTTATTCTATAAAAAAAGTTGTTTTGGCACAAAGTTAGCCTGGCAGCTAAGCGCATAGCTTGTCCTGTCTAGTTTAACGTATAATTTATTTATGTGGGATTCTCAGAAGAGCAAGCTGTATTTGAGTACCGTTGACTTTTACTATTAAGCTTTTTGTAAGTCAAACCGATAGGCAGATATATAGAGGATGTGTTTAACTTCAACTAAGAATTTGACCCTTTTTCTGAACCATCTAGCTCGTTCGGATGTAGGATATCAAGATCAGAGATCTATAGCATAACTTCGGAAGTTTATTGTTGACTATAGTCTCCCTTATTAGGATTTATTGTTGATCGAAAGATTAAATTACCAAATTTTAACTTTTAATAAAAAATAAATCTGAATTTAGTAACTAAAATTTAAATACCAAAAATAAAAAAGTTATTCCCAACCTTTTGAAGTCGGTGTAATTTTTTATTTATTTATTGGTGAGACAACACTTACTTAGTTATTAAAATTAACAACTAAAAAATTAAATAACAAATTTATTCATTTATTGGGTCAGACAAAGCTAACACATGGTGTATTCAAGAATTGAATATCCTTCAGAAACTATTATGTGGAAATTATTTAATGACATCTCGTTTTTGAAGAAAGATCTTACTTTATATTAAAATGTATTTTTTTCCATTTGGGTTTCCTTAGGAATACTTCAGGTAACAACGAGAACGTCATGATTTCTTATATTTACGCGAACACTACACGTTTAAATAAAACTAGTTTTACGGATTTTATCGCGTATATTAACTTATTTTATATTCCCGACGTTTCGAGTACTTTACAGCACCCATGGTCACGCGGGGGACCGAGGTGTGTGACGTCCCAACGTCATAGTTAACCACGGCTACCTCCAGATTAAAATTTATTAATTTTTGTTCCGATCTACGCAGTATGAACTTACAGTATCTTGAAGTTTTGCAGTTGTATGCTTGGGTTGGGATTTAATTTTATTAATAATGGGATCCCAAGTAGATGGTATCACCCAGCCATCTTCTCTATTGAAATTAGGATGTTTTTGATTTCAATAGCCTCGCGAATCATCGGTGTTCTTTAGCGAGGATTTGCGGTCTATCAAATCTAATGTATATAATACATCAAGAAATTTCGTCTATGTTACGTCGAAATTGGACAATGAAACTATGGTCAGTTTTGATGTGCAGTCTCTGTTCACATGCTTACCTGTTGAAGACTGCATCTCGATTTTTACTAGCAGGCTGGAGGAAAACAACATGCCCATAGAATATGCAGTATTACTCAGACACTGCCTTACATCTGGCTACCTATTGTGGAAGGAAGAGTTCTACAAGCAAGTAGGTGGTGTGACGATGGGCTCACCTGTATCTCCCATTGTCGCCGATATATTCATGGAAGACATTGAGGAGAAAGCCCTGCTTACTTCTCCTTTAAATCAAGATTCTACAAGCGGTACGTAGACGACACTTTCACAATTCTACATACCTTTAGATAAAGTAACTGCATTTTAGACCATCTTAACTCCATAAATTCTAAAATTCAGTTCACAATGGAGTTAGAGGCAAACAGTTCTTTAGCTTTTCTAGATGTGTTAGTAATTCGAAATCCTGATAACACCTTGAGCCATACTGTGTATAAAAACAGACCCATACAGATAGATATTTAAATGGTGATTCTCACCACCATCCTTCAAAGTTAGCTACCGTGGGTAAATCTTTGTTTCAGAGAGCACGAGGGATCTGTGACAATAAAACACCTGGCCGCCGAGCTCCAACACGTCAAGCAAGTTTTGCACGACAAGCTTGGGTCCCGCGCCTACGTCACAGTGAACGAGTGAAGCCGGCCACAGTCGAGCGAGTGCCTGCTGTACTGCCATATGTCAGAGGTGTTACTGACAAGATTGGCTACATCCTGAAGCGTGCTTCCATTAAAACATACTTCAAGCTGCCGACGAAGATTAGTCAGTTTTACCATCAGTCAAGTGTAATGTCCCTCTGCAAGATGCAGGAGTGTACAAGCTTGATTGTGAATGTGGTCTCTCTTATATAGGACAAACTAAAAGATCCATAAAAACCCGCGTTAAAGAACGCAGAGCTGATGTGAAGAATCGACGCTCCGGGAAGTCCGCAGTCTACATTAGATTTGATAGACCACAAATCCCCGCTAAAGAACACTGATTCCTTCCAAGGATGATTCGCGAGGCTATTAAAATCGAAAAAACATCCTAATTTCAATAGAGAAGATGGCTGGGTGCTATCATCTGCTTGGGATCCCATAATTAATAAAATTAAATTCCAACCCAAGCATACAACTGCAAGACTTCAAGATACTGTGAGTTCATACTGCGTAGATCGGAACAAAAACTAATAGTTTTTAATCTGGAGGTAGCCGTGGTTAACTCTGACATTAGGACGTCATACACCTCAGTCCCCCGCGTGACCATGGGTGCTGTAAAGTACTCGAAACGTCGGGAATATAAAATAAGTTAATATACGCGATAAAATCCGTAAAACTAGTTTTATTTAAACTAGAACGTCGTACAAATAGTTAAATTATTCTACCTTTAGAAGAAATACCTCTTCAAATTTTTATTTGAGCTCCGCATGAAACTAATTTCAACTACTAACTATAACTACTACTAACTATACTTAGGTATAGTCTCATGCTAGAGCGAGTACAGAATAAATTTATTAGATATTTATATATGCGTTATTATGGTGTATACTCATTTTATCCTTTAATGTATCCAACTTTGTTTATCCTAGGTATGGTAAGATATAATGAACTAAATGTTAGAAAGGAACTTGCGCTCACGCAAGCTCCGTTCTGATGTATTTTTAAAATACTCCGAGGAAAATTGCATAATGCTGAAATGACTGGTTTCTGATGATGTTTGTGCTGTTAGCCTTTTGGCTTTTAAAGCTTCATCGGGATCAGGGCTATAAAAAAGGGGGAGGGAGGCCTAAAATCGATAATCTTGGGGGAGTAGGATAATATTCCGTTCACTTCAGTGATCACGTTAACATTCTTCAACTGTAGAGGTGAGGTGGGCCGATAGGGCGCTAATCGCTTCATGGGCCTCCTCTGGCGAGTCTATCTTGACGAGGATTTTGTCCAAGTGCTGGGAGGTAGTAGACTCAAGTTTGACCTCGAGCTTACGCCAGTCCACGATGGTTTTGGTCTGATGGACCTCACCTGCGAGCTGGCCCAGCTGCATTAGGACTGGTCTATGGTCCGAGCCAAGTTCTAATATTGTTGCAATCGATGATATCGACAAGCGGACGTCTTTGAGTATAGCTACGTCAAGGACGTCCGTTTGGTGACTGGTTGCGAATGGGTAGCGAGTTGGAGTCTCAGGCGCAATAACATCGAAGTTTAGTCGCTCCGTGAGATCGAACAAAACCATACCATTGGGATTGCTTGTACGCGAATTCCAGGAAGAGTGCTTACTGTTGAAATCTCCAGCTATTATAACACTGGGGCCTAGATTGAGTAATTCTACAAAGTCTGATTCAACTATGCGATTGAGTGGCGGTAGATATGCCGATACGATGGTGAGTGGCGGATGGCCAGAAAGAGCTACCTTACATATAGAGGCTTCCATGTTGGTTAACGAGAGGCGTCGGTCGGTACGCAGTGCAAGGACTTTTTGTAGTAGATCAAGGTGCCGCCTATAGGGCTAGTCAACCTATCATTTCTAACTATGGTGTAATTTGCGATCTTAGGGTCGCGATGGCTAGGCTTCAAGAAGGTCTCTTGCACCAGCATGACGTCTACATCGTGATAACGCAGGAAGATCTCGTCTTTTTTATCTCTAAGGCAGTTCGCGTTAAAGAACGCGACAGTTAGATAGCGTGGTTTAGTTCTACCTAAAGATTGTACTGCCATTTTGATTTTTAATTGAGGAATTTAGGCGCACTGGAAAGACCAGATTGTGTCGATTAGCCCTATGTGCTCAATTGTGGCGTTGAGCTTATCCTGTGGGGTAGTGGCTCAGCGTAGTTTGCGTGCCAAAGAGGATAATTCAGCAACGTTAATGTTGCTGATGAAGCCGCAGACTAGAGAGAAGTCAGCGACCGTGAGGCGACGAGTGCCGGCAACTTCACCCAAGCGTTGGGTTTTGGAGCGGATGGCGCGGGAGGGATAGCACCTTGCTCGGCCGCCCGGCGACTGGGGCGGCTTTGTTCGAAAGCGGGCACCGAAGACGGTGAGAGTTTGGGGGTAGGCAGCCGAGAGCGTGACAAACTGGCTTGACCCGCGCGTCCGGGACGGCTTTTACCTCCGCGCTGCTTCCTGCGCGGCGCTTTGGAGCACCCGCGATAGTTCGCTGTATGTCCCTCTTCGCGGCAATTGACGCAGCTTGGGGGTTCAACCGTCTCGGGCTTGCGGGGGCAGTTAGTGGTGCCGTGGTCACCTAGGCACTTGACGCACCTAGGCCTGGCGTAGCAATTTTTGGACGAGTGACCGTATAATTGGCATCGGTGGCACTGGCCAACGATGCACCTATGTCGGGGGGCTTCAACTATAATCCCCGTTAGGTTGCAGATGCGCCGAACGTTAAAAATCTCCTTGCCTTCCGGAGACAGGTCCAGGATGACAAGGCACAGATCTAAAAATCGTTTCTAGTCGGTCTGGTGGTGCATTCTATGCACCTCCCGGACCGGGAGATTTTGACCTTTGAGGTCTTTTAGGACGTGTTCCGTTTCGAGCTCTTTGGGGAACCCGCAGACGACTACGCGAAGGTTGCGTATCTCTGGGAGCGCGTAGGTATGAAAACGTATTTGCTGGTTGCGCAGGTGATTTGTAACACTGCGGAATTCCTCGATCGAGTTAACGAACATTCTGATGCCCTGACCGGCGTTTTGCACCTTAGGGCAGTAGATTTTTTGGATTCCAACCAGTATGATAGGTTGCTCCATTTAGATTTATCTTGTATGATGATGGGCGGCGGCGGCTTTTCCCTACGTTCAGCAGGGGACCCATTAGCTGCGGGCTTGGCCGCAGGCTTAGGGGGTTGAGCGCGCGCCGCGGGGGCAGGTTTTTTTGCCGGAGTGGCGGTGGGGGACGAGGGGGCCGAGTTAGGCTCGGCTGCCTTTTTTGGGGCTGCGCGTTTGCGCTTTTTGCCCTGGACGAGGGTGAAGCCTTCGTCTTCGGGCTTACGTGGGACACGCGAGTCGGAGCCTGATTCGGCATCCGAAAAGACCGGAAAAGGGCCGCGGGTGGACATCGCAGAGGGCGTGGGGGATGCGGCGTCGTAAATTGTATCTATGGACACAGGAGTTGTAGGTCCGGTGCTCGGCGACAGAGGGTCGTCGATCCGCACGGTTGGACAATCGATAGGGGGCTAGTCATGCTGGTTAGAGGGGCCAGCTAGAGGTGCAGGCTCGAGCGCAGGTTTAGTCGCGGGACGCGAGTTGCGCTGTGCGATAAACACAGCCCAGTTGTCGGGGCAGGCTCAACTAAAGAAGTCCGCGAGTTCGTCGACCGTAATCGACGCCATTTTTTCGCCTATGTTAGCACAAGCACAGATGTGTACCAAGATGTGTGCCTAAAACGAACACCTATATACCTAGCGCGTTAGTACACTAGGGTGTGTACCTAGCTGTTGCCTAATGCAACAAGCAACACAAAATTTAAAAACGATGGCAGCCTCTAAGGCGGTGGGTGTGTTTCACTCTACTTACGGCTGCCGATACCAGTACCAGAAAGCCAGGAAGGAGAGTTACGCACAAACACACTTTGCACAACAACAAGCGTTCGATACACTTCATAACAACACAGTGAGACTGCTGTCCCCGGGCGCACCATAGTTAGAACACTAAGGCAGTAACCAAACAGTGCAGTAAGCAGGCGAGCAAGGCGGCGTATAATCACAATTGATGTTCTTGCACATGAGCTAAGAGAGTGGAGTGACGGGAGTGAACTCGACCGACACGTCCGAAGTGTATAGAGCCCAAGCGCAGAATGTTTTTGTTGTAATCGTGTGTAATGTGTAATGAATGCTGAAATATTAGGGCAGTCAAACCTATGTGTTCCCGAGAGGTATGTGTGGCGCCGACGGCAGCCGCGACTGTTGGTGGAGACGCGCGGTCGGACCAACCTTCTGGGTAAGGCACCTCCGACTCGCGCACTCCACACGCTCAACTTAAAAGCTAGTGGGATGGACCTGTTCTGTTGTACTCTGAGTGAATTCACGAAGACAGCATTGTTTGTAATTTGTTACAAAAATTAAAGAATGAATACAAATCAGTTAGATAGCTACACTATCGCGTTAGGTAATCCTGTAATGACAGTTGTAAGTTTCAGACATAAATAAATATTATAGTTTGTGGTTCTCTGTATTATATCGCAGTTTTAATTTTTATTTTAAACTGGTTTAAAACTGAACATTATAGAGAGGTGGCGGAGAACTCGAAATTATTGCAGCTTTTATTAATTAAATTATTAGACCTTACAAAGACAGATATGTGGCATATAAGGCGTTTTGGTAACCTTAAGTTATATCAACATCATCGGCTCACCTACAGGTTGCCTCTTAAGGGGATATTTGCCATAGTTGCGACGCTAGGCAGGAGTTTGCTACCACAGTTTTTTATGATCTTGAGCTCTTATAAGGAAAATGCTGCTACCCATTTTCTATTTCGTTTCCCTCTGTCACCTCTTACAACACCCATGAGATGATGTGGTGTAATAAAAAATGTTATGAAAATGCCATAATCCGGCCGCACCTTAATGGATTACTTTACGCCGTCACTACACGGCGATTTATATATTTTATTTGAATTAAATCTAATAGATATTCGTGGGTGAAGGGTTGAATTCTCGTCCTAACTTTGGAATTCTCTTAGAGGTTACATGAGAGACATTTTGTCGGGACATATTTGCATATTGAGCATTCATGTCACGTGAATACTTACCCTGGGACCTTTACCATTTCAAAGGCAGGTATAATAATTGTATTATTCGAGTAAAACTTTACCTGTCCCACATAAACCACAACAATACATTTCAAATTCTATACATGTTTTAGTTTTTCTCGTAAAAATAAAAAAATTGTGGCTATTTGAATTTAATTTATTTATATTCTAAAATAAAAAAATAAGGTGTTTATTAAAACTATAAACTCTTTCTTAACTTTGTACTATTTGCAGTTGTTACTTCATAATTTTGAAATAAACTTAATTAAACCGTGATTGTTAGATAGAAATGTTTACTTTAACTTTTTAATGTTTTATTATTGATCATGATATGATATCTTTCTTGTGTAAGCCAACTAAACTCGGCATTAAAGTGGAATAATAGGGGATCCTATGCCTAAAATATTTATATATTATATGTACGAGTATATATAAAAGGCAAACCTGACTGACTCATCTATCAACGCACATCCGAAACTACTGAACGGATTTCGCTGAAATTTGGATACAGACAGTTGTAATGACGTAGGCATCCGCTAAGAAAGGATTTTCGAAAACTTGCCCCCTAAGGGGGTGAAAAAGAAGGTTAAAAGTTTGTATGGAAGTCCGTCATTTTTAGAGCTAGAAGCCTGAAACTTTGTTATTAGGTTAACGATTAGAAATAAAAAATTCAAGATTAGTTAAACTATTTTATTCGAAACTTCACAGGAGTACTCCTATCAATAAATCAGTAAACAAGTGATTCAGGCTCTTTCAGAATTCAACCCCTAAAAGGTGGAAAAGGGGTGACAAATATCTGAAAATCAACATGGGTATCGTTTTTATGGTTTATCGGGTCGCTGATTACGAAAACAACAATTATTTCAAAATCCAGCGTAGCAGACGGGAAATACCTACCATCATCCCCTGTGGGGGTGCGATGTGATTGAAATGTCAATATGGGTGTCGTTTTATTTTTTGGGACGTTAATTACGAAAATGGCATCGATTGTGGTTTGAAACCAACATGGATGGAAGGATGGATGGATGTATGTTTGTACATATGTAAAAATCATCATGGGTTGGGAGACTTGGGTGTCATATTTAAGGTTTTTGGGTCGTAAATAACGTAAATGATATTGATAAATATTTTAAACTTAATTTATTAGAATAGAATAGAATATACTTTTATTGCACAAAAACATAAAACAAAATAGAAAAGAAGATTTTTACAAAAAATTTGCACAAAATTACACCTGAACAAAAAAATGCTAATTTAAAAATTAAAAAACAATGAAAATAAACAACCAAAACAAATACATATTTTTTAAAAATTAATAAAATGGCAAAACCAAAAGAAATACTTAGGTACCTACCTATTTTGTATTGATCTTCAAGTTCCAATCCCTACCAATAGATAGCGTTGGTATCGTTTTAGAACGCGGTAACGTTGTGTTTTTCGAACTAATATAAAGTGAATGTTGAATGAGCGCTTCAACCTGTACCATATACGGTACCCATTCACTGTTAGCGGATATTTGACTAGACTTCGACTTTGTTTGCTTGCTTACGCTTTAAGATTTGCTTCGTTTTTCGGATTAGTTGCTTCATTTTGTCTTTCTTACAACCACTGTACAAACTTGGAATTTGATTTGCTTTGTGATTAGGTATTGTTGATAGAAGTATTTTTTCTCACTGAAAAAATGAATACAGAAACTCTTAATATTAAAGGAAACATGGAAGAACATACTGTCGTCCCCATTATAGGTGACGGCGCCTGTTTGTTTCGTGCTCTTTCATTTTTAATGTACAGAACCCAAGAAAATGCGATGGTGGTGCGTTCACAAATTATTAGATTTGTGGTAAATGATTGGCCTAGGTTTTCAGTTATGACCCACAACAGAAATGGCGATAATTATTCAACAGCAAATGAATATTCAGCCGATATGTAAAAAAATGAAAATTACGATGGACTTTGTAAATTGGTAGCTGCAGGATTAATATTTCCGTTTCGGTTTGAAGTATATCAAAACGGTCTGATATAGACAGAGTCCAGAACAGATATCTGTCCAGTAAGGCGATTACGATTTAGCCATGATTTATCTAATGGACATTATGACGCCTATCTGCCTATTGTTGCGAAGAAAATTACACACCGTCGCTTGGAGGTACCTGTCGAAGAGCATGATCCTTTTTCAGAGCTTGACCATTTAACTATTACATCTTTTGTAAACAGTGAAATATCATCTCCGACCAGCGAAACAGATCGATCTCTATCGTCGACATTAAAATATGAAAAAAGAAAAATAATCGAAGGTCGAGATTTACTAATTACACAAGAAAAAGTCAATTAAAAAGTGAACAAAAAAGATATAGGCGAAACAAGCCAGATTCAAATCGTAAAGCTGTGTCCGCTTATCAGAAAAAAAAATGCCGATGTATATAGGCAAGCTGTTGCAAATTACCAAACTGTGAATCCACAAGTACATAGAGCAATTCAGTCACGGTATGAGGAAAACATTACACTGCGTTTATGGAAAAACAATGTCCATTCCGCTATGGAGTATGACCCTGATATTGCTTATAGAACTGACAGCAGTGTAGCCTTGGGTTCTATGACATACAAGTGTCAGTGGTGCAATGCGCTGAAATGAAAGGATGAGACACCTGGTATGTGTTGCAGCGCTGGAAAAGTGCAACTTTATCGGTTGAAACAACTGCCTGAATCGAAACAACTGACTGAGTTTGATTAATGATCTACATGCAGATCATGACCATTTTATGGGTAACATTCGTAAATATAATGCCTGTTTCCAAATGGTTTCGTTTGGTGGTAAATAGGTGACAGCAGATGGTTTTTCACAGACTTTGAAAGTACAAGGCCAGGTCTACTATTTAATTGGAAGTATATTACCAGAAGCCGAACATGACGCTCAATACCTTCAAATATATTTTGTAGGTGAAGATGATCGAGAAGCAAAGATTCGATGTTCTAAATTTCCTAATTGAAAGCCAAATTTAATCAAACAATTGCAGAATATGCTGCATCAAGTGAACCCGTATATAAAAGATCTGAAAAGTGCCATTGATAAAGCCCCTCCTTCAGAGTCATACAAAGTTGTCATAAATGCTGATAAAAAACCACCAGAAGAACATAGAGGTGCACCAACTACAAATGAAGTGACTTTAGTGTTAGTGGATCAACAATTTGATCGAAGGGACATCATCCTCGAGAGCCGAAGTAATTCACTTCAGCGTATTAGTGGGATAGATTGACCATATGATGCGCTACAGTATCCATTGATGTTTTGCTGGGGGGATGATGGGTGTTCAATCCACATACCACAACGCGATCCCACAACTAAGTTTCCACTTAATAAAACTGTCTCTTCTGCAAGTTTCTATTCGTATAGAATAATGATTAAAGAAGGAGAAGATAACTATTTAGTCAACTATCGTGCCCTTTTTAGTCAATATTTGGTGGATGAATACGCTAAAATAGAGACAGAGAGATTAAATAATATCAAAAATAATCAAGCCAAATTACATGCTGATAGTTACATCCATTTAAAAGATGCTATTGGACGTCAAGACGCAGAAGCCAACCAACACCCCGTAAAAGATGATGGAAGCACAAATGGTTGTCCATTCATCATCTTTTACGGGGGGACCTAGGTATATGCACGAAAGAACACAGGACGCTATGACCTATGTTAGGAATTACGGCCGGCCTGATCTTTTCATCACTTTCACATGCAATCCTCGCTGGGACGAGATAAAAGAGCAATTACTTCAAGGACAACAATCTCATGATAGACACGATATAATTTGGAGGGAGTTTCGACTAAAGGTGAAAAAGATCATGAACTTATTGACAAAAGGCAAAATATTTGGTGAAATGCGATGCTATATGTACTCAACGGAATGGCAAATCAAAGGTCAAGGGTTTTGTGGCTTCACAAACGTATTACTCTGGATCAAATCGACAATATAATTTGTGCTGAAATACCGGATCCCAAACGTGACCCAGAGCTTCACGAAATCGTTAAATGTAATATGATACATCAACCATGTGGAACTTTAAATCAAAAGTCACCATGTATGAAAGATAACATGTGCAATAAACGATACCCCAGGGCTCTCATAAGGGAAACTCAAACTGGTGAAGACGGTTATCCGCAGTACAAGAGACGTTTACTAGATGACAATAGGTTTTCTGTTGATATCAAAGGCACAACCATAGATAATCGCTGGGTAGTCCCTTATAATCCAGTATTATTAAAAACATTTAACGCTCCCTTAAATGTGGAATATTGTCATTCGGTGAAATCAATAAAATACGTCTGCAAATACATAAATGAAGGTTCAGACCAGACATCGTTTGCTTTAGAGAATGAGAAGGATGAAGTTAAAACCTACACAAGTGAAAGATATATAAGTTCATCAGAGGCAGTATGGCGAATCCTTGAATTTCCCATTCATGAGCGTCTTCCTCCCGTAGTCCACATCGCTGTTCATTTGGAAAATGGGCAAAGAGTTTATTTTAATGAGCAAAATCTGAGTGAAGGAGTGAATAGTCCTCCAACAACCACACTCCTATCATTTTTCGATTTGTGTAAAGTAGATAACTTTGCAAAAACATTGCTCTACCTAGAAGTACCTGCATACTACGTTTGGGATAAAAGAAAGTTCCAGAGGAGAAAGAGAGGAGCAAACGTTGAAGGCTGGCCAGGGGTCAAAAAAGAGCACGTTTTGGGCAGGGTTTATACTGTGCATTCGAACAACATAGAATACTATCACCTTCGCATGCTTCTTCATGAGATCCGGGCCCAATTTCGTTTGAAGCGTTAAAAACTGTAGATGGTCATGTATATTCCACGTTCCAATCAGCGTGCAAATCTCGGCTTGCTTGAAGATGATCAGCATTTGTTCACAGCAATGGAAGAGGCAGCACTTTGTCCATCACCGCAAATGATTCGGGATCTTTTACGATTATTTTAGTGTTCTGCCAAGAATCAGACCCTTTAAGCCTTTGGGAGAAATTCAAAGAATACGTATCTGAAGATTTTAAAAGGCATTTAGAAAGACAGGAGATGTGGATGTGGACCACATAACAGATGTAGTATTTAACAAATGCCTTTCGGTAATAGAAGATTCCGTATTAGCGTTGGGTGTAGTATTGGTTACCTCAGCCAAGCAAAGAACAACAATTTGAAAATAGAGAGTTTCTTAAAGAGACATGTTACGACTTAGCATCATTAGAAAACAGGTAAATATAATGAAGGATCACTGAATAACGAACAAAAGCAGTTTACAATCTAATTAACACAAAAATTGAATCAAATGAGGTGAAATATTCTTTTAGATGCTCCCGGTGGAAAAGGCAAAACATTCCTCATAAATTTGCTATTTGCAAAAGTTAGAAGTACTCGCGGAATTGCTTTGGCTGTGGCTTATTCTGGGATCGCGGCTACACTGCTTGAGGGTGGACGAACTGCTCATGCTACCTTCAAGTTACCACTCAATTTAACAACAGCTGATACTCCCATTTGTAATATATCGAAACAAAATGATTTTGCTGAAGTATTAAAACATACGAAAATGATAGTGTGAGATGAAATAGCCATGGCTCGTAAGGGTAGCGTAGAGGCTTTAAACAGAACTCCACAAGATATTAGAGGAAATGAGAAGTTAACGGGTGGTGTAACGGTTTTGCTGGCTCGAGATTTTAGACAGACTCTATCAGTAGTGCCAAAAGGAACTAGAGCAGATGAAGTTAAGGCGTGTCTTAAGAGATCTACTTTATGGCCTTTAATTAAAATCCTCAAGCTCTCGAAAAATATGCGGAAACACTTAGGAGAATAAGAGTCTGCTGGTGGATTTGCGAATCTCCTACTTGAAATCGGCAACGGTGATTACCCGATAAATGACGGAATGATAACCATTACTGATAATTTGTGCACAGTTGTATTTACGTTACAGGAGTTAATATCTAAAATTTACTGAATGAATGAATGAATGGTTGTATGAACGTTCCATACTAACCCCGAAAAACGACCAAGCAGCGGCAATTAACGTTATACTGTTAACGTTTTTTGAGGGGGAAGAAATGGTGTAAACGTCAATAGACTCTGTGATCAACACTGATGACGCAATTAACTACCCTGTCGAATTTCTAAATTCACTGAAACCATCGGGTCTTCCACATCATAAGCTTATTCTGCGCGTGGGCACTCCTGTTATGTTGTTGCGAAATTTAAAACCTCCTCAACTGTGCAACGGAACCAGACTAAAAGTAAAAGCGTTACATCGCAATGTAGTGGAAGCCACAATTATAACTGGATGTGCGCAAAGGGAAACTGGATTTGTACCAAGAATTCCCTTGATCCCGAATGATCTTCTCTTTGAATTCAAACGAATACAGATTTCCCTCAAAGTCTGCTTTGCAATGACCATAAACAAATCACAAGGCAGACATTAAAATTTGCGGGTATTTATTAGACTTGAGAGAAAATTGTTTTTCACACGTGAAAATCTATGTGGCTCGCTCACGCGTAAGCTTGCCCAGTAGTCTGATAATTTTAGCACACAGTTAATAGATTAACAAAGAATGTGGTGTATAAATAAATTTTGTAGTTTACTAGCTTTTTCCCGCGATATCCAGTTATAATTCTGGCTTGTACCAGCAGACTCTTTTTCACACATGGGCGCGATATAACCGAACTCCACGCAGACAAAGTCGCGGGCAAAAGCTAGTAATATATATATATCGAAGACTGCTATTGTTTTTTTAATTTAAGTGAAGTCCGCTGGCAAATATTGATTCAGTGCATTGGACTCTGGCACTTTAATAATTCTCAATGCTCTCAACTAATTCGAGGTGGCTTGTGCTTAGCAATGCGATGCTGGGCCATTGTATATCTATTCCTGTCGACAATTAATACACTTGCTTGATTTGTTCCACTTTGAAATTCAGCCAATATAATATATTGATAAGCTTGGACATCTTCTACCAGGGTTTTGATTTTTTCTTGATTGGCTAAAACTTACGTGGAGGCAGTCGATCGTGGACTGCCAGCTAGTGTTGTATAATAATTACCTAAAGCAAGATGATTCTTATCATTAAATATCTAAGAGCCGTGTTAGCGCCTCTTCATTTATAAAGAAAACCTCATCAGCACGCGGTTCGTACTGCATACTGCTGATAACCGGTTAATGCTTTGCGAAACGAATTACTGGGGAAATTATTTTATAAATAAAGTAAAGTATTGTAAAGTTACATGTATAAAGTAGCCTATATACGTCCAAAAGCTGGGTATTGGCCTCCCATCATTTCTAATAGAATTATAGAGCAATAAGTGTGTGACCATATTTGCAGACTTTACGTCTTCGAAATATTTTTATTCTTCAGAATTGCCTCACAATGTTTTCTAATATATTTCCAAAACCCTCCGGACACTGTCCCGCCTATAATACCAATCTTCATGGCTATCGGTTGAATAATATAGAAATTGAAGAGCTGCAGATCCATATAGTAGTGAGTTAAAACAAAATGGATAGCATAAAAACCTTCTCTAAAAATACACATTATATGTGTATTTTTAGAGAGAATATATTTTGCCTTGAAAGACCGTTAGTTTTCAAGGCAAGAGTAAAAAAATATTTTCTAGTCGGATACACTTACAATCCAGGAACTTATTCCAAATAAAATTGTGGGCAAGATGTTATTTATAAGTGTAAATAAAATTGAAGTATCTGTCTGTAATATTGAAATAACCAGCTTCTAAAAGTTTAGGGATTATTTGCATGCTTTCAGGACATAAACAAAAAATTTTAAAAATTTTGTCTGTCCGATGACTGAACTGGCTGATGAAACTTTACAAACAGATAGAAAACAATAACAGGAGAGACCTAAGTTATATTTTATCTGAAAAATGTGGAGATTTAAAAAAATACAAAAATTTGCTACACTATTATATCCTATCCAGGCGAAGCCGGGGTGGGTGGCTAGTTCAATATATTTAATTTTAAATTTGTTTATCATATATATATATCGTAAATATAGAATCAAAATGCTAACGAAGGGCAATTAGTGGTGTATATGTAAAAGTTTAAGCTTTAGCGAAAGTTACTTCGACATGAGTCCCTTTTCCATTTTCACAGTTTAAAATGGCAAAGTTATTGAATAATTTATGAGACCATTACATTATGAAGTCAAAATCTTTTGTTTTAAATATATGCATAGATTTTAAAGTACCTAAGCCCTCGAAGTTTCCACAATACGTGAAAATCCAAATTTGATCCCTGCCATCACTAATGAAATTGTTAATTTAAAGTTCTTATTTATTATGTACTGACGGGGAAAATATAATCGCGAGGAAGCCTGCATATCTGACAAATTATAAAAAAATATTTCGACGGCATATGATATCCGCTAACACGCCTTGGGGCAGTGTAGTGGACATTTCTTTGAAATAAACTCTTTCTGAAATAAAGAAAGCCTGTGCCAACAGTGGAATGTTGACTGTAATTTTACGCAAAATATTTTATTATTGTTCTTTTTAGTTTTCCGTAGTTAAACAACAAGGTTGTAGTTTCACCATGTCCGCCCGCCCGCAATTTTACTCAAAGACCGTAGGTGCTCCAAAGCTGTAATTTGGCGTAGTTATAAATATATTGGTAAATCCAATTGGGCATGCCCAAAGCGCATTAAAAAATTACGTATAACATGATTATACGGAATTTTTTAAAGTAGTTTAAATACACACAAATTTTCACTAATAACCTTATTATACTTCCAATTTCCCGATAATTTTATGTCAAACTTCAATTTAAAAAAAGTTTGGAAAATCCAAAAGTGCACGACTCATAATGCTCATATGATCATCATATCATCATTCAGGTCACTCCATAAAGTCCAAGACGTATTTAAGTATAAATATTACATCCTACTTACTTTTAGTACGTACTACTATTATTTATTCTGTGCTTTTAAAATATTGTAATAAAAATCTCTGATTATTATTATAATCAAGTATGTAAGAAATTTGGTTTTTCGAATATTGTGTATTTGTACAGCGATCTTTTCGAGCCGCTTCAAACAACCGATACAGTGTCCACTCACAACGGCGATTGACGCCGAACTAACTGAGTGAGTGACGCAGTCTCTACTTAGTAAAAAATAAATTCACACAAGGCTGCTAAAACACCGAATATATCGACATTTCGCAGCCGAAAAAAATTAATTATAACTAAACTAAACAAAATTAAACTGCCATTAGATTTTTAGAATTAAATGCCAGAGTATGAGAACGATTAGCAATAAGTAATATATTTATAATACGATAGCATAATTTAGCAATCAGAACTGACTACTTTAAAATGTATATACCGTACCGTACCGTTACAGCCTATTAAAGTCTACTGCTGAACAAAGGCCTCCCCCATAGATTGCCTCTTAGGTGGAATATTTGCCATAGTTGCCACGCTTGGGGTCGACAACTACAGTTTATTTTTATTTTTAGTCGTTATTAGGAAGACGCTGCTGCCCACCTCCTGATTGTTTTCCCTCTGTCACCTCTTACGAAATGTACGGGATATATGGGATAGTGAATATTCTTCCACCGCTACTACAAAGACCAAGAGCAAAATCACAAATTTTTATACGTGGTAGAGCCATGCTGCAGCTATATTAATAGTATAGTTGTAGCACGAAGGGTTCGGCTCGACCGGGGAAGGACCACGCTCTCACAGAATATCAGCGTTAAAATAGCAGCTTAACACTGCTGTGCTTCGTATGGTGAGTGTAGAGAATCGGAGACCCTTTTAACTGGAAAAGAGGCATTGCATCTTAGTCCTCACGGGTGACAACGCATCTGCATTTTGATTCTTTATTAATGAAAGATGTCGATGTCTATGGGTCACAGCAACCACTTACCATCAGGTGGACTGTGTGCTCGTTAGTCACCTTATCCTATATAAGAAAAATTAATCATAGTATTACACAAAAGAGGAGATAGGAACATAATTGAATGAAATGTCTAATATTTATAAAGTGTTATCTAAATTGATTTTAAACAGAATAATAGGGATAATGGACGAACAACAACATATAGAACAAGCTGGTTTCAGAGCGGGGTTTTCAACTACTGATCATATGCATGTCATTAAACAGCTAATAGAAAAATGCCAAGAATACAGCAAAGCCTTGTGCATCGCATTTGTGGACTATAGTAAAGCATTCGATTCTATTAAATATGATTCGCTTTGGAGGGCACTAATCCAGCAAGAAGTGCCAAAAATATATACGTATAATTAAAAATATATACGCAAATAGCATAGCCCAAATAAAACTGGAAACAGCCGGGAAAGAGTTCCCAATAGCCTAGAGTGGTGAGGCAAGGAGATCCGCTATCCCCAAAACTTGTCTCTGCAATCTTGGAAAGCATATTCGGGGATCTCGAGTGGGACAATTTTGGCATCAATATCAACAGCAGACAACTTAACCATTTAAGATTCGCGGATGATATAGTCCTCATAACTGACAACGCTAATATGCTCCAACATATGCTACAACAGTTGACGAAGGCAAGCAGAGTAGTTGGTATTATTGTGAATAAATCAAAAACAAAAGTAATGACAAACAGGGAAGAAATAGCCATAAAAGTAGATAATGAAGAAATTGAATATGTTAAAGGCTATACATACTTAAGGCAATTACTTTCATTTAGAGATCAGATAGACATAGAAATAGAAAAAAGTGTGCTTGGAAACGATACTGGTCTCATAAAGAGATATTCAAAAGTAAATACTTTCCTATGGCAGCCAAGAAAAAAAGTTTTCAACTCGTGTATCTTACCATGTCTTACATATGGATGCCAAACTTGGGCGTTGAATTAGAAACTGAGTACATGTCAAAGGGGAAGTGAAAGAAGTGTGTTAGGCGTGACTGTAAAAGACCGCAAAAGAACAGAATATATTAGATCTACAACAAAGGTGGAAGACATAAAAAAGAAAATTAGACAGTTCAAATGACGATGGACAGGGCACATGACAAGAGACAGCAGGATAAAATGGACGAAAATCATAACGTAATGGCAACCCCGTGATGGCAAAAGAAAAAGAGGCAGAGAAGCAAAAAGATGGACAGACAATATCAAGATTATTGGAGGGACAATGTAAAAAGCTGGAAGTAGCCTATGTGTCACAAGACACGCTGGCCACTAAACTGGGAAATCCGATATTCTAGATTAGATTATTATTAAGAAACTAAATATTTAAAATAAGAACTATGTAGAATAGTCGTCTGTAATTTTTTTTGGAAGAAACTAGCCTATATATGTTGGATGCAAATTCGTGGTTTTTAACGATTTTATTGATAAATTTACTTCAAATATAGCTCATTATAATTTGCAAAACTTGAAGAAACGGTGCAATTTTGTTAAATTATTTTTCAATAACTGTGAACTATAACTAAATACAAAATGAAGATTGGTTATTTCCGTATATTATAACATTTATTATTATAATATACGGAAAATTTGTAAAAAGTGCTTAAATTATTTGACAAAATTGTCTTATTAAAATATTTTAGTTTTTTACTCCCTAAAACTAATCTCCCCAAATCTTTAAGTCGACAATTTTAATTTAAAGCTTCGTATTCGCATTTTGGTAGCTGCATATATTAGCTAGTATAAATTTAATCCACCTACGTGAAATAGTCTCTGAGAAGAACATATGTGTATTCCCAAAAGTACTACATTTTGCGAATTTTGGCACAAATTACTACTATTATCTCTCCCGAAGGTAAGTAATGATGTAGCATTCTTGCCTTGAAGACATCTGCATTCTAATCGAATAGAAAAACAAATGCTAGTATTTCATTCAATTACTTCATTTCATTGCTGTGCATCATGAACGACGATGCGAACTGATTTTCATATGTGTGGTAGATTAAATTACGGCTGTTCTCCGTAACTCCATATCTAAGCGCGTATTTTGCATTTAAAATGTGTGTCAACACAATGAGACTGAGCGAACATCTTGTTATGTGATGGTAGAAGAAACAAAGTTAAATTAAAGTTATATATAATACAAAAACGGTCACCCAGAGGGGTAGGCAGAGACTACGGACTTCCATTTGGCATGATCCTGACACACCTCTCTCATCTCCTTTACATCCATATATCTACGCATACACGCTCGTCGGTTAAGGGTACTCCTAATCTAGCCCATTTTCAATATATCGCCAATTTGGTCGATATTCCTTCATCTAGGGCATCCCTTCCAGACTCTGCCGTTCACTTCTGCAACATAAATTTGCTTCGTCACTCTTTCCTCGTTCATTTTTTCTACATGACTTGTGTTCACTCATCGTTCTATATCCTTGTCATATCTACCATCCCTGCTAAATACACATCCCAAATATACAAACTCATCCACCTGCTCAATCAAATCCCCTTCTTTTCTTATTTCACATAACGTTTTGCTATCTTCTCTTTCAAAAACCATCACTTTCGTCTTACTTGCGTTCACTTTCTTACCCCTTTCTTTTAATGACCAGTTCATTAATATAACCATCATTTGAAACTCGGCTGCCGACGATGCAAATATGACTTGATCATCGGCGTACAAAAGGCTTTTGACGGTTAACTCACCCATTCTCAACCCACATTCTTCAACTTTCAAAGTTTCCTAACAACTGTCCATAAATAGGTTAAACAGGCACGGGGAAGCTACACAGCCCTGTCTGACACCTTTTTGGCTGCCAAACCAGTCCGAGTAGACCCCATTGATCCTGACACAAGCACTAGAGTTCCTATAAAGAAACCTTAATGCCTGTATCAAACCAGCGCTCAACCCAAATGAGTTTAATATTTGCCATAACAAATTCCTGTCCAATCTGTCATAAGCCTCTTCCAAGTCCATGAACGCACAAAAAACTTTCTGGTTTTTGACCAAAAACTTCTCCGCGATTCCCTTTATAAATCCAGCTTGCACATCCCAAATTTTGCCATCAGTTTCTTCCATAACTTTTTCAATTAACACCTTAGCATACAGTTTACCCACAATGCTAAGCAAGCTGTTACCACGGTAGTTTTTACAGTCCTACTGTGACCCTTTTCCCTTATATATTGGGACTATAACGACTTTGCACCAGTCTACCGGTACCCGCTTCAGTTCCCAACATAAATTAAACAAGGTGTACAGCAGGCCTGCCACCACTTCCTCTTCAGCCCTTAGCATTTCGAGTGCTACTCTATTGCTACGCTATATATATATAATTTCCACAATATATAGAATGTGTCCAAAAAGGCACGTATGGCAATTCACAATGCTGTGTTAGTCCCTACTTTAATGTATAGTAGTGAAAGTTGGGTCCGGCAGAAGAAGCACGAGAGTACAATAAATGCTGTAGAAATGCGGTCATTAAGGAGTATGTTAGGGCTGAATCTGAATGACAGTGTGAGAAATTGTGAATTGTGAATAGAAGAGTGTGGTTTGCAAGATGATGTTGTGAAAGGAATGCTTCGGTGGTTTGGTTATGTAGAAAGAATGAACGGGGAAAGAGTGACAAAGCAAATTTATGTTGCTGAAGTGAACGGCAGAGTCGAGAAGGGACGCCCTAGACGAAGGGTTATCGACCAAATTGGCGATATATTGAAAATGGGTCAGATTAGGAGTACCATTAATCGACGAGCGCGTATGAGTAGGTATATGGATGTGGAGGAGGCGAGAGAGGTGTGTCAGGATCGTGCCAAATGGAAGTCCATAGTTTCTGCCTACCCCTCTGGGTGACAGGCGTGAGTATTTATGTATTTATGTTAAAGGCTTCAAATAACACCTTATAACGTGATTAAAACCCAATCCATTAGAACAGCGATATATGCGCTATAGCGATAAAGACTCTGTCAATAGTTATAGACCAATTTCTACACTATCTAGTTTATGTAAAATTCTACAACAAATCATTACCGTTACCGTTACAGCCAAAACTTCACTACATAGACCTACCTTATAGATTGCATCATAGAGGTATTTATCATAGCAGCCACGCTTGGCAGGCAGTTTGGCAACCACTTTTATTTTTATTTTTAGTTGTTACAGAAAGACGCCGCTACCCATCTCTTGATTTTTCCCTCTGTCATCCTACATCGTGTCGTTAGAGGCGAATCATTAATAAAAGTCTAATTAAACACCCTGAGGGCAGGAATTTGTTGGCTCAAACACAGTATAGTTTTAAACCTAGTGAATCGACTGTCAATGCTGTACACAAAACACGGTGACCAATAAGCCTCTTAGCTCGCCTTTCCATTGAGCCCAAAGCTGCTAGTTGGCTTTTGCAACCCCAGCCCATATTATATTGCCTACCTACTAGGATACTATATTGATTACTCTAAAGTAAGCAACTGTTCAGCATAAAGTACTGGCACACCTTTGCATAGACAATTAGTTTAGACAGAAGCTAAAGTTAAGCTGGAGACGTTTTCAATGATAAGACACACGTGTGTTTTAGAGGCGTTGAATTTTAGTAGAAGCTTGATGCGCTCATCCATAGTTTCTCTTTCGGACTCGAAATTTTCACGTGTGGCAAATTCTACAAGAGCAAAACCGCGGTAAAAATCTATTAGTAAATATATTTGGAACAAGCTTTGTGTACGACTTTGATGTACATAGAAGGAAGTAATTAATATGCTTAAGGTTTTTAAGGCAACATAATTATAGACTCTTAGGTTTGTTACAAATATGAAAGCGCATATATTAACTATTTTTTTGCAAATTGGTTTCAGGTATTATTGTATGCAGAACCCATTTCCTATCAGGCATCCTTAACACTCAAATTAGACTGTTGGGCTATTATTATATCGATACCCGTAATTTAGATTGGCGTAAGGAACAAATCGTCATTTTACAGGAGAGCAAAAAACAGTTTTCTTTTCTCGTCTTATCGCTATATTATGTCCATTCGCAATACGTTTGTAAAGTAGTTTGTAAAGTAGGGTAACTTGGTATATTTTTTATGTTATTTCTAAAGGTGTAATCGACACTGATAGTAGATTCTTTATTGACGAAAGTGCGAATTTTCGCCACATTAAATAAAAACTTCACACCACATCACTTCACATACATTATAACGTACTGTTATAAAGTACTTTTTCATCTTCCTTCTTTTCCAGGAAATATATTTTAAATAAACTAAATGTCAAAGGAAATAAAGGCCAAAACTACGGATACCTGGTAAACGTTTGTGTGAAATATAACACTAATTAATATCTTTTTGCTATCTATTTTTGAGGAAATTATTAAGAAAAAATTGTAGATAGTGAAAGGAACCCAAGAAATCAACAGTTGGCCGACTTTATGGAGAAGGAGGACTTATCATTATGATAAACTTTTAATTCCATATGCGGCCCCACAAAAAGTAGCCCTGGCCAAGCTCCTGTGGTATGACAAATAACTTTACTATTACGACTAGAAAATAACTGTGTAGATCAGCTTAGAAGATTGCAATACAATGGATGACATAAATGATAAGCTCGTTGAAACTATCCACGCGCTCTAATCTAAGTTCTGCAAGATCCGTCACAGAAGTACTCAAAACTCTACGATCACAATCTTAATATCATGGCTATAAAATGGGAAATGAAACTACAGTCTTCAACAGAAATGACAGCGTACAGACAGCTAAACAAAAATATTTAAATCCATCCAGCGAGACATACCTTACTTCAATATAGCCCGTATTGTAGTGTAAGTAGCGACTGAGCGGAACCAAGGCTCCAGATACTTTGCCAGAGATTTGTCTGCTGGAAAGAATCACCTGTGATTGAGAGGTACTACGGAGAGATGTATCGTTGGAGCGACACGTAAGTCTGAGAAACTAGCCAAGAGCAAGTTCCATCCGAAACCATTCCGATTATATTTCCGACATCAGTCTAAAAGAGATTAGAAGGGCTTTCCAACACCTTAAATACGGCCAGGCCCCAGGTGGGGATTGTATTATATAAAACGGTACGTATTCTATCAGAAGCTGTTTAGTTCTGTTGAACAGAAGTGTATGTTAATACTTCTCTGTAATATGGCTGTTGTAACTCAAAGAATCCAATACAGAAAAAGCTATTTTGAGATTAAAGTTTTTATCGATACTATAAGATTTTTACGACTTACTTTGCTGAAATATTTTACTACACCAAAATAATAAACAAAGGAACATTTTTACATAGAAAATATTCTTTTAACTCTAGTAGTGGTTAGTAACTACGTCCATACATAGTATATATATTGCATTATATAATATATTATAGCGAATTTTTTAAGAAAATTAATTTTAAGCAAGTGTATATAACTAGAAAATACGTAAATAATTCCTTAGTGTCAGTAAATATCGCTCTAAACTTTAGTTTATTCATGGTATCTTGTCGATGTAAAGTTGCTTCGATCGCTTTACGAATCAACGTACCTAAGTCAGTCTTCTGGGAATCTTTCCCGAACGTTCTCTTTGAAAATACGGACAGCAGCTTTAAACATTAAAGTAGAACATTAAGTTGAGAATCTGCTAACAGTTGCTGTTGAATAAGAGATCAACTTTTAATAGTTTACGGTTCAATGTTTGTGAATTCAAACGCCAGCTGCAGTTTTGCTTAGAGAATATTAGTTTGGGTTTCAGGAAGTCATTTAAAAGATTTTTCATTAAATAAATCTTATCAAAAGCTCACCTAGCAAAGACTTTAAACATTGCGGTATAATTATAAACATGGTATTTTGAAAACTGGACTTAATTTGGTGGAGTGCGGGTTCAGCATTATTACAAAATAATTTTGTATAGGACGCCACGAGCACGAGTAGATTTGCGTATATTATTATTTGCGTGTATTACCGTACATGTACCGATTGTATGTGCATGTGTAAGTGAGGAATCTATTTTTTAATCAAAAATAAAACAGGTAAATATTTACTTTTACACGTTGTTTCATTGGTATATCTAGCGTATCAACTAACTCTGGAGGTAAGCAGTTATTGTAGAATTTTACTAAAAGTCCCTCCACGTTTTCCTTCCAGAACTGGTCGATTATATGAATTCAAATTTAAGTTTACCGTCGCCTATCCACAGGCAAATATACACATATTTTGACCAGTTCGTAATTGGACCTGAACTTGGTAGTACCATTTGATTTTTGTGTTGACTGTGAAAATGTCAGATTTATACAAACAAAAGTCAATTTTCTTTTGTTTGATAGCTTCTTCGGGTTCCATTTCATAATCGGATCAATGATCATTTCACTTCTAAATAACCAGCTTCATATTTGCCGTCTGGACTACCACCAAGAAATGAAAATTTGTGGTATATATGTAAACTACAGTCGTGTATGTTAACATTTAAAGCCCTTTCTAATTCTCGGGACGCTTTACGCTCGTTGTTCTTGCAATTTTTATAAATGGCACATTGTTTAAATCGTAGCCACTCAGTAATTGCAAGGAGAGCACAGTTGTTATTTTCAAGCCGTTTGCAAACTCTGGCAAACCATGAAGCTGTCAACTTTTCTTCTAGATTTCAAGAGCAACTTTGCACTCTGTAAAACAGTGCTCCTTTCATTGTTGTTTTTCTGTTCTGGAGACTTCACCAACTGTAATATATGGTCAAGTATTTATAAGCATAGTTCCGCAGTCTGACAAAAAGACCTTTTACCAGTTGAATCCACAAAATTTCTTGTATGACATATGATCTGGTGGCGCAATTCCTTTGTTTTCTGATCGGGAACTTGTGACAGAATATTTGTTTTTATTTTTTAATAAACTTTTCACCCCACAATACAGAACTTCTTTACTGTGCTGGTCACCAATTGTCACAGCGTTAAAGGAAGCATCATAACTTGTGCCGTATGAAAGTTTTCTTAACATGCGTCTGCAATTATGGCTTTCATTGGTATTCCTTGAGACGACATATTTCCGATGAGTTTTAAATGCTCCACCTCTTCTTTCCTAGTCTCAACCATACAATGCTCTACCGTTTGTTCCCACCTCTGTAAGCTTAATTACGCGTTGCTTCATACAACCGAAGAGGTACGGTGAGATTTCTCCATAGGCAAGAACAATATGAAGCTGGATATATCCAGCACCAGTAGATATAATTCCTCTTATAACTTCCTGATTTATGCCCATTTTATTATCGCCTTAAAGCACTTTTTCGAGCTTTAAATTCTCAACACACATTTTGCAAAGAAATTTATCATTTTAATGAAGGCCAGCTCTTTTTTCTTTATTAATACTGCTGCTCAAGAAATTTCAATCATTCTCAGGCACAAAATAATAAAACAAAATCTCATTACTTTTAACTTTTTCCGTTCTTCACTCATCATCACTTGGGACTTTCTTACTTTACCTGAAATTAAACCATACACTAGTAAGCACACTACTAGTAGCCGTGGTAGCTCAGACGGTTAGCGCTCGCTGTATGTTTCACAGTACGCGAACCACCCGGGTTCGATCCCCGCCGGCACCAATGAAATTGTTAAATGCAATTTTAAGTGCTGATTTACCACGTGCTCGGCGGTGAAAGAAAACATCGTGAGGAAACCTGCATGTCTGAGAAATAAGAAAAACAATATTTCGAAGACATGTGAAGTTCGCCAACACGCATTGGGGTACCGCGACGGACATTTCCTTGCCCTAAAACCCTCTCCGAAATGAGAGGAGGCCTGTTCCCAGCAGTGGGACGTATATATGCTGTAACTAGTAAGCACACAAGCCTTGTTATTTATGTGTAATCATGCATAACTAACTAGCTATTATGTTAAATTTACCAAACTTTTAACTAAATTCTCTAAAATTTTTCGTTTTCTTTTATTTGCTAAACATAGCTTGGTTTTATTTTTCATTACATCTAAATTATAATTTATTGTCAATCTAAAATAAATATTGTTGGCCATCAAAAATAGTAATAAAATATTTTACTTTATAAATGACTAAGACTTGTCGATAACACTATAATAGTGCAATATCCTCGTATGCATGGCAAGCGTCAGGCAGAGCACCGAGTAACGGGACCTCTCTCTGGAGAGCCTAGCGGCTGTCTAATTTGAATTGATCCAAACGCGTATGAACATAAAGTTCAAACAGGTAGAAGGAAGTGTAAAGTGGCTCCTATTACTCCATGTAGAACTCTTTTTGCCAGGCGTCAGTTTCAAGTTCACTCTGCCTATCTCTACAATAAGCTTCACAGTAAATATTCAATATATAACCTTCAACTGTATGAATGTAAAAAAACCAATAGTTTGCTGGCTCGAGACGCTAGGGTACCATGACGTGGAGGACTTTTTATTTAAGTACGAATCGTAGACAATACAAATTTTAATGATTTATCAACACACATGCAGTCATTCTCAGAAGCATCCACACACTCTCTCTCCCTCTCACACACACACCCACACACATGCACACACTCACTCTCTTTTCTAACATGTTAAGCTATTAAATTGGTAAAAATAATCGTTTTATCCACAGCATTTTCATACACAACCTAAATCAAAATATCATTTCTACTAACTATTTCCCTTGGTGTTTGTCGAATTGATTGTAATTTTTAGTTTCGTAAAATTGTCAGCCATTTCAGATATTTTAAGCGTTGGAATTGACGCTAAAAGGGAAATTAAGAAAACCTCTCTATAGTTTTCTTGATAGTATCCACAAACGCTTTTATGGTCCAAAAAGTTAAAAATTCTTATAACTATTTGGACCATAAAATTTCCTAAAGTTATGAGTAATTAACATTTCTGTAAGATGAGAGGTTGATGGATATTAACAGGTTTGAAGCTAATCAGCGCTTGGACGTGAATACTTACTTAATATCATATTTCTTAAGTTTGTTAAATTAAAACGTGCGCCTATTAATTTTCTGAGCTTGTAATCTGAAACGCTTGAATCTTTAGATTGATAATCTTAATTAAATCTCACTGGCTAACAGAAGGATTTTATCGATCTAACATCCAAATTGCCTTTCGTATGACTATGAATAAAAACTCTCATTTGGGGAATATTTAACATAGTTACTGAGCTTGGCTATATTATTCTTCTTCTTTTTCATCAGTCAATAAAATTCGTCTGCTGCACGTAGGCCTCTCCTATTTGAGGGACGATTAGCCAAACTGGCATGCTTGACAGACAGATTTGCGATCGCAACCAGACTTTTGAACATTTGACGCTTCTTTCCATCGCCGATCTCTGTATTTTACGCCCGGTGTAAACGAGATGGATATACCACTATTTATTGAAAGCCAAAAGATCTTTTAGCATATCCCATAGCCTCTTACGACACACTGAATGAAATGGAGAGAAAAGTTATTATTGTTTCAAACATATAAATTTCTTCGTATTAATACAGTAAAATCTAATTAAACCAAACTCCCTCCCGTATCAGTTATACGATATCAATAAAACATCTTACAAATTGCTAAGCCCTATGAAATACAGATTACAGGCAACAAATATTTTTTTATACAATCACAAGGGGAATTCATTATGCCTTATCGACTGAGTTGTCGATATTATGTGAAGACAAACAAAGTTATTTCAGAAGTAATTGGAAGAAAATTAAGTAATAAATTATGAGATACCTACTTTCAAAGAAAACGTTGCATAAATAGACAAACAACTTTATCTGCAATATTATATGTGTATGGGAGTTTTTATAGACATGATTGCTGAAGTTCATCTGATATTTATGCTGCTGATCTTGAGGATCGAAACCCAGGTCAGGCTAAAAATCAGTTATTGAGTTTTTCTGTCAAGAAATTTGCAGTAGCAGTGCGGAATCAGGAATATAACAATGTACCTTGGAATGCACGTAAAGCTGTTGTCCCTGCGCCTGACCTTTCTTCGATTGTGTTGGATCGCCGTCCCATCGGCATATGAGAGTAAGGAAATAGAGTTTTTTTTTTATAGGATAGGGTGACAAACGAGCACAGAGTCCACCTGATGGTAAGTGGTTTCTGTGGCCCATAGACATCTACATCTATCCTCGTATTGCGAATCAAATTGCAGATGCGTTGTCACCCGTGAGGACTAAGATGAAATGCCTCTTTTCCAGTAAAAAGGGTCTCCGGTTCTCTACACTTACCATACGAAACACATCAGTGTTAAGCTGCTATTTTACGCTGGTATTCTGTGAGAGCGTGGTCCTTCCCCGGTCGAGCCGACCCATTCGTGCTACATCCTACTAATATAGCTGCAGCATGGCTCTACCACGTTAAAAATCCTGTGTTTGCGTATACACTCGGGCCGCCGTAACTGAAATACTGTCTGGAGGACATTATTATTATATTACTTTAACACATCCTTCAATACATCCACATAGCCTATAAAAATCCACTGCTGTGGCCTCCCCCATAGATTGCCTCATAGGGGGTATTTGCCAAAGCCACCACGCTTAGCAAGCAGGTTGGCAACCGCAGTTTCTTATTATTTTCAGTTGTTATCAGGAAGCTGTTGCTGCCCATTTCCTGTTCCATGTTCCCTCTGTCGCCTCTTACAACACCCACGGGATGATATGGGGTAGTGGATATTCTTACACCACCACTACATGATACTTTACCACTTGTTTACAGTATTTAAAATATGCAGTGACTTCAGCCGCTAGTTGTTGCGAATTGGGCAAACGTATTGGTGCGATCGTAAACGCGAGTGGTTGTAGATGAACGAGCTTTTATAGGGTAAGGCATTAAATGAAAAAGTAACAAACCAACTAAAAATAATAATGATTTTTAAATGAACACGTCGTGGAGCTGACAGGAACGAGAATTAAACCCTAAATAATTCAGAAATTTAGACTCTCAATGATATGCTAATGCTAAATAATGCTATATTTGTAAGCGATGGGAAGTAACGCTCTTTACCTAAATTGTCTTTCTGACTGTTACCAGTACAAAAAAAGAAACAAGCAGCATTATTGGAGTAATTTTTACACTTTTGATAAACATTTTATACGATGTCATTTTTATTTATGATTCAGAAAACCTCTTAAATGCAAATAAAAATAAAAATAATTTATCCCTCTGCAATACATTCTTCACAAATAAGCTCGAAAAAATATAGATTCCGTTAAATTAAGCTAGTATATAGTAAAACTTGATCTGTTATTCCGTAGCAGCTCCTAACAGATTTTCTAGCACGTGTTTAAACTTTGAAGTTTATAGCTTTTCTACTTTAAGACTTTGAACGATCGTTTTATATTCCGTATAGATTGACCTTTGAAGCAATTGAAGCGACTTCAAGTAGATACTGTTTGATACATAATTTGAAACAAAGTGAAAAACAATTACGCAAGCACTTGATACCTTTACATTCCTTCCCTTGTTTATAATTAAAAATAGGTCCTTCATATTTAAATTCAGTATATTTAAAAAATATTCAAACAAAAAATTTATATAATTTAAATATGCGATTTTTGTCTTTTGGTAAAACTACAGCTTCGTTTTAGTTTTGGATAGACGTAATATATACTTGTTTCACTAATATTGCTATGGGGTGAAACCGGTCGAATCTTATAGTTAATAATAATAAAAAAAAGATTAGTGAAACAAGTGCGTGTGTCAGTCTAAATTACAAAAATGAAAAATATTATTATCATACATAATATTATTATCATATCATATATAAAAATGAGTTGTGTATACATGGCTTTTACTATTAATTTTTTATTTGGTTCGGTGAGTTACAAAAAAAGTTTTATCTACTCAAAAAGATTACGCGATTACGCGTGTAAGCAACTAACAAAGGAACTATGGTATTAATTATATTCCTTTGTTAACCATAACTTCAGGCATATCAAAAAGTCTTTGGTTAGGAACACGTCAAGAGTTACACGTGTAGAGTATTGTTTAAAATAATAAAGTGCAAGTGCCGAAATTGAACTTGCTTTCTTTATTGCGTAGTTTATCATTAATAGTAATAACATATTGTAGCGCGTTTGTATTATAATTTGACCATTCCGTACTGCCGTGTCGGTTACAATCACACACGTAGTGTAGTCATGGACGTCATTACATGATAACACCAAAATAGATTAAGTATGCAAACCAAGCAACACTGCTTATCACGATGTGACATAAGGCAGTCATTCCGCAATATAACATTCATTGTTTGTACTATAAGCAATAACAGAAGACTCATCAAACATTATATAAAAATAATAATTTCCTCCATACTGAATTTCGGTCACGATGGTCATTCTCGACGGAGACTAGCCATCTACATAGGGCATAATGATAGGGCACGAGTGTTTGCGCAAGCACAGGTGCTATCCCTTATCCTTAACTCTCATAATCCCATTGGGCAGAAACCGACACTTTACACAGCTTTACTTACTTTTGGAGTCACGGGAGAGAAAAATTCCCAAAGGCAAGGGGTTTCTAGTTCTACCGTTGCTTCTATTATATACATTTTCTCGTTTTAAATAAAAATACTATTACCAGAGTTGGTGGGTAGAAAATTCTACCCACTATCTCTGATATAGGTTAAATAATTCATTTTATTTTATTATATTAAGTCTTTGTTCAGCAGCGGCTTCGTAAGGGGTTGTAATGATGTTTAGAGTGGGATTATGTAAAATATAGATTTATTATATTTTTTCTTCTTTTCGTTCTCTTTACTATTCATAAATTTGATCAAGGTGATATGCAAGTAACAATAGAGTGAAGGAGACCTTAATTTATCAATCGCTTTATGACTTAGTGTTTAATAACATTTCCTTTTATACTTTCTCATTCTCCTTGTCACCATATGCATCTCCTAAAATGGCCATCCCATATTTGCCATAATTCTTACATTTTGAAAAGAATTAGGGATTGTACAAGCACACCTCTCTCACAATGTCTGCGGTCTGTGTAATTTTGGATATGATTACGCCATCATTGCACGGCTGCATAATATCATCATATATATGCATGTAGGTTCCAATTAAATTGCCCCAATGAAATTGTTAATTGCAATTTTAAGTGCTGATTTATCACGTGCTCGACAGTGAAGAAAAACATCGTAAAGAGACCTGTATTTCTGAGGAATAATAATAATTTAAAGGCAACAGAAACCATCTTAGAAATGGGAGGAGGCCTGTGCCCAATGGGACGTATGTGTAGAGGCTATAACTTTACTTTTAAATTTATGGCTTTATTCCACAAAAAAATAAAAATAAGGCTTTGTAACCGTTCCGGACGAGATTAAAATTTAAATATAAAGTAATTGCCCTAGATTCGAAGTTCGCTTTGAATTTAAATATGCCTCGATTCTGTTAAACTTTGTAATCTGAAACGCTGGAATCTTTGGAATTATAATCTTAATTGAAACTTAGAGGTTCTAGAAAGACTTAATTTAAACGCAATACTGTAAGATTACCGAATAATTTAAATTACGGATGAAGAAAATTGTGAATGCCAAAAATATAATATAAATAAATAAATATAATTTTAATTCTCTTCATTTTGAATGAGAGTTAATTCTACTCTCACAGATTTTTAAGGCTTCGATAAATTTCATCGTCTTATAATATAATAATGCTAGGTAATATTAACGAAAGAGAAAACATTGTAACAAGTTGATTTAGTTATAATCGACATATTAGTCTTATTTGTATTAAAAATGTTATGTTTCTGGATTGTTTTGAGGAGAGATAATCAAATATACTAATTACTAGCCCTACTTTAAAAGTAGACTTCGTAAAACCAAAACAGTCCGTTCTTTCGGCTACGTTCCGGCTACATTCCATCATGATATGGTAAGCATCTTGTATGTATTCGCATTCGTGATAGCTGGGTGAGCTTTAGCCATTTAAAAAGCAAAGTTATTTAATGGGCGCTTACATTGGCCGGTAACGACACCGATCCAATACCGAAATATCGGTCCGATGTCGGTGAATATGGCCGACGCAACAAACAGACCACAGTACTTATTCTTGAAGTCGTACGTGTACATAAGAGCTTTGGTCTTTGGTTTTACTTTATCTCTTATATTTAAAGCGGAAAAGACGATAGATATACCTCACCAACATTTGTCCCGAAACGCCTTGTTTTTCGAAACAGTACGTGTTTTGTGTTATAAACAGGACTTAAATTGAACAAGTTCTATCAAAGTTACACCGACATAATGTAGATATGTTTCCGTAATCGTCTAATTGCAAAGTCGCAAGTAAATAAAGTACGCTAGCGTAACCGTTCCATCCCCGACTGTTATTCTCACGCCGCACTGTATCATCGCCGCTCTCGGTACCGATATCAGTGTCGGTCGCTGTCAGCGACAAAATCGGTGACGATAACAACACATTGTGAAAGCTTTTTTTAAATGTGTGAGATTATTTGTTTGCTGATATCTGGTCGCTATCGGGTTAGTATCGGGTCGGTGTCGTTATCGACCAATGTGAAAACGCCTATTAAATGTTATACTAAGTGCAATTACAAAATCATGTACTTTTGTTTCTATTCCATGACTGCCTATACGATATTAGCTATATTTGTTTCGCTTTCTTTGACATATTTAAATATAATTTGAAAAATTTCATTAATTCTGTGCTCAAAAACTTATTAGGATTGGCTAGAGAATTTAGGCAACGCAGCGGACTCTTTCTTTCCTTAAAACCCTTTAAGTAAGTCCAACATTAAAGGATTAAGTTACTTTAATAGAAAATAAAAAATAACAAATATAATATTTTATTCTATCCCAGCCGACACCAACGAAATTATTAATTGAAATTATAAGTGCTGATTTACCACGTGTTCAGCGGTGAAGGAAAACATCGTGGAGAAACCTGAATGTCTAGGGAATTAAATAAACTTATCAAGGACACATGAAGTCCGCCAACACGCCATCTATCTCAAAAAGAGGAGTCCTGTGTTCAGCTGTAGGACGTACCGTTACCGTTACAGTCTATTAAAGTCTACTGCTGAACGTAGGCCTCCCTCTATAGATTGACTCATAGGTGGGATATTAGTCATAGTTGCCACACTTGGCAAGTGGATTGGTTTCTTTCTGTCGCCTCTTACGACACCCACGGGATGATATTGGATAGTGGATATTCTTACACCGCTACTACACGGCACATAGGTAGGTACGTATGTATGCTGTGTATATGCTGTAAAATAACAACCTTCAAACGTCCATTTTACTATGCCAAAAAACCCGTAAAACTCGGTTAAATTCAACAAGACACATATGACATGTACATAACCAAGAAATACGAAATAAGGAAACCGTATAACTTACATACTTAAACTTTACGGGAGACTATATTTCGAAACCTTACATTAGTATGCACACCGCTTTCCATTTAGTTCGTAGGTTGAGACTGACTGCATCAAACTTTTGAACTTTTCGTCAAAATGTTTCTATAATTTAAAAATGTCTTTTTCTATTTGACCACCATCGTTAAATGAACAATACTAATTTATAACAACCTATAATAGTAGCCCGTAAATCTCTCTGAATTTAAATGGATGTTAGGCTTAAGTTACGTTTGGCAAGCGAATAGGCAGTCGTAGTTTTTTTTAAGACGTTACCTCCGCTATATTTTTTTCAGCTGTATTGTGGTGGCTGTTTACATACATAAATTACATAACGACTTAGACTCTTCCATTTTCAACACTCGTTCAGTGTGGTTTTCAAACCCGCGGCCATTCAGATCTGCGACCAAATATATAGTAACTGCGCTAAGGAGCTGTCTAACAGGAAAGGACGGCAGCAGTACCTACTATGTAGTAGATTTGTAGAAGTCACATTTGACGGTTGCCATAATATTATGCTTAATTTTTTATGGTTATGCATATTATTTCTCGTTATATGCAAATAGATATTTTATGGAAGGATATGAGATGGAAGCTATGGGATCACCCTGTCAATACACGGCACATATGATGAGGTGGTCGCTACCAAGCAGTTTCTAAAATAAATTTTGTACTTAAATAGTTTGTACAACCATTAATGTAAAATTTACTTTAAAAAAAAAGTCCCGCTGGGTTTCTTGCTGGTTCTTCCCAGGACAGAGGTTTTTTTTTCGAACCAGTGGTAAAGTAAAAAAGAACTTTCAATAAGAATTACACATGTAATCTATATTGAATAAAAAATTATTCTATTCTATTCTATTCTATAATTTCCAATTTATTTTTAAAACGTTAAAAAATAACTTTTAATAAAAAGTAAAAGTCGACTTCAAAGAACTAATGAGAATAAAATCATTTCAGATTCTTCGGTGCTAAGTGAAAGTGTATAGAAAAATTAAAGCTTCAGAATATGAAATTATTTTATAATTTTTTTATTTCTTTAAAGTCGGCTTTTAATTTTTATTAAAAGTTATTTTTTAACATTTTAATAATATAAACGTTATTTTTTACGTTTTTGAGTGGATTAAGGAATATCACTATATCAATTTTGTTTACATAGTTACATTAAAAGCTTCATCCCATATTTTGCTACCGTTAGAGGTGAATTTTTTTCTTCAATTTTGTATTTGACCACCCATGAAGTGTTATTTATGTGATAGAAAAATAATGATAAACATTTGTACACAACTGACGAAGATATCGCGTAATATTAATACAAAAAAGAACGTACAGTCGCATCGTAATTCTTATCCTTTTTTGAAGTCGGGTAAAATGCACATGCCTAACCAAAAGTAAGCCTTTAAATATAAGCTTATCACTTTGATATGATTCTAGATCTTTTCATATCAATATTAAATCTAGTATTTATAAGTATACTGATTGTCATCACAAAAGTAGCAAAATCCTGAATTATTTCAAATATGTTTTCTTTCTACTTCAATTAGTTTTATGAAATTGAGTGTATTATTTGTTCGAGTCTAACCACTAATCAAATCTGATACAATTCCGGACCAATCAGATGATATCAATAAACATCTCCTGAATTACTTAGCCCGATTGAATATAGTTTGGAGACAGACATACCATATTATACTTTGTTCAATCAATTGTGGAGTTCATTATCCCTTATCAACTCTGCCAATATGTGAAGCAAAACAAACAGGATACGTCTGGAGAAATACCGATTAGATTACATTACAGTACACTATTAGTAATGTTCATCGTGAATGCTACGGAAATGTGGGAATCCCAGAGAATAAAAATATGTGATACGTGAAATTAAGCGCTTACAAATTTTAGGTTACTGTTACAGACCAATAACGTCCACTGCTAAACATAGGCCTCCTCATAGGGGGATATATGACATAGTTGCCACGCTTGGCAACCGCAGTTTTTTTATTTATAGTCTTTATTAGGAAGACGCTGCTGCATTTCCTGATTTGTATACCTTGTTGCCTCATACGGGATAATATGGGGTTGTAGATATTCTTATACCGCACCGCCACTACACGGATAAGAATTTTAGGTTACTATAAATAAATACATTTTAATTACAATTATTACTTAATACTTTATTTTTACATTATTTTTATTAATACAAGCGCTGACAAAGACCAAATAAGCTTGCCTGAAATTTTTTTTATGGCAAATCAGCAGCAGCAGCAAATTAGCAGCGGAAAAAGTGTTGACCTTCAACACACATCTGTGAACACTGTTGTTTACAAAACACTTGTTTGTCAAAATGTTTACAAGGTCGTTCAGCAGTGAACTTTTCATAGATTGTAGTGAATATGTGCATATATCAGCATTCCGTAACTCTTCGAGGGACATATTATTATAATACGGTATAGTTATAACCGTAATTGTCCACATGCTTGAAGAGGTTGCCTAAGGTTTTTTCCAATAACATTGACGGTGTTTTCTCTATAATATTGTAAAATACAACAAAATTTTAGATCATAGTTTATTTATTACTAGTGTTTGCTATTATATTTTTTTAATAGTTTTTACATATCATCACTGGATCACTGCACTTCCTTGTCCGCTTAAAAATATAACAAAACTACAACGGAAGCGCTACTACATTATACTGATTCCAGCTGCTTGATTTCACCATCACACATCGCAACGAAACTCGCGATATCATTTATGCCACCTGGGTGATCGGCGGTCCACCACAGTGCTTTTTACCACAAGTTTCTTCCTCGCACAAGTACCTTGTGGATTGGACTACCACCAGCGATTTTTCCGGACCGATACGACTGAGGGACCTTCAAGAAAAGAGCCTACTCTTTTTAAAAGGCTGGCAACGCACCTCCAATTCCACAGGTGTTGCAGTTGTTCATGAGCGGGAGTAGTCACTTACCATCAGGTAAGCATACGTACGTTTGTTCCCTCTTCTATATTACCTCTTACATATATAAAAATGCGCTCTAGGTGAAAAAAATGAATTTTAACCTATTCCGCTATTTTATTAATATTTATGACCACTACAAGTCAAATAGATAAATTATAATAAATCCATTACATTTAAACATACTCCCACTGTAATCCATAATTAATGGCAATTATAGTGTAGTACCCACACTAAAACAGCGTTTAAGTACTTGCACAATGTGTATAGATTTCCAAAATAAACATAATGCCCACTTGAGTCTAATGTTTTATAATGTTGTGCAGCCAGCATTAGATTTTTTTTAAATAATATAGGGTGACAAATGAACACACTCCATCTGAAAATAAGTAGGTGTTGTACTACTTAGACACTACATCTATCCTCGATTAAGAATCAAAATGTATGTGCGATCTCACCCTTGAGAACTAAGATAAAATGCCTCGTTACCTGTAAAAAGGGCTCTCCAGAGGTCTCAGTCGAGAGAACCTTTTTACTGGACACAAGGCATTCCATTTTAGTCCTCAGGGAAGACAACACATCTGCATTTTGATTATTAATCGAGAATAGATGTGGATGTCAATGGGCCACAGCATCTACTTATCATCATTTGGACTGTGAGCTAGTATGTCACCCTTACTCTATAAAAAAATAAGTTATTAATCAGGGGATTGTTTGGTTTAAATTCGGGCAGTCAGAACTGTCCCCTGACATCTGTCAAATTGTGAGTTTCTTTTTTCTATGAAATGCTTAAAGTTTGAATTCGCTCCATAGCGCCCGAATGTTCCTCTAGGGTTAATATTGACTTTAACTTCCAGTGTAAATGATTAGAGAGAAATAAGAAATTTGATGGAAAAGTTATAATTATATAAAATGGATTGTTTAAATAAATTTTTGTGTCCTCATTTCTGAATAAAGATTTTTAGTTTTAGAAATAGATATAAATCAAAATATAATGTAATAATATTCGTCAGTCATAATAATTAATCTCAAGGATAAATAAGTAATATTAACTTTATAACAAACATGATTTTATGTTTCAAAATTAATAAATTAATAAATCAATAATTTATCTAAAATATTTTTAAAAACTAATTAAATATTAAATTTAAAAGTCTTTTAATTTAAAATAATTAAAAAAATCTTTATTAACCCGTAACTGATTACTGCCGGACTAGGGTCTTTCACTTATAAATATATTTGCAATTATGATTAGAGTATTTTTAAATATTTTGTATGAAATTTTCATTGAATTTTTATAAAATCTTTTATGATTTAGGTTATATAATATTAAATTAAGTTATTTTTGTATAAGGTATTCAAAAATATTCATGAATTATTTTCAATCGTCAAAATTCGTATATTCGAACATTCATGCTTTTATACCCAAAAATGTTTTATAATTTTGCTTAATTTATTTGAATAATTCATATTGGGCGAGAAGAATGCATATATAAACCGTTCTTATGAATTTACGTCGAACCTTTTACGCCCCAGGAGGCAATAATTTAATTCGTAATATCCTACTGTATGATACCATGTTACTAACCAACCTGGAAAAATTATGTAGTCGTTATCCCTTTAAAAATACGTTTTTATTTGTTTTATAAAAGGGTGAAGAAATTAGAGCTCATAGGTTCTAAATTTTGCAAAGAAAATTTTAATCTACGATGCAACAAAAGTTGCGGTGACCCACTTAGGGGTAGGTAGCGTGTTCTAAATTTATTTTGCGAGAGTAACTTGATTTGGATCCTATTATATATATATATATATATATATATATATATATATATATATATATATATATATATAATATGATATAAAAAGGTAGATTTTTTTCAGTATCGTGAAGTCATTGGCAACAATAACTTAACTATATTATAAGTGTCGTGATCTAAATTTTGAAAGAATTAGCCAAAGAACTATCTAAAAAAGAAGCTTTTAGAGGGCCCGGGTATTTCTAGCAGCAAACTGAATAAATAGATTTTTATATTTCTAGTAATGCTTGAGTGGCATATTACAAATATTTTGTGTATTAAGTTTCAGAATAATTTTTCTATTAATATATTTGAACAAAAACATCCACATCTATATACATATAATAAAAATGTAAATAGCGGACGTCTGTACCTTTTATATTTTTGTAATAAAAGTGATTGAGAGGTACTAAAAATAAGTAATTAAATATATTTCTACCATTTTTAGAATTATCTGTCTGTCTGTTTGTTTGTTAACGTATCACGTATAAAGTACTAATTTATATCATAAGAATCGTTAAGGAAATTATAAAGTGTATCTTCGTTTTACTGATATGATATTAGTCTTTATTTTATTAAAATCAGTTCATTCCACCAAAAGTTATGATAAATATTCTGAAGTATGGGTACGAAGTATAGGTACGAATTTGTTCAACGGTGGCGTTGTTTGAGTCATTAAGTGCATTTTAAACCTAATATCACATCATAAATCATAATTAAATGATGTAAAATAATGTTCTATAATGATATAATTATATCTAAAACGCAGTTAACAAAAGTATTAAAGAACGTAATAAATATATACAAAAAATATATTAACCTTATTATCTAAATCTAAAATACAATAGTTAACCAATTTCATCGATAGATGGTGGCGTTGTGCAAATGTAATACAAAAAGGCAGCTTGTTGTTTTTTCCTGTAGATGAGTTTTCATATTTGCTGCTAATTTTTATTGCATGTGCTGCCCTACTGCGTGTTGACTAACTCATTTATTCTTTATCGCCGAGTACTCTATGGGATAAATCAAATTTTAAAAGAACTATTAACAATTTCTTTGGTTACGGCGAGGATCAAACTTTCTAAATTTTTGCTTACTATGCAGGCACTGGTTTATAAATTTATTTATGTTTTATATAATGTATCAATCGCGTCAATTAATCTCTTTTATTTTTAGAAATGATGTTAACAGCGCCATCTCTCTTTAAATCTATACATATAATAAAAATGGTGATAACATGTTGTGTCTGTTTTTGTACATTGTATAGTATATTTGTGACTAAAATAATTACGGAAAACGGAACTCGACTAAAAGTAACAAAATTGTAACAACATATCATTGAAGCCGAAATTTTAACAGGTTGCGGTGCCGGTGATGTTGTTTTTATACCCAGAATCCCTCTTATACCAAATAACTTTCCTTTCAGTTTTAAGCGTGTTCAGTTCCCAGTCAGCGTGTGTTATAGGTACGATGACCGTAAATAAAGCGCAAGGTCAAACTTTACGCGTTGCAGGAGTGGACCTCAGTACGGACTGTTATGCACATGGTCAACTCTATGTTGCTTTTTCCCGCGTTAGTAGTCCCCGTAACCTTTTTGTGTACGCCCCGGCTACTTCTAACGTCGTTTACACATAAGCTCTATCATAAACGGCATGGAACTTTGAGGATAACGATTAATTTTGTTACCACTTATTGATACAGTAATGATATAAACCGTTTAATATTTTCTTACTTAAACGTCAAATTTTTTAAGTAAAACCTATATACGCGAGCTACGCCGCGGGCACAGCTAGTTTCAAAATAAAATATCAACAATTAAAAAAGTTTATTACACATCGCATGCTAAAATAACAATTGCATCAGTCAAAACAGGTTTTAACTGTGATTATTCCTTTAAGTTAACAAATCTGTTGGACATTCGGAGCCGTTGAGTTCAACGGAGTGTCTTAAATGTAACCTAGATACATCATTACGTTTCTTTTTATAAATACATACAGTTACACCTATAACGACACAAGCTACTGTCAGCACTGAGCACCAAATTAAAATAATATTTGGTAGTGTGGAGTCTTGCGTGATAGAGCCTTGATTTTGATCAATTTTATAGTTAACAGTTTTGTTAGAAACACTGTCGTCTCCACACGTAATACCATATACATTGTCTTCATGATAAACTTTATCAATTGATGTTACTTCTAGCAATCTCATTGTAGTTATTTTAATACTCCTGACAATTTCTTTGCACGAAAGAGGATTTCCACCTAAACTTAAAGTTCTGAGCTTGCTTAATGAATGCATAAGATTTTCTACATCTACAGTCTTAATATTATTATAATCTATTATCAGTTTAATTAATTCATTGCATTCATGAAATACATTCACATCCAATTCTGAGAAGTTATTTCTGGAAAAGTCTAAAACTTCAGTCCTATGTAGACCTTTAAGACTTCCATATCGCAGTCTTTCCAAACGGTTTGAAGACATATTGAGATATTTTAAAATTTTAACATTTTTAAAAGTGCCTGGAAGCAAACTTGAAATATTATTATTACTTAAATCTAAAGATATCAGATCGTCAACCTCTTGAAAAAATGAACTGCTTATATTTAAAATTGTGTTACTACTTAAATCTAAGCTAACTAATTCTTTAAAGAAAGTTAAGTTAATATATGAAATTTTATTGTGAGAAAGATTTAATACCGTAATATTTGATAAAGTGTTTGTTTGAGGATTATTAAACTCGATTATTTTATTATAAGCTAAATGTAAAACTCTCAAGTTTGGAAAACTTTTGAAATCAGTCAGAGATATATTGGAAACATTATTAAAAGATAAATCAAGGTACATAACATTCGGTGCATTTGAAAATGAATTTGATAGTTGTTTTAGTTTATTATTATTTAAGTAAACAGCCTTCAAATTTTTGAAAACGCTGCTATTTAAATTGAAACTCGAAAGGTGATTGAAAGAAATATCTAAACTGTACAGATTATCTAACCCATAAAAATTATTAGGTTCTATAAATTCAATCTGGTTGTGTGAAAGGTTTAATCTAGCCAGCACAGGGAGATCTACAAAAGCCATTTTGTCAATGCCATTTATTCTTAAATTACTTAAATCTAAATATCGCAAAAATTTTGCTGGGCTAAACATATTGTCTCTTATGTTTTCAAGTAGACTATTACCGGTCAAATTTATATATTGTAAATTTAATAATGGCAGAGATTTAGGTTGTATACTTTTAATTTTATTATTTGATAAATCTAATTTTATTAATTGTTCTTGACTAAAAAATAGATTCTCTTGTAAAAAGTTAATACTGTTGTCGTTCAAGTATAAATGTGTTAAATTAGTTAAAGTAGTATTTAAGAAGGCTAACGATGAAATATTGTTATGCGACAAATCCAGCACATGCAAAGAATTCATTTCATTGAAACTGTCTTTATCGATGTACTGTATACTATTAACACTTAAGTTTAAATTAGCCAGCATTATCATCCATGTAAAAGCTTTTGATTTTAATGCTGTAATGTTTTGATGGTATAAGCTTAAATATTTTATCGCGCTTAGTCCAACAAATGTGGTGTTTGTAATTTCACCTGATATAAAATTATTTTCTAAATTAATATAAGTAAGGTTACTCTTCTCAAAGGATCCGTCTTCAATATTCTTGACCTGATTACTATATAAATTTAAATACTGAAGTTTTGCATTGTTTATAAACATTTTAACTTCTATTGTGGACATTATTCTGTTGTTACTAAAATCTACAATTTTTAAGTTAAGTGCTTGGTTAAAACAATTTGATTCCAATATTTCGATTGCATTATGGGACATATTTAGTATTTCTAGAGAAAATAGGCGGTTAGTTTCGTATCCTGCGATTTTTTCAATTTATTAAAAGACATATCTAACTCTTTCAAAGACTTTAAATTTATTAACATCATGTTTAAATTTTCTATCTTATTATGATGTAAAATTAATTTTGTTAAATTCTTTAAGGAACTTAAACTATCATCCGATAACATTCCAATTTGATTATTCTGCAAGTAAAGATATTCGAGATGTGGTAAATTATTTAGTACTCCATATTGTATATCAGTGAGGTTGTTATTTGATAAATCCAACACCGACAGTGGGGCATCTGGCGACAAGTACAAGGAACTTGGAGAAAGACTTTCCATATCATTATTTGACAAATTCAAATAATTGAGGTAGGCAAAATTCTTAAAAGCTTCATTTTTAATAGTTTTTATATGATTACCAGATAAATCAACCACAACGCTTTTTGCGTAATACTTAAATGAATATGGTTCTATACTATTCCACGTATTTTCAATACCCCTTATTTCACGAACTCTTGAGTCAAAATTAGTTGAACCAAAGAAACCTGCAGTCAGTCCATCAATCCTTGAATGTGATATAATAAAAATGACGTATGGTTCAGAACTACAAGAATACACTTGGGCACTTCCGGCGTAAATTTCACATCTCACTGTATATTTACAACTGTCAACATAGTCAGTGACAGAGCAAGAATTTGTAGGATATGCAGGTTTTGCAATCACGAGCAGAATGATGTAATCTGAAACATGTTATATATTTTTATTATTTTGATGTTTTTGTAAGCAATAGCGTACTTACGAAGTAAGCTCCTAAGCAGTAAAGCGCCTTTTTAGCCCGGGGGCGTTAGCCAAGTTGATATTATACAATTGTTAACGCTCTTTTTAATAGAATAATGGTGGCAAACGAGCACTCAGTTTACTTAATGGTAACTGGCCGCTGTGGCTTATAGACATATACAATTATTCTCGATTAGGAATCAAAATGCAGATGCATTGTTACCCCTAAGGACTAAGATAGAATGGCGTAAAAGTTTCACACTAGTATTCTATAAGAGTGTGATTCTTCCCCGATCAAGCCAGCCCATTCGTGCTACAACCATAATATAGCAGCAGGATGGCTCAACCACGTAGGCTATGCTGCGGCTAACGCTCGTAGCATACTATTAAATGAATGAAATCAATGATAATTCACATGAATATCACGTAGCATAACGTTAGAATGTGTCATTTCCATTCATTCTTATAGTTTTCTACTAGCGTTATCAATTTGGCTAACCCCGTCCGTCTTGGTTTGCATTATTGTCTTAACTATTTCTGATGCAACGCAGCTAATATAATTATATGCTGTGAGGTCAAACTTATTATTCAGAGTTACAGTATGCCTCATTCGTCAGCCCCGTTAGTGGGTTAGAGTCAATTGCTTTCAGGTGGGCTTTTATTAATTTTATCAAAATATTTTTGATCAGTTCAAGATTTAAAATAAAAGTAATGCAACTATTGAAATTTAACGGTTAATTGATTATTTTTAAGCAATTTTCATCACTTTTACAACAAATCGAGCTCAAAACCTTGGGTACCATGTCGCAAGTTCTGCCTGCTAACCAGATAAACTAAAACAGATATTGTTAATTTGGGCTGTCTGTCCCTTTGTCTTTGACCCTGCATTATTGCCTACCTCTGGTCTTATCACATAAGTATTATACCTGGCACGGGTAAGTTGCTATTTCATATATCTTTAATTATTAATTATTAAGTTAAGATCACATTCACCCACAATTATCAAAAATTCTACTGCATATTTATTTATTCACTACTAATGATAATTTTCCCTTTGTTATTATATTTTATTCATAAGCTTAGTAACAGATAAATAAAATTTAATTAACTGCTTACATATAAACACTTTTTCCGCCATTGTTCAAATACACGTTTTACGTAATTTGTACTTTTTCAAAATACTCCTATACGAATAATCATTTTTTATAATTTAAACCACCACTGTAATACAAATATAAGTATCGAAGCTTGACTGGCTTATTTTATTGCGTGTTGGAATCCAATGATAAAGGAATATCAGACCTTGTTTGACTGTTATTTTAAAGAAAAAGATAATAATTGGAGTAGTTGTATAATGTATTCATATTTTATTTTCATACATTAAATTTTATATGTGAATATTCTCAATTCGACTGTATGTTTTTTGTATGTTACGCGAAATTTTTGTCAATTTTAAGCAGATTTAATGATTTTTTTATTAAATAGGTTTTACTTCAGAGGTTACTGAGAGAGATAATTTATACGTGGTAGAGCCATGCTGCGGCCATATAGGTGAAGCCATATTTGCATTATAATCATCACAGCTAATCAATGCGAGCCATGCTGCAGCTATATTAGAAGTATAGTTATGGCAGGAATGGGTCGGCTCGACCGGGGAAGGACCATGCTCTCACAGAATACCAGCGTAAAATAGCGGCTTAATGCTGTTGTATTTCGCATAGTGCGTGTAGAGAAACCTAGATCCTTTTAACTGGCAACTGGGCACTCCATCTATGTCGTGATGGATGTAGATGTCTATGGGCTACAGCATCTACCTGCCATCAGGTGGACTGTGTAATTGTTTGTCGCACTTATTCTATAAAAAGGGTGGTGTAATATAAATTTAAATAAAAATTGCACTCCTTAGGGTGACAAAATCGGGGATAAAGTTTGTAATGTTATTATTTAGAAGACATTCTACTTATTCCTTATTCAGATCAAAAAGGTCTATATATAATTAATTAAAATTTAATAAAATCTTAAAGCCGACTTCAAAGAAGTAAAAAAGACAAAATTATTTCCACATAACAGCTTCTGAAGTCGGGGCATTAATTCTTATTTACACTATGCCTTAGCACCAACTTCTGAATTTGTTACCGTTTCCGCCTCTATGATGGGATATTTAGCAAGCAGGTTGGCAACGGCAGTTTTGCATAAAGTTTCTCTTTTTCTCTCTCCTCACTAAATGAAAATAGAAAGAGACAGTTATAGAGATAAATAAAACTTAAATATGTGTGACCGAATTAAGTGCAACACAAATGACTCCATCCCACTTCTGTTCCTTACCGGAAACATTTATCGTAAGCTATAGCAACTGTTAGTAGAGACAATAAAGACTACAGATATTTGTGCAGTGACCGCCCACACATAGTATTCAATTATACGTAGTTTAAGGCCACTCCCATTATATAAACTAAGGACTTTACTAGTGGTAGGTCTCATATTCTGCCTAGGAGTCTGGGTAAGTTCTATCCCCTTACCCATTTCTGCCACCAAAAAGCAGTACAAGCACTGAGCACTGAGCACTCTGTAGGATATATAGAGCTAGTACAATTACAGGCTGTAAGATATTCCATCTTATTTCTCAGAGATAACAACGCATCTGTAGCTTTCTTTGTTTGCAGCTGGCTGCACGCTTCCACGGACTGCAGTTACTTCATACCATCAGGTGGACTTTAAGTCTGTAAGGCACTTCAGTTTAGTCAAAAAGGGGGATTTCAGCACCAGGCGTATCAGGCATTGACGCTGCTTTCTATTTGGTTTGAGCACTTTTATGAAGTATGAATAGGCGATGGTTAATTCGGGCAAGATCACAAGAAATCCGAGATTTTAATTTAGTTAAAAAATCTTTGGTATGCATAAATCAGAGAAAGAATTACGTATTGGCGCCAATAAAATTGTATAGAGCAGCATAAATAATAACGTGTTTGGCGATTAAAGAAAACATCGCCAAGAAAACTGTATGTTTAAAAAATCAAAAAGGAAATAGCTCTTCTGGGATATTTGTATTTCGCAAGCAAGCATTGGGGCAGCGCCAATACCCTCTCTCGTATATACCTTCACTTAGGCTTTACTTATTTTTTAACAATTAGGTATAATTTTATAAAAATTTTAATTTTTAACTCTCATTGTTATTATATTGAACCGTGATTCATAACTTTAAGCGACAGGATGAAACATTAATGGAAAACTACGCATCAAAAAAAAGTTGTGTATTCCCCAATGTATTTCCTTTTCCACTTGATAACATACCTATGGAACTTGTTATTTTGATTCGATCCGATATTTTTTAAGAACAAAAAGCGTGGTAGAACCACGGTGCAGCTATATTATGGTCGGCTCGACCGGGTTAGGACCAAGCTCTCGCAGAATACCAGCCCAAAATAGCTTAATGTTGCTTTGTTTTGAGAACCGGAGACCCTTCTTACTGGAAACGAGGCATTCCATCTCAGTCCTCAGGAGTGAAAACGCATCTGCATTTTGATTCTGAATTGATGATAAATGTAGATGTCTATATGCCACAGCATCCACTTACCATCAGGTGAACTATGTGCTCTTTTGTCACCCTTATTCTATAAAATAATAAAATAAAAATAAATAAAATAATCATTTAAGTGTGAGTGAGTTTAATTACGCTTTCTACTCAACGAGCCTTATGTTTTGCATTGGTATACACACTGTGTATTTTAACCAGACATATTTACATGCACTTTAATTTGTATGTATAATATAAAATATAACTTAAACACGTTTTATACTTAATATTTTGTAAAGTTAAACATCTTATTTACTTTGGTTTCAATTTAGCTGCGCCATCTGCAGGCGACTGTGTTCATTAATTTTAATTAATTCTGTTCCAAGCAATTTGTTAAATGCATGAATTTTGTTCGAATTTTACGCAAAACTGTTAAAAGATTTATTGTTTTATCACATCTATATAAAATATGTGTAAAATATATTTATTTTTAAAATGTTTGTATGTTTTTCACAAATTGTTGCAATTAATTAGATATATTAATTTAGTCATTGTATAGAATATCTAGTCAATCTATGTAATGCCGGGTTTGCTTAGGCAATGTATAAAATGTGTAATCTATCGTTTACCATTACATCCTAGGTAATATATATAATACCTAGATTATGTATAGAATGCCATGAGGGATCAGGTAAAGTATAAAATGTGAACAAATAAAACATATTTTCTTTACTGAAAATCAAATTAACTAAGAATTACAGTCAAAATTGACTTATTTTTTTTAATGAAAGTAACATGAAGGAATTGCAAACAAATAGTTTCATTAAATTTCAAACACTCATAAAAAACATTTGCTTATGGTGGATGTCACATGGATTTTCATAAATTAATATCTTAAGACAAACCGTGAACTGCACTCTCGCTATTCAATTACCTCTTATTCAATACATTGCTGGTTAAACATTCGGTGTTGTATAGAATGCCTTGGTAAAGTATGAAATAAATAATGTTTTATAAATTGTCTGAATGTTTTAGGTATTCCATAGAATATCTTGGTATTCTATACAATACCAGATTATACAGATTGGCGATAACAGATACATATATAAATAAACATGGAATAATTATTATAAACCAGACATTCATTTATTTTGTTTTCACGTATAACATAAACAAATTTTTTGTTCTTGTTTTAGTTTGCTGTCGACTAATTTCATAATGTGTTAGCAAGCAAACATAACTAACATAACATAACCCCGCCATACCAGTAGTACTGCTGTATGGTGTGTGCTTATTCTCCGACTTACCTTGAAAAATTTTTTTAACTTATGAGCTTTATCAATATGAATTGCGTGCTTAATCGAATGTATAACACTATCTCTCAGATTTTGCGTCAATAGATCCAATATTACATTAACTGTTCGAGATAATTTATTTCGTAGTGGATTTCGTTATTCTGCCACGAAATGCTGGAACAACATACCACCACTGATTAGAAAACTAACTTCAATCAGTTCCTTTAATTATAATTCAATGGTCAATTTATTTAAAAATATACACTCTGCCTTACATCTCTTATATTCCATAGCGTTTCTTTTTAAATTAAATAATTATTTCCACTTTTATTTCATAAATGTTTATTATAAATGTGTATGTGAGAGTGTATATATGTGTAATGGTTTAACTATTTGTGTGCATTTTACTTAACATTGTAAGTAATAATAATACTGTTACGTTTTTTGTTAACTATTCATTTGCACCCACGGAAGATCACCGTCGAAGTACTGTCAGTACCAAGACTATGCTGAATTGGGTACCTTTTTAGTAACCATTTACCAAATTTAAAATAATATGCTATTATTGTATTCAAATTGCTATAATGTGTTGCTAAATAAACTTATTTCCTTTCTTCTTCTTTTCTTCGTTATTGACTTAAACGTCTTATACACGGTCCATCTTGCTGTACGTCCCACCAAGGTCATGCACGACGAACGACGTACGTAATTATTGACGTACGTTAAATACGTCATTGTCGTTTTGCGTGACCTTGGCAGGACATACGGTTAGACGGACCGTGTATAAAGCGTTTTAGGCAAATTAAAAAAAATAAATTACTCTGTGTACGCGCAGAAATGCAACTATTAAATTTGTTATTACAAACGCAGACAGAGTTAATATTATCATATTAACCGTCGCGACTGTACATCTTCATAATGACTCCTTTTATGAATGTGAAGTTTGGCAAACAAACAAGTGATGAACTTTTATTACATTGTTTGCTTGCTCGCTTACACTACGGTTTTTGTGCGCTTGTTTCAATAAAGAAAACCTGCAATCAATTTCGTTCGCTTAAATGAAAAATTAAACAGAACTGCAATTCGCCCGTTCTATTGTATCTGCGAGAACGATTCATAAATCAATGAGTTGGAACTGTATTCGCATCAGTCATAAATGAAATAAATTGTTAAGATTTTAAGATTTATTTAAAGTACACAATGATGATGTGTAATTGACGTGGTAGAGCCACGCTGCAGTTATATTATGGTTGCAGCACGAATGGGTCGGCTCGACTGGGGAAGGACCACGCTCTCACAGAATACCAGCTTAATGCCAGCAGCATTAAGCTGGTATTCTGTGTCGTATGGTGAGTGTAGAAAACCTGACACCCTTTTTACTGGATACGAGGCATAACATCTTAGTCCTCAGGGGTGACAATGCATCTGCATTTTGATTTTGTATCGAGGATAAATGTCAATGTCAATATCTATGGGCCACAGTATCCACTTACAATCAGGCGAACTATGCGCTCTTTTGTCACACTTACTCTATAAAAATTGTAACTGCTGGACATGGGCTTCTCCCGAAGGATTTGCCTTAATCGCCAAGCTGCCTGCCAAGCGTGGATTATTTAGTAATGGCGATCGTAGTACTAGAAGTCTTGCACCTGTGGAGCTGCTCGTAACCGGTCTGGGTATTTTACTTCTGACGTAAACTAGAAATATAACACACAAATAAAATTCATTCAAGAACTATAATTTGACTGATAATCCATTTACGCGAGACCATGGTAGGTCCTACCCCCAACACTCGCTCACTACGCACCACTAATTAATCGCTTGTCCCACAAATCCTCTTAAATTTAAAGAGGCTATATTTTTAAAAGCGCACCATTTCAGACCAATAAAGCCAGTGTAAGAATATCCACTACTGCATATCGACTCGAAGGTCTCGTAAGAGGCCACAGAAGGTAACTAAAACAGGAGATGGGCAGCGTCTTCCTGATAACAACTCAAAATAATAAAAAAGTGCAGTTGCCAACTCGCCCACTAAGCGTGGCAACTATGGCAAAATCCTCCCTATGAAGCAATCTACGGGGGAGCCCTATGTTCAGTTGTGGACTTCTTTATAATAGAAAAACTTATAGTATTTTTAATTTTATTTTTAAATTAAAGGTGACAAACGAACACACAGTCCACCTGATGATAAGTGGATTTTTTTAAAAGAATAAGGATGACAAACGAGCACACAGTCCACCTAATGGTATGTGTATGCTGTAACCCATGGACAACTACATCTATCTCGATAAAGAATCAAATGCAGATGCGTTCTTACTCCTGGTGACTATAATTGATAACCTCGTTTCCATTAAATAATGCCGGCCAAGTGCGAGTTGGACTCGCGCATGAAGGGTTTCGTACCATCGTAATACACGTTTCTAGTAGGGAAGCTGTCTTTAATTTTTTGTTTTTTGTTTATTTTTATTTTTATTATTTGTTGTTATAGCGGCAACAGAAATACTCATTCTGTGTATATTTCAACTGTCTATCTATTACGGATCATAAGATACAGCCCGCTGACAGACAGACGGACGGACGGACGGACGGACTGACAGACTGACGGACGGACAGCGGAGGCTTAGTTATAGGGTCCCGTTGGTTACCCTTTGAGTACGGAACCCTAAAAAGAGTCCCTAGTGTGACCCGGAGTGTATCGTACAGTGTGTATATAAATACACACTGTACGATACACTGCAGCATCAAGCTGCTATTTTACGCTGGTATTCTGTAAGAGAGTAGTTTTTTCCCCGTCGAACCGACCCTTTATGCTCTATAATATTATATCAAGCACGAATGGGTCATATAAACGATAATATAACTGAAGCGTGGCTTTACTACGTATGAGTATGCATTTTAAGGGTTACCATCATTTTGAAACTATTAAAACCTACCCACGATCTGAATGGTGGTGATAAACGAACGTTAGTATATTCATGCTTACACTTGAAGTTATGTATAACATACGGGTAGTATATAATACACCTACATTGTAGAGCCATGCTGCAGCTATATTAGTAGTGTAGTTGTAGCAAGAATGGGTCGGCTCAACCGGGAAAGGACCACGCTCTCACAGAATACCAGCGTAAAATAGCAGCATAACGCTGCTGTGTTTCGTATGGTGAGTGTAGAGAACCGGAGACCCTTTTTTACTGGAAACGAGGCATTCTATCGTAGTCAAAATGCAGATGCGTTGTCACCGTGAGGTGACAACGCATCTGCATTTTGATTCGTAATCGAGGATAGATGTATATGTTTATGGGCCACAGCAACCACTTACCATCAAGTGGACTGTGTGCTCGTTTGTCACCCTTATTCTATAAAAAAAGAAAAAGAAAAGTTGCTGAAAATTTTGATTGTAATTAATAGAATGCATGCCTTATGGCGCATTCTTGAAAATACCTATATCCAGCCATCAATGAACTGTAAAAGCTGTCAAATACGAAATCGAAGCAATAATGGACCCGTTAGTCAATATAATTAGGATATTGGTAGTAGCGCATTACAACTCGATCTACTATCTCAGCAGGCCACAAGTAAAAACAATTATCAACGGTTCAAATAACTTGAACTACAGAGCGAGAGTGAATTAGTCAGGCCCTAAGGCGTTTAATTAAATTGCACAAAGGGCTGGTAAAATAGAATCGTTATTCTACAGTTTGTTGTTAATAGCTTTGTATAGCGCGGTTCAAACAGTCCTATTTAGACATTTTACAGAACCTATCAACTATTAGCGGTACTGTGAGAATCTAATAAGTTATTAATTGAATGTTTAAGGCCATCTTATAGTACGTCGTTTAGCTTAGTGTGTACATATGTATCAAGTAGGTATAAAACCTTGCTTCTAAGCGAATTAGTACTAAAGTGAGGGATAATTTTCAAACAAAAAAATCTTACGTCCAATCTTTGAAATGTCTAAGCGAATAGTTAATTTTTTTCACATAAGATTAAAAATATAAACCAATTTATAAAATGTGTCCTCAACATGACCTAAAAATAACCATTTTAATTTGATATGGCTTTTATACGGTTTCAATATGAAATATCTGCAAGGTTAATTTATAACTAGCGATTTAGTGTTAAATTTATGATTTTTTGTGGAGCAAATTATTTTAATTCGGGTTTCTGCATTCACACATCTCTTATTCGTATCTTCAATTTTTAACACGCTTTTATTAGCTTCACGTGTCTATTATCTATTTAATCGAATCTTTTAATGTAATTTTCACCAACTTGCAAACGGCTGATTGACTTGAAAATTTGCACTCGTATCAAGGACCAATGACAATACAATAATTTAATAAATTTATCCTATTATCCTAAACAGGATCACCAGGATAAAATAAAATAATTATCAGGATCATCACAGCTCATGATCCAAACATGTTGTTTAAGATTTTTTTAAACTCTTATATTATTATATTTAGTGCAATAATGACAAACCAGTAGATTTTCAGAGGTTCAATAAGTTTAAAAATTACTGCAACGTCGCCTTAAGTCAAATTAAGCAGAATGTTATAATTGTAATTTTACGGGCAATTAATTATGCTCCATCTGGTTACTGTCTACGCTTTATTGAGGGCATGGAATTATTATAATACGGTAAAGTTATTGTTGTTACAACCGTCATTATATATTCCATCAGTAAATTATACAACAGTGGTAGAACAACGCGGCAGCTTTTGCTGTCGTACGGATGGACCGGCTCGAACTGGGTTGGTACCACGACCTCACAGAATACCACCGTGACGTAGAAGTTTACTTCTGCATTTCGCTTGGTAAGTGCTGGTGCTCGTAGGCCCAATTACCCCCCACCAGGGGGGTAATTAAAATGGTAGCGTAATGAAATAAAAAACTACCAGTCCCCTGGTGACAGAGAATCCCTCGCTGAGCATCTAAGCAATAAGACCAAGGCGACTCCCGTCACGCTATCCGTAATTTTTAAAACATCAGGGGACTCCATTCAAACCTTAACGCTGCCCACTGCCATCTGGAGACGGCGAAGCCAGCCTTGCGCTTTTTAACCAATACTCAGGTATCCTCTCCAGCTGATACTTCATATCTCTCCTACCCGGGGTACATATTAGAACACTCCTTTGTGCCCCGGGCTAGAGTTTGCGTATATATCTCCTCGTCTTGAAGGTATGGACCTGTCCATCCTATGGCTGTGTGTAGACAGCGACGACAATCCCCGCGTCTACGGGTGCCTCTATAGATCCCATAGCGGCAATGCCGAAATAGACCGACTCTTCGACCACGTCCAAATGGCTATAGATTCCTTGCTACAGCAAATCCCAGCCGCAAAGATCGTGATCCTTGGCAATTTTAACACCCACCACATCTATTGGTTCGGTTCACGTATAATCGATCATGCGGGGAGATCTGTTTATGACTTTGCCTTGGCATATGGTCCTACACATCTGGTTACTTTGCCTACGCGGATTACAGATGCGGAGGACCACGCACCTTCCCTGTTGGACCTTCTACTGACCTCTCATCCATGACCATTGTCTTGTCCGGAGTGTGGTACCACACACACTTACGTCGCGGTTGTATTCTGCAGGCTGCCGCCGTATTTGGCACTATAGGTCGGCCGATTAGGATAGGCTGCAGTCTTTTTTGCATCCTACTCTTGGGGGCGGGCTTCTCGCCGGATGATCCCAGCGTTGTTGCTGATTCTGTCGCTGATGTGGTACTTCAGGTATGGAATTTTTTCACGATACAATCCTCACCAACTGAATGCTTGGCAGTCCACCACTGTGCGTTTTACTAGGAGTTTTCTTCCTCGTACAACTTCTCTGTGGAATTGTTTGCCACCGGCGATTTTTCCAGACCGATACGACTTAGGGACCTTCAACAAAAGAGCTTCATCTGCAATTCCCCTGGTGTTGCGGTTGTTCATGGGCGGCGGTAGTTACTTACCATCAGGTGATCCGCATGCTCGTTTGCCCCCTCTTCTATAAAAAAAAGATTGATCATATTTCCCACGGTTAGTTGGTGGATTAATGGTATCAAATGTTCTCATCTAGTCGATATTGCCTGTCAATCGTGCGGTCTATGTAAATGTTGCAAAACTCAAACAGAGGGAGCAAAACAATTAATTTAATAAAACAAAAGTGTCTGTCTACAATATCGATATAACTGCTCTTTATGAGCTCATGGGGTTATTTGCACGCCATTAACACATAAATAACCATTAGTATTTTTTTTCTGTAGGTCTCTCTGTCTATCCAGACATATTTTTGGAATGGCTGATCCGATTATGATGAAACTTCACAAACATAGAGAGAGCAATGCCGTGAATGATCTAGGCTATATTTTATTCGAAAATCTTGAAGTGTTATTTTCTGAAATCAAAAAAATTATAAAAGAAATGGTCATTGATGATTATTTAAAAAAATCTAAATGACGCCACATTAATAATTCCCATCCAGGCAAAGCCGGGACGGGTTGCTAATTAACCTACATAATTAATAAAAATAATAAAAATAGGATATCAGTTCTCATTTGTAATGACGTGACGATATGAAGTCGTAAATATCATTTTGCCTTTGCCATAATCGGGTAGAGAAGTCTAGCAATGCAAATGTGGAACGAGTGTGTAGCGGCGTGGTTCGGTCATGAAACATGAAAAAATATGTTACTAAAAAACAATTTATGTCTTTTTTAATGATTAAGGTTGGCAAACGAGCACACAGTCCACTTGATAGATCTTAATCTTCGATTAAGAATCGGAATGCAGATGCGTTGTCACCCCTGAGGACAAAGATGGAATGCCTCTTTTCCAACAAAAAAGGTCTCCGGTTCTCTACAGTCACCAAACGAAATACAGCAAAATAAGGCTGCTATTTCACGCTAATATTCTGTGAGAGCGTAGTCCTACCCCGGTCGAGCCGCAAGATGGCTCTACTACGTAAAAACGGTTTGTTTGGATTGTACGATAAACACCGCACTTGTGTAAATAATATGTTCTACCACCCGCTATAAACGTAAGAATCACATAAGGACTTAGACTATATAGGAACACCCTTAGCTTAGGCTATAGACTTATTTTTAAAATAAGAGTAAAGGCTGAGTTGTGAATTTTGACGAGGCATTCGGCGTGGTAGCGTATGCAAAAACTAACTACTTTCAACTTCCACCGCTGCAAGCTCGAATAGAGCGGGCTTCTGTCCACGCTTCTAAAGCCGTCAATACATGTTGGCCAAGCCTAAGCTAACGCGAGCGTAGGCAAATTGATCCAAGGCGAGTGCTACAGTCTACATGTTGGCCAATTTTAATGAGTGAACATAATGACATGGCCAACTAACATTGACACGAATTGCCGAGTACTAGCGCTTTTGATTTGTGCAGAAAAACGACAATGTTCCGAAGTGAGACGAGTCGTGGCGAGCGATCTTGAGTGGTGGCGAGGCACGCCAAACCGTATACACGTTGACTCTCGTCTGCACTTGGCCAGCTAGGCGAACGACGACGAGCAATGGCGAGGCTAGGAAAATATTCTATCCATATGTTCGTACTCGCCATCACTCGGCCAACATGTATAACCGGCTTTAACTAACCGCATCGTCACGATGATGAACGAATGTAAACGCAAACAACGTTATACTTCCGTGGTTATTTAGGAGTCATTACAACAAACAGAAAAGTTTTATTACAACGTGTCACGTATATCACTAAACAAACGCCGTAATGAGTATCTGACGGTATCCACTAACGAAATAAACTTTCTTGGTTTGGGCAAACTGACGCTTCCAACTTTACAAATTTGTTCGGGTATTGCGTATAAAAACTCGGTAAGTATCTCTGGGGAACACGCATCTTTTGGCCCAACATCGAATGTTTCATGAATATAAAAACTTGTTGTATCTCTGATTTTACGTTATTTAAGATACTCAGCTTAAAACTGTTGCAAATTAGATATACATTCGAATAACATTATACTTAATTTAATTTCCCTATGTTAGCTTCCCTGGCCTGATTATATTACATACTAGCTACCAACTCCAGCTCCGCCTTGTTAGGATCTATTAATATTTTAGAATGTATATAGATTTTACATAATCATTAAACAAACTTTGCGATTTTAAAGAAAATCTCCAAGTTTTTCGCACAAAATATAGCCTAGATCACTCCTGGCTTCTCTATCTGTTCGTCAAGTTTCATTACAATCGGTTCAGCTATTCCGAAGGTCAGCCCGGACAAACAGACAAAAATAATTTAAAAAATGGTTAGGACAAATATCTCCGTGAGTTTAATAGAGGCTAGTTATTTCGATATTACAGACAGACACTTCAGTTTTATCTACTTTCTTATTTTTATTGGTGAAAGGTCTAAAAAAAACATAATTTTAAAATGGTTTAGAAGAACTAATACAATAAATAAAGCCTTGAACTATTTACATAGGTATTCAGAAATAACGTCAGTTTTATTACAACGAGCAGATTTCCAAATTTTACGATGTCCATTTGCCAACTTAACATCACTTTACGATCGAGCGACCATTCCGATATGGGACTTACCTGGGACTTATACTCGGCACGAGAAATCTGATAGATTATTGAATTGTTGAAAATAAATCCTTAGATATATTAAAACGCACCGGTTGTCTGCTGTCGGATAATTATTCCTTCGTGGGACAGTATATACGCTTTTACAACATAGTACCAGAAAAAAAAGGTAAGTATAATTTCATTTCAAATACAGTAGAATTTTGTTCCTGTATCCAGACTTCAAACAATTATTTGTTCAAAAAATTGTTCTATTCTATTCTTATGTTGTTTTAAGTCGAGAACCTTTTATCTGATTTACATGTGTGTTGATCAATTTTTAGACTTGTTCTTTGGCTAGATTTAAGCGTAAATGTTTTGTTACTTTAGACATCTTTACCTATTACAATATTATTATAAATGCCAAACACACTTTTTCACATGTACATTATAAAAGTATTAAAATTATTACCTGGGGGCGGAAACCTGGCGTCCTGAAATACAGGCGCAAATGACTAAATAAATGTTTTATTCTAGTATTTTCATACACAAAATATATTTGTTTAATATGTGTATTGTAACCTGAGTAGACCGGCCCCTAAAACAGCAGTTAACAAGTGTATAAGAGAAGTGGATACCCATCACTCCACACCACCACAGTATTTAAAATATAATACTATATTATAAATATACTACAACGTGGTAGAACCATGCTGCAGCTATATTAATTGTATAGTTGTAGCACGAATGGGTCGGCTCGACCGGGGAAGGACCACGATCTCACGGAATACCAGCGTGAAATAGCAGCTTAATGCTGCTGTGTTTCGTATGTGAGTGTAGAGAACCAGAGACCCTTTTTGCTGGAAAAGAGGCATTCCATCTTAGTCCTCACTGCATTTTGATTCGCAAACGAGGATAGATGTAGATGTCTATGGGCCACAGCAACCACTCACCATCAGGTGGACTGTGTGCTCGCTTGTTAACGTTATCCTATAAAAAAAATCTAAGACGTAATAAATATACACGCTTAACTCAAAGTTTAATATGTATTTAATGAATTCTAGTTATAGCGTGCCTGTTTCAATGCATCAAAGCCCACCTTCGACATTTTTAGACGTGACCACGTTGACAAAATGATTTTTTTATGGAATGGGGTGACAAACAAGCACACAGTCTAACCTTGATTAAAAATCGAAATGCAGATGCGTTGTTACCCCTGAGGACTAAGATGAAATGCCTCGTTTGCAGTAAAAAGGGTCTCCGGTTCCCTAAACTCACCATACGAAACACAGCAGCATTAAGCTGCTATTTTACGCTGCTATTCTGTCAGAGCGTGGTCCTACCCCATTAGAGCCGACCCATTCGTGTTATAACTATACTACTAATACAGCTGCAGCATGACTCTACCACGTATAAAATTTATTTAATGAATTCTAGTTATATCGTGTCTGTTCCAATACATCAAAGCCCACCTTCGACATTTTTAGACGTGATCACGTTGACAAAATGTAAAAGTGAATTTGGCGAAATCACAATATTTTAATAGAAATACTAATATATAGAAATTAATATGTGCTTTGGTTTTCAATTGGTCGAAAATAATAGACTACTGTGATAAAATTAACAGAACTTTATATTTATATATCCTCTCTGGCCACTCACGTCTACGTTTATAACTAACCCGTTACGTAATGGAATCAGGCCCAATTTCTATTTCGATCAAACAACGCTTGGTCACATTCTGGACATTCCAGAACATTTGGTGCTTGATTTTTCTTATCACTGGCTACCGTACACTATTTTCAAAAATATCCTTTGGATTTTGAATTATATGATCAACTGATATGAAGATAATAGAGCAAAACAGAAAAAGATCTGGTGAAATTATTGTCTGAAGCTTATGAGGATACAAGAGTATGTTAATTTTGTAGTTAAAAGTCGTTAAGAGTTTTTCGATATCGTTTATACACGAACTAGCGATAGGTACTATTTTCTTGCAATTAAGCTTAAAAAAAATATGACAGAAAGCTGCAAAACATGCATTACTACCCAAAACTTAATCGTTTGGTCAAAAATTTGAATTTTCAACCTCAGCTGCATTTAGGTAAGCACATTTTATAACAGTTTCAGATTTTAGTCATAAACATGATATTGTCACAGAAAAAACCTCTATGATAGTTAAAGAGATATCGAGGTTGTTTTTCCGCATTTGGCATGGATGAGTGATTAGTGATTTCGTTTGATACTTACTAAATAAAAATAAATTAAAAAGTATGACATATAACTGAGCTGCATTACAAATTCTCAATGTCTCAAATTCATTATTTATATTTTTGAAATATACTCATCCAAACAATTTTAATTAGTCCATCACAATTTTAATATTTAAACTTCGTTAATTACTCCCTTTGCATATTCGTTTTTGTTTGTTATTACATTTAATTAAAACAGTCTGTGAACTGAAAATACATAACTGACTAATTATTATAATATTATGATAAATAATTAACAAAATATCAGACTCAGTTTACATGATCGAAAAGCAAACTATTTTGTTAATAAGTCACGTAGTAAAACGTCTTTACCTATTTTCCTTCGAGTGGAATGTGGGTACAACTAATAGGACTGTATTTATCGAGGCTTGCTGGGATATTATGTGATCATTTAGCTAGCAACTCATTTACGAACATGTCATAACCAGAAACCGTAAGAGTAATCAACGCGAAATGTATTTATGTTGGGCCTTGAGTCTTTCATAGACACTGGCAGAATAGAACGTTTTGTTATGTTGTTATATATCGGGTTATGTCCTGTTAACGACAAAATAGTAATCAATACATATAGAAAGCTGATATAAAAGGAAGGTCGAGTCAATGATTTATAATTAATATTTTCCTAATCATTACATCTTAATATTTTAAGTAGGACGACGAGCCAGTACACAACCGACACTAAGGCTTTTTAACTAAACTAATTCCGTGAGGTAACGGCGTTAGAAAATTTACAACCCCATCAAGTCCCGTAAGTGTCTCAAAAGGCGACTAGACAAACGCTTGTTAGATCTTTAGAACTTCGATAGTAAACGATATAGGCGTCTCGTAAATGACTTAAAACGGAGACATCGTGTGATGGTGGTGTAAGAATATCTACTACCTCATATCGTCCTGCTGGTGTTGTAACAGGCGACAGAGGACAAATAATATATTTAAAAAAACTGCCGTTGTAAGCCCGCCTGCCAAGCGTGGCAACTATTGCAAATATAATCTAAGGGGAGGTCTAAGTTTAGCAGTGGACTTAGAGAAGCTGTAACGGTAAATGGCTTAAAATTGACTGACAAAAGGGAGCAGCGTCATAGCTACTGCTGGCGATAACCGTTACATTTACGGCAAATATTTCCGAAGCTATCTAATTCCGGTGAAGTTTTGAGCTCCTGGCACGCGCGCCATGGTTGACCTCGCTGACTAGTGCGTTCCGCGGAACGCGCTCCAAATGTTCGAAGTGTATCAACTAAGCGCGCGTCGTGTACGAGCAGCTGCCGCTTTCATAGTTCCATGCATCTTCTCTGAGCGCTTTTTATGATAAAAATGACTTTTGCTATTCCACAGTAGTTCTTTTGAATCATATAATTTTATCGATTTACGGCAACTTTGGTTATCCATAGCTGGGACGAACACACGAATAATGAAAACAACCGTCCCAACTGGCGCGCGTGCCAATACTTAACTACTTTGATGCGCGGTAAAAAACCGACACCAGATGGAGCGGCCCGCTCCACGTTTGAGCGTTCCAACGAACAATTTGGCGCGCGTTCCAAAGCCGTATCCATTTCGCGCGGCTGGAGCGCGTGCCAATGTTCGACCCCTTGGAGCGCATAATCGATACGCGGCTTTACAGTCTTAACTGAGACTGGCCATTTGCGCAGGACAGATTTTTTTTTTATAGTATAAGGGTGACAAACGAGCACACAGTCCACCTGACGGTAAGTGGTTGCTGTGGCCTATAGACATCTACATCTATCCTCGATGACGAATCAAAATGCAGATGCGTTGTCACCCGTGAGAACTAAGATGGAATGCCTCGTTTCCAGTAAAACGGGTCTCCGGTTCTCTACACTCACCATACGAAACACAGCAGCGTTAAGATGCTATTTTACGCTGGTATTCTGAGAGAGCGTGGTCATTCCCCGGTCGAGCCGACCCATTCGTGCTAAAACTATACAAGTATTATAGCTGCAGTATGGCTCTACCACGTAACGAATTATAGTGACCGAGTGTATGCGCAAGCTCAGGCAGGCACAGGACTAATGGCTTAACTTGCTTTTAGAGGCATGGTAGTGTAACACCGCCAACTTCCTGACTCCGGGCTACTTCTGATAATTTCTTGACAGAAAAACCCAATAACTGTTTTTGGTCCGACCCGAGATTCGAACCCAGTACCTCATGATCAGCAACCGCTTTTACGACTACTAAACCAACAAGGCAGTCAAAGTGTCATGTCCAATAGTGAACTATTTACGAGTAATTTAAGAAACACACATTGAATGAAAAATTGAACATTTACAGCATACAGCACTTAAATCCTTTGCTGCATAGAAATGAATAAAGAAATTCTATGAATGACATTTTGACGTGAAATGAGCATACACAGTAATTTCATAAAGATTTCATCATAGGACTAATGGTTGCGGCGCCACATTTAGAAGGGTAAAGATCCCAGACAAGCCGTTACAAAGAAGTTTTGGCAGCAAAATTATACCTGCATGTCTGATTTTATGTTGTTACGACAATTTGTATTTTAAAAAGAAAGGTGGAGCTTTTGCACGAATGGCTACGTATATTTAGACGTAGCTTTTGGTTTAACTTGTGGATTTATTTGTCTTTTATGTGCATTTTTGGACGATGCCCTTTCCAAAAAACATAAAAATCCACTACTAGATGTGGGCTTCTTATTACTACTTAAATTAAACAACTACGATAGCATTGGTCAAAAGTATCTACTCATAGTGCTGTTCTTAAATTAAACAACTACGAAAGCTTTGGTCCATCGTACCTACTCATAAAACTGTATTATTAATTACTTTTACAAAGCTGAATTTAAAATCAAGTTATTTTTGCACAATCATTGTTACTTACAGAAATAATTATATATTTTTTCCTCGATCAGTTCATTACTTTTCATCGATCAGTCCGATTTTAATTAATTTTTCGTCACACGAGGACAAAGAATGAGAATACCTACTAATATTGGTCGGAGTTTTCTGAGAGGGCAGTATTCACAAAGATTGGGTTACTCCTTTCTAAAAGGCCGGCAACGCACCTGGAATTCCCCTGGTGATGCGGTTGTTCGTGGGCGGCGGTAGTCACTTACCATCAGGGGAGTCGCATGCTCGTTTGCCCCCTTTTTTATAACATAATGATATAAGTAAAGGAACTTAAAAATTACCTGATCTTAAAATATTGCCAGAAACAAAAAAGTGGAGTAGTATAACCAAAAATAAAACCAACGGATAAGGATGGTTTGCACTTAATAACAAAATTCAAAAATTTCCTTGTTGTGTTAAATAATAATGTAGATAAGCTGATTTTAAAATCGAAATGTCTTTATCAATTTTTCTCCTTATCCTTCATTAGTCCATTTTTTGACATGTACTTAATACTTTGCAGGGAGGATTTGTCTTAATCGCACACTTCATAGATAGATGGATGATCATCTCATCACAGCCGGTATGGATATTTAAGCCCGCTATTACCACAGCCGTGGCGTTAAAGTTATGTCATATAATAAGCCAGACAAAAAATACCCAGGCCAGCAACGGAAACAGTGTCAAATGTCCAAAGCATTTGGTATCGTTAATTTGCGCAGCTATTTGCGAGGTGACTACAAAAAATCCTTATAACAGGATAGGCCCATTTACAGCAGTGTATTGAGTTGATAATTATAATCATATAGATATAAAAATTTTACGTTCTTAATTTTATTTTTAGCGATGACACCGATTGCAAGTCTAGCTGGCGTGCGCTGGACGGGGGGCTAGACTTGCACTTTATACTAAACGGTTAAATAGAAACTGGTCTAGAGAGAAGTGTTGCAGCATCTTTGCTCCTGCATTTGGTTAGAAATGGATTACAACCCTTGCTTTTTAGTTAAATTTTAATTTTATAGACTTTATCACGTTTTATTTCTCTTACTTTAAATCTATGAATCGAGTCCTTTACTGCAGTTATTGTCTCGTGAGAACTAAAATGTTTGAGGCCCTTTCGCTATTTATTATAAATTATTTACGTAGAACATACTCGTATCTTTAAGAATGGGACCGTCATCAATACTAATCAACGCTTAGTAGGAGTTTTAACGATACTTTCCATGACACTACATAATTTTAATAACCACAAAAAGAACTTGAAGCTGAAAGAGTGAATTCAGAAATTACACATAATTAAACGAAGTTATTTTTTTTTATATTATAAAATGAACACAGTAACAATAGCACTGTATTATTTTTACATTAATGTTATTGCACTAGTTTGCTATGACAACTATTCAACTTATTTATTATACCTAATTTAGGAAATTATAATATTGAATTTGAAATATTTAAAATTATTTTTTATATTATTTTGATGCAGGTATAATATTATGTTTTATTCCAGTAACCGTACGCCCTAAACTTAGGTGTCATAAAACATAATAATAAAACTAGTGGTGGATATGTAGGCCTTGCTTAAGAATAATTTGTTTCTATTATGCAACATGTAGTAGTATTTTTTTACAATACATACGAGACGATGGGGAGTGACGGACTTATACCGTCACACCGCAGTTGTTAGTTTCTTTTAGGTACTTTTATTCTTTTTAAAACATATCCTCCACACAAGAAAGTTTCCTCTTATATATTGGAGGTGTATATAAATAAACATACTTTGGATAAACATTTAAACTCAAAACAATTACTTTTAGGCCACTAAAATAATTGTTATATGCTGGAATCAAACCCGATGTTCACAACCAAACGGTTAGTAATCAAATGCTTAGCCATTGCTTTACCTAGCCGGTATCATATACACTTAACAACTAGATACAAACAAATTGTGACCCACTATCACAAGTATCGTAATATCAAACCAAAATGTTGGGTCTGGTCACGTTCTATACATTAACTAAGAAAAATTTAGTGTACGTTTACTTTTATCAGTGAGAGCCAAGCATCGTTTTCCTTGCACATTATCTTAGAGACTATGTTGTTTTTACGTTCCAAATTGAATAAGGGCAATTTTGATATATTATTTGATATTTTAGGCTTGAACTAAAAGAGAGTACGTAAAAAAAACTAACGATCTCTTTGGAACCCGATCTACGAGTGTCTGAAGTACGTAAATGGCAGTTTCGAAAGAATATTCAAGTAAAAAGATTTTTGTTCAAATCTTTTCATAATTGTTGTTTTAGTTATTTAAGGAATAAGGGTGACAAACGAGTACACAGTCCATCTGATGTTAAATGGATGCTGTGGCCTTTATATTTATCCTTAATTAAGAATCAAAATGAAGAAAATGATCCTTAATTAAGAATTTAATTCTTGCAAAAATTATTATACGTCCATTCATATTTTTTTACCTATAATAAAATTACAAACTGCAACCTGAAATAAACAATAACATAACAAGCATACTCAATTACATGTTGTAGTAACGAATTATGGCAATTACAATTTGATTGCAATTATCTTAAAGAAATTTATTTTTCAGCGAGGGACTGGTATATAAAGTAGAAATAAATCAGTATAATGGATTACCAGGCCTATAAATACGGATATATATATAATTATCGATAGAATGTCTGAAACTGTTTATTCACGTTTGTGTGTGTGTGCGTGCGTGCGTGCGTGAGTGCGTGTGTGTGTGCGTGAGTGCGTGCGTGCGTGTGCGCGCGCGCGCGCGCGTGTGTGTGTGTGTGTGTGTGTGTGCGTGGGTGCGTGCGTGCGTATAAATACTATTATTTATAAAGATAATAACTTTGAATATTAAAACAGTTATACTGCAAATAAGTGCTCATAATGCACGGGTCAAAAAGCATGGAATAAATTAACTTGACCTCGCTCGTCTCGAGTTGAAATCCGAGATGTCTTTAGCGTTCAGGTCCGATGATTAAACGTAAAAATCGCATTTTATACTTGAATTAATTTTTTCAATAAACTTCTTTTCTGACGTGGCATAGTAATAGCCAATAGAAAGGTACATTATGTACAATGTGTTATTGGAAATAACTCTTATTTATAAGAAACATAAGAAGGTACATAAATTTATTATTAAACGTATAAAAAATGATCTGATAAATGATTCCTTGGGAAAAGGACAATTTTTGGTGTGGGACGCAACCTACGTCAATACTTCTGCCGCTGTTCGCGTTAGAGGTGTTCCGCACGTGGTAGAGCCACGCTACAGCATTATTGTAGCACAAATGGGTTGGTTCGAAAGGGGAAGCACCACGCTCTCACAGAATACTAGTCTAAAAAAGTTGCTTAATGCTGCTGTGTTCCGTATGGTGAGTGTAAAGAGGCGGACAACCTTTTTGCTGGCAACAAGGCATTCCATCTTAGCCTTCAGGGGTGATAACTTGTCTGCAAGTGAACTGCGTGCTCGATTGTCACCCTTATTCTATAAAAAAAAGTATTTTCAAAGCGGATTCCGTTTGGCAATTCTGAGTATGAAATACGCAACCCTCTCCTCGTGGACTCTTTCCAGATCTTGACTACATTCTTGATGAAAGCTCTGCGGAAATTAAATCCGATATTTCTTTAGTACAAATGGTTTTCCCTTCCCACCGAACGGGTTTCCGCCTTGTGGTGGCTTATTAGCCGTGGCTTGGTCACCCATGGTGAACAAAGAGAAACCCACATGGCTGGCCCAAAGTGAAGGGTCGGCCCAAGGTAGCCACTCCGAGTGGGCTTGGCGAGCTAACTTCAGATGTGTGTTGGCGGGGGCTGCGGCGAGATGGGTGTCCTCTCCCACTAACGCTGCAGCCAATGTGGAGTCACGGGGGAAAAGGAGTGCTGGCATGGCGATGCCAATAAGCGGCGAAAGTGGAACACCATAGAGTTTAGTCCGTGTGAGTCCGACATAACCCGTCCTTGCCCCCACGAGGTGGTTATGCGTAGGCATTTCCTCTTTTAAAAGAAAATGATGGTCGCCCTCCCGATGATAGATTCTTCGGCCCAGAGATAATCCTTTATCATACCATCAACATTTGTTTACCTTTTCTTCCAGCACCACGATATTTTTTTCAGTCCATAACTATTCTTTGCAATTCGTATAAATATTACTGTTCGTGAGCCGTTATGTTTAAAAAACTTCAATATTTTTCTAGTTTATTTTTAAATAACATTGCCTTTATTACTGAATTGACATCGTATAACCTCGTGGGGTATAACATAAAGGGAAGACGATCGTGGTATTTTTACGCAGTAGACCCTTGCTGCAGCTATAGTATGGATGTAGTACAAATTAATGGTTTTGGAAGGAACACGCTCATAAAAAATAGTGAAAAGTGTTACGTTTTGTGAGTGACGCGATTCGAATATTTTATTTATTATTAACGAGGTATTCCATCTTAGTTCTCAAGGGTGAAACCACATAATCTACATTTCGATTTTTAACTGAGGTACTCGTAAGATGTACGTGTCTGTAGACAGCAGTATCAGTTTATCATCAGATAGACTGAGTGGTCGTTTTTTATTTTTCTTGTATAAAACTAGTGTTAAAAGAAATATGTATCGAAGCATAAAAATATATGTAGAAGTAAAATATATAATATAACTGACAAAGACCCGGATTCAAAATTTCAAGCACGTCTATAACCTATTTGTAACCTAATTGTAAATAAATGGTGTATCATCTGATGATTGATTTTATAAGTTGTATTCTTCATCAGTGTTTAGGAGACATGCTTGGCACCAAAGTACCAGAATCATAACAGGGAAGAGTGCCAGACGTCGCGCACTTTGACGCTGCTTCTTGTCGCCGGTGTGGTTACTTTACGTCTGTTAAACGAGACGGTTATACCGCCATCTATCGGACGCCGTAAGATTTCTGTTTTCAGTTTCAGTTCTGGCATATCTCGTTTGTTTGGATGTTATCCCTTCAATCACGATTGAACCGCTGGTCGGATTCTAAAGAAATTTGTCATTGAAGTCGATTATAATGGAATAGATTAAAAGCGCCCAAAATAAAAAGAGTTGATGATCTTCAAATAACTGAACAGATTTTCTTATAAAATAGCTAAGAACACTCTAGATTAAGACCCCTTTCAAACGAAGAAACTTAATCAAAATCGGTTCATCCGTTCAGGAATTATGATGCCAGACAAACACACAGATACACACTGTTTTCGTCGGGGGTTAAAAGTTGTTACTAAAGTTTAATTTATGCCAAACGAATTCATTTGATAACAGCTAGTTTACTTTAACTAGTAAATTATAAAATATAGTATTATAGCTTATGTACGTCCCACAGTCGGGCATAGGCCTTCTCTCACTTCTGGAAGGATCATGGAGGAATCAGTCGGCCGCGCTGCTCCCGTGTGTGTTGGCGAACTTTATATCTCAAAATATTTTTATTCCTCAGACATGTAGGTAGTCTCGCGATCTTTTCCTTTACTGCCGAGCATGTAGTAAATCAGCACTTAAAATTTGAATTAACAATTTCACTGGTGCCAGCGTACATCGAAGATGGATTGCTCGCGTGTCATGTGTCCTGGTGTGCAATATTTACAGTGAGCGGTTAGCCTCTGAGCTACCATGGCTCCCACTACTGTACTAAAAACCCATCCATCTATCATTCATTCATTACAACCTTAAGTCCACTGCTGATCGTAGGCCTACCCAATAGATTACCACTTATTAGGGGCCAATTTTTCCATATTTACTATAAATACCTGGAATGAACTAAAAAATTAATAAATAGGGTCAAATTTATCAAGAAATATTTCACTGCAGTTCAACTTTAAAAGCGCTTCATATCTTTAGACAGTGCATTTATCTTTTTGGAACACAATAAACTTATTGTTTGTTGCCTTCGCGTGAGGGAAACGATAAAAGACGCTATTACGCCGACGATGCGACAAATGGACGCCAAAACACTAATTTAATTTACGTCTTCATCGGATTACTTAAAGTAGATTTATACAAATAATATAATATAAACAATGGTTTATTTTTGACAGGTATTCGTTAGAAACAACATATTTAGGGAAAACCAATTTATTTACTGGAATGAAAAACGCCGAATTCGAAGTTCGAAGCCACAAACATTATTATTATTTATTTCAATCAGATAAGTATGTGATATATATGATTAAAATATTACTTTAATCATATATTACAATCCTACACAAGTCCACTGCTGCCGCATTAATGCCCTAAAACACTGTCTTGATCCACTTCATCATGTTACTCAAAACTTGAATACAAGAGTGTGCAACCAGTGCATGTTACCAGTTATGAAATATTATGTATAATAAAATTACACTTTTACTTTTATATGATTACTATGTATTAAATTTAAGCTCAAGGGCTAAGCGACCGTCATAATTTTAGCATGTGAACCAACCAAGTTTGATTCTCATTGGCCAGAAATGAAATTGTTAATGACAATTTTAAGTGTTTGGCGATGCAGGAACAACGTGAGAAAAAATTATAAACCTTAAAAATTTTGAGTAGTCAGCCTCTCGGTATTCTGTAGATTACTGACTCGATATCGTAGTCAGATAGGACGGCAATCCGATCGGGCAGGAGAGACTTAAGGCGCAGGACCAACGGCTTTACGTGTTTTACGAGGTACGAGGGTGTAACACTATCAACTTCTTGAATTTGGGCTGCTTCTGAAATTTCTTGAGAGAAAACCCCAATAACTTATTTTGATCAGTCCCAGGATTCGAGAACCAGAACCTCATGATCAACAGTCACACTTACGATCAACGAGGCAGTCAAAAGACAGTATAATTATCATCTAATAATTATCTAAGTCCTCAGAGGTAACAATGCTTCGTAGCCTTCTACATTTGATGTTGGTTTGAGACTTTTAACCAAAGAAGCTACTTAACATTAGGTTGACAGTACAATTTTAACTTATTAAAACAAAAGCTTTAATTATTTTTCTTTCTTTTCAGATACTGCTCAATTAATTACCAGTAAACCAAAGGTAAGAACTAACATTTGTATGTAAAAGTAAAGTAAAGTTACAGCCTATATACGTCCCAGTGCTAGGCACCGGCCTCCTCTCATTTCTGAGAGGGTTTTAGGGCAAGGAAATGTCCGCCGCGCTGCCCCAATGCGTGTTGGCGAACTTCACATGTCTTCGAAATATTTTTTTTGAATTCTCAGACATGCAGGTTTCCTCACGATGTTTTCCTTCACCGCCGAGCACGTGGTAAATCAACACTTAAAATTGCAATTAACAATTTCATTGGTGCCGGCGGGGATCGAACCCGGGTTGCTCGCGTACTGTGAAACTTACAGCGAGCGCTAACCATCTGAGCTACCACGGCCTCTTACATTTATATATATATGTATGTATATATAAAAAAGTGTTATATTATTTTTAATTTACACTGACGTGCTCCTGGATTTAGGCTATGGCGTCAACTTTTTTTTTATAGGATAAGAGTGACAAACGAGCACACAGTCCACCTGATGGTAAGTGGTTGCTGTGGCCCATAGACATCTACATCTTTCCTCGATGACGAACCAAAATGCAGATGCGTTGTCACCCGTTGTCATTCGTGCTACAACTATATCAGTAATATATCTGCAGCATGGCTCTACCACGTAAAAATTTCAATTATCATGAGAAGCTACCAACTACGTATAGCACATATTTGTAATATAATATCAATAGCGTCTTAGTCTTTGACCTACCTTATACTAGACTCCTTTTCTGTCTAGGATTCCGTCTAGGTAGGTACCACACTCTTACTTATCTTTGCCGCCAATTAGCAGTGCAAGCACTGCTGTGTTCCGGTCTGAAGGTATACCCTTCGAGGCAGTATAATTATAGGCAATTTTAATATATTGCCGGCATAAAAGAATTGATAGATTGACTGAATGACCTGCGAATTTTGTATAAATGCCTCACAAGGTATTCCATATTAGTTCTCAGAAGTGACAACACATCTGTAGCCTTGAAGTTGGCTGTAGGTGTTCATGGACTGCAGTAGCCACTTGAAATAAGGTGTACTGTAAGTTTGTTTGTGTTGATACACAAGTAACGGATAACAGATAGACTTGTAGTTATAACAACCGGCCAAGTGCGAGTCGGACTCGCGCATGTAGGGTTCCGTACCATCGTAAAACATGTTTCTAGTAGGACAGCCCCTTTAATTTTTAACTTATTTTAATTTTTATTAGTTTTTATAGCGCAAGAGAATTACACATTCTGTCTACCTATTACGGATCATGAGATACAGCCCGCTGACAGACAAACGGACGGACGGACGGACGGACGGACGGACGGACGGTCGGACAGCGGAGGCTTAGTAATAGGGTCCCGTTGGTTATCCTTTGGGTACGGAACCCTAAAAGAAAATAAAAAATCTATTTATTTCAGACAGAGTCTATACAAGTGACAAGAAATAACATTACATTGTAATAAATTTAATCTCATCTAATTTCATTTAATTTAATTCAATTCAATTCAATCTATCTATCTAATTTAATTTAATATAATTTAATCTTATTCAATTTAACTTAATTCGATTGTTTAACATAAAAATCTACTTACTATTACTTGAATAATATTAATCTACAATTTAATTCAAGTATCTGCCACCCTCTGGGGCACCGGCCACGTGCATTTGTACCCAGTGCCGCAGAAGGGGGCAGTCAGGCTTGTCGCTGAGCACGTTCAGGATGGTGTTGGCGCTCCCCCGCATACGGAGCATCAGCGAGGCGATGCAGCGCCGCAGCACGGCGTGGAAGCCGTCCGTGTGCGCGTGCGCAAACATCGCAGACGCACTACAGAAGCGCGGGAGCGCCACCAGCACCCTGAATGCGTTATTATATTGTACTTGGAGAGCGTTGATGGCCCGCTGCGTGTAGTTGACCCACAGACTGCAAGTTTATAGTTTGGCAAAAGGCTTTAAAGAGAATGATTTTTTTTGTAGAATAAGGGTGACAAACGAGCGCACAGTCCACCTGATGGTAAGTGGTTGCTGTGGCCCATAGACATTAACATCTATCCTCGATTACGTATCAAAATACAGATGCGTTGTCACCCGTGAGGACTAAGATGGAATGCCTCGTTTCCAGTAAAAAGGGTCTCCGGTTCTCTACACTCACGATACGAAACACAGCAGCATTAGCCTGCTATTTTACGCTGGTATTCTGTGAGAGCGTAGTCCTTCCCGGGGAGCCGACGCATTCGTGCTACAACTATACTACTAATATAGCTGCAGCATGGCTCTATCACGTAAATGCTGGCAGATGATTTGGTGAGTATTAATACCATCTTACGGTTTGCGCTGCTTCCTAATTTTACAGGCCAGAATTCGACAATATACTAACATAATTTGGTGATAGTCTCGTACGGTGATTAGCAGAATACACTGTATGAATATGAGGCTGACTTTTCTAGGAGAAGTTGTAGATTCCCTTAGACACCAATTAATAAATGAACTTTAGATTTCACAAAATTTCAAAATTTCCTAAACGTATTTGTTTCGTTATATTTAAGTTTAAAAAAATCGTAGAATAATAAAATTTTAAGAACTTAAGGGATTTTTAATAGTTTTTATATACAGTTTATCAAATATCCTTAAAACAGTTAAAATCTACTTTGTTATCTTCCGCTTCACACTGGGGGCTGTAGAGAAACTCTTGATTGAAGTGGCAACTGACAATTTTCAAAGAAAAGTACCGACATATCTGCCATCGCTAGGCTGAGCCGGCCTTTAAGTTTCCTCATTGCTTGTTCGAGAGTAAAACTTGATTGGGGAACGTTTTGTAAAGAGCACCATGGTAATCGAAATTACTTTAAGTATCATGATATTTATAGAAGATGACAATAAGAGCAATCGACCTTTGGGTGCCTGAATATCAGAATCTTTTTACAAGTATATTTCACAAACGAGCACACAGACACACACACAGTCAGTTGTGGTAAGTAGAAATTGTGACCTATAGATACCTACATCTATCCTCATTTAGGAATCAAAATACGAAGCGTTGTCACCCGGAAGACTAACATAAAATGCCTCGTTACCAGTTTTTGGGTCTTCGGTTCTCGTCGCTTACGCTACAAATCATTCGGGTGATGCCAAATATACTAGTATTTTTTTAATAAAATGGATATGACTAGTGAACTAAAAGTCCACCTAACGGTAAATGAAACCACAAGTGAGTCCACCAGATGGCTAGCATCTCAGCTTGTAATTATACTGGCTCTTTATACCCTTTAAAATGGAGCACCCAATGCTAATTAAGAAAAAATTAATAGGCTGTAATAGATGAGATTCCCTTCACCTATTCCTTCCTATTCATTTTACCACAACACAGTGCAAACTAATGGGCACAGATCTCCCCTCATTTTTGAGACAGAGTAGTAGTAGAAGTAGCGCCTCATTCTATTAGTTATATAGGACGTTATAATTAAGTTTATAATGTTATTAAATTTGATAATGTTGTAGGATATTAATATTGTAATATACAAAACGATTTACACGTGGAAGTAATTAAATGAATGCTACAATGAATTATTGTAACATTAGTTTATAATATTTAAATATCAATTATTACACTTATACTATACTTTACAGATGAGCCGAAAAACATCGATATCAATTCTGCGAAGTGATTTTACTTCTTCATTTATTACATTCATTACAGCCTATCAAAAATCCACTGCTGAACATAGACTACCCATATAGATTGCGTCATAGTGGAATATTTGTCATATTTACCACGCTTAGCAGGAGGGTAGGCAAACATCAGTTTTTACCGGACTGCGCCTCGCAAAAGTGGGTATTGTGTTTATCAACCTATATAACTATGTATGCATGTTTGTTTGTTCCTTTGTGGCGCTCTAGATACCAAACACATGGGCCGATTTTGATGATTCTTACGTCAATCGATTTACCTTAATTTTATGAGTGTCACTAAATACATGACACTAATCAAAATTCAATACTGCGACAACCAGACGCCATATTGTTAAAAAAATGAAAGTCGAAGAACTATATCAAGTGGGGTATTATTGAATAGGTCTTCGTAAATCATCTTTAGGTTTCTGTAATCATTTTTCATTTGGAATGACCATTTAGGATCTATAACGATTTAAAGTTGGTTAGCAACCACTTTAAATCGTTATGTCTTACATAAAATTTCAAAACTTATAGTAAGGCTGTGATAAAGTTCTCATACAGAGTTATTTTGCAATAACCGGCCAAATTTACAGAGAAGTTCAGAATAAGTAATATAGCCAAATGTTGAAGAAAAATTATTTAAAAAAATATCAAACATTCTGTCCTTTTGTCCTTTATATTCAAAATGCGTGGTAATGCATTATTTTAACTGATTATCTATTATTGCACTACGCACGCACATATTCGTAAGTGTCGATCGGTCGGCAAAAACGTTGTGAATTGAATCCCACACAGTGGAGTGCGCGTACGCGTAGTTGTTGCCCATAAATCACATAAAATTTGGGATAATTTTAAATAAAAGAAGAACCCTTATTTATCCGTCTTTTCAAAAACTGCAATAACCGTATATCATTATTTATATATTTTAACTTAAGTTTAAAATTTGGCTATTCTTTGAAAAATAACCCTGTATAATCGATCATATAGGTCTTATTAGTAAATTTTTAACGCAGTGGGTTTTTTTTAAAACAGTATTTAACCATTAGGCTGCGTTTCCACCAGAGATGTGCGAGGTAACTGTGCGGTGCGAGGATGCGTAGCGAGGCTGTGGAACGGTGTGAGCGTTTCCACCAAAGATGTGCTAGGCCGCTGAGCGGTGCGAGGATGCGTAGCGACGCTGTGAAACGGTGCGCAGATGAGCGGTGCGAGGTTGTGTAGCGGGCTCGTTTCAGATGCGAGCGGGGTAAGGTGAGGTCCACACCAACAACTAAACTGAGACGCAAGCAGCGGTGCCTCCCAGTCCGCTGCTTGCGTCCCAGTTTAGTTGTCGTGTGTGTCCGCGTGTCGGTACTTGTCGTCGCTCGTTGTACGTTTGTGAAACATAATGGAGCTATTTATAAAATTATTTTTTATTAATACACATTTTTTGTTCTTTTCCAAAAAAATATTATGTTTGTTAGTTTTAATTAATAGTAAGAATTTTTTCGATTGCAATTGCCAAAAAAATTATATTAACATTATCTTAAAATACTATGTCAAGCTATATCTAAATCTCCTGGGCTTGGTCCCAACTTTACAGGAATGGAATGATTAATGACACAATAAGTTAGATTACGCAGTTGTCATGGCAGGGCGTTAAGGGTCGCGATAATATCACTGGATTCGTACTGTTTATCGCCCGGGACGTGGCCTTTTGGATTAAGAAAAATTTTCCCTGAATCATTTATGCTTTTCGTTCACAAGTAATTTATCTTCACTTTTAATGCTTTACGTTAAAATTGTAATAAGTATATTTAACAGAGTTTAAATAAATAACGAGGTTTTATATTCGACGCATATTTTTTTTTAAATTTATTTACACTGATTTTTTGGAAACAGCTTTACCGATTTCAATGATCCTTTTCTTTAAAAAAGGTTATACTTCAGGAGTGTTCCCACATAAGTTTTAAAAAAAATCCATTTAAAAGGGTAGAAAAATAGATAATGAAGATTTTAATGTAACTATTTAGACGACATTTTTTTCACTCGGCAATTTTGTGCCATCCCTTGGGGGAGGCAGGCCAATGTTCAGCAGTGGACTTGTGAAGGGCTGTAATGATGATGATGATGTAAGTTTGTTCTTTAAAAAAACATAACATAAACTTTCACGCCTGTTACCCAGAGGGACAGGTAGAGCCTACAAACTTTGCAACGATTCTGACACATTCTCTTTTGCTTTGTTTTCACATCCATATTGCCATATTACCGCAAACATGCTTATCGGTTAAAAGTGCTCTTATCTTGAAGCGTCTCCAATATTATAGATATATATTAATATACATAAATATACATATTTTTTAATATTAGGTAAACAATCCACATAATTGATAACGTTATTATATTTATTTAATTATTATAACTGTCACCATAATTTTTAACTAGTCCAATATAGTCCACTACTAGACATGAGCCTCCTTAGTATAATAGAAATAATCGTATCGTGATCGACGCTTTCAAATCTTATATTTTAAATATAAAATCTGAATTGACGATCATATCGTTCGCTAATTCTAAAACATCACATAGAAGCTATAAATTTTTCGTGGCATTTCGCTTAATCAACTTCTACAATAAACAACGTTGAAAGATACGTTAAAGATATATATATATATATATATATATATATATATATATATATATATATATATATATATATATATATATGTATATATATATATATATATATATTTTATATTTATTTAACATATATTTTAAATGAATAACTATAATTTTTTTTATAAAACTGAAGTAACAAAGGAACTTATAGTCCATCTGATGGTAAGTGGCTTCTGCAGCCCATGGACACCTGCAACTTAAAAGAAGTCTTAAGACTTAAGAGAATGAAGATGGAATGCAGTAAAAGGGTCTCCAGTTCTCGTCAATCGACATGCGAAAAGCAATGCTCCTATTTCACACATCTTCAATGAATAATATAAGTCTATTATATATTCACCGGTAACCATGGCACGCCTTATTTGCCTGCTGGCCAGTCACAATTATGGAAATATATCCGGGGTATTGAAACCGTTATCAAATTGTTATTATAACTTTGTTGCTGTTTATAATGTGTTATAACATCCTTAGCTGTACTTTGTTTAGTTATAATCTATGAGCTATCGTATCACAGACCCATCTGTACAAACAAGGCTATAAATTATGAGTTTACGCTATATATAACATTTTTTTAAATAACGCTTACTATATTACTCCTCGAAAATTGCACATTTCTTTCACCGTTTTTACTTTGGTTAAAAGCTCTTTTACAGAATATTTTAATTTATGAAATATTTTTTACAAAAGTACCATCTTTCTCCACGCCTGTCGATCAGGACAGATGCCTTTAAGTTGTTAGAATGAGTCTTTTGCAGAACGAAGAAATAATTTAAAGATAAAGAAAATGTCCGATTCGAATAGAACTTTCCCAATTTTCTTTTTGCCACTGATTGCGACGCTCAAAGAAACTTTTACTTCGTTAATACTTGCTTTCATCGTTTCACTTCACTGCCTCAAAAATATAAAGGCAAAGAATTTTTAGAAAAAAAATTAATTCAACTTTACTAAAATGATCGATTTCAAAATTAAAATTAAAGAAAAATTGCATTTAGCGTTTATATTCTAACAGTGTTGTTCATAAAATAATCTAAATTATGTTTAGTCTGCAGAGCCGTGATAGCTCAGGGGCCAAGCGCTCGCTATAAAATTTCACAGTACGCTAGTAACGCAGGTTCGATCCCCACCGCCGGCACGAATGAAATTGTTTAATGTAATTTTTTGTGCTGATTTACCACGTGCTCGTCGGTGAAGGAGAACATCGTGAGGATATCTGCATGTCTGAAAAATAAGAAAAAAAATATTGCGAAGACGTAAAGTTCGCCAACAGGCTGTAACTTTAACTTTTATGTTTAGTCTTAGCCTTTAAAAGTTTCTCATAATAACCATTTTGTCTATTCTTAATTTTAGTTCAGTAGGTTAGAGTTTTTTATGGAGTATGGAATTCACTACCGAATACTAAGTTCAATAAACCTGATTTCTGATTTCTTACAATGGGTGTACAAATATACACAATGGGTAGTGGCGTTGTAAGATTCCACTACCCCGTATCGTTCCGTAGGTTATGTATGAGGCGACAGATAGAAACCGAAACAGGAGATGGGCAGCAGCATCTTCCTGATGACAACCCAAAATATTTAAAAACTGCAGTTGCTAAGCCCTGTGAGGCAATCTTTGGGGTAGGCCTATGTTCTGCAGTGGTTTTTTTTATAGGCTGTAATAGATGGATGGATAGACATTATATGTAATTTATTTCTGAGTCAAATCCCTGATAACTCCAAATGATTATAACAGTGAATCAATAAATTCAACACATCAAATCAATTTCTTGAACCATTGAATCGTGGAAAATTACGACACCATTATGTCATTAGGTCCCTATTGTGTGGTAAGGTAAAAGCAGATCCCTGAGAACCACAAAAGGTCTCCATTGTTATGAGGTTTGAGGCCGAATTTTAACTACGTTAAAAGTGTAGGTCATAACCGGTTCGAGGTCAAATAAGGGGAAATAGGATATCACATGTTTGAGAATAAACATGACATGTGAAGAAAAAGCTACAACGTTGTAGCCAGTAATCTAAATACGTTATATGAATATTGACTAATAACTTAAATTAAAAAATAGCTGATGATCTTTAAACAGCCGCAAAGATTTTCTTGAATCATAGCTAAGAACACTCTCGATTAAGTTATCTATCAAACAAAAAAAAAACTAAATATAAATAGGTTCATCCGTTTTTGACCAACGCTGTCACAGACATTCACACAAATACACTCGCTAAACGTATAGCACCACTCTGTTTGCGTCGGGGGTTAAAATAGTCTATTAATGACTCAGTTACTAAGTATATTTACTAAATTGCGGTGAGAAATCGCCGATTCTATCTATCCTGATGATGCCTCATTTTGAGACAAAACACGTGACGTATAATTAACAGTGGTATGTTTTCCTAGGTTAATGGTGTTGGGGATATTGATGAATTTAACTATGGCAGTGATTGTGCACAAAATAAGGGAAGGGAGGTAGGTGGTCTTCAAACCAGGTAAAACACTGTGTTTTGTTTTTCACGTTCATGTTAGGGAAATAATTTTAACATCTCTTATTCTTATTAATTAATTTCTCGGAAATGTCCACCCGCGGTTCGTCTCCGGTCTTCGCGGATGCCGAATCAGGCTCCAACATGGAGACCGAAACGCGTCCCGCTCAAGCCCGAAGACGAAGGCTTCACTCCCGTCCAGGGCAAAAAGCGCAAAGGCGCTGCCCCAAAAAAGGCAGCCGATCCTAACTCGGCCCCCTCGTCCCCCACCGCCACTCCGGCCAAAAAGCCAGCTCCCGCGACGCGAGCTCATGCCCCCAATTCTGCGGCCAAGCCCGCAGCAAATAGGTCCCATGCTGAACGTAGGGAAAAGCCGCCGCCTCCCATCGTCATCCAAGACAAAAGAAAATAGAGCAATGGTTGGACCCCAAAAAAATCTATTGCCCTAAGGTCCAAAACACTGGACAAGTCATTCGTATGTTCGTAAACTCGACCGAGGAATTCCGCAGTGTAACAAATAACCTGCGCGCCCATCAAATAAGCTTCCACACATACGCCCTCCCAGAGGAGCGTAACCTCCGTGTGGTCGTCCGCGGTCTCCCCAAAGAGCTCGAGACTGAGCACATATTAAAAGATCTCAAACCTCAAAATCTCCCGGTCCGTGAGGTGCATAGAATGCACCACCAGACCGACAAGAAACGCTTCTTAGATTTACGCCTGGTCATTCTGGACCTGTCTCCGGAAAGGAAGGAAATATTTAACGTTCGGCGCATCTGCAACCTAACGGGGATTGCAGTTGAAGCCCCCCGACATAAGGGCATCATTGGCCAGTGGCACCGATGCCAATTGTACGGCCACTCGGCCAAAAATTGGTACGCCAGGCCTAGGTGCGTCAAGTACCTAGGTGACCATGGCACCACTGACTGTCCCCGCACGCCCGCGACGGTTGAACCCCCGAGCTGCATCAATTGCCGCGAAGAGGGACACCCAGTGAATTATCGCGGGTGTTCCAAAGCGCCGCGAAGGAAGCAGCGCGGAGGTAGAAGCCGTGCCGGACGCGCGGGTCAAGCCAGTATGTTCCGCTCTCGGCTGCCTGCCCCCAAACCCACACCGTCCACGGTGTCCACTTCCTCGTCTTAAAGAATGCTCTCTTAAGGTTCGTCAACACATGAAGCTTCCGAGCGACATGCGAAAGCTGATTAGAGCAAAAAACGCAGCCCTAAGACAATACGATCACTATCGTACCATAGATAATAAATTCCGACTGCGTAACCTCCAACACGAGGTGGAACAGCACGTTAAAGAGTTCAGACAGGATAAGTGGGATAATGTGCTGACGGACATCGAGTCATCACAAACTGCCTCCTGGCAGTTGTCGCGAGCTCTGGAAGCAGAACAACCCTCACCTATGTTGCCTCTCATCAGACCAGGAAACCCAGATCTCGCCTTTGACGTCTCCGAAAAGGTCGAATGCCTCGCTGACAGTCTAGAGAGCAAATGTACCCCTCTAGAGAACCTACAGATCCCGCTCACCTTGCAGAGGTCGAAGCGGAGGTCGAGCGTAAGTCTGCAATACCACCTGCGGGCGACCCCCTATAATCTGTGACTATCGACGAAGTCACAGAAGTAATTAAAGCCTTTAAAATAAATCAGCACCCGGCCTCGATGGCATTAGCAGCCACCTACGCTCCAGCTCCGAATGTTACACAAACCCTCCGGAGGCTTTGCAACGTTCTAATCGTAACCGTACACCCGCGTCCCTGGGCAGTTCTCACCGCCCAGAATATCGAACGATACGAGTTAGCCGTCAGAGCCGGGGTCCGCTCCCTTGTTCGGACGGCGGTTAGACAACTCACCCATGTCATGTTGCGGTTTTCGGCGACATCAAGGAATGTTTGATGTTGATGTGATCACTGAACAATATTATCCCACCGGAGATTATCGATTTCAGTGCAACGTCGCGTCTGCAACGTTGCACTCAAATAAATAATCACTCCCCCTTTTCCCCCTCCCCCCTCCCCTCCTTTCCCCCCTTTCCCCCTTTCCCCTTTTTAATAGCTCGCGGCATGAAAAGCCCTGAGTTCAATGACGGTATAAGAGCCATATATATAAAGCATAGGCTAACGGCATTAACATCACAGAAACTAGATTTTGCACCTATTTACTAACTCATCACGATATCTCTGGAATTATAAGGCCTAGAGACTTGAAATTTGCTAGGAATGTTCCTTTCGCCAAGTAGAGGTCAGCTAAGAACGGATTTTACGAAAATTCCACCGGCAAGGGGGGTTGCGTTGGTGTTAATTTAAAACAATCACATTTTCAAACTATAGCTCTTAAATAAAACTTGGCCAGAATATTCTTTTTGGCAAATGGGGCGTTAAAAATAAAAATAATAAACTTTTAATGTCGCTTCCCGCCGTCTGTACGCTTAGATCTTTTAAACTACGTAACAGATTTTGATGGGGTTTCCATCAATATGATTCAAGAGGACGCTATAAATGTATAATTATATTTATAATTCTTTTGTTCGTGTTTATGTAACTGAACTTCACCTAAACGGCTGGACCGATTTTGTGGAAATTTTGTGTGATTAAGTTGGTTCGACGGTTTAGATTCACAATAGACGCGGTAGGTGGCGCTGTAGGTGATCCAGAAATTACCTGTGCGAAGCCGGGGAGGATCACTAGTTATACATAATTTCTTAGTTGTAGAGTTGCTTTGTTGTCTAGACTTTTGTCCATGTAGACACCACCCGCTCATCTATTTCTGCCTCGAAGCAGCAGTACATCCTTTTTACGTTTATCCTGATTAAAAAGCTATGAAAATCCAATCAAATTGGTTATACTTAGTCCTCGGAGGCGAAAACGCATCTGTGGTCTTATTTGTTGATGATTGCAGATGCACATGTGCTACATGAGTCACTTTCCATCACGTGGACTGTTAGCACTACTGATTGCCACTTTATTTTATAAAAAAGAATTATTAACAGTGTGAAATTGAGACACATTACGCCAACATATACAAACATCCATTTGATCTGACGCCTTAAATTTCCATGGACCCCACGATTTAGGAGACGAATGATTGATGAGATAATAGGCTTATGAAAATATCCTGACGGCGCATTTAGGCGGCGCTCAATTCGAGAAGTCAGGCTTTTATCGTCCATGGCTCAAATACTTTATTTATTATAAAAAGTTTATAAATATTAAAACTTAACGAATGTAAATAATTTCGATTACTTGACAATTATTTTTAATTAAAAATGAAAATCGCCTATTCAATTTTATTCATAATTCTGGTAAACTATTGTAGCTTTTCCTGGGACCAACTTAACGTTATATTTTATTCTCCACCTACGTCAAGATTATGTCTGACCTTTAAAGGTCACATAAAAACACTGTTTCTAATTATATGGTTAATATTCTGGTCCTAGATTATACAATACATCTATCGTGTTATAGCATATGCTATAACAAGAAAAAGATAGAAAGCATTAATGAAATGAGTTAGAAAGTCGCCGCAATAGTAGTAATAATATACATGAAGTTAAAAAAGTTAAAGTTACAGCCTATATACGTCCCACTGCTGGGCACAGGCCTCCTCTAATTTCTGAGAGGGTTCAATATACATAGTCTTTTTAATTTTAACGGGCCGTCATGGTAATGATAATGAAGAAACAAGCCTACTTTTCGTTTATACTTAACATCATCATCAAGTTTCAACACCAAACCATTCTACCATAATACACTATTTAATATAAAATATCCATGTATACATATATACAAAATAATCTGTCTGTATTATTGAAATAACCTCTGGGGATTACTTGCATGCTAATCAGACATAAATAAACATTTATAAAATGTTTCTGTCTTTCCGTGTTAATCTGAACAGATAGAACACAATGCCAAGATGTATTTATATTTTATCCGAAAACCTTACAATAAAAAAAAAACTTGGTAAGCAAATGGTTGTTGATTATTATCCTCAATCATAATAACGGTACATTAGATTAGATAATTATCCAGGTAAAGCCGGGGTCGGTGGCTAGTCCTCCATAAGCTCATGATCGATACTTATGATTTTGTAATGTTGTCTCTAGGGATTAAAAATGTAACGTAACACGAAAACGTAGTGATTAAATACCCTTTTAACAGTGCCTAAAATTGGGTCACTGATTCACTTCAATCACAAAATAATTAAGCGGAAAATCCCTAGAGAACCCTCAGTATTTTACCTTTTATGATGCCGTGTAGTGGCATATTAAAAGAATCCACAAACCCTGGATCATTCTGGATGGCCTGAAAGAGGTGAAAAACAGAAATAGACTATGCTGTTGCATTACAGTCCTAATAACTATTCAAAATAATAATAACAAAACTGTGGATGCCAACCTGCCTGCCAAGTGTGGCAAATATGGAACAGAATATATCCCACTTATGTGGCAATCTATGAGAAAGGCATATATTCAGCATTGGACTTTTGATAGGCTGTAATGAATTGTTGAATGTTGCTTTTTTACATAGGGATTCCTATCGTGTAAGAAAGGAATTAAGTAAGTAATTAAAGCTTGGCGTGCTCAGCAGAGCGGGACAGTTTTCATGTCGGCACACCGCTTGCAACTTTACAAAGCGCAGGTTCAGCCCCACATGGAAAACTGTTCCCATCTCTGGGCAGGGGCTCCCCAGTACCAGCTCCTTTCACTTGACCGCATCCAGCGCAGAGCAGCTCCAATCGTCGACGACCGATGTTGCATCTCTTTGCGTATTTTATCGCATCTACCACGGGGAGTGCTCAGAGGAATTGTTCGGACTAATTCCAACCGCTCAATATCACCATCGCACATCACGACAAAACTCGCGATAATATCCATACCATCTGGATGATAGGCGGTCCACCACTGTGCGATTAAGAAGAAGTTTTCTTCCTCGCACAACTTACTTATGGAATCGACTACCACCAGAGATTTTTCCGGACCGATACGACTTAGGGACCATCAAGAAAAGAGTCTATTCTATTTTAAAAGGCCGGCAACGCATCTGCAATTCCCCTGGTGTTGCAGTTGTTTATGGGCGGCGGTAATCACTTACCATCTAGTGAGCCGCATGCTCGTTTGCCCCCTCTGCTATAAAAAAAGTAGAAACAGAGTAACCGACATAGTCCAACGGATTAGTAAGCTGAAGTGGCAATGGACCAGACATATAGCTCGAAGAACCCACAACCGATGGGGAAGAAAGTTTATCGAGTGGCAGCCTCGTACCGTCAGGCAAAGTGTAAAGAGTACCCCACTTGATGGAGTGACGACCTGGTAAGTCATGCAGGAAGTCGTTTATTACATTGGGGTGTTCAATAATACCTCCGACACTACAAGCAATATTTTTGGATTTCATATAAACATATCATTACATACGATTAGTATAACCTACATCATAATAAGCAAATAATTAAAAACATCATCATTGTTTAGGGATATTTCACGTTTATTAGGATACCTTAAAAGTACTGGCCATATAGAAAAAAAGGATTAAAATGTCAATTCAATCAGGCACATTTCTTTCCCGTATTCTAAACTCTAATTAAAAAGTCTAACGGTGGCGGTAAAATTTTATTAACTTAATTACCGATAAGTTTTCTTCTCTGAAATTGTTTCAAAGAATTTGTTTTCACAAGTTTGTTAATTGATTTAATACTTTTGCTTTTTTCTATACTACGAAACGCTGGAACATTTAACGTGTGAACATTGTTACGGTACTTCTCTACTGCTACTTTCCCCTAGGGCTTAAACATGTACAGTTTACGTAGATATCGTGGATATTCTTACACCGCCACTACACTGTAAGAATATAAATATGTTCTTAATGCTCAGCACAAATCCCACTAATTAGTAATGGGGGGCAGCACCACTGTGCGAAGCTTCGAATTCATTTAACGTGGTAGAGCCGTGCGGCAGCAATATTATGGCTACAGAAGAATAGATCGGTGCAACCAGGAAAGGGCCACGCTTTTACAGAATAGCAACGTTAAATAGCAGCTTAATGCTGCTGTATTGGTTTTTATAGAGAATCGGAAACAGAAACATAACCTAATGTTTAACATAATGTTTAATTTCAGTAATCACCAGGTGGTCAGTTCGTTCAATAGAGAAACGGTTTTAAGAGGTGGCTCGTTAATATTAGCTAGTAAATTATTATCATGTAAGGAACGTAAAGATATTGTGAGCCTCTCTGTTGAGCGAACTGTAGAAATAACTGTGTTGAGTTTGAGCACCTCATTGTTGTGTGCGTCTACAGACCATGTTCTATATACAATACTTTTGAAAAAATTATGGAGGAAGTTTTTGTTAAGCTTAATAAACAGAATAAATCTGTTGTAATATGTGGAACTTTAATATCAATCTCCTAGAAGCCTCCACCAATATTAAATTTAGATCATTGTTTAAATCATATGGTCTTTTTAATTTATTTTAGAGCCAACGCGTATTACTGAATGTAGTGCAACATGTATAGATAACATTTTACAAATGTTAAGCCGTTGCATAAATGTATAATTCAAAATTGAGTTCTGATCACTGTGGACAGTTAGTTTCGTTACCTTATGTTCACAAAAAGCAAGTAGATGAAAATTGTGTTTGTTCCTGTAAATGCTAGTCGCTTGGAGAAGTTTAGAAGTAACATAGTGAAGAAACTTCCATCACTTTCATACCAAAATGATCCTAATTTTTATATGGAACAGTGTTTGAACTTATTTGCAATGAATTTGATAATATTTTACTTCTAAAACGTTCTCCTTGAACAGTCGGAAGGCTTTCAATGAATGGGCGACAGTAAGAGTCCATAAGAGCAGACAAAGGTTATATGAACTTTACCATGAAAGGTCATATAACCTAGCATCGAATTTAGAATATGTTAAAAATATTCAAAAATATTTAAAGGAGTGTGCTCCAAAGCCAAGTCTTTGCATTTGAGCAACAAAATTAAGACGGCTTCTAATAAAATTAAAATGACGTGGAGTATAATTAATAGTGAAACTGGTAGATCAACTCTCGCAATTCAAACTACCGGTTGAGTTTTAACAACAAATTAACGGAATCAGATCAGGATGTTGCAATGGTTTTGAGAAGTATTTTACGGATATTCCGATCTTAACCACTATGTCACTGAATTCTTCTCTGCCGTCGCCGAATCATTGCTTAAACAAAATGTAAATGCGTGTACAAAGACATTTACATTTCATAAAATATCATCAAAAGATATTGTAAAATATTTTAAAACTATTGATGTTAAAAACTGCGGATCTGTGGGCATTCCGTTAAAGTTATTGCGTCTATAATCGATATAATCGCGCCTCAACTAGCTATTATTTTAATACTAGTATCGAATATGGTGTGTTTCCTGATTTGATGAAGCATAGTAGTAATACCTTTATTTAAATCTGGTAGTACATTAGACCCCGCCAATTTTAGACCCATTTCTGTACTGCCAACACTAAGTAAAATTTTGAAAAATTATTCTTGATCAAATGTTAATTTTTTTTTAATGTTAATAATTTACTTCATAAAATCAATTCGGTTTCAAGGGGCTCGACAACCTGATGCTGGTGTTGAGCTGATTAAATATATTTTCAATGCATGGAGAATCTGCAGATGCTTTGGCATATTCTGTGACCTATCCAAAGCCTTCGATTGTGTTCACCCATGAAACATTAATCAGAAACTACAACACTACGGTGTAAGAAGTAATGCTCTTAAATTAATTGTTTCATATTTAAGTAACAGAACGCAAAAAGTTGTCATTAATAGTATGAGCTTTTCCGGGGCGATAGTACAAATGGGCGTGCCTCAAGGCTCAATACTCGGCCCCTTTCTGTTTCTTTTATATGTATATTAATGACTTACCTTACATAGTAGGGGATAACTATAAAAAAGTATTATTTGCTGATGACACTTCATAAATTTTCAAATTAACGACAATTATTAAAATATGACGAAGAAAATAATGCTATATCTAAATTAGTAAATTCGTGTTATGTTAATAACTTGCATTTAAATGACACTAAAACGAAATGTATGAAGTTCGTGACTCAAATGTCAGACAATTAAATATAATGTAATTTTAAATGGGAGAACTAAGTCTTGTCGATACCACCATTTTTCTTGAATAACACTAGACGCGAAGCTTCAATGGAGCCCCATATATCAAAGTTAGCAGCAGACTTAGTTCTGCAGCATATGCTAAAAAAGATTAGAAATCTTACCAGTGTGGAAACAGCTAGACTTGTTTACTTTTGCTATTTCCATAGCATAATGTCTATGGTATTTTGCTATGGGACACGCACTGACACTGAAATTATATTTGTTTTACAGAAGGGCCATGAGCAATCTATGATTTAAAACCTAAAGAGTCGCTCAGACAAAATTTAAGGAAATTAATATATTAACTTTGGCCTCTAATACATTTATGAAAATAATACGTACACAAAAACAGTGAATATATTGTAACAGTGATATTCATTTGTAATCATAGGACAAAACACAGTTAGTAAACAGCGATACCACCGAGTCAAAAGAAGATGGCATGCCATAGGTCCCAGAATACAGTAAAATTCGACCTGCTCAAAATTAAAAACTTACATAGTTTGTATAAAAGGGTTATTATACAGGAATTTATGGATGACATAACCCTGGGAATGAGGCAGCTGCCGTTGTTGCAATTTAATTTGTGTGGTAATTGTATATACATGATTGCAAGTCATTATTTTAAAAGTCCGTTGGGCTTTCGTTGTTCTTCCAGGACAGAAAAGCGAACCAGTGGTAATTAGAGAAAGAGTGACTTCAATGTTATTATTTATAATCTATATTGAATAAAAGTTTCTGTTTCTGTTTCTGTTTCTGTTTCAACCTTTTTATTCAATATAGATCATAAATTATACTTATTGAAAGTCACCTTTGTTTAATTACCACTGGTTCGAAAAACCTCTATCCTGGAAGAACCAGCAAGAAACCCAGTGGGACTTTTAAAAATAACAGCTATAATCATGTATGTTACACAATTAACAACACAAAACAAATTAGAAATAGCTTGGTAGCAATCACCTCATTCTTAGGGGTAATTATCATCCATAAATTCCTTAATATTATAATAACCATTTTTATACAAACTTAGTTTAATACAGTTTTTGGACTTTGAGCAGGTCAAATTTTGTATATTTTCTGGGATTTTGTTGTAAAAGCGTATACATCGCCCCAAGAATGAATTACTGACTCGGTGGAGTCGAGTAACTGGTATTACTAGCTTGTGTCTGTTCCTAGTATTTACAGAATGAATATCACTTATTTTTCTAAAATTTCCTTTTATTTTCGTGTACGTAAATTACGGAGACCCTTCTTACTTGTTCTTATCATACCTTAGTCTTCAGAGGTGACAACGCATTGCATTTGATTTTTTCTTAAAAATCTACAAACAAACATTAAATATCTTGTTCTATAAAAAAATATACATTATTTAAGCCAGTCGAGTAGGGTTCTGTTTATTGTACTTAAAAATAATAAAATAATAATTATTTTCTTCGCTACAATCTAAATTATCAAGCAATAAATTCAAGAAGGTACATCGTATAACATTAATACAAAAGTCTTGCATTACGTTCGTATAAAACAAATGTATCAAATACGTTTATTAAAATTCCATCCGCAATATTCTTTTTACGCAGAAAAAATTCGTTGTATATGTCGACAAAAGCGAAGCGTCGTAAAAAGAATTGAGGAATCTCTGGAATATTTTGATGAACACATTTTAACATTATACTTTTTATGAACACGTGTCTGATTTTTATTCAAGAAAACCTTTAACGCGCTATTTCACCAGTCATAAAATGATGGAGTTTTTTATTGAAAAAGAGTGTGATAATGGCTGTTCTAATGATGTTCTACAGTCTAAAGGCACCTACAATTTTATCGATTAGTGCGTTGTCATAGCTGTTACAAGAATAAATGTCTTATTATCAGTAAAATAGGCCTTAGATAAGCCTCTCATGCTAAGACTAGATATCTTGTTATCAGTAAATGGGTCTCTGGTCTATATTATAAGGAACAAGTCATCATTAAACTGCTCTTTAACTCTGGTGAAAGTTACGTCTGTTGTCAAGATGATCTATGCCTGCTGCAAACATAAAACTGCCGCAGCGTGGTTCTACAATGTACACACATTAATCTAGGTTGTAAAGAGAATCCATAACCAAACCTGTTTTTATGATTGTTATAAGAGATCTAAGAGATTTCGAGGTTTCCAACACATAGTGGTAAAACCAACTCGTTTTTATGCAAAATTCAAAATATCTAAACCTAAGATGGAGTGCAGAGTCAAAGGTACGGAGTTACGAACACTCGTTAGCAGAAGTTCTTGACAGAGGAAAGGCCATGTCTAGTTAGTTTACTAAAAATATTTCCGTGCTAAAATAATATAATTAATTATCTTTATAAATAGGACCAATTAACTTAGTCACACCTTCTTATATTATCTGAGGTTCCACACTTTTGCGACAGGGCAGAGGATATTTTAGAGGCAGTAAGCGAAAAACAACGCAACAAGCGAAAAACATCGTAATTTATCCAAACCGAAAACACAATATCATGCCGTAGTTCAAGCAAAATTGCTTACGCTTGGAATTCGAATCTAGAACCCTGAATTCACAAGCGCGCAGAGCAAGTAATTACTTACTATATCTTGCATCACTGGAAATAGAAATACATAAAAAGAAGGAACATTTTTTTGTTAGAACATAAAAATTTCAACTGGATTTTTTATAAATATTTAATAATAATTTTGATGGATAATACAATGCTACAATCGAACTAAAGCTGTTTGGAAGAAGCTTAGTCCCAAAAAAGTAATTTATTTGGCCGATGATGACGATGATAACGAGTATTGTATAATTCAGATACCCTGTTTTGATCCCATTTCATTCGATAGATGTCGCTATGAAAATCCAGGAAAATCCCATGGCCTCCGATGGATGACGGTATCACCATTTACTGTAGGCCAGATGTGAAATACCCAGACTAGACGAGAAGCAGCTAAAAGGTGCGAGACATCTGGTACTGCGATCGGCAATCCGCCTACCAGCGAGTCGTAGTGGAAAAGCCTCCCTAAAATGAGACAATCCCATTTCGAGCAGTCGTAAGGTAAGGACTAGTAATGACGAAGAAGAAGATGAGAGAGAGAGAGAGTTACCTGGTAGAGCTTGCTTAAGCTATATTAGTGGTAAAGTTGTAGCACGAATGGGTCGGCTCGACTGGGGAAGGACCACGCTCTCACAGAATACCAGTGTAAAATAGGAGCTGAACGCCACTGTGTTTCATATGGTGAGTGTAGAGAACCGGAGCCCCTTTTTACTGGAAACGAGGTATTCCATCTAAGTCCTCACGGGAGACAATTTACAATTTTGCAATCTGCATTTTGATTCTTAATTGAGGATGAATGTAGATGTCTATGGGCTACAACAACCACTTACCATCAGGTGGACTGTGTGCTCGTTTATCCTATTAAAAAAAAACAGTTTTTTCTGTCAAAGAATTGTTGATTTCAGCCCGGAGTCAGGAAGATGGCGGTGTTTCACCCTCGTGTCTCGTAAAGCATATTAAGCCCTCGCTCCTGTGCCGTTTCTCTCTCCGGTTGTGTTGAATTGCCGCCCCATCAAATGATGAGAGTGCACCTATGCTAGCGCACATACTCGTGCCTTATAATCCTGTATTGCAAATGGCTAGTATTCGTTCTTGCTGGTTGCAGTGACCAAAATTCACCTTTATTATTTCCTAGGACTCCGAGAAGTCCTTAGAGAAGAAGTCTTATAGAATCCCTCTCATAAAGTGAAACTATTTAATTTTAATTATGAAGAAGAATATCAAATAAGACAAGCTTTTATCTACTGATTCAAGTCGAATGGCTCGTTTTTCAAGATCCAACTTTGAAAAGTCAGCTTAAGCTTTTAATGATCCAATTTGCAGCGTCATTCCGGGGCAAATAGCGCTCTAAGTTATGGCCATTAAATACGCGTTCTGGCAGAATGTGCGGGTAAAACACATCGTACAACTACTAATGGTTGCGTTTATTTTACATTATTTTTTTGTTTAAACCGATCCACTATTTTAAAGAATAGAGTGACACGCGAGCACACAATCCACTTGATGGTAATTGGATACTGTGACCCGTAGACATCTACATTAATCCTCAATTAATAATCAAAAATCAGATGGGTTGTCACCCCTGAGGACTAGCATGGAATTCCTCGTTTCCAGTAAAAAGGGACTCGGTTCTCTACACTCACCATACGAAGCACAGCAGCATTAAACTGCTATTTTACGCTAGTATTTTGTAAGAGCATGGTCCTTCCCAGGCCGAGCCAATCAAATCGTGCTACAATCATATTATAACTACAGCATGGCTGAACCACGTACAAACGACCCACAATTCAATATTTTTGCTTATAGTTTACATACATTTTAAAAATTATGTATTTAAATTTATACAAATAAGTGATTATATTACGTTCGCAATTTTTCGTGGAGAATTTACCCGATATCATTCCGTGGGTGTCGTAAGTGTAAGTGTTTTTCCGGTTAAAAAGCTACAAAAATCGAATATAATTAATTATTATATAATATAATTAATATAATATTAAATAAACAGGTGCATTTTGCAAAAATGCACCTGTGCCTTGTTTGTTGATTGATTGCAGATACCCATGTGCTACATTTTTTTATAGAATAAGGGTGACAAACGGGCACACAGTCCACCTGATGATAAGTGGAAGCTGTGACCCATGGACATCTACTTTTATCCTCAATTAAGAATCAAAATGCAGATGCGTTGTCAACCCTGAGGACTTGAAATACAAAACACAACAGCATTAAGCTGCTATTTTGGTACAGCTAATTTTAGGCTGGTATTCTGTGAGAGCGTGGTCCTTCCCCGGTCGAGCTGACCCATTCATGCTACAGCCATAATATAGCTGCAGCTTGGCTCTACCACGTCTACTGTTTTATACAGAAGTCACTTTCATTTACGTGGACTGTTAGCACTACTGATTGCCAATTTATTTTATAAAAAATAATTATTAACATTGTTGTCCCTCAAAAATATACAAGCAGTGTATTAGTGTATTACGCCAACATAATAATTTAGGAGACGAATGATTGATGAGATAATAGGTAGGCTTGTAAAAATATTCTGAAGGCGCATTTACGCGGCGCTCAGTTCGAGAAGTCAGCCTTTTATCGTCCTAAGCTCAATCACTCTGTGTATTATAAAAAAGTTTATAAACACTAAAATTTAAAGAATCAAGAAGAATAAGAAATAAAGAAAAAAGAAATAAAAACGAAAAATAAATAACATAATATCAAAGAATCTAAATGACGATTAGACAGATATTTTTTAATTAAAAAATCAAAATCATATACAGGCACCTTACTCATGACTCTGGTAAACTCTTGTAGGTTTTTTCCTGGGACCAACTTAACGTTCTATTTTATTCTCGACCTACTTCAAGATGTCTTTTGACCTTTAAAGGTCACATAAAAAACACTGTTTTTATTCATATGGTTAATATGCAGGTACTCGATTATACAATGCATCTATCGTGCGTGTATCGCATATGTAATAACTAGCAAAAGATAGATAGCATTTATGAAATGAGTTAGAAAGTAAATAATATACATAAAGTTAAAAAAGTTAAAGTTACAGCCTACATACGTTCCACTGCTGGGCACAGGTCTCCTCTCATTTCTGAGAGGGTTTAATATACATATTCTTTTTAATTTTGAAGCGCTGTTATGATAATGATAATGAAGAAACAAGGCTACTTTTCGTTCATACTTAACATCATCATCAAATTTCAATGACAAACCATTCTACCATAATAAACTATTTAATGTAAAATTTCCATCTATACGTATAAATAAAATTGTTTGTCTGTAATATTGAAATAACTGGTGGTTCTATTAAGCTCAGGGGATTATTTTCATGCTAATCAGACATAAACAAACATTTATTTTAAAAAAATCTGTCTTTCCGGGTTAATCTGAACAGATAGAACACAATGCCTGGAGGGATCTATATTTTATCCGAAAAACTTAGAATTTAAAAAAAGCTAAAAATTGGTAAGCAAATGGTCGTTGATTATTATCCTCAATTAATCAAACGCTACACTAGATTAGATCATTATCCAGGTAAAGCCGGGGTCGGTGGCTAGTCCGCAATAAGCTCACGATCGATACTTATTATTTTGTAATGTTGTCTCCAGGGATTAAAAACGTAACGTAACACGAAAACGTAGAGATTAAATACTCTTTGATCAGTGCCTAAAATTGGGTCAATGATTCAATTCAATCACAAAATAATAAAGCGAAAAATCCCTAGAGAACCTTCAGTATTTTACCTTTTATGGGTGCCGTGTAGTGGCATATTAAAAGAATCCAAAAACACTGGATCATCCTGGATGTCCTGGAAGAGGTGAAAAACAGAAATAGACTATGCTGTTGCATTATAGTCCTGATAACTATTCAAAAAATAAAAAAACAAAATTGTGGTTGCCAACCTGCCTGCCAAGTGTGGCAACTATGGAACATAATATATCCCCCTTATGTGGCAATCTATGAGAAAGGCATATATTCAGCAGTGGACTTTTAATAAGCTGTAATGAATTGTTGAATGTTGCTTTTTTACATAGTGTTCATATCGTGTAAGAAAGGAATTAAGTGAGTAAGTTAGTAAGATTAGTAAGCTGAAGTGGCAATGGGCCGGACATATAGCTCGAAGAACCCATAACCCATGGCGAAGAAAGGTTCTCGAGTGGCAGCCTCGTACCGTCAGGCGAAGTGTAGAGCGTACCCCACTTGATGTAGTGACGACCTGGTACTCGTAAGATATGCAGGAAGTTGATGGATGCAGGTGGCTCAGGACCGTGCTTTGTGGCATTCTTTGGGGGAGGCCTATGTTCAGCAGTGGACTTGTGAAGGGTTGTAATGATAACGATGATGATGAAGAAAGGAAAGACAGCTTTAATAAATAAATCTTAAGAAATTTTATTATAAAATATTTTGCCACATATATTATTATGTATAAATACTTTTACATAATATTCCGTAAAACACAAGCCTAGAAAAATTCATCTACTTTATTTATTGGGCTCCCGGTCAGACGTCAACTTTCTAAGGATGCCCAATATATCTGACCGCTGATTTGATAGCTTTGTATTTTTGTATATTATGCTAGCCAAAAACATAATATAGGACTTGTTTTCGCCTTTATTACATTGGGTTGTTCAATAAATCCTCCGACACTTCAAGCAATATTTTTGGATTTCATATACGCATATACATATATATTATGATGTAGGGTACATACGATTATTGTAACCTACATCATAATACGCAAATAATTAAAAGCATCATCATTGTCTAGAGATATTTCACGTTTATTAGGATACCTTTAAAGTACTGGCCATATTAAAATTAAAGATTGAAATGTCAAATCAATCAGGCACATTTCTTTCCTGTTTTCTAAACTCAAATTAAAAAAGTCTAACGGCGGCGGTAAAATTTAATTTACTTCATTACTGATAAGTTTTCTTCCCTGAAATTGTTACAAAGAATTTTTTTTCACAAGTTTGTTAATTGATTTAATACCTTTGCTTTTTTCCATACCACGAACCGCTGGAACATTTCACGTGTGAACATTGTTACGGTACTTCTTCTACTGCTACTTTCCTCTAGGGCTTAAACATAATATTAAACAAACAGTCTATTAAAAAGTTTAAAAAACTTGTCAAAGCGCACTTTTTTCCTCCTTAAATAGTCATTCCTCTAATAAATTACTACCTACTCATTTTTGCTTACGTTAAGGCTTTGACTTCACTTACTTGTTTAATCCTTTCTTCTCTCGTATATGTGTCTGTATTTTTGTATTTAAAATGTATTTGTTTATTACCGTATGTATGTATTTATCGATTATATAATTATATGTATGTCGTGTGTATTTTCCAACAACCTACGTACCCGTACCCTTACCCTTTCTCACAGGTCACTTTATCCTCTGCAATGGTTGCCTGGTAGAGATCGCTTCTAAGCGATAAGGCCGCCAATTGTACCTTTAAATAAGTTATGTTTTTTTTCTCTCATATTTATTTCAGTGTACAATAAAGTATATTTCATTCATTAATTCATTCATAATATAAAGTATTGTTTACGTCTATATCGTGGATATTCTTACACCGCCACTACACTGTAAGACTCTGAATATGCACTTAATTTTTTCTGTGTAATGTAATAATGTAATAACAAAATAGTTGGGTAAATTAGACGGGAATATAAATATGTTCTTAATGCTCAACCCAAATCCCACTGATTAGTAATGGGGGGCAGCACCACTAGTACGAAGCTTCGAATTCATATGACGTGGTACAGCCGGGCTGCAGCTATATTATGGCTACAGAAGAATGGATCGGGGCGACCGGGAAAGGGCCACGCTTTTACAGAATAGCAACGTAAAATAGCAGCTTAATGCTCCTGTATTGGTTTTTGTAGAGAATCGGAGACCCTTCTTACTGGTTCTTATTCTATCTTAATCTTCAAAGGTGACAACGCATTGCATTTGATTTTTTCTATAAAAATCTACAAACAAACATCAAACACCTTGTTCTATAAAAAATAATACATTATTTAAGCCAGTCGAGCAGGGTTCTGTTTATTGTACTTGAAAATAATAAAATAATTATTTTCTTCGCTACAATCTAAATTATCAAGCGATAAATTCAAGTAGGTACATCGTATAACATTAATACAAAATTCTTGCGTTACGTTCGTATAAAACAAATTTATCAAATTCGTTTATATTGAATTAATAAAATTCTATCCCTAATATTTTTCGTACGCAGAAAAAAATTGTTGTATGATATGTCGACAAAAGCCGGGCGTCGTAAAAAGGAATTGAAGAATCTCTGGAATAGCAGCTGAACGCTGTGTTTCATATTATGAGTGTAGAGAACCTGAGCCCCTTTTTACTGGAAACGAGGCATTTCATCTAAGTCCTCACGGGAGACAACTTAATTCAGCATTTTTCAATCTGCATTTTGATTCTTAATTGAGGATGGATGTCTATGGGCCACAGCAACCACTTACCATCAGGTGGACTGTGTGCTCGTTTGTCACCCTTATCCTATAAAAAAAGATCCCAGAGTTCACGTCTACGATGATGTTATTTTCCTAGATGCTTTTTTTTGACTAGTTGCCTTAAGCGCGACTGCTATTCTTAAGTTCCTGAACTCAACATCTCTGATTTAGTTTTATCTGTCAAAGAATTGTTAGTTTTAGCCCAGAATTAGGAAGATGGCGGTGTTTCACCCCCGTGCCTCGTAAAGCACATCAAGCCCTCGGTCCTGTGCCGTTTCTCTCTCCAGTCCTGTTGAATTGCCGCCCTATCAAATGATGAGAATGCACCTATGCTATCGCACATACTCGTGCCTTATAATCCTGTACTGCGCAAATGGCTAGTATTCGTTCTCACTGGCTACAGTGACCAAAATTAACCTTTTTTATTTCTTAGGACCCTAATAAGTCCATAGAGAAGAAGTCTTATAGAATCCCTCTCATCTAGTGAAACTATTTAATTTTAATGATGTAAAAAAATATCAAATAAGACACTTAAGCTTTTATCTATTGATTGAAGTCGAATGGCTCGTTTTTCAATATCTAACTTTGAAAAGTCAGCTTAAGCTTTTAATGAACCAATTTGCAGCGTCATTCCGGGGCAAATAGCGCTCTAAGTTATGGCCATTAAATACGCGTTCTGGCAGAATGTGCAAGGTAAAACACATCGTAAAACTACTAGTGGTTATTTTACATTATTCTTTTAATGTTTTCTTGTTCAAACCCATGCACTATTTTAAAGAATCGGGGTTACGAGCGAGCACACTGTCCACCCAATGGTGATTGGATACTGTGGCCCATGACATCTACATTAATCCTCAATTAATAATCAAAAGTCAGATGCGTTGTCGCCCCTGAGGACTAAGATGGAATGCCTCGTTTCCAGTTAAGTGTATCGGTTCTCTACACTCACCATACTAAACACAGCAGCAGCAATATAACTACAGCATGGCTGTACCGTGTACAAACGACCCACAATTCAATATTTTTGCTTTTAGTTTACATAAATTTTAAATATTATCTATTTAAATTTATAGAAATTAGTGAATATGTTACCTTCGCAATTTTCCGCGGAGAATCTACCCGATATCATCCCGTGGGTATCATAAGAGGCGACAGAGGGAAATGAAAAAGGGACAGCAACAGCGACTTCTGGATAACAACTCAAAATGATAAAACACTACCGTTGCTAACCCGTCTACCAAGCGTCGCAACTGTGGCAACTTCCCCCTATGAGGCAATCTATGGACCTATGTTCAGCCGTGGACTTTTAATAGACTGTAATGCTGATCACGATGAGGAATAATTTCATATAATATGGCATAAAATGGGTATCGAGATGATTTAGTTCACCCATTTATGTAATTTTTGCTGTAAATTATAACAAAATTACACGCTTTCTGTAACAAATGAATGAATGAAGAAAATTATATACGCTATGAATATACATTATGCTACAGCTTATGTGTTCACGTTCGCATTTTCTAGCAGATGCATGTTTTTCTTCCGTATTTGCAAATCATTACCATTGTTGTCAACCTAAGAGATTTCCACTGTAAAACAATAGATTATTTTACAAAATTATCGTATGGCCAAATATTTTGTGTAGTTTGCGAAAAATGTATTTGCGGAATTTAAAATTCATTGTTTGAAAAATTTTAACAGAATATATTATATAATCGAAATACGTGTATTCGAAGCAATTTTATGGCTAGTTATATAAATCGGTTATTTAGGAGCCCTATTTTTTATAGAACAGGGGGCAAAGGAGCATGAAATGCAATTGAAAAAATCAATCATGGGCGGCGGTCGTATGATTAACTGCAACACCTCAGGAATCGCATATGCATTTCCGGCCTTTTAAAAAGGACTAAGCTCGTTTCGTGGTGGTCCTTAAATTGTATCTGTCAAAAAATTTTTATTAAGGTATTAACGATTCCATGGACAACATAACAAAGGAATAAAATATAACTAATAATAATAATGTCCTCCATACCGAATTTAGGTCACGGCGACCATACTCAATATAGACTAGCTATAGCTAACTATAAACTATACACATCATACTTAATAACTTACTCTTACCCTGGAAAAACCTACATTGAATCAAGGAAATGACGTTTGATTCAATAAATAAAAGATAAAACGCTTTCCTAAATTCCATCGGTCAGTTGGTAGTGCTCAAGATTACTGCGAATCGGGTTACAAATAGGTGGTAGACGTACTCACTTTTTTGGCGTCGTTATTGTAAAGTCGGGTCTCTGATCTCTGTATAACATTTTATACAAGCTTATTCTTAACACTATTTTTGGAACGAAGTTCTTTATCGGACGGTACGAATTTGGCTGACGGGGGCTAAGTGAGAAAAAGTGTAAGATTTTTCCGTCACAACCCCTTCTGACGTAATGTAGATAGACATTGGCGGCTATAAGGAAGCGAGATGGAATAATATCCTTCTCGCCCTTATTCTTATCTTGCCGTGAAAGAAATATTATTTTATTTTAAATGTACGCTTCATTTTAATAGACGCTAGTAATTCGTTTATTTCTATTTTTGTTAATCAATAGTTATAATACATTTATCAATAACAATATATTAGAAGCGTCAGTAGCCGAATGGCAGGGCGCGGACCGCGAACTCGAAAGGTCGTGGGTTCGAATCCGCCATTCGACTCCTGTCGTGAACCACTTCTAATACAAGCATTTTAAGCTTACCACAAGTGGTTTAAGGGAATATTAGTAATATTTAATAGCATTACTAGTATTAAAAAAATACTACGAAAAGAACTTCGTTCCAACCGAGTGTTCCACGACGCTCACGCATGTTTTTTTATAGAATAAAGGTGACAAACGAGCACACAGTCCACCTGATGGTAAGTGTGTGCTGTGTCCATAGACATCCACATTTATCCTCGATCAAGAATCAAAATGCAGATGTGTTGTCACCCCTAAGGACTAAGATGGAATGCCTCGTTTCCAGTAAAAAGGGTCTCCGGTTCTCTACACTCACCATACGGAACACAGCAGCATTAACCTGCTATTTTACTCTGATATTCTATGAGATTGTGATCCTTACATGATCGAGTCGACCCTTTCATGCTACAACTATTATATAGCTGCAGCATAATTTTCTTTTATAAAACTTAGCATGATAAACGAGCACAGAATCCACCTGATAGTAAGTGGATGTCGTGGTTTTATGAACACCTATATTTATGTTACTAAAAATCAATCAATCACGAGCACCATTGTCAATGAATAATTATATTATGTAATCATCACCACCATCATCAGCCTATAAAATTCTACTGATGAACGTCTCGCTACATCTTCCGTTGTAGCGAGACTTTGACATAATTGTCGTGCGTGTCGGATTAACGATCGCATCGTTACCACCGTACTGGACAACTTGAACCTTTAACTCTACACGACATCGTTAGTCTAGACATTAATTATTTTATATATTTAACTTCACACAACATAATAAATGATGAATAGGCGGACTTAATGCATGAGGCATTCTGTATCAGTCACCCTCTAGGTGATGCAGATATATAAATAATTAGGTGTGTAAGTTGATAAAAGACAGAAATACAAATTAAAGTAAATAAATATAAAATAAAATAACACAATATATCCATACATAAACTTGCATGTCACAAGGCGAAGGTAGTATATTTAATATATGCATATTATTATTGTATATAAAATTAATTACATTTATTTGATATATACTCGTTATTAATAATTTACGAAATTTACGTCCGGAATATTATAAACGAGAGATCAAACTGCCATATTCGAAAGCTAGGAGGTTTCACTAGCATTTTGCAATGTCGGTTCTCAAGACACCGACATGACGAAATGGGATGAGAGGTTTTCTTATACCACCAACACAAGGCGACCAATACAAAGTATAAATATTATCAACATATTTTGTATTATTATATTTTTTTATTTTTAACCTGACATCGACATTTTATTAAATAAATATAATATGTTTAAAAAAATAAATTAGATTTTTTTCTATCCAGCTTCCTTCTGTCGCTTCTTACGACATAAAAAATATTTTATGATCAAAAATCCAAATGTTTGCAGCATCTGAATAGGTAGTTTTTATAAATATTCAGTTAACTAAGGTAGGAGTTAAACTCGTGCTTATATTTTAGTACAAAAAATAACATAAGCGTAAATTATCCGGTTGTTAAGTCGATAACATTTACCAAATCGCCTCTCATTCAAGTTATTATCAGGAAGTAAGTCGAAACTCATGACTCGTTTCTCAAGAACTAAGTTAAAACTGTCAGCTTAAGAATTTAATAGACCAATTTGCGGTGCCATTCGCTCGCGAATAACTTCAAGTTACGGCCATTAAATGTGGATTGATAAGAGTTGCGAAGCAAAGCACATAGTAAACTTATTTATAACATTGTTTATCTTGTCCAAGTCATTACCTTTATGGATAATTTCCTTGTATCAACGGGCATCTTCAATTTACAATAAAGATATTCAAATATCCATCCATATCCATATGTATATTTAAGAATATAAACTTTCATAGAATGATAGCAAACGGATTTCTATCTCCATCGATACTAAAGAAATTGTCAATTGCAATTTAATTAATTATTTAACGTGGTAGAGCCATGCTGCAGCTATATTAATTGTATAGACGTAGCACGAATGGGTTGGCTCGACCGGGGAAGGACCACGCTCTCACAGAATACCAGCGTAAAGTAGCAGCCCAATGCTGCTATGTTTTGTATGGTGAGTGTAGAGAACCCAAGACCCTTTTTACTGGAAAAGAAGCATTCCATCTTAGTCCTCACGGCTGAAAACGCATCTGCATTTTGATTAGCAAACGAGGATAGATGTAGAGTATGTATGTTTGTATGGCCCACAGCAACCACTTACCATCAGGTGGACTGTGTGCTCGCTTGTCACTCATATCATATAAAAAATTGTCACGTACTCGGCAGCTTACCGTTTAGTGGCAGTAAGATTAAGAATATCCACTACCCCATATCATCCCGCGGATGTAGTAAGAGGCGATAGGAGATGGGCAGCAGCGTCTTCCTAATAACGACTAAAATAAAAAAAACTGCGGTTGCCAACCCGCCTGCCAAGCGTGGCAACTATGGCAAATATCCCCAATGAGGCGATCTATGGGGGAGGCCTATGTCAGTCTTTAATAGGTCGTAGCGATAACGGCTCGGCAACAAAAGAAAACATGGCAAGGAAACCAGCATGTCGGAAATTGTTTTAACATTTTAAGGACACGACAACGACAACTACAAAACAAAACACGGAATTCTACTTTTGTAACTTTATATAATTCTCTGGTCAAGTCGCATCTTGAGTACACCTCTACCGTGTGGAACCCGCTATATTCGATTTATAAGGACGCCCTACAACGCATCCAAAATAAGTTTCTTAAATGCTTAAAATATAAGTTCAAAACAATTCTCGAAACCAGACGTGAACACCGCGATGTTGTATTTTTAATAATTATATTGATTTCCCTTACTTATTGAGTAAAATCACATAAAAGTGTCCTAGGATTAATCTTCGGCTTAACTTAAAATGTACCTTTTACATTTCTGCTTGTAAGACTAACTATGCAAGAAATCGGTTTATAGTTAGAGCCTGTAATTTCTATAACCAAAGTTATAATATTTTGTATATATTTAATTTGAACATTATTAAAATTTATATCTCCCATCAAGCAACATATATACCTAGTCCCTTGGTTTAACATTTTCTTTCATTATAACACTTTTACATTACCTTTAAAATATGTCACATAAAAAATGTATATCAGTACTTCTGCCCAATGATTAAGTATGTTATTATCAGCTAGTGATAACTTAACTGGCTTTTTTAATAACTTAATTTGAATATTAATTACGTGTAAGTTACGTTAGTTTTTAAGTAAATATTACTGTCAGCAATGTTAATAATAATAACTATGTATCTTCGTCGATTACCTATTCTTTTTGAACAAATAAGTCCTTTGAATAAGGTAGAAATAATTCAAAGCTAAAAAATATCTGGAACTTTCTCGATTTCGTCTTTTGTAGTTGATTGTGACATTTAAGAAACTTTTATTAGTTTGTGTTGTTCTTTGTTACGTTTTCTAAAGCCAACTGTTTCATTCATCACGTGACATATTAAGAAATAAATATCACGTTTATTTTTGCAAATCTAACTTAAGTATTCGAAAATACCTAGTTAGATATAGAAAAATAAGTTAAAGAAGAACACAATTATAAATTCCGTCTGCGAGCGATGGTTGGCAATCTAAAGCTGAGCGTTTCTATTATTGGGTATATAACTATGAAATTGTCGTATGAGTAAATTTAAATTTAAAAAACTTTTGTCCATTAAAATTTGTTGATGACCATACTATAAAAGTCTTCTGAGAATCAATGAACTCTTTAAAGGCGTTCTGTGCGCCTTCTTTGGGATTGAAATTTTGCCAACAGTAACTTATATAAACTTCGAAAAATGTGGAAGTCTGTTGGGGCAAAGTCTGGAGAATATGGATGAGGAAGAATCTTTAGTTTAAGCTTTGTTAATTTTGACAACATCTGTTGTTCAGTATAAAGAAGCAATCATCATTATATTCATTACAGCCCATCATAGGTCCACTGATAAACTAAACATAGGCCTTCCCGAGGAATGCCACAAAGCACAGTCTTGAGCCACCTGCAGCCTTCGACTTCCTGCATCTCTTACTAGGTCGTTACTTCAACTAACAGCTCGATCAAGGTTTTCGAGTTAGTTAGCCCTCATGTGTCGCTACGCCCTTACAGGGCGTCACATGTATACCTAATAAATAATGTACCATCTTTATAATGTGGCATGAAATAGACAATTTGAATTGAAATTTCAATTTCAATTCAAATTGTCTAGTAAGCGAAATGTACGGCGGCCCCCAAACAAATTGAGTGACGACCTGAAAAAGCAGCGAAGAGCGAATTACAAATCTGGGTTGTTTAAGTTCTTTCGATTAAGACACCTTTCAAACGAAAAACTTAATCAAAATCGGTTCATCCGTTCAGGGGCTATGATGCCACACACAGACACATAGATACACAGATATGGTCACCCGATGCAAGTGTGACAGTGGGGCAAGTGTAACAAATGCAAATTATGCGGTATAAACACATTTTTTTTTGTTAAATTCCATCTATTGAATAACGCAGGAACTTTTATGTTATTGACTATACCGAAAGTTAAGTACATAGCTTCAACTATTTATAGACAGACGTCATTGATTTAAAAACTACTCAGAAAACTTGCCCCTTGTGGGGAAAAACTCATTGTTAAACAAAAATGGACGTTCAAATCGTTTATAGATCTTAAAATATTTTGACATTAGTATCATCTTTTCAATTTTGTCGAAAACCACAGATAATAATAAAGTACCTACAAAAAACAGCGTACTGTCACACTTGCCTCATTGATGGGGCAAGTGTGACAGTCTTCCACCTCAATTAGTTTTAATTACCTTAAATTACAAAATGCTACTTGTAGATACTAAAATGCTTGATTAAACAAACAAGCACTTAATAATTGATATTATGAAACTGAATTCCCTATGTTAAATCTTTACAGAGTAGAAGTATTTAAATGTCCATTATAGTTTTAATTAATTTATGTCACACTTGCCTCGGGTGACCATACATACTACAAACATATAACACCCCTCTGTTATCGTCGGGGGTTAATTATAAATAAATTTTATTTTTTAAATTTACGGCTTTGCTCATTGTGATACTAGCACAAAATAATACAGTCATTAATTATAGAAGAACCAATAACCATATTTCTTCCCTTCCAATGCGATACCATTAACGTTCGCTAAATTACTATTGTTATGAAGTAAATTTATGCAGCAATATTATGTCGAAGCGATGTTTACCGAGCTTTTATCAATGTTTTTTTATTAAGCTACCTTTTTTAATTTACAGGCACAATTATAGCCTCATAATTGAACAGAAAAAACCTATGTTTTCAAGATTGTGAATATTAAAAAGAGAGAATAAGGCAAAATATTATAAATAAACGAACCTAACAAATTCGATAGATATTTTATGAGTGACTCCATTCAAAGATCTCAGAATATCTAAAACAAAGTCTCTCTATCCTACAAAATAGCTTCGCACGATTTTTAAAGTAGAATCAATTGCTTCTCATATCGATAATAATCTTTTGAATAACTGGTTAAACTATGCAATCTTATGAGACAATTGGAACACATGAGGTACTAGGTTGCGATTCTAGGGTTAAAACACAATGTCCTAATTTCTTAAGAATATAGGTCCATTTACATTTGCATAATACATTTACATATAATCATTATCTGTCTTAATACATTTGCAGTGAGATTTTTATTTTAACCAAAATTTTTTTTCTGCACAAATATTCGATTTAGAATTTGAACTCGTAATATAATCGTAAATAATCTCGTAAAATTTGGCTAAGCGTTCCTGATTATCAGTATAACACCTGGTGTAAATTCCCTTAATTCACATTAAAATAAATAAAATCGTAAATAATATAATATAGATAGATATGCTTATGAGTTTATCAAATTAGATAGTCTGGAAGGTCGGCTGTGTCACGTCTGTATGTCCTCTGTCTGCACCTCATTAAACTATACCTATTAATTACAAGTCGGTTGGGGTGGATTACAGGCGCACTAAGCCAAGAACTTATTGACTATTTCACAGTTATGGATGATTGTCTTTTGTCTTCAAATTATGTATGTACTATTTACGACATTTATTTACATTTTATATGGTATTTGGTTGCAGCACGAATGACTCGGTTGAATAAGAATCAATCACACTCTCACAAAAAAGTAACGGGCTATATACGCCCCACTACTGGGCCCAGACCTACTCTTATTTCTGAAAACTTTGTAGAGCAATTAGTCTGAAGCACTGCTCCAGTGCGTGTTGACGGACTTCACATCAATATTTAATTCCTTAGACATGCAGGTTTCCTTACGACGATTTCCTTCACCGCTAAAGACGTGGTAAATCAGCACTTTAATTTGCAACTAACAATTTTATTAGGAATCTTTTAGGCCCTGAGCTACTCTCACAGAGCACCATCGTAATATTATAGCTGCATAATGCTGTTGTGTTTAGTGTTGTCGTTCATTCTAAGTTCTAAAGGAAGAGAAAATATCTGCATTTTGATTCATAATCGATAATAAATGGAGGTATTGGAAATAGCATTCACTTACCATCAGGTAGTCTGTGCGCTTGATTACCAGCATTACATTTTAAAGTTTAAAGTTTAAAGTTTAAAGAATGCCTGAAAAATTTGTCATGGTCAGAAGCATACATGAAAATGATGCTAACACAGCATTCAGCCGATTTCATGAATTATTTTGCCTTTTCTACTATCTCTGTTTTCCGAAACTACGAATTAAAATAAATTTACAAAATAAAAACAAAATTGGATAAGCAAAGGCCTCAAAGTAAGTTGTAAAGCAAAACGAATGTTAAGATTTAAATATTATAAAATAAAAGTAATGCCAACAGAATACGTTACCTATCATATTCTAAGCTCTTAAAAATGTGTATTTAACTTAAAAGAATGCTAATATTAAGTTTATAAATAAAATGATAACAAATGTAAAGCAACATGGACCATTATCAAAAAGAAATATCTAACCCATATGACAAGAAAATATAGAAAAATCATAGCTAATAATAAAGTTCTTACGAATCCTGTAGATATAGCTTCTGCTTTTAACAATCATTTTATTGATTTGACCCGTGAATCAACAACACACTACAGCGAAAAATGTAACTATTAACGGCGCGAATGTCAACTCTATGTTTCTTAGACCTATGTCTGAAAATGAGGTTACAAGGAAATAATGCTATTAAAAAATACTAGCTCTGAAGGCTACGATGACATAAATACAAAATAATAAAAATGTATAATTAAATTAATTGAAATCTTGACATATTTAATTAATTTTTCATTTCTTGTGGAATCTTTCCAGATGCATTGAAAATATCAATAGTTAAGCCACTGTTTAAAAAGGAGAGAAATGTGATATTAATAATTATCGACCTATAACCTAATATCCGTTATATCAAAATATATGAAAATGCATGTATAGAAGACTTATTGAATTTTGTAATAAATATCACATTATATCAAACGAACAGTACGGCTTTCAAAAGATAAATCTACAACTTTGGCAATTTTTTCACTCATGAAAATAGTACTGTCAAATATCAATAATAATTTTACCACGGGACTATTTTTGACCTATCTAAAGCCTTTGACCTAGTTTCACATGACCTATTATTACAGAAATTGGAAAGATTGGAATTAGAGGACCACCACTCAATGGATTACATCATATCTTTATAATAGGCAACAATGTGTTATTGTTACTAAAGCAGATGTAAATGGGGACATAATAACGTACTCGTCCGAATACCGAAACAATAAATATGGCGTTCCACAGAAGTGTTCTCGGTCCAATTCTGTTTTATTGTACTTAAATGACATTATCAATATGACGAAGCATAAATGTATTCTATTTGTTGATGACATTTCCATAATCGTGACTTCAATAAAAAATTAATAATATGAGTGATCATGAAGTGACATAAATAATACAATAGATACTTTAATTCATTGTTGACATACATAATTTAAAAATTAATTTAGACAAATCTTTATATATACAATTTAATAAATGCACTAATAATAAACATAATCTTAAAATTAACATTCCAAAATAAAAGCAGCTAGTCACACGAAATTTTAGGTTTAATTATAGATGACGATATAAATTGAAACCACATGTAAACGATGTCTCTATCAAAATAAATAAATTCGTGTATGCACTTAAACAAATAAAAAATATAACAAACATAAAAACCGCTGTCATGTCCTACCATGCATACGTAGAATCTTTACTGCGGTATGGTCTTATAATGTGGGGCAACAGCACTGATCAAAATAAAGCATTTGTCGCAAAAAAAATGCATTAGAGCTATATGGGCTAAAACCGAATGAATCATGTCAACCGGTATTTAAAAAACTTGGTTTGTTACTACAACCATCACTTTGTTTATATCTATGAAGTATGTATGTTTGTACAGAAGCACAAAACGTTGTTTACAACGGTAGATGATTTAAATCCGCAGTCGTCGAGATCCATATAGACTTGTACTAAACGATAATCCTAAAATAAGAAAATATAATAAAAGTTGTTTATTTATGTGTTCAGTTATATAATAAGATACCTAATTACTTAAAATATTAAATACAAGATCATTTAAATTAAAACTATATCAGTGGCTAAATAATTGTAATTTATAGTGTTAAGGATTTTGTAGCCAAAATATTAATGTAAAAAAAAATTTGCATGCTATGAATAACTGTAGCAAAACATGCTGATCTGAAACGTTTTGTAAAATCTATCATATACCATGTTTTATGCAAATAAAATATTATTATTATTAAGGGGTATCTATAGTTTTCTCATCTGGTTGGGCTGTATAAATATATAATTGTAAATTAAAATGATAAAAATACATAAATATCAATAAAATAAAATAAATACATAAAAATTACATAAATAAATAAAACCCAACTAAATGGAAGCCCTCGGCAGGAGACCAAACGGCTGAGGGTTAGGGGAAAGGAAAGAAACCGGCGGACGATGCGGCGGTGTCAAGGAGCACCGCCTTCTGCATTTGAGCACGGAGCGGTCCGTCACGGAGTCCCAGTCGCCTCAGATGACCCGAGAGGCTGACCGGGATTAGCCCGTTCGCAGAAACGACCACAGGAATAATTTCGGTCGGCAGACCACCCATGCTGTCGGTCACCTCGTGAGCCAGGTCTAGATATTTTGTCAGCTTATCTGTTTTGGCTTTCACGAGGTTCTCGTCATAAGGAATGGTAATATCGACCAAAATATCTCTTGACTGTGCCCGGTCCATCAGCACAATATCAGGCTTATTCGCAAGAATAGTCCTGTCTGTGATGATGGCTCGGTCCCGTAGAGCCTGGCGCGGTCATTTTCGAGCACGGCTTCCGGCAAGTACTTATAATATGGTATTTTCCTATCCACGAGACCGTATTTCAGAGCGAGCTCCTGGTGTAGAATCTGGCATTAGGTTGTGTCTGTGCAATACTCAGTGTTAGAAAGCGCCGAACAACCGGAGATGACATGCCTAAGTGACTCGCCGGGATGGCGACAAGCTCGACAGATGTCGACGGCGCCATCCTTTAGGATGTATCTCCGATAATTGTTGGTCTTAATAACCTGATCCTGTATCGCACAGACAAAACCCTTTCTCCAAAGAGGTCACCGAAACGTAGCCAGTGGAGGGAGGCGCCTGTTCACGTGAAAGGCTCATGTAGAGCTTGTAGAACCTCCCGTGGAGCTCCTTCTCCTTCCATACGGTCTCCCGGTCGGAAATGCACTGTACTGCTAGGTCTTGCCATTGCTCATTGGCTAAGGATAGAGGAGGCCCTTTATCACACGAATGACGTCCCTGTAGATGGATCATCCGATCTCGCCAGAAAGTAATTACGGAGGCTGCACACTTCGCGATTATGCATGGTGAGAGCGTTCAAAAGCCGCGCCCACCATGTTTCCGCGGCAAGTACAGCCTCATTACTGACTATCTCGGGTGATGCATCCTGTGTGACGTCATAACAGTGCGGACTTTTCTATCCAGAGCGTTCAGTTTGGTCTGAGTCCACCTGAGCATGCCGAAGGTATATATGAGGACAGGCATGACTCAACAGTTGATGTGTGTGTATTCACACCCGACAAAAGACTGTTGAGCACTTTTGTCAAGCGTGCATAAAACACATCGCAAACTGACTGTTTCATATCCGCCTCATCGATACCTATGTTCTGTGACATACCCAGGTATCGGTATGTTTCAGCCTCGGAAAGGGTCCTTATGTTGATGGGCATAGATAAGTCTATGCCCTCAGAGTTAGCAACCTACCCTTTCGACATGGAGGACCGCACTTATCCGTCCCCAGCTCCATTCCAATAGAATTGCTAAAATCACAAGTGATGTTTAGCAATTCCACAAGATGTGAGCGACTGGAGGCGAATAACTTGAGATCATCCATATAGAAAAGGTGGGTCACTTTTGTACCTCCTTTCCGAAGCTGAAATCCCCTCCCAGAACCCTCCAGTAAGGTACTGAGAGGGTTCAGAGAGAGGCAGAACCAGATTGACTCAGACAATCGCCCTGGAAAATACCCCTCTTATCCTTGTGGTTCTCCGCAGCCGTCAACCGCTCGCCTAGATGACAAAGGATCGTACTCCACTGCCCCATACACTGCCCGAGGAAGTCTCGAACTGTACAGTCAACCTTGTACAGCTCGAGGACCCTCTTAAGCCATGTATGAGGCACCGAGTCGAATGCCTTTTTGTAGTCTATCCAGGCGACGGAGAGGTTCCGACGGTTGCGTTTAACCATCTTGCCAATGACCATGTCAATGAAGGGTGGTCCCTTGGTTCCACGACCACCGCTTCTGGCATCCATTTTGAGCGCGCGACATCACCTGATTTGCGTTCAGGTGACGAGTGATTCTCGCGCTCAAAATGGATGTTAGTGTCTTGTGTATGGTAGGTAGACACGTTATGGGGCGGTATTTGCTCGATCTGTGGAATCCCGGTCTTTAGGAACTGGTGATGAATGATCCCAGTAGTGAAGAGGCTCGGGAGTGACTTCTGGTCGAGCCTCTTGAAACTGTCGGCGAGCACAGCGTGACACACCACGAACCCCTTCAGCCAGTAGTGATGCAGTCCGTCGAGGCCCGGACTTTTCCAGTTCGGGGCCCTACGGACCGCCTCAGCTACGTCATCCGGCGTTAGTTATTATTATTATTATTATTATTATTATAAAATGTTTGCATATCCTAGAACAATTTAGCAGTCACTTTTATTTGTCAATCATAAGAACTCGCTGAGTAAAAATACAATCTATTTTATTACTACAGTGATATTCGGCAAACTCTGGACTCCTTTTCCATATAAATTTTAATTATGCCAAATCTCACACTCCCCCGTGCAAGAGCTATGTGGTTAAAAAAGGGATACAAAGTTCTCCCTTCATGTAGTTATATACAGATTCTTATGAGTCCGTTCTCGAAAATAATATCTAAAACTATACAAAAAATATGCTAGTATATTTTTCTTTTCGAAATATAAATATTCTCGGTTGTAGTTAATAATTTCGATATACGACAATGTCCTGAAAACCGTAACACAATATAAACAGCAACTAAAACATCTATATTCACTTAGAACGCAGTAGAGTCGCAGAATAGGAAAAGAAAAAGAAAAATATACCACTTTGCATTCACTGCAGGGCACAGACCGTCTCTAATTATGAAAGCATATGAAGTATAATTGCTTACTGCTTCACTGCGGGTTCACGGGTTATTCTTTGAATAACATTTTCCTCATATGACGTATAAGATTTTTTTTACGATATATGTAGTGAATGTATGTTTAAAGTACCATAAAGCTTGTGCTACTATATTACTGTATTTTTTGAAAAATTTTATATACGGCATAGGTGTAAAACTCTATTTCATGCTTTAACTCTCTCACAAGTTATTTAATCTGTGAAATGAATATGTAGATTATAAGTAATAATAATAATTATATTTGATTAAATTAGTAATATTGCATACACCTTCGTTGTTGTTATCGTGAGTTTATTTAAGCTACCGCAATTTTGATCAATATTCCATCATTTTTTATTATCTATCTTTATTTAAAAAGGCTTTTAACCTAATATTCCACCATATGACGACTCCGTGGTGCAGTGGCATTGCAATGAATTGTTGCGCTGGGGGCTGCGGGTTCGAATCCCGCACGGAATAAGTATTTGTATAGCCTACAAATAATTGTTCCGGGTCTGGATGTTTGTCTTCGTGCAATTTATGTTTTTAAACTGCCTCCACGATACAGGAGAAAATCCTAGTGTGGTGGAAACGTTTTAAAAAAAATAGAAAGAAAAATAGAATAGGGCGTCGGAGCCTTATTCTATAATTATTATCACGGTATATCGCATGCAAGTGAAACCTCACTTGTGACATTCAGATAAAAGTTTTGTTTATTACCCACTCCCCTTTGAATCCTTGTTTTTTTTAAACTGTTGTGACAAACAAACTTACAGTCCACCTGATGTTAAGTGGCTACTGCAGTCCATGGACACCTGCAATCAAGTTCAAAGAAAGCTACAGATGCGTTGTCACCTCTGCAGACGAAAATGGAATGCCTCACAGTCTGTAATTATAGTGGCTCGCTTAACTCTTCAAATTTAATTCAATTCACTTCTGGATAAAGCCCTGTCTTTCCGTTCAAAAATTTCGCAATAATGGCCACGCTTGCTAGGAGGATTGGGTATCTAACGTTTGAGGCTTTCAGTCGTCGCACTAAGGACATTACGCAATAGTGAAGTTAGTAAAGTGAGATAAGCTAGGTAATGCCAATTTAGTTGATTTTTACTTGTTTATTTTTAAAGGTTTTAAGACATAACTATACAGTTTTTGTAATATAGTTACTTCTTTTATAACCACAACCACTCCCTAGTAATCATACCTTAAATATATTACTTATTCCTTCAAGAAATATTAAAATGTTTATTTCAAAATTCGGGTCAAAATGACCCATCCCAACGTTCGTGTAGTAATTTTCTTCCCCTCTGTATGACACCAAATTTACGGTTTTTGATTATGTAACAAACTGTAAACTCTAACTTGGGTGCTGTACCCAAGTTAGTATAGTCTAACGATTAAAAAACGTATACTGAGAAACGTTGAGATTGTTCAAATGTTGAAATAAAGGCAAGGTGCTCTGAGATTACTCCGTTAAGCTTTTTGAAATATTCATTTGCTACCCAACGTAATTATGGTAATGAAATAAAAAGCAAACGTTTTCTTTTTTTGTTTTAACAATGTAGAATAGAATGTACTTTAATTTCTTTTGTACAAAGACATTTTAGTAGTTCATCATTGGACTCAATTTTGTTTATTTTTTATCTCTAATTGAAGCGAGTATCGAGAACTTTCAGCTATTTCTAAATAAAACGATGATATTTTTTTTTTAAAGTAGCTGATTTAATAATAGTTAAGATTCAGATCACGAATTCTAGAATTACTTTACCTATATTTCAAACCTTTATTTAAATGTAACCATTATGAAGTAAATAATAATTTTTAGTTAAAGGAGGTTTAAAGTAATTTGTTTTAGAAAAGAATTTGTTAAAAGTGTTATTAAAGGCAAAAAGATATTGTCAGGAAGATCTTATCGGATCGGAGGCCTGATGATTACGATAAGACTACTGTATAATATTAAATTTACAATACTTATACCAAAAATAGAAAGCAGCATCATAAGCGCGAGATTTCTAGTATTTCAATAGGTAATGAAGAATTGTAAGACAAATATAAAAATGTACTGTGGCGGTGTAAGAATATCCACTACCCCATAACGTCTCGCGGGTGTCGTAGGAGGAGGAGACGAGAAGATGAGCAGAAACATCTTTTGATAATAATTCAAAATTTTAAAAACTGCTAACCCGCCTGTCAAGCGTGGTAACTGTGGCAAAATCACCCCCACAAGGCAATCTATGGGGGAAGCCAACATTCAGCAGTGAACTTTTATAGGCTATAATGGTATAAATAAGATGTGGTAAACATAGGTAATCCGTAAATGTGTAGATATGTATTAAATCCCTTACAATTTATAACTTAATAATCAACAATCCCTTTAATCTATCTTAAGTATCTACTCAAACACATTTACTTGAATATAGTTTAAGGTATAGTAAAGTATTCATTATTATTTACCAAGTTTGTTTGAATGCTGTCATATAATAATAGCGCGCTATTTAATGAACAGGCTAGTGTTTTATTGAAACTCCTAAATATAGTTAGTCAGATTAGATATACATATCCGAAAGATATTTCGAAAAAGCAACTTAAAAATATATAGCATTATTGTACCATGCTACAACAAATGAACTTAGTCAAACTTTCTGAAAGGCTAAATTGTGTACAGTATACAATTGTTCAACAAAGGGAACAAAGGAAACAAACCATAAAATAGTCAGCTGCATCTTTATAATACTAGTAACAACTTAAAAACTGCGGTTTCCAACCTGTCTTTCAAGTGTGGCAACTATGGAAAAATTCCCCGTACTTTATGGGGGAGGCCTATGTTCAATAGTGGACTTTTAATTGGCTGTAACGATACGGTATCGGTACATTTGTTTTCATGTTGAATTTCGTCCTATATCATTTAGATATACGTGGTAGAGCCATGCTGCAGCTATAGTAGTAGTATAGTTGTAGCACGAATGGGTCGGCTCGACCGGGGAAGGACCACGCTCTCACAGAATGCCAGCGTAAAATAGCAGCTTAACACTGCTGTATTTAGAATGGTGAGTGTAGAGAACTGGAGACCCTTTTTACTGGAAAAGAGGCATTCCATCTCATTCCTCACGAATGAAAATGCATCTGCATTTTGATTATTTATTGAAGATAGATGTAGATATCTATGGGTCACAGCAATCACTTACCTTCAGGTGGACTGTGTGCTCGTTTGTCAACCATATTCTATAAAAAAAATATAACTCGAAGAACTGACAACCGATGCGATAGAAATGTTTTCGTCTGGTAGACATGTACCTATAAGCAAAGTGTAGGAGGGACCCCATTGAGAACTGTTCTTGTTCTTGTGTGATAAATTTAAGTATTCAACCTGAAAGTAATTACTCACTATGTTATCAGAGAACGCGAAGAAGCGTCAAAGGTCAGACCTTAATTACTATGCACTGTATATGCCGCTCTTCTCCTAGCGGTTGAAGATGTCCTGGTCCAGCAGATGACATTTACGCGCTTATGTAAGGAATTAGTTTTAATCCTAGAACTTAAAAAAGAACCTATCCAATAGGCTCTTACTACAGCCAGATGTTATTACAGAAGCTAGTTTTTAATTAATTTACTTTGAGTTTAACCTACTTACATAGTTAAGAGCCTACACATTTCTTTCACCTTTTATTGATTTGATTGATGCCGGTGGAGATCGATCCGGGTTCGTCCCGGGTTCGATGCTCACTTACTGTGAAATTTACATCTTACGTGGTAGAGCCATACTGCAGCTATTTTATGGTTGTATCAGTTATGGATTAATTCGACCGCGGAAGGATTACGCTCTCACAGAATACCAGCGTAAAATAGCAGCTATATGCTGCTATGTTTCGTATGGTGAATGTAAAGGACCGGAGACCCTTTTTTCTGGAAACGAGGCATGCGATGGAATGCCTCGTTGCCTCTACTTACATAGTTAAGAGCCTACACATTTCTTTCACCTTTTACGTTACTTTTGAATTCACCTTTAAAGCTCAATGCTTTCAGCTGCAGCTTTTACTCTGCTAACATCCGATTGATTCAATGCAGTGTTCCTGAAAAAGCGCTGCATTTTCTTTGAAATATTTTTATTTTCATCACAGAAATATGAGTTAAATGATATTTTGATTTCGTTATATTAATAATAAAATTAAAAAATAAAAAAAAAATATCAAAAGATCCAGTTAGATTTAAGGAGAAATGGGTATTTATAAATAAAAGTCCAGAGAATATTAAGTGATTCATTTTTAAATTATCTCTTACAATACATAGTTATCAGATCAGCAACGACGCAATGCCCCTGATTTATGTTCCATTAATAAATCAAAAATCTTTACTGTTTTGTTTTATTGTGTTATAAATATAAAAAAAATGATTTCATGTATAATAACTTCTTACTAACTTTTTAATAATTTTAAATAACATACATATAAATAAATCACCTTAAAACATAGAGCAGGACCGGAGGGGAGTAGCCATAGCGTTTTTCCCCGATACAGAATCATTTTTTGCAGAGGGAAATCTGCGCACACAAAAATAATCGTCTGTTATTACGAAACTCACACATAACAGCTAAAACAATAAACTAATAATTATTTTATAATATATTTATAATGACAGACACACACATGTATCATACAGATATCGCTCGGTGACAGCGACAACTCGGATACAGACTACGAGACTCCTCATACAATATGCAGATCGGTCGTGGGTGAGTTGCTAAACCGAACTGTATATTATATGAGGGTGAACGGCCTGTGTTGGTAAACAAATCCGAAACAAAAAGACCGTTATTATTGAAATTTTTAAGTTTAAAAAGAAGTAAATAGCAAAAATGTGATAAAAAATTACTTATTTATGAAAGGTAACGCGTTTTTTTAAATCTGAATTTTTGTAAATTTGACAGGGCAGATCTCTTTTTGCAGCAAAAATACTGAACAATTTTTGTGGGGCGTCGATTCAGTTGCGCCACTAAGTTTAGTCTAGTGGGCAATGCGGCGGCAACTAAAACGTGTGGACTTACACTTTGACAGCGGGGAACACCAGCGGATGGCTACTCTACTCCGATCCATCCACCGGTGCGCCGTATTGCTATATGCCTTAAAGAATAAATTTAGGTTTACAACGTACGCCGATAAAACAGCCGAGTAGCGCTTTTCCTCCACACTTGTACACGTATCACGCCGAGAGTGCGCGAGACGCACGTTAATTTTTTTTTTAATTCTTCAACTGAATTAAACAAAACAAAAGTGTTTTCGTTGAAATTTGAAATTGAAACAAAAATGCTGATGATGAGTGAAAAAAAATTCTTATATTTATATTTCCGATGCTGCTTTACGGCACCAATTATAGCCACTGGGGGTTAAAGTGTTCAACATCCTGATTCTGAGTTAGCTTGGGCTACGTTCATATATATGATTACTAATTTTCGTCTAATATACGCAGAATTATTTAACAGTATCTTAAAATCCCGCCGTGTTATGATATCATGATTTTTGATTTTATTTTATTAATAACGACATCACGATATCGAACACTTTAGTCCAGGTGACAAACGAGCATACAGTCCACCTGATGGTAAGTGGTTGCTGTGGCCCATAGACATCTACATCTATCCTCGATTACGTATCAAAATGCAGATGCGTTGTCACCCGTGAGGACTAAGATGGAATGCTTCGTTTCCAGTAAAAGGGTCTCCGGTTCTCTACACTCACCATACGAAACACAGCAGCGTTAGGCTGCTATTTTAGGCTGGTATTCTGTGAGAGCGTGGTCCTTCCCCGGTCGAGCCGACCCATTCGTGCTACAACTATACTACTAATATAGCTGTAGCATGGCTCTACCACGTAAAAAGGATATTATATAAATACAAATACAAAAAACTTTATTTTGACATAAAAATATTACAGTAAATGTTTCATTGAATCCACAGGCTCCCAAACTAGTATTAAACTGTGTTTCAGGAGCCAATGGCTTCTCCCATAACATTGCATTATTAATTTATGCCTTAACATAACATTATAAGTTATTAAACAAAAATACTCAAAACAAGAAAACAAAGTTAATGAAGAAAGGGCTACTCACTAGCTAATATATATGTGTGTGTTTGTGTGTGTGTGTGTGTGTGTGTGTGTGTGTGTGTGTGTGTGTGTGTGTGTGTGTGTGTGTGTTTGCATCAGTAATAAAAACCAGTTAACATTTTTCTACATCTTCATAATCAAGTTTTTAAGCCATAATAATATATGTTTTAATAACGTTATTATTGCAGTCTTTTATATTATATTTTATTAAGTCTGTTATGTAGGTGTGGAACAATAACATCAAACTGCTTCTGGGTGAATCTTGTTTTTACTTTGGGTATAGGACAACGGCCAAGCCTTGCAGATGATTTAGGCAGGAAAGGAACAATTTTTTGTGATAATTTCGTAGACTTTCATAAACAAATAATTTTCTAACCATAAGAACGTTGGCTTTATCATATACGTCAGTTGTAGGGTGCCTGTAGGTTAAGGAGAATAACACTTTCAGTACTGCACGTTGTGCACGTTCTACAGTGATCAAATATGATTTTGCTGCGGTACTCCATGCACAGATACAGTATCTAATAATGCATTCACCAAGGGCTTTATATGTTTGTAATGCTAATTTATATTCAACAACTGTTCTTAGAGTTTTAAAAACATAAATGAGTTTTCTCAATCTTGTAGACAAAGACATTATATGCATTTTCCAATTTATTTTATCATCAATTTCGACCCCAAGGTACTTTATAAAATGTACCCGCGACAAAAAGAAACATTCACACTCATCAGGTCGACTGCTACGATTGCATGGATATGTGTGAATTTTAATTCTAATGTTGGTGTCAGGTCCTCCTGATGTTGTCTTGCTATAGCACATGAACTTTGTTTTGTTGGTATTGAGGGATAACAGGTTATTTTCTAGCCATTGCGAGAGACAATCCTCTGCAAGGTCCGACACTTGTTGCCAAGTTTTATCATAGACGAGTAAAACAGTGTCGTCTGCAAACATGAGCAAGTCAAGATTAGGAAAATTAATTTTGTATAGATCATTTATATATAAAAGGAAGAGAGGAGGCCCCAGTACACTGCCCTGTGGAACACCGTAGGTACATCCTGCACTATCAATCTCATGTCCTTCGACCCGTACACGTTGTGATCTTCCGACCAGATAATCTGCGAACCAGTCACGAGCTATACCCCTGATCCCCAATTTAGTCAATAAGATAGCTGTAAAACAATCGAAATATTGAGAATACCAAAATATGAAAGTTAAACGCGATAAAATCTGTAATGCATGTTTCCAATTCTACATATATACAGAAAAGTTTTCTTCTATCTGCGTTCAGTCTTAGCCTGACTAGGTATATACTTAATATGCCATTTTCAATAGGCTATTCAAACCGAAATTTTAAGTTGTACAAAATATTCTTTTTATCCACTTTATATTTATTTCATAAAACTTAAGTGACTATAATTAACCTAATGGGAAGTGACTTCTGTAGTCCACGAACACCTGCAGCCAACTTTAAACAAAGAAGGTGACAGTTGCGTTGTCACCTTTGAGGACTAAGATGGAATGTCTCACAGCTTGTAATTATACTGCACGTCTATACCCTTCAGACCGGCACATAGCAGTGCTAGCAGTACTTTTTGCGACAAACATAGATATTTACAACATCTGAAGATAGTATCACCCAGTAAAATATATTTGCCAGTCTTTTTAATATACTGCTAGATGTTGGATAAAAGCCTTTTAGAAAGCGTAGCTATTGCTATGAATAAGTTAAGAGACTCATCGCGCTAGGCAAGCTATTTGGACTTTCGCACTCTGTTAAACGTATGAAATGAAAATCATTCGTCAAATAAAAGAGTGACAAAGCGTATCTTAACGATTTCTATAAATTACAACACTTGTAAGGAAAACTTTAAATTACTTAATATAAATTATTCAGTTAATTTCATTCGACATGATGAAAAAAGTCTCAATTATTTCGGCTTTTCCCAATGTTATTTAATTAAATTAATGTAAATTTGCTGCTATGAAAAATAGACGAAATAAATTATTACTGAAGTTCATTATAATTAAAGTGAAGAATAATAATGCTTCAAAACTAAAATGGTGTCACATTAATTATATTGAATGTGAAGAAATATGGTTATTGCCTACTATTAAAACCGTTAGCACAATGTAAATGGTACCTGCTGCTCATGTAATTATTCCACAAAATATAAATGTGTATTATTAAAATTTAAATATTAAAGTACAACAATAAAAATTACTTTAAGGTATTACATAAAATTATTCGTTTATTAGGATCGCTTAGTTATTCAAAGAATTTTAGTAATATCTTGCGAATTGGATAAAATAAAAAAGCATAACTAACAAGATAAAATTCTTTGTTTTATAATACTTTAATATTTGGGTAAATTAAAGAAAATACTTTTTGCATGAATTATACGGCCTCACTTATAATCGTTGATTATCGACTACATCACCACTTACCACCAGGTGGGATTGTGGTCAACCACTGGCTTATAATAAGTAAAAAAAAATCTTATATATAAATTAATTATCTCTATACCTGTCTCTTTCCATTGTCATTTACCGAAAAGAGAGAGGGAGCAACTTTAAGCATTTCTTAAATAGACGCCAATTTCCATGAGTATAGCAATTAGTATTCAATGTAACAAACCATTTTTAACAATTTCTGTCACATTGAATTTAATTTTGAATGAATTATTTCTGCTGCCATATACCTGTACTTGCACTACTGTGTTCCAGTCTGAAGATTATAGAAAGCCATAATAACAGGCTCTGAAGCAGTTAATCTTAACCCTTAGGAGTAACAACGCATCTTTAGCCTTCTTTGTTTAAAGTTGATTGCATGTGTCTATGTTCTGCAGTAGCCACTATCAGATGGACAGAAATTTAGTTTGTCCGTTTAGTTTTTTATTTCATCAATTTAATTTTAATAAAAAATACAAAAGTATACTACCTTTGAGCCTATGTAATGAAGGAGACTGAAAGTGGATATTGTTTGATACTGCTATTTGAGTTGTTTTGATGAAAATTGAAAACATCTGAGGGTGTTTTCACAACGACAAATCAACAGCAATTTAGTCCATTACCATACCATGACCATTGGATATTTCTAAAAACTTTCAACTCGCTAGGCTGGCGAATTGGGATTGTTAAACCGATACATTCAAAGTAATCATGCTGTTCTACGTAAGGTTACAAATTACATCATTAGTTGAAACGAAATTCCACTCGCTAAACCATATTACCAATTCACCGCTTATGCTTCAAATGCCCTAAATATGATTCTATATGGATTAATGTGAGAAGCTCAAAGTCAATAGGCTATTCTTTCATCGGGATTAAATTTAATTATGACATCTGGTGCGAATTTGCCTCAATAATATCTATTATACCTATCGATAAGGTAGGTTTCTTGGGGGAGGCCTATGTACAGCAATGGACTTGTTAAGGGCTGTAATGATAATAATGATTCTTATCGTTATATGATTGGTCCTTCCATGATGACGAATACGAGTTTAAAGTATTTAGTTAAAATTCAGCCGTTCGTCTGTAATGGATAATTTAATTTTCAGAACCGAATATTAAATGGAATTTTTACGTCTATCTACGTATTTCCATGAGGAAACTTTTCGCGCAGAATCTTCCACCTCGTTACTTCAACGAAAAATTTTGAGGAAAATACAAATTTTAGTATTTTTCAACTGAAACGCGTTTTCTTCATAAAACGGTAATTTTGAATATTAACACATTTTAATGTTATTACACTTAAAATTATGAATTTATTAAAGGAATTGTGTTATTTTGTCGTAATTCAATGTATGTCTTACCAGGTCATTACTACATCTAGTATGAGGTCACCCTAAAGTTCCATAACGGATAGGAGGTCCCTTACCAGCACGTTGGAATTGAGTTTAACTTAAGTGCAAGCGAGGCTTAGCCCAAGCTTAACCTCTCTCTAGGCTGTTCTTCCTAAGTTCAAGTTAGCAACTAAATGTTCAGAATATTTGTGTTCATTTCATCTTAAATGTTTACTTGAAAATAGCGGACTGAATAGCTGTTACCAACGTTTACAGTGATTGTCCATTGAAATACTAAAGAATTTTTAATTACGGTGGTCTGAATACCGGGTTCGAAAACTTCCTTCAAAACTATGAGCTGTACATTTTATGAGCACTGTTTAGTGTTATATATGTTTATATTATATTTATTTATTTATTTGCTTTTTAGTATGTATGTTAATATTATGTTAAAATATAAAATGTTTTTTGTATAGTGTATCATTAGCATATTCCATAATGACCTTGTGGCTTAGTAGGCAACGGAAATTACTGGCATGTTGTGATCCATACGTTCTAATCCCCATTAAAAAAATATTGGAAGGAGTGTCAGATGATATACTCGTATCTGTTAACGACTGAAAGGCAAAGTGCTTTTGAGGTGAACGTTTTCGTTTACAATTGTGCTGCACTGTGCACTTACAAAAGTTACGCACAGCTTTGCCGATACCCATAGTAACGGAAACTAACGCATTTTCAGCTCAGAGGGTGCACTGTTCAACGTTAACGCACCGTTACAGCCTACCAAAAGTCCACTGCTGAACAAAGTCTACCCCAAGATTTTTCCATAGCGGCTACGGTCAACAGCCGTGTTGGCAACCGCAGATTTTTGTTATTTTCTGTTTTATCAGAAGATGCTACTAGTAGGAAAAAAAAGCAAGAAAGAAGTTTTCCTTTGTCGCCTCTTTCGACACCCACAGGATAGTATGGGGTAGTAGATATTGTTATACAATGACCTCATAGCAGTGTGCCAGATACGTACATATGTATATATATGATGAATTCAGACAACACCAATGCCCCAAGGTGGAGTGATGTTGTCCTTTTACTCCGCTGCAACAAAGCAATAAGTTCTTGCTATATATTTGTACATTATTTTTCAGATTGATTCACGTTCCTAATTCCAGTTTATTAAGTCTTTCTTATTAGAGTCACCATTTAATTTCAATCAACTCAGCATATTTCATAACCCCTACGTTTAAATAATAGACTCAAAATAAAACATTTAAAGACTTTCGATGATGCTATTTTGTCCTTAAAAATATACCCTCTAATTTTACTTTGCGATGAGCCGATACAAAAATATTTTCGTTTACGTTTTCCGAACAAACAGCGATCGGCGGAAAGGAAACTTCCGCTTGAGAAGAAATTTATGATAACGAAAAACACAAGAAATCCACCGTTCGTTTTCAAGTTAAACCTAAAGGATCTTAGAATTCGCAAAATGTTTTTTGAGAATTTATTACTCCTTTTTTGTTACGCACGTACGCGGTAAGTAGCAAAAATATAAAATGTTTTTTGTAGTCTTTTTGCCATTATAATAAATTATGTTGTGCCGGTATAAACATTTTATCATTACAATAATCATCAATTCAGCCTGTTGCTACTCCACTGCTGAACATAGGCTCCCCAATGGAACGTCACAAAGCACGTACCCACTTGCATCAAGAATAAATTATTTATATAATAATATATTATTTTGAATAAGACTTGTGGTCAATGTACTTGGGACTTATATTTGGGAAGCCTATGTTAACCAGCGAACTTATGAAGGGTTGTTATAATGATGATAACATTATATCTAGTGTTAGAGCCCTTTCATGCTTGAAAACATGCAATTTTCTTAATATAATTTCGGTCGTCGCCGCCTTAAACTCTGTTAGGTCTAAGGTGTGGTGTGGTTCGCTATAAATTTCAAAGTCTGTGAGACCCCAACTCGATCTTCGCCGGCACCAATGGTATTGATAGTTGCAATTTTAAATTAAAATTGCAACTATCAATAACACCAAGAAAAAACCAACATGTTGTCGTATGAGAAATAAAAAGTTTACGACTTGGTAAAGTCCAAAACCTTCTCAAAAATGTCAAAACCCGTAATAGAACATAATATTTAAGCTGAAATTTTACTTTACCATCCTTTCACCGATTTGCCGTGTTAAGACGTCGTACGAAAAAATCGTACTTATAATCAATGGAATAATTTCATAAAAATATCAATATTATATAATAATTATAAATTAATAAATAATTTATGAATTTACCATTGGATCAGAAAATGTCATCCTGGAAAGTACCAGCAAGAAACTCAATGGGATATTTTTTATACAATACAATAAAAGTATAATGTATTTTGTACACAAACAGCATGGCCGCGTTCACCTCATTCCCAGGAGTTATTTTCAACCACATTTTTTTAATATTAGACTCGTAATAATCCTTTTTATGCAATTTCTTTTTAATATTTTTTTTTTTAAATTTTTTTGTAGACAGACCTTGTATAATCTCTGTTACTTTGTCGTAAAAGCTCTTTGCCTGTATTCTCATTATGTTTATTCACAAAAAAAAAATAGAAAAAATTTGCCCCATATAGGAAGTAGTGAATCTTTGGAGTCAAATAACTGCTATGACTAGCTTGTAAAACTTGTTTCTAGTTCTAACATAATATACATCTACTACGTATCCTACTTTAATAAAACAATTTTTGTTTTGTTTTCATGAATATAAAAGTACCAATCACTCTTTCTCGTAGGTATTCTAAGAAGCGCGTATGAGAAATGTCAGAATGATTTCACGACTAGGCGGTATAAACACCTCATTTTTAATAGACACAAAATACTCAGACTAGCGACGTGGATCTACGTCAAAAATGCGAGACGTCTGGTACTGAGATCACCAATTCACCTGTCAAGCGTAGCGATTTAGCCAAATCCACCCTTCAACGTGAGAGGTGTTTGTACTCGTATGAGCGTAAGGCACTGTAATTTAACTCGCGTCAGGTGTAGTCGATTGCGGTTGATGTATCATACATAATTTATAAAAATTAGATAAATGTCTGCGGTTTTAAGGTGACCCAAGAGCCACTTAACCGCACCTTAACCTACTGTCGCTGATATTACTTGATACGTTTTTCCGTATTTTTACAAATTTAACAGTATACCTAAATTTAACCAACTACTGCTGGCCGCACCTAGTTCTAGCCGGCTAGAACTAGGTGTAAGCACACTTCGGCTTTTAGTCGTAACATATACAAAGGAAAACAAATCTGAAAACTGCAAATTATCCAAATTCGATGCCGACAAAGTTGTCGGTGCGGTAATCTTCAAGTACTGTACTTTTAACTAACCGCACTGATAACTTTGAAGACATAATTTTTTTATAATTTAATTAAAAAATACGTACGACTAACTGAAGCTTGCGCACTTTACTGTGATAAAAACTAGACCTAAAAATGTTAAATCAGCCTGAGTAGATTAGCTCCAAATATAGGTATAATATGTACCGTGTACTGACGGTAAAAGTATATGAGTATGTCCTATATATATGTACTACTATGAGTGGGCAATATATGGGGGACGACTATGTTCAGCAGTGGACTTTAATAGGCTGTTAAGATAACGCTAATTAAAAAATAGAACATAGTGAAGCAAAAAAATTTTAGGTTATGTGATTTGTATTAATAAAAGTATAAAATTCATTTCATATCCAGCCAAGTGCGGTACAAACGACTTCTGGGTTTATCGGCTTCGCAGATGTAAGAGTTGTGATCTAAACGGGCGCTAAACACATGGCAGTTCTAAGAGCGTTGTACCTTCCTATATACTGTATGCTTTAGCAATATATTTACAGAGCTTGGCGCCTGTTTATATCTCAATTCTTGTCAGCGAAGCCGACAATCCCGAAAGTCGTTTGTACCGAAATTGCCCCCCCCCCTTTTCAAATTTATGTTTTTGATTCTGTTTATGTTTTTATATTCTATATGCCAGATAGCACTTGGCGAAAAGACGTACGTATTAAAAGTTGGGCACAGACACATTTACATTCAAACTCATAATATAGTTTTATATGTGTATTAAATTTAAACAGATTTTATATACTCGTACAATATAATAAAACTGTAATGTGCTGAAAATCAGCAATAAATAAACGTAACAATACAATATTGGCGAATCTTAACTCATGTCTTGCCAAATAGATTGGGAACCAATCTCAGATATAAATGATTTCTCATGGACGATTGCGAAGAAAATCAAAGTATTCATTGCATTTACGCTCGAAATAACATAAATAGAGATAACTCCCATCAATACCTATTTTGCTCTGCAATATCCATTTATTAAGTTCAATCAGTGGACATCGCTCGGGGTTATAAAAACAACGAAGGGCGAAGATTGTTTGGAATAAGCCACAAGCGAAGTCATAATAATAAAATATGTATTTTATATTTGGAGCTAATCTACTCAGGCTTGCTATTTACTAATTTCACATTTTTACGTCTATTGAATATTTACGGATTTTATCGCGTTTAATTGACTTATTTTTAATTCCCGACGTTTCAGGTGCTTTACAGCAACCCATGGTCACGGAAGGGACTGAAATGTTTGACGTCCCGATGTCATAGTTAGCCCGGCTACCTTCAGTTTTTGAATGTCATCTTCAGTTTTTGATTATTAATGACGCTAATTAAAAATAAGTAAATTAAACGCGACAAAATCCGTAAACATAGTTTTATTCGATGTGTAGTGTTCGCGTAACTATAATAAATCATTATTTTTAAGTCTAGTTTTTATCACGTAAAGCGAGCAAGCTTCAGTTATATATACGTATTTTTTATATGAAACTGCTATTACTGTATTTGATTTTTTTAATGACAAAAACAGGTATATTCACCAGTGTTACTTCCTCTGTATCTTCACCGGTCAGCGGAACTTAATTCTGAATGATGTCAAACTTATTTCTTTTAACTATTTCGAAGCGTGTGAAGTTCGCCAACACGTATTGGGGCAGCGCGGCGGACATTTCCTTGCCCTAAAACCCTCTTAGAAATGAGAGGAGGCCTGTGCCCAAAAGTGAGACGTAGATAGGCTGTTACTTTTATTTCTTGTAGTTTACTACCGTTAGTACCGTATCGTGTCACTTAGAATAATCCTTGAAGAAACAAATTATAAATATTTTTTACACTATACCTTATCGCATCGTGTTATAGCAATAATGGGTCACATTTGTGCTGCAGCGTACCGACAACCTAAGTACATACTATAAACACATTACAGGTTTTATGTCTTTGTTAAAACATTTTCTTTTATAATACGTTTTAGGATACAAAAAGGTCTTTGTAGGATGTTGTTTCAATTTATTTTCGTTTGCGAGCTTCCGGTTACGGGTATGTTATGAGGGATTATACTAGGTAGGAGATCTCCTTCTACCTCGTAATTATTAAACATTATACCTTGAAATCCGTTGAAATTCTTATAAAAATTAATTGACAAGAGAATTATCAGTCCACCTGAAAGTAAGTGGCTTCCGAAGCCCATGAACACTGGCAGCCAACGTTTTAACAAAGAAGTCTACAGATGCGTTGTCACTACTGAGGACTAAGACGAAATGCCTCGTAGCCTGTAATTAATTGTGCTGGGTTTCTTAACTCGTCAGACAAAAATACTATAAATGAATGTAGTATAGTGCGTATACTGTTTGATTGATATTAATGGTTAAGTACATAACCAGGAAAGAAATATGAAGATTTGCCCGCACAGTATGATATTATATTTTGTAACTCTCTTAATGTGATTTTAACAAAACGTTGTTATTGAATAATAATAACATTAGAAATTTAAAACCCATTATTTTACTTATTCAAAAAAAAAAACTTGGTTTTACAGGAAAATGTATGTCACGCTTGGCATGGTAGTTGGTAACTGCAGTTTTTATAACGGTTATTTTCTGTAGTCATTAGAAAATGTTGCTGCCCATCTACTGTTTCAGTCTCCCCCTGTCGCCTCTTACAACACCCACGGGATGATATGGGGTAGTGAATACGCTGCCACTATACATTATATTTTATCTGGTACAACTTATGTATGAAATTCTCTGGTTTAAGTCTAAATATTTCGCCATTATTGTATATCAAAGCAATAAATATCTTAACAACGAATCTGACTTAAATCAAATATTTATTTTAACGGTACATATTTGAAAGGTATTGGAGAAACTCGTAGAACCCAAATAAACGTTTTCCCAACCAAGGGCAGACAAGATAAGCGACTAGAATTTTCTGCTCGGCTAGTTTTGAATACAAATTATATCCAGACATCATTTTGAACGAGATAATAAAATAAATCCCACTTCAAAAGATGGAAAACAAACCAATCTGAAATTATAATTACGAAATTTCTCGCAAAGCGAATCGATAGGGAGAACAAATGGCACATTTTAGTCTATATATGCTTTTAACGTATTGAATTGTCGAACGCTTTTATAAAGGTGTGGCGGCGCTGTCTTTGCACCATAAGCATTAACGAACCGAAGCCTAAATCACGCTTTTAAAGTTTCCGTATGACTGCACAAATAGAACAAATCTTGTCCAGCAGGCATTTCCTGCTTTCCACAGAACACAATTACTCTCTACCAAGTGCTTTCGTTTCGCGACCAAAAAGGAATTCAGTACAAAACTCGCACATTTTACAAAGAATAACAAACATTATTCAAAAATTTCATGCAAGTTACATTCTTATAGTATTCGTAACAATAATATATTATCGCAGTAAAGGACAATGAATTTGCGGATCTAGGTCTTTTTCTTTTTAATATCCATAAAACAAATCGAAGGATATATGAGGTGACAAGTAGCCTAACTAGATGGTTTAGTGCATGAAATACGAATGTTATTATCGTAGGTTTTTCAGTAATTCGACTTTTTTTTCAATTATTCTTTATACCGTCTACAGCTAACGATTGGCTATAATGATGGTCTTATAATGAAATAGATATTATTTGGTAGAAGGGAGACAGATGAAAATACATGGGAGAAACAGAAAGATTGATAAAAATATTCGCTATTTTCTACAAACTTCAAAAAGGAGGAGGTACTCAATTCGACTGTATGTTTTTTTTATGTGTGTTACCTTTTAACTTTTTTCTGGGTGAACCGATTTCGATGATTCTTTTTTTATTTCAAAGCTGGTGCTTCTCATGTGGTCCTATATAAATCAAGGTCTTACTAATAGTTTTTGAGTTATTCTTAATAATTTATATTCAAGTCGCTTGTACAATTTTTTTTTTATTATTTTATAAAATAACTTATTGTGTCACCATCGTTATTAAAAGACAATTACAACTCTATCACTAAACATGATCCTAAAGAAAAGACAAAGGTCTGCAACAAAGTAGTATCAAAAGACCACTGCTGAACATAGGCCACTTCCGTAGATTGCTTCGTATGGGGGATATTTGCCACAGTTTGGCAACCGCAGTTTTATATTATTATGAGTATGTTATCAGGAAGATGCAGCTGCCCATCTCCTATTTCAGTTGCCCTTCATCGCCTCTTACGACACCCACGGGACGGTAGGGGGTGGTAGATATTCTAACACCGCCACTACATGGTGTTGTCACAATTTAATAAAAATCTGTCATCAACCTCAGCTTATAAAAGTATAATATGTGTTCGCGACGGCAAAAAGTGATTGAAAAACAGTGATTAAAAAACAATATTAAAAGTGTAATTAGGAAAAGTATTAGTGACAAACCTAAGTGAAAGGTGCAATAGTGTAATTTTACAACATGTTTACAACCCTTAGTATTATAGTATAGAGCATCGTTTTGTAATAGTTAAGAAAATAACTCTTATTTGTACAACACAAAGTCGGCCAATCAGAGCGCGACACGTTATACAACAATCGAGCATTGCTTAATATTAAGACCCGCAAATAATGAAAATCATTTTTATGCTCTAAAATAATTGTAAACATAGTATTTAATTAGATTAAGGTTTATAGATTAAGGAAATAATAGAATATTTAGCGTGACGTAATTTATTTCCCACCTATAGTAAAATTAAAGAATCAATGTACCCAAATATTGTGAAAATTTGGGATATTTTTGTTAATAACTTTTTACATTGTTAATATATTAAGAAACCTTTATGATGTTCTAATAGACAACTAAATTACCGATCTAACCATGTATAGTATAGATTTAATCATATATAGAAAAATTGTAAATGATGATAATTCTATAGTGAAAATATTAAACAATAAAGAGGCAAAACAGACAATGACAAGCGGCTCACTTTAAAGTGAAGCTCCGGTCTACTTCAGCGCCTCGGGGCCCGGTAACATTGTAGTAGCATAGTAGCATAGTAACTGATAGTAGCAGCTAGTAACCAGTGATAATAGAAGCAGATAGTATTAGTAGTAGCAAGTTACTACCGAAGAACTTGAATAAATAGTTAACTGAAGAAATCATCTGAAGAATATAGTGATCAATCGATAGTGAACAACCGATATAAAACAACCGTAGTTGACAACCGTATTCAACAACCGTGGTCGATAACCAATAGTCAGAAGATTTCAGCCGAACAGTTGAGCAGTCGAACCGCTGGCCACTGCCTTGCCATTTGTATTTTACAGTTCGTGCATTTTGATTGGACGTCCGTCCACAGTATCCCAGCCGCACCCACAAAGACGGCAGTAGACGTATTCACCGGAACCTATAGGTGTAGGACGTGAGCGACTCGCGGAGTATCTTCGACAACATTTACTCACGAGTTCCGCCCGTCCGGCACAATATGTATATGTTATACCGTAAGTTATATCGTAAGTTACTATCCACGTTTAGCAATTGAAATTCAGATGCGTTCTAACTCGTGAGGGCTAAGCTAGAATGATTCATTAGCAATATAAATGCAATGCGGTACACACAGAAAAACAATGAATGTAGATTATTCATTTTCATAAAAGTGAGAGCTACGTACGTATAGCAAGTAAAGTGAAGGCCTTCTCTGATTTCTGAAAGGCTTTTGTACGTACTGTAGAAGTAAATATTGGATTTGAACCCATCGTCCGATGACTGCCGTATGCCACTCTATGTTGTTAGTGACTTTGATAGTGTTACTAGTCTTCTTATAAAAAAAAAAAAAACAAGAAATAAATGAGTAAAGTTTTGTAGGCATAGTTGCTTAAACGAACAAAGATGGATAATAAGTATTTTCGCCTAGTGACAGGTTAAAGATAATATATATCATGTATCACTTTAGTAAAAAGAAAAAAAATATTTTATCTTCTGTCGTCGCTACTCACATAATATTATTGTTTGATGACGCATTACGAAAGAAATATATGTATGTTTAAATTATATTCGATTCTAAAAATTTAACCGTCCATAAAATTACAGCGACTAAACTTTTCATTTATCATTACATCCTCTCTAAGTATATTGCTAAACTTTGCCCCATACATTATATATATCAATACCTAATCGAGATATTTGCCATAGTTGTCACGCTTGACTGGCGGGTTGGCAACCGCAGTTGCCAATCTGCTGGTTACCCTTTCGCCTCTTACGTTACCCACCGGATGATATGGGGTAGTAGATATTCTTACACGGCCATTACACGGTCAGGCTGAATTTAAATAAATAATGTAAACTCTTTTTCGTTAACATAGAAGTGTCAATATAGCTTTAGAAAAAAAATTCATTTTTTTTTAAAATTATAACACCAACAAATTGAAAGTACCGGCTATCAAAATACATCGTGCTCTTGTCATCAGGAATTAAGCCTCATTTGTACGGATTTAACTAAAATCGTGAATGAGTTACCATGTTATTCTTTTTTATCAGATCAGTAGCAAAAGTTAAAAAAGAGCAGCAATCTTCTTTGTCGAAATAAAATATATCAAGATTAATTCTTTTACATTTGAAACCTAGCTAATTACGAAAAGAATCATCTATTACGCGAAGAATCTTGTCACCGCCTTCTTGCTTAAGGGTGGCCAAGTCCAGCGATGAACTTATAACGAAAATCATGTTAGGGCGACTCCATTGCCCTTTTTAATAGGTTTAAAAATACACTTGTGGATTATCAAAAATGCTCCAAATGCCATGCATAACTTTTTTTTATCTATTATAAACCAATGCTTGACTAAGAAGTCACCATTTACCATTTGGTGGAAAGAGGTGATGCAGTCGAATATTATGGCGCGCGAAAATTATAAAGCACGCTGACTTAACACAAGCCTACTCCCTGTTATCTTGAAGACAACCACATTGTAATCGAATGGCACACTGGTAAATTATTCTACTCCTTTGCTGTAGGTATTATGTACGACGAAGTAAACAGTTTGGTTGGAGCGCTTGGTATAACGACAACAAAGATGTGTTAACAGCCAACGGAATTTGAGTTAGAATTTTCGAAAGATATTCCTAACTTTTTGGTAATGCTTATTAGAGCAGCATGTGCAGACAAGGGCCCTTATCCAAGCTTAACTTCTCTCTTGGCTGTTCCTCCCAAGTTCAAGTTAGCAACTAAACGTTCAAAATATTTCTGTTCATTTCAACTTAAATGTTTACTTGAAAATTGCGCTCTGAATAGCTGCTACCAACTTTTACAGTGATTGTCCATTGAAATACGAAAAGCACTTTAATTACGGTGTCGTCTGAATACCCTCTTCGAAAATTCCCTTCAAAACTATGCGCTGTACATTTTATGAGCAGGGCATGTTTAGGGTTGTATTACTATCATATTCATTATTTTATAGCTCAGTTCTAATCACAGTCAATCTAAATATTAGAAGGCTATACGTGAAGAGCCATGTTGCAGTTATATTACTGGTATAGTTGTGGCACGAATGGGTCGGCTCGACTGGGGAGGGACCACGCTCTCGCAGAATACCAGCGTAAAATAGCAGCTTAATGCTGCTGTGTTTCGTATGGTGAGTGTAGAGAACCGGAGACCCTTTTTACTGGAAACGATGCATTCCATCTTAGTCCTCACGGGTGACAACGCATCTGCATTTTGATTCGTAATCGCGGATAGATGTAGATGTCTATGGGCTACAGCAACCACTTACCATCAGGTGGACTGTGTGCTCGTTTGTCACCCTTATCCTATAAAAAGCGTGTCAGATACGTATATCATACATCGTTACAGCCTATCTAAAGTCTTCTATTGAGTATAGGCATTTCCCGTGGATTATCTCATAAGGGATTTTGCTATAGATACCAGGTTTGGCTTGACGACGGCAGTTTTTTGTTGTTTTCAGTTGTTATCAGTAAAATGCTGCTGCTCATCTCCTGTTCCAGTTTCCCTATGTTGCCTCTTACGACTCCCACGGTATATGGGGTAGTGGATATTCTTACCTAGCCACTACACGGTACATTCATTATTTTATAGCTCAGTTCTAATTATAGTCGAATTAAATATAAAAAGGCGTGCCAGATACGTACATAATCCATCATTACAGCCTATCTAAAGTTCACTACTAAGCATAGGCCTCTCCCATAAATTGCCTTATAAGCGGATTTTACCATAAATACCAGGCTTGGCTTGAGAACCGCAGTTTTTTTTGTTGTTTTCAGTTGTAATCAGGAAGGTGCCGCTGCCCATATCCTGTTTCAGATTCCCTCTGTTGCCTGTTACGACACCCAAGGGATGATATGGGGAAGTGTATATTCTTACCCCGCCCCTACACAGCAGCGTGTCAGATACGTATGCATCTATATTATGAAGTCAGATGACATTAACGGCATGGATGGAGTGATGTTGTCTCTTTTCTCTGCCGCCTTACGGCAATATATTCTTGCCATATATTTGTACCTTATTTTTTTAAATAAGTCACTTTCCTAATCGTGAATTATTAAGTTTAATTCTTAGTCTTAGCTGAAGCCATTACTTTTGAGAAAGGCTTATTATTTTTATAGTTTTTATATCAAAATTACAGTGACAGTAATCTTAGGTTAGGAGTAACTGTAGAATTAAATAGTTCTGAAATAGAACTCTGATTCGAATCCATCTTTGTACGACTGTATTAAGCTGCTTCTGTTATAATAGTGACGCTAATAGCGTTGCTAAGATTCAACTTATTGAAAAGGGAATATAATATATAAGGCTATGTAGACATAGTTTCTTGAACATTAGGCTTTCGGCTAGTGACAAGTAGATCAATGTATATAATGTGTCAAGTTACTTATGTTAAACGAATTCTTCTGACAACGACTAAAAGGATTTTTAGTTTGATCAAAGGATACTATTTCGTTTTATGATTTTTTGTCATCAATGACAAAAAACTACTATTAAAATATGTAAAAGTATTTGTTTTATGAAACTACCCGTAATAAATCATTAAATATTTATTGATCATACTGTAATAGTAAGAAATTATTTTAATTTATATTTATTTAGTGTGTTATTTTATTTATTGGCAGAAGATGGAAGCCATCGATTGATGCAGGTGGCTCAGGACTATGGGAAGGGATACCACAAATCCTTAGGGACGCCTATGTTCAGCTGTAGACTTGTAATGGTCTTTAATGACGATGATGAATATAACTGTATTAGTAATTGTGACATAGTTATATGAAACGTTTACAAGTTAAATTATACCATTGTTACTAGAAAACGATTCAACTACTTAACGGTTTTGCCGTTACATTAATCTTAAACGTATTATTAATGTACAATTAAACTTTTCCAAGTTCGAAGACATGACGGTAACTTTACTGTTACCAGACCACTTACTTGGGTTACGTTTCTTTAATGGATAAAGTAGATTGGATGTGGCTTATTCGATGATCTGAAGGAAGGAAGTTGGAAAAGTTTGTTCGAATTTAATTTTGATTTTGTAAACAATTGTAAATTTGGAAATGGAGACCCTTTGTGTAAAATATACATCTAATGCTTTTACTGTTATATTTGTTCATGGTGTATCATAATATACCCCTAGCGCCACCTCGTTGTATTTGTTGTGAATTAATGATTTAAAGTAATGAAGTTAGTCTGCAACAGAAAGGCAACTAGTTTTAGTAGGGCTATGGGCTATTTATGACCTTTTTTAATTTAAATTTTAATAATCTTAGAGTAACAAATAAGCTAACATTCTATCAGTTGGCAAAGTGGCTAAATACAGTCCATTGCTATCTGAAACTAATTTTAAGCAAAGTAGGCCATAGATTTATTGTTATGCTTGCGCACTAAGATGGAATATCTCACAACGGCTTACTGGCAATACTGGCACTACGCAATACTGGCAATACGGCAATACTGGCTTTCTTATCCTACCTCTGTGTGCACGCTTGCTACTGATACTGACTTTAACGCAACTTTTTTATCGACCTTTTTAGACGAGTCCAGATTTTGTGATTTTCTTTTTTGTATAATATGTGTTATTATGGTCCATAAATGTATAATTTTATTTTTAACTTGCCTACAGCGCTACCTATGTATTATCATATCGACAACACAATTATATTGTGTGAATATGACCGCAACGAGCTACGTCATTCAGTAGTTACACAATAACTAACAGAAGCCTCGGCGGCGGCTCGGGATGTAAACACCAGCATGCTTAAAAAGAAGTATAACTTCGCCTCCAGGTCCTTCAAAAGAGTTATTGCCAAGGCAAAGTCAGAGCACATAGGCAGAATTGGCGAGAAACTAGTTCGCCTTCCTTCGGGAACCCGTGCATTCTGGTCTTTCGCCAAGGCTGTCCAAGGGAATTTCTGTAAGCCATCACTACCATCTCTGCACAGGGAGGATGACTCACTGGCCCACGCCGCAAAAGAGAAAGCCGACCTTTAGGCTCCCTTTGCGTCCAACTCGGCTCTTGATGACGGGGAACACACCGCCGACCATCCCGCGGTGTGAGTGCTCCATGCCGGATGTGCGGTTCTCACAGCGCTCGGTTCGCAAAGCACCTCTCCTGGACATCCACAAGTCGAGTGGGCCTGACGAATCCCCCAATTGTGCTGAAGACGTGTGCTCCGGAGTTGGCACCGGTTCTAACGCGTCTTTTCCGGTACTCCTACTCTCTAGGCGTAGTCCCGAAATCATGGAAGACAGCTTTTGTCCAACCGATCCCTAAAAAAGGCGACCGCTCAGACCCGTCCAACTACAGGCCTATCGCCATCACCCCCTTGTTCTCCAAAATAATGGAGTCCGTTATAAACTGCCAGCTCATGCGGTACCTCGAGGATCACCAGCTGATTAGTGACCGTCAATACGGTTTTCATCGGGGTCGATCAGCTGGTGATCTTCTGGTCTACCTGACTCATAGATGGGCGGAGGCAGTAGAGTCAAGGAGGAAGCATTGGCCGTTAGTCTGGACATTGCGAAGGCTTTCGATCGGGTTTGGAACAAAGGGCTTCTTTCGAAGCTCCCTTCCTATGGGCTTCCCGAGAAATTGTGCAATTGGATCACCAGCTTTCTTGCAGATCGGAGCATCAAGGTCGTTGTAGACGGTGCATGCTCCGACTACAAGCCTATTAACGCCGGTGTTCCACAAGGCTGCGTGCTATCACCAACGCTGTTTCTTCTGCATATCAATGATATGTTGCAAACCGGTAGCATTCATTGCTATGCGGATGACAGCACTGGTGATGCTCTATACACCGGCCGTGCCAATATTTCTCGGGAAAACGTCGCCGAGTACCGGAACAAACTTGTGTCTGAAGTCGAGTCTTTGTTGAACAAAGTCTCGGATTGGGGGTGACTAAATCTAGTCCAGTTTAATCCTCAGAAGACACAAGTTTGCACGTTTACCGCTAAAAAGAACCCTTTGTCGTGTCTCCTCAGGTTCAAGGCACTCCCCATGTTGCCTCAGCCAGTATCGGAATCCTCGGCGTCGACATATCGAGTGACGTGGTTTCGTGGTCACTTGGAAGAGAAGGCCAAATTGGCCTCTAAAAGCTTGGCGTGCTCAGCAGAGCGGGACAGTATTTCATGCCGGCACAACGCCTGCAACTTTACAAGGCGCAGGTTCGGCCTCACATGGAATACTGTTCCATCTCTGGCTGGGGCTCCCCAGTGCCAGCTCCTTCCACTTGACCGCATCCAGCGCAGAGCGGCTCGAATCGTCGACGACCGAGTCCTTTCCGATCGGCTCGATTCATTGGCGCTGCGAAGAGATGTTGCATCTCTTGCATTTTCTTTCGCATTTACCACGGGAGTGCTCTGAGGAATTGTTCGGATTAATCCCAGCCGCCAAATTTCACGATCGCACATCGCGGCAGAACTCCCGATACCATCCACACCATCTGGATGATTGGCGGTCCACCACTATGCGATTTAGAAGATGTTTTCTTCCTCGCACAACTTCCTTGTGGAATAGTTTACCACTAGGGATTTTTCCGGACCGATACGACTTAGGGACCTTCAAGAAAAGAGCCTACTCCTTTTTAAAAGGCCGGCAACGCATCTGCAATTCCTCTGGTTCCCCTGGTGTTGCAGTTGTTCATGGGCGGCGGTAGTCACTTACCATCAGGTGAGCCGCATGCTCGTTTGCCCCCTCTCCTATAAAAAAAAAGCCTACGATTATTATATAGGTTTAAGTATATGAAGATATAGATTATTTTGTTAATTAAAAGAAACATATACATACATTACGTAAATATGCCATTAATAAAATCATATTATAACAAAAGCTAACGAAACGAAATTAAAAAACAATCGGTGGGCTTATTTGTTTATAAATCACAGCCAATTCTTGTAATAGCCGCGAGCTTTTGTTTTTCAAAGCTTATTCAAACATTATACAATATCGAGTTAACTTTGAAAGAGAAAATAACCTATTACGGTCTGATGTCAGCGAAACTTAAAGAGAAGAGTTTAGGAGTCGTTGAATAAATCTGAAATTTATTGCCTGTAAATAATTTCGATACTGTTACCAACGACTGAGTTAAGCACTCGTAAATGGGATGTTTTAGAGCTTATTTCACGGCGTGGCTTTGGATCATAAAATTTGTTTACGTAATAATAAAAGTAATAATAAGAGTGCAGATGTATTTATCTACATATTATATTTAAATTAATGTTGAATCAACACAACATCATAAATTTTGATGTAAAATGTCGGGAAAAAAGTTTCTTCGTATTTTATATACAAATTCAAGACATTTTCTTTTTCAAAGTTTAATTACATTTAATTATAATATATATGTGCCATTTTGTTCGATAACTTGTTTTCATCTTGTAGGTAGTGACATAATCCCGTTGCTGTAGAAATCTTGGGATTTTTTATCAAAAAAATGCGACAAGTAGTTTTGACGGTCCTCTCATGAAGTTAACCTAACCAAAGAATTCTGAAGAGACCAAAACAGGTGAAAATCTGAGGGTGCAATGTTAGGACGATATGGTGGATTAATTAACACTTGCCAACCAAGCCCTCTCAATTGTTGCTGAGTGGCCAAAGATGTGTGTGGTCTGGCGTTATCATGATGAAAGACCACTCCTTTTCTGTTGATTAATTCCGGCCGTTTTTTCGCAATTCATTAGTTGTTGGCAGTAGAGATTCGAATCGATTGTTTTTCCCGGCGGTAAAAGCTCATAATAAACGATGCCCTTCCAATCACACCACAAACACAGCATCACCTTATTTCGTGTTAATCCGGGTCTCGCTACAGTCTGTGGAGCTTGACTACCCTTTGACCATGATCTTTTTCACTCTTTCTTGTTCTAGGTGGATCATTTTTCATCACCAGTGATCAATCTTTTCAAAAATGGTTCGGTTTCATTACGTTTCAATAGAGAATTGCAAATGAGTACACGATTAATTAGGTTTCTTTCAGTGAGCTAGTGTGGTACCCAAATATCGAGCTTTTTTGTATAGCCAGACTTTTTGAAATGAATCAAAACTATTTTGTGGTCCATTCTCAGTTCCTCGGCTATTTCTTGACTACTCATATACTAATCTTGTTCCACTTTTTCAAAAATGTCATCGAATTTGTCCGTATGAGGGCGACCAAAGCGAATTGCATCTTTGACATCAAAACTCCCGGATTGAAAACGCTTGAACCAACTTTGTGCTACTCTTACTGACACTGCATTAGGTCCATAAACACACAAATTTTTTTCGCGGCTTGAGTCATATTTTGCCCTTTTTTGTAATATAACATCAAAATGGTGCACAGAAAATCAATTGAAAAATGGTGGAAAAGTGTTTTTTACTTTTTATTTTTGTTTTTCTTAATTTCCTATATGTATTGATATTAAAATCAGTCAGATGAAAACAGTACAACCAAAGAGGTTTTTCTTCAATTTTATACGAACAAAATACGAAGAAACTTTTTTCCCGACCTAATATGTCAAAATAGCATTTTAAAAATAAATAACTTCTAGTAATAAAAAAAAGGTTCCCAGTGCAATTGACCTTTTTTGATATTTTTATAGAATATGGATGACAAACGAGCACACAGTCTACCTGATGGTAATTGGATGCTGTGGCCCATATACATCCACATTTATCTTTCATTAAGAGTTGAAATGCAGATGCGTTGTCACCCTTGAAGACTAAGATGGAATGCCTCATTTTCAGTGATAAGGGTCTCCGGTTCTCACCATACGAAACACAGCAATATTCAGCTGCTATTTTACGCTGGTATTCTGTGAGAGCGTGGTCCTTCCTCTGTCGAGACGATTCATTCGCGATTCGTGCAACCATAATATAGCTGCAGTGTGGTCCTACCACATACGAACTGTAGGGGGTACACTTCTCCCCGAACGGGTTCCCGCCTAGGGGCTTAGTAGCCGTGGTTTAGTTACCCACGGTGAACTAAGAGGAAACCACATGGCAGGCCCGAGATGAGGAGCCGGTCCGAGGTGGCCAGATCACCTGATCGTAAGTGACTACTGCCGCCCATGAACAACTACAGCAACACCAGGAGAATTGCAGGTGCATATTAAATATACTTTATACCTTTGGACATATCCAAAGGTATAAAGTATATTCGGTAAAGTTATAATTATTCATAAATAAGGGGGCATGTGACCTTTTTCTCTAATTATCTATCTTACTTGCACGCGACATAACCTGCTGACTTAAGAAAGATGCTTTGAAGACCAACTGATGGCAGAAAATACATCCAAAAATTTCTTTCCCAAATCCCATAGACTGGTAATTCGACAGTATCAATGCGTGCGTATCGGCTCTTTGCGCTCGCCTAACGTAGTGATTGTGGGCAATTAGTTCAAAAATACATGCCCTTTGGAACATTTTGGAAAATGTATGTCCAGCAGTGAACTTAAAATAGGTGACGAAGGAAAGACTGGCACTGCTTAAATTCAAACAAAGATTCCAATACTTCTTAGGGCTCTTTTCGCCTAGGAACACTTCTGAGAAGAACCTCTTGGCTATTTTTAGCACAAAGCTGCTCTCATTGGTGTATTCCGGTTTGTTTGATCGATACAATGAGTTAATAAAATTACACGCTATGAATGCTTTCAGTTTTATCTCTCATTATCACAATTGGAAATAGACAATACAATAATTTATTCAACAATTTACACTCATACAGTTTTAATAAAAAAATACAAACAGTACCTATGTAAAAACAAAGCTAAATATAAGTAAGAGAACACAGACATAAAATAATCCGAAAATTAGCTACTAATCTGATAATTAACTAAAAAATAATCTGATAATTAATTACTAGTAGTTTCAACAATAATAATAATACTTATTGAAAGCTATATATAATATCTTTATTGAATAAAAAGTTTCTATTTCTATTGATATTGCAAATTAACCATTTTAGCTAACTTAGAGTCTCCTGCACCAAGATGATTCAGACATTAGTTGAAGTATAGATTTTAAACTGCGATGCCAGTCAACATTAGTCTAACATCGCTGTAGCTTTCGGTAGGAAAAAAGTTAGTTACTTCATGTTAAGCTATGTAATCATTCTATTCCTCATTAATTTCCCGCGATAAGAGATCAAATCCCTAATGTCACATTGAATAACTGCTTACGGGACCCTTTTTCACGTGCATGTAATTTCAAATAAGGGACACATTAAGGGGGCGTGGGAAGATTATATTTAATGAAGGAATTTATTTCGTCCAGACTTAGTCTGACTCATATGATTATGACTGAATGTTTGCGTTTTTTTTTTAATATTCTTTGATTTTAACGTGTTAGATCTATAACTTATTATGGCCACCTGGTATTAGAATAATTATTATTTAATAAGATGATCACAAATTCTGTTTACCATGATAAACTACTGCGTTGCGATAATAACATTTTTTTAATTTTTTTTGATAACTGTAATACGAATGGGTTGACCCAACCAGGAAAGCACGCTTGCACATAATATTAAGTATAAGGAATATACATAGAATTGGAGCATATTGTTTAGGTTTCGTATGGTAATTGACAAGAATAGAATATATGTTTACAGTTAATAGCTGTCTATGTGCCACGGCATCGGCTTACCATTACACCTTACTTCTATAAAAAACTGCTGCGTGAAACCGGCTGTCCGGATTTCTAAAACATTATCGGGGCTATCGATAGCCGCAGAAGAGTAACCATCACCCCATCTCTTTCCGTAGGTGAGGTAGGATGTAAGCTAGGTTAAGATCGAAAGATCTTGAGGCCTACTCAACTAACGGTATGATCATGTTTGTACCAAATAATAGGTATATAGGTACCAATGAAATTGCTGTTCTGCAGTACTGGCCATTTCAAATCAAAATAATTTTTGTTTGGCTAAGAATTATAATTTCAAATTAATTTTATTTTAAAAACATGGAATTTCCTTTTTTCAAAATTAGTCATTTGTTTATTGACTAGCGTTATGTTTTCATCGCATTTAAATCTTTTTCGTCGTCATGGATCAGTTAAAAATTCGAGTAATTATGGAATATGAGTACCGTCGTGGCAGCAACGCGGCACAAGTGACACGCAACATCAACGACGGTTACGGACCGAATACTACAAACAAACGCACCACCTGTTATTGGTTTGCCTGCTTCCGTTATGGAAATTTCGACCTGAAAAATGAACCCCGTGGTCGTCCAAAAACTTTAGTCAACAATGACGAATTAAAGGCAACTGTGGAAGCTGGTGATACTCAATCTACGGTTCAATTAACAGCAGCTTTCCACGTTAGTATCAAAACAATATTGGTCCATTTGCGTCAAATTGGCAAGATAAAAAAGCTTGACAAATGGGTGCCCCACGAACTCAATGATAGCCAGCGCAAAGTACGCGTCGAGACGTGACTTGCACTGCTCAACAGGTACACAAACAAAGGAATTTTGAACTGCATTGTTACCTGCGACAAAAAATGGATTCTGTTTGACAATCGCAAGCGCTCAGCAAGTTGTTCGGATCCTGGTTCTACACCTAAACAATGCCCTAAACGAAAACTTACCCCTAGAAAAGTGATGGTCACTGTTTGGTCCGTCATCCGCTGTACTTACCAGACCTTGCGCCTACAGACTTTTACTTTTTCCAGAATTTGGATAACATTTTGGCGGAAAAACTCAATACCCGAGAGGCAGTACAAAATGCCTTTGAGGAATATGTTGTCTCCCATGCAGCTAATTTCTTCAAGAAGGGCTAATTTCTTCAATAAACTGCCACTGCGTTGGCAAAGATGCATCGATTGCATGGATGATTACTTTGATTAAGAAAAATAAAAAATAAAAAAAAATACGTTCACTTATTTCATAAAAAACGGCAATTTCATAGGTAAAGACCTAATACAAAACCCCACTGAAACCATCGTATAAGGTACATGTCGTCTGGAACTGCAGTTGCCAATAGTTGGATAAAGCCAAGCGTAGTGATTACGACAAATTTCGCAGTATTTCCGGCCCTGTAAATTGAACGCACACATTCCTCGCACTTTCTGTGAAGTATAAGGAGAGAACCCTAACATTTTGGCCTAGACCAATTTACTTCTCCTTACCACGTCTTTTGAAATAATTGTCACGAAAACGGAAGACCTGAAATACTTCACCAGACCTGACCTATGCCAATTACGGTACCAAGAACACTTTGTAACTTTTTATAACCTAATTATAAATGGATGCTGTGGCCCATAGGCACCTACATTTACCCTCGGTTAAAAATCAAAATGTAAATTCGTTGTCACCCCTAAGGACTAAGGAGAATGCCTCGTTACCAGTCAAAAGACTTTCCGGTTCTCTAACCTCACCTAACGATACGAAACACATCAGCATTAAGTTGCTATTTCACGCTAGTATTCTGTAAGAACGTAGTCCTTCTCCGGGCGACCCGACCCATTCGTGCTGCAAACATATTATTTTATAGCTGCAGCGTGGCTCTACCTCATTAATTAACTTGCTATTTCACGAGAATAACAATGATAGTGTGAGGCGTAATATAACAATTATTAATAGTTTTGCAACTTAAAAGGCATTTGTTTTAGTTGACGATCACAACATAAAAATATACACATACACTCACGCCTGTCACACAGAGGGGTAGGCAGAGACTACGGACTTCCATTTGGCACGATCCTGACACACCCCTCTCGCCTCCTTTACATCCATATATCTACACATACACGCTCGTCGGTTAAGGGTACTCCTAATCTACCCCATTTTTAATGTATCGCCAATTTGGTCGATAAGCCTTCGTCTAGGGCGTCCTTTCCCGACTCTGCCGTTCACTACTGCAACATAAATTTGCTTTGTCACTCTTTCCTCGTTCATTCTTTCTACATGACTAAACCACCGAAGCATTCCTTTCTTAATCATCACAACGTCATCATGCAAACCACACTTTTCTCTTATCACACAATTTCTCACCCTATCATAGATTCAGCCTAGGGGGGATGAGTCGCTCGCGTCCTTAGGCTTCGACCACCTAACCCTAGGCCCACCCTACACATGTCCCCAGGGTGGTGCTAAACGAGCGACAAAGCCGAAAGCATAGACTTGGATCCTTGCCGTATGGTAGCGGTGTAAAATCTACCACCCCTTAGTTGCACCATGAACCAACAAATTGATGATCAAATACAGCAGAATAATACAAAAATATTTAAGAATAAATTCTTGACCAAAATAATTAACTTCCATTACGTCAAAAGTGTATTGTAATCAATATGTTATCAAATTAATGAAATTATATCATCATCTTTGTTTTCAGGTAATTTATTTTACGTTTCTCCAACTTGGCAGTAAGTACAATAAAATTTCATATTCAGTAGTTATTTGGGGCTATTCTTAAATTTAAATTTTACTTAACGGCTCTGATCTTCCATTGAATGTTTTTGTCATAATGTGTTACTACTTAGAAAGGAAGATATTTTCTCGAGTTTGTTGATGGATACGGGTGACTCAGGATCGTACTTTGTCTCAATTTAAAGGGAAGGCATATGTGCATGTGAGCTGTGATGGACTGTAATGATAGTGGTAGTGTGATAGTGACTCCTTATCAGATTATTACTACTTTAATTGGGTAAAATGACTACGTTTTTATTGGTGACTAATTACAAAAAGTTCTATTTCTTGTCCTAAAAAATTTACAGATTCGATTTAAGTGAAAACATAATCAGATATTCACAACAGAATTATGCGTCGAATAAAATTGCGATGTACAGACGCAATCGTCATTTACTATCAAAATAGGCGAAACAAAATGTTAAAAACACGAAAATACAATCGTAAATACAAACATACGCATAAAAACTCTGTAAGCCCTATGACGTGGAGATATACCAACAAAAATGTTAAATTTTAAATCACAGACGATATCTTTGGCAAACTAGGCTTACCGGTGCAATCGAGCGCGTAATTTGTGGCTATAGCATGGTAATTGCGAGAGAGCTCTGAGGCAATTTGTGAAGGCAAATAATGTTCAAACGTCAACACACAATAATGAATGGTTGAGCTTCTGCTATCATTAGAGCCCGCTGCATATACGTAACTTTATATGCTCATTATATGCGACCTAGATCACAAATAATGTATTCACAATAAATCTACCTCTTTACAACCACGGGATAGAAAAGATAGACTATTCATAATCTCAGACACGTTGAACGTGCGGGTGAGCATGCGGCTCACCTGATGGTAAGTGACTACCTCCGCCCATGAACAACCGCAACACAAGAAGAATTGCAGATGCGTTCCCAGCCTTTCAAAAATAAGTTGACTATATAAGACTGAAAATACAAATGAACTTAGAACCCACCTGATGGTAAGTGGCTACTGCAGTCCATTAACACCTGCAACCAACTTTAAACAAAGAAAGCTACTAAGCTAGCTAATGCCTTCAGACCGCAATACAGCAGTGTGCACTCTGTTGCTTGGCGACAGAAACAAGTAACAGGGTGGTAAGCAGTAAAATAAGTAAGCAGAAAAGGAGTTCTACCACCCATTGAGCTCACTCTAAGGCCTATTTTCAAATATTTTTTGCAAGTAAAGTCAGCCTAAACCTAATCAATTTCAGAGCAAAAAAAATTCTATATCCTGATAAAGATTACGAACCTTCTTCGACCTTCTTGATGCCACTATGCCGAAATAGGCGGATTGCACATGTCCTCAATTGATAAATCAGCAGTTATAAAAGTTATTAAATAGAAATTAAGTTGAATATTCATTGAATGAATTCATCGAACTTTAAAAAAAAATGACAATAATTTTAAGGACTTACAAGGATAAACATATTTATATGCAAATTCCTATAATTAATAATAATATTTGCATAATTTATGTGTACCTTTCTTCTGAAGATTTCATTGGTATATATAATTTGTTAGAGGTGACAGGGAAATTAAACAGGAACAGTAGCACTAGCAGTAATTTTCTTGTTACAACTCAAAATAATAAAAACTGTGGTTGCAAACAGGCCTTCCAAGTGTGGCAACTATGGCGAATAAGGAAAACTATGGCGGAGACCTATGCTTAGCAGTGGAATTTTAAAAACCTGTCATAGATGAAAAAGAATGTGCATTGTGCTTTGTTTTAAATAGCAACGTAATAATAAAAACAGATGAAAGAAAAGTGGCTGGCATTATGTTCGTCAAATTCCTTTTTCGCCTAATTAAAAAACGGCTGTAAGATACAATGTAACCAATTATCCTAAATTACAACAGATTCGGTAAGTTAGCCGCCTTTTTAACAAATATAATATTATAAAAGTTGTTTTTGCGCATATTCCGTTAAATTTATGAACTGCGGTTTCCTGTACACGCGGGCCAAAATTTTCTCTCGCTTTAAAAGAGAAATGGAAGTAAAGATAAGACGTAGATTATATCCCAAAGAACGTAAGACTTCGAATAAAGTACGGAATTCTATTTGAGACCATTATTTGATTTTGGAACGGTAGTAGCTATCCCCTTTAGATTTTTCAATTCAATCCTATTGTAGAACCGTTGAACTTTCAACTGATATGTCCTCAACTTTACTTACTTTAAATCGGGGAGTAGTGTAAGCACTACTCCCCGATTTAAAGCATATCAATTATTTTATTTTACTTATAGCGATATATCGCAGTGTTTTTAAAATTTTTTGAGTGGCCAACCCCTCAGAACACTATTATAAGAGACCGTGTGCTCAGCATGCGATTGAAAGGGATATGCTCGGAATTTCTCTGCGGGGTAAAGTCCAAAACGAGGATATCCCCAGAAGGACAAGAGTAATGAGCATAGCCCAGCGGATCAGTAAGCTGAAGTGGCAATGGGCTGGCCATATAGCTTGAAGAACTGACAAACGGTGATTAAGAAAAGTTCTAGAGTGGCAGCATCGTACTGGCAAGCGCAGTATTGACCGACCCCACTAGATGATACCTAATGAAACACGCACGCAGTCGATGGATGCAGGTGGCTCAAGACCGCGCTTTGTAGCAATCTATAAAGGAGGCCTAAGTAATGGTAGTAGTATGTTTCCCTTGCACGTCGAATTCTCCACCCTGCCACACGCTAGTCACAGTCTTCCCCACTCACTGCCGCAAACATGATTCGTTAACTTCTTTTGTATGTGAGATAGCGATTCATTACGCGACGGAATAAGTTGGCAGTAAATGTAGATACGACTACTTAATGTTCGCTTTAAATTCAAATGTAGAAAATAATAAAATGATGAAAAATATAATCAACATTTTAATTATTAACTTTATTCCCAGGCAAAATTTTATGAGCAATAAAATAAATATAAAATCTGGAATATCACAATCAGTAAAAACCCTCCACTCTTAATTCATTCCCAACAATTCGATAACTTCGTAGCTTTCATTAAAACTGTTATCAATTCGCTTAATTTTAGAGAATGCCAACGAATACCTTTTAACAAAATGAAGTTTGTTTCCCTTGAGTTATAGAGAATATCGTAGTAAATTATATTTAGACACACTTTTTTAAAGATATTAAGAAGTTTAAAGTGATTTATTTCCTATTTTAAATAAGGCTAATTTTCGGCACAACGTTAAAAAAATTGATACAAAGATATAAATTCGAAAATTCAAACCATATTATCAATATTTTTGTCACCTAGCTTATTTGTCGCACCCAAATTTCAACACATAAAATATGTTTTTTTTACATGGTCATTCTGTTATTTTTCTAATCTGGTTGTAGTTTTCGACACTAAAACTTAGTCGTTAAAGCAGATGTCTGAATTTCCTAGAGTACGGTAACGGTTAGATCAGTGAATCGTACTAAAAATAATCTCTGAATGAAAACCCAAAAACTTTAATTATTACTGCTTATTATAATCATCACCACCATCATCCATCAGTTACTGTTCATGAGAAACTGTAAAACACTTTATATAGTTTATTTATTAGTTAAATGTGTATATTACGTATGTAAATATCATTTTTATTTTGTTTTTTACTCTGTATTGCTACAACTTCCTCAAATTCTCACCACTCAATGGGTTGACTGGTAGAGAATGCTTTAAGGCATTAAGTCCACCCTTTATAATCATTTTTAAGGAATGCAATAAAGATTTATACGTGGTAGAGCCATGCTGCAGCTATATTAGTAGTATAGTTGTAGCACGAATGGGTCAGCTCGACCAAGGAAGGACCACGCTCTCACAGAATACTAGCGTAAAATAGCAGATTAACACTGCTGTGTTTCGTATGGTGTAGAGAACCGGATACCCTATTTGCCGGAAAAGAGACATTCCATCTTAGTACTCACGGGTGACACCGCATCTGCATTTTGATTCATTATTGAGGATAGATGTAGATGTCTATGGGTCACAGCAACCACTTACCATCAGGTGGACTGTGTGCTCGTTTGTCACACTATCCTATCAAAAAAGAACAAATAAATAAATAAATAAGAGTTATGTTGTAGGCATGGTAGAAAAAGAACGAAGTGTGTATGTGACTTATATTATAATATAAATATCTTAAATTCACTTAAATTTTCCAATATCTACATATGAGAAAGAAGGCAATCGTTTTTGGGCCCACTAGAAATTTTAACGTAACTTAATTTTAACACATAAAACTTACACATAAAAAAAGATACTAATCTAATATAGTAAACGGCCTAAAGATTTTATGAAAATCTAACCGGAATCATGAAATCTGAAAAAAAAAGAGTTGTTTTGATATTCTTGTTCTGGCATGTAATAAGAAAAAAACTTAATCATCTTATTATCTTAATCATCAACTTAAACTTAAATAAAACTTAATCATCAATCTTAAAGTACCTATAAATGCTGAATGTACCTGCAACTTTGTTTTATACTATTAAATATTGACTATGTAGTATTTTAACTTATAATACCGGTGAAACCTACTAGACAATCGCTTTTAGTTTGTTTTTAGGTTATTGTGATATTCATATTTTAATTGTTAATTTCTCAGTATTCCCATTAGATACAGTAAAACTAACACTACTATTGTAATCTATAGATTATAAGAAATAAATCGACATGGATTTCATTAAGTTAGACCACAATTTGTGGTGGGCCCATTATCCATACAAAAAGAAATCGTCTCCTTTGATTTGATTTTAACAGAACTGCTAATAATTTCAACTGGGCAATACAAATTAATGTACTGCAAATGCACGTTAACAAAGGCACTCTCTTGTTTGCTCGTAGACTAAAATAGACGTCTAATTGGTGAAATTGTTGCACGAACATAATAGCAACATACACAACCGTAGACGCTTTTGCACACTGATGATATTTTGGGCGCTAAATTATTAACGTGGTAGAGCCATGCTGCAGCTGCGTTATGGTTGAAGCACAAATGAGTCGGCTTGACCAGGAAAAAACCAACCTCTCACAGAATAGCAGCGTAAAATAGCAGCTTAATGCTGTTATGTTTCGTTTAGTGAGTGTAGAGAATCGGAGACCCTTTTTTACTGAAAACGAGGAATTGCATATTAGTTATGGGTGACAACGCGTCTGCATTTTGATTCCTAACTGAGGATAGACGTGGATATTTAAAGACCACAGCATCCACTTACCATCAGGTGGACTGTTGTTACCCTTATTCTATAAAAAAAAAACCTTAAGTGAGTTGTGTAGGATGTGTTAAAATTAAACTAAAAACAAATAACTTTAAATAAAAAGTGATCGCGTAGTGACGGTGTAAGAACATCCAGTACCCCATATCGTCCCGTGTGTGTTGTAAGAGGCGACAGAGGAGCGTCTTCATAAAAACAACTAAAAATAAAAGCTGCGGTTACCAACCCGCCTGCCAAGTGTAGCAACTATGGCAAAATTCCCCCTATGAGGCAATCTATGGGGAGGCTTATGTTCGAGTTGACTTTTGAGACTGTAACGGTAAAGGCAAAAATTAAAAGCCGACTTCAAAGAACTAAAAGAGCTAAATATAAGTGTAATGAATATTTAGTTTTCTTATCTTATCCTATTCTTTATCAGCTCAAAGTATTCCATTGCTGGACATGGACCACTCCCACTATAAGGAGGATTCGTCTTAATCGTTCACGCTTGGCAGGCTGATGAGGGTGTTTGACAACGCGTCGTAGCACCAGACGTCTCACAGCCTTGATGCTGCTGTCCGTCTATGGTCACGTTTGGTGTATAATAATAGTGTCCTCCAGACCAATTTTGGTCACGGGGGCTGGTCTACAGGGTTATAGTGCCCAAGTGTATGCGTAAGCACGGGTGCACTCTATTCCCCCACTCTCATAGTCAGATGGGACGGTAATCCAATACGACCGGAGGCACAGGGATGAAACAGCGCCAATTTCCTAAGTCCGGGCTGCTACTGAAAATTTCTTACAAAAAAACCCAAATAACTAATTTTGGCCAGACCGGGACCAGCAATCGCGTTTACAACCACTAGACCAACGAGGCAGTGAAAGATTGTGTATACCACACTTTCATCTCTTATGTCTTACACCCACTGTAATCTTACACGCACGAGTCCATACAGGGTGAAAGATTCTCTTACGTCGCTCCTTTTCTACTTAGGATCCGTCTGAGTAGATACCACCATCTTACCTATTTCTGCCGTCAAACAGCAGCTGTGTTCTGGTCTGAATAATTACAGGTTTTGAACCATCTAAGTTCTCGGAGGTGACACGCATCTGTAGCCTTCTTTGTTTGAAGTCGGCTGCAGGTGTCTATGAGCTGCAGTAGTCACTTACCATTAGCTGAAATGTAAGTTCGGTTGTCACTTCACTCTTATAAAAAAAACCTTAAAATGACTGCATGTCACTCAAATTGACGCATTGATAGTGAAATAGTCTGTAAACCTAATCCCATTCTTATCCTGTGCGCATATTAAATGTTAGAAGCTTAATAGAAAGTTTTAACATGTGCAAAATAGTTATAAACCACAAAGCAATTATAGTTTACCAAAATAGCACGTAGTTTCTAGCTTTAAATTATCTCTAATGTTGTGCATAATAGAGTGAGCTTTCATCGGAAGTGTATGCTCGCTCTCTAGAGAGAAAATTACGAAATAGTCTGCGCAAGGTTAGTAACACTAGCATTACATTACACAATAGCTAGGGAAGTTTCGTCTATCTAGGCCAACGGGATGAGTTTGTGGCAGGCTTAGACTGACACTTTACACGTGGTTTCGTCAGGTGTATAACCTATAAATAATATAAACAGAGAATTTCAGAGTTGATCTGACGTATATTTTACTAAAGTTATGGTTAGTTGAAACTTCAAAGGTTTACTATGACAAATCGTGATATTTATAACATTTTATATTTAATAAGTAATAAGTAATTATTTTAAGCAACACGACTTGATTTTGAAATAATAATAATATTAAAGTTTAATAATAATTTAACAATACACATTACTCATGAACTGTGATGATTCTAATTAGAATCATCACAGTTCTATATCATAGTCATAAAATTGTATTGTCATCGGTTCTTAATTCGTCTGGAAGTAGGTGAAAACCAAATTACAAAATTACATTACATTCATACGACGTTTTATTAATAAAAAGTATTTCAAGTCATGTCAGAATTATTATTAAAATATTTATAACTTCTTTCATATACATATTACATTTATGAATATAAAATATATGTCGACTCCGTGGCGCAGTGGCAGCACGGAACAGGTAACTGTATTTAAGCTGCCTTCAGGATAAAAAAGAAAACCTATTGTAAAGGAGGCAACGTTCTTAAGAACGTTGCAATAATAATATTTTGTAGTTGGCCGGAATTATTGCCTGAGGCATTCTACCTTAGACTGATGCGAAGATAGTATAAAGATTTCGATGTGAAGGTAGAGTAAAGTTAAAGTTACAGCCTATATACATCCCACTGCTTATTTTATAAAATTAAACTTATTTATTAAAATTAAATAAAATCAACTTAAATATTTAATAAGTATAAAAGAACAGCAAAAATAGCCTCCAATTTAAAATGACTCAAACCTTTTACATTTAGCAACAAATATTATGTAATATTCTATTTGGATGACTTACACAGTCTCGTTTGCAATTATTTTTTGTTTCTAGCATAAAAATACTTTTAATTGAAATTAATTAATCAATTTTTTTCAGTCTCTTAGTTATTTGTATATCCATTAATAATTGTATTTACAAATGAAAACATTATCAATAACTTTGACAATTTTTTATGAAAAATTGCCAAACAATATATGGGTTGTTTGGCTCTTAGATTATTTCAAACAGAGATTATTTGAGATAGAATAAATTCCACCTTGTAGTAATGGCGGCGTAAGAGAATTTACTTCCCCTTATCATTACTTCCCGTGGGTATCGTAAGAGGTGACAAAGGGAAATGAAACAGGAGACGGGCAGCAGCATCTACCTGATAAAATCTCAAAACAATAAAAAATTGCGAATGCGAGCCCACCTAGCAAGCGTGGCAACTATGTCAAATATTCCCCCTGTGAGGCAATCCAAATGGACAAAACAAAGGTCGTGTGTGTAACGTCATGTCACACCTATGTCGGTATTTGTTGGGAGCACTACTCTCAAAGATATCGATGGATATGTTTACCTGGGACAAATAGTCCAACTATGTAAGTCCAACTTCAACCAAGAGGTCAATCGGCGGATTCAGCTCGGCTGGGTAGCGTTCGGGAGATTACGACACAACTTCTCGTCAGGTATACCTCAAAACCTGAAAGCAAGATTGTACAACCAGTGCGTGTTGCCAGTTATGCTACTTATGAATCTGAGACGTGGTCCTTCACTGCTGGCTGTATAAGGAAGCTCAAGGTCGCTCAGCAAGCTATGTAGAAAGCTATTCTCGGGGTTTCTTAGACTTAAAAATTAGGATATCCGCAGTAGAACTAGAGTAATTGACTGGGCTATGTCTTATGTATGGATTAGTAAGCAGAAGTGGCAATGGGCCGGCAATGCCTATGTTCAGCAGTGGGCTTTTGAAAGGCTGTGATGATGATGATTAAAAGAAATATTATTGCAGTGGTAGAAATTAGAACACATTTAGTTACAATACTATAACTACAGACATTTTCAAATTAACAGCCCATGTAATTCGGTCCTCGTAAAATAAATATAAGCTATACTTAATTAATACCACCCTTATCTATAGCATTTTAAGCCCTATTAAACGTTATTCCTCGCTCCATAGACCTTTTCCATCAAAAACAAACGCAGTGATGTAGAACAATACACCGAAGTTGATAGGCAATCTATGATAACAAATATGGCGGGGACTTTGTTCAATAGAGTGAATTCCCATCGCTACAAAAACGTCATTTTATTATCAGTATAAAAGTCGACTTTTGACATTATACACACAATGGACGTGTCTTTATATTGTGTTTATTAATTTTTTATGTGTGAATATTTATTTGTGTTTCTGAATTTTTGTTGTGTTATTTTGGGAAATATGTCTACAACTAGTGGAGGCAGATTACTAGCTGCGGGCCGTTGCGTGTTGATAAGAAGGAGAGGAAGAAATATAATATATAGATGACTATATATTCGAGCTTTTTGCTGAAATGACTTTCGGTTCGTGGGGTCCTCGCGCATTGAAGCATCTAAAGAAACTAATCGCTACTGGTCGTCGCCTCTAAAGACAAGAGGCAAATTACTTAGTGATTTTTACCTCAGTGCTTAGAATTTTTTATTTTGTATTGTTATATTTGTTTTGATTTTTTTTTGTATGTGTTATATCCTTAAGAGAATAAATCTACACTGGTATAGTGAAACGTGACTTTCAAAATCCTTTCGTTTATTATAGTGTCGATGATTTTAAAGTCACTGTATATTTTGAAAAGACGTCGTTACGAATACGGGAAAAGTGTATATAACTACATACTATGCATAAATCATTATAAAATTCTACTATGCAAAGATAATTATTATTTATCACTACGTTTAAACAAGGGTTGTGAAGGTAAAATTAATTTCACAGCGACTTTGTTTTTTATCATTTGATGTTTGTTTATCCGTTAGTCACACTGACCTCATCATCTCAACAAGCACGTTGGACTGGCAATGCATGTGAGGTATTGATGCGATTTGATTTTTGCCATTTTGGCGCTGATAGCAGTAGTGAGCGTCCACGGAACTAATAATAGAGATAGGACAGTCTGACAAAATATATCGATAAAAATTCTATACACAGGCGTACCCGTAACGTCCATTGTACTTATATATAATTTAATATAATGTGCCATACAAAAACGGATGTATCAATATATACTTATATATAAGTTTTATTCCTCATATAAAACAAAAATCGACGCTGCGTTAGTCTATCTACGTTTATCTATGTAACTATGGAACAAGTTTTGTTCTGGTTTTCACCATTGAGTACTTACGAGTATGGTTCATTCTAATTAGGAAAAACTACACCATAAAAAAATCATTTAATTTAATAATTTTTAAATAATTTTTTGTTAACCATTCTTCTTAGTCCTCGTACTAGAGAAAAACAATGTAATAAATATCCGTGGGCACATTTAGAATTTAGACAAGGAACTCGTTAACCCTATTGAATTTTATTGTTTATCAAAAAAAAAATTTAAAGGCTAACATGTTAGTAATTAATTAGATTTAATAAGTGATAGATTTTCAAGTGCCTATATTATCAAATAGTTTTCATTTTTAAATATAAACTGTAAATCCCCTTACTTGTGAAATGTTACCATACTTTCCTTCTGGTAACGAATTTTACAAATCACGCACACTAGTTTTGTTACTAAAACAATTTTTTATTGCATTACTAACCTATATCATAACCGAACTACACCAGATACACACTTTTTCTCGTTTAAAACTTTAAAATACTCTTAGACGTTTTGAGCAATGCACACCCGGTACACTCGATGGTGGCGCTTCAAATCGGCACAAACGTTTTGTAGGCCACCTATAGTCGGTCCAGCGTACTAGTACCCGTGAGAGGAGGTCAGTGATTAGTCAACTGAAGTGGCATTGCGTCAGAACGTTAACTAATGACAGGACTTCATTCAATAGTATGTGTACGCACAATAAAGAGTCATTTGAATATTGTTCCTGGTATGAATGGCTTGCCATACCAAATGCACTGAGAAACCTCCTACGTATCTTAGCGTTGCTCCTTTACTGAAGAAAGGAATGTTCGTGAATATGGGCATTACATTATTGGCAGCATATTTGTGAAAACAAAATGTGACGCATATTAATTGGGCTATATTTCTCTCTTTTCATTTAACTCATTATTCCCAAACATATTTGTACCGATCTTTCAGTTCTTTAACGATTTTATATATTTTACAGTAATCATTTTATTTCAACCAGATTCGACGGTATATGATTCGATTTTATAATAATTAATTTAAAAATCTTAATTAATAATCGAATTAAAACCCATTATAGATTTTGAAATGATTGAGTATAGTTTTCTTAAAGATTTATTTTTAAAATTCGTAAATCATTTAACATTATTTGTTATTTTACTTTAAAATGAAAAAAGTAATAATTATTGTAAAGTTTTACCTATAAAATTGAATTTTTGTAATGATATTAATAAAATGAGATATTTGAAATAACTCATTTTATCAATATCAATAATAACGCAATAACAATATGTGGAAGTCACAAAACACAGTAACAAGAACTCGTTGAATTAGTCCCGGAATTTTGCTGAACGCCGTTATTTGATTTGAGAACAGTAGGAGCAAACCCATTACGAGTTTTCAATCCAATTTAATTTGAGAACGCTTGAACTTCCAACGAAGAGATACGAAACTCTTTCTTTACACATTCAGGGTCATGACAAAATAAAATTTTTCAAATTGATACATATCAAATTATACATAATTTTAATGATACTACATTATCGTCCCTTGAATTAATTCGAATCGTTAAGCATTAGAATTAGAAACAAAACTCCATTGCAAATGTCTCATTCGTTAAGTACAGGCTTTTTAAAGCCCACAACTGAACAAAAGGTCTCTGCCATTTTATAAAGTTGATATTTTATGTATTACTATATACTTGTCACGTTTGGCAGGCGCACTACACGACGTTATGGTGGTAGGTAATAATAATAATAATAATGATTGAAGATTGAATGATGAAGGCATAATAATTCAAATGAATAATGTTTGAAGTTACCAGTAAATAGTTGTAATCGCAGAAATACATACTAAGACATTAATTGTTTATGTCTCTAAATATCCATGCTTAAGTTTGCAATCTTCAAAGTAATTTATGACTGATACCGTACTAATGTGGGCGTTTAAACATAAATTATAAAGCTAAAGGCACGGCCTAAATACATATAGTACATTTAACATAGCATTGTAAAGATTTAAACATTCAATTAAAACGGATGATTAAATATGACTACGAAAAGTAGTCCACAAAATTACTTAAATATAATATACGGAAACAAGCAGCATTTCGTTCTGGATTTAAAGGATTGCGCACAATCCCATTAGAATTCACAAGAATTCATTTGGAATATATTTTAACGTTTCTACTGGGACGCGGGATTTTGATAAATAATAATTATTACATAAGAGAGAAAACTCGATAGGATATAGAACTACTTAGTATATCGAACAGAACAAATTCCGTAGTACACGTCAACTACAATACTGAAATGAAAAGACTGATGCTTATACATCAACACAACAAACAGTCAATTTACAATTACTTATATATAATCGAATCTATTATTTATATTTGTAACCCTTCTCTTCACTATATATCATTCTTATATATTTAAATTATAATTATTTAATTTATATTGCTACTAATCATTAACATGTCACCGGAAGTTTTTCAATCACTAGAAAAATGGCCGTTAAACCATAGAATAAATAATAGTACAACAACAGAAGGATCGCTCTCTGATAGCAAACTTGCGAGTTTATACTTAGTTACAACGTCGTTAATGTTAATAATACTTTCCACGCCTCGGAAGCGACCTTCGTGAAATTAGCCTACCGTTTATTTCGTCGAAAAAAAATTATGTGGCGTGCGTATTAAATCAAAATGCACCTTAAATCCGCGTACGAGTGTCGGTATCACTTAGCCCGTTACGCGTCTTTGTTAAGACCGCTTCTACTGTAGGGTTAGGTGTTGTGAGAAAACAAATTGAATCCTTTGATATTAGTTGGTATATAGTAGAATACATCGAGGTGTTATGCAATGTATTAGTATTTCTTTTTTTTTATTTGATTTTCTCCTGTATCGTGGAGGCAGTTAACAAACATAAATTGCCCAAGGACAAACAGAATAATATTAGAGACCCGGAACAATTATTTGTAGGCCATACAAATACTTGTTCCGTGCTGTTTCACATTTTTTGCTATTTACAGACATGCGACACGCGACTTCATTATTAATGAAAGAGTGGCAATGAGAAGTGCTGCTACTTTCAATCTCTTTCTTTTATCGACCAAGTATTAAACTAATAACCAGTGTATGCATTAGTAGCCAGTCACTAGTACTGGGAGGTCTACTTACACTGAACGTATTTTTAAGGTCATTGGCATTATACGCGAAAAATCGAAAACTGCGAAGCTGTGATCGGGTTGCTAATCAAATAATAAAACTGTAACTATGGCGTCAGTAACTAGGTACCTGATTATCTAGATCTACCTATAAATAATAATAATATCTTACCTTTCGGTATCCTTAGGAACAGTAAAGAATGAAAAGTCGACATTCCTATTATTATTTAAGCACCCGTATGCTATGCAGTACCTTTTGGCTTTTTGGGAGGCCATACTTGAATAAAAACTAAAAAATAAATATCAAAAGTGACTAAATACTTATTAGAGAAAAATAATTTTTATGTTAACGTAAGGCGCGCGTCAGCTTGAGCGCGCGCGTGACAACCTCACGGAATAAGCCTCATGTAGACGGCCGCGCAGCGTAGGTATATTTTCATGCCTAAAGCGCGGAGTGAGACAGGCCTGGTGAAACATAATATAAGAATTTTAGGTGTTATGCTAGCAGAATAACAAAGGCGACAGGGGTAGAAAAAAAGTTAAAAAGAAAACCGCGAAGATTATTCTAAATTTAGAAAATAAAAATTAAAAATTAAAAAAAATACATGGTCACCAAAAATATATGTTATCTTTTATATTTTATAATACGTATATATATAAATCATCATATTTCATATCATATTTCGTCCCGTGAGTATCGTAAGAGGTGACTGGGGAAAATGCCAGAATAATCATAATTATAGTAGCTTCCAATATATGGTCAGACCGGCGACGGGCAACAGCATCAAAGTTGCGAGACATCTGATAAAAAAGCGTGACGATTAAGGCACATCCTCCCTACAGTGAGGGAGACACATCCCCAGCAGAGAATTTTTTGGGCCGATGAAGATTAAAATAAACGGTTATATAAGTTTTCATTACACTAAAATTTTCATAAATCTTTGAAGCCCAATCGTGATGCAAAAGTATTACTTAATAAATGAGTGCATATGTACGCTTCTTTGATTAGAGCAGGCGTAAGAAAAAATGTCTACATTTTATTTAGATCCCATTAATTGCAGCATATTAAAGTCCACTACTGAACATAAAAAGGTTTTGCCAAAGTTGCCACGCTTGGCAGTCGGGTTGGCATCTGCAGTTTTTTATTACTTTGAACTGTTATCAGGAAGATACCATTGCCCAACTTTCGTTTTAATTTCTTTCTGTCACCTATTATGATACCCACGGGATGATACGGGGTAGTGAATATTCTAACACCGTCACCACACGGTCACTTAGTTTATTACATAAAATGCACACTTCAAAATGGAAGATAGAGGAGCTGTGTAAAAATAAAAACACGCAACTCTCAGATATACCAGAATCGATAGATTCTACGGCAACAAAGATTGCGCAGGCTTTCGTTTAAGAATGTATTGGATTGACGCAAGCACGATTAAATTTGTTTTTCGTAAATTGAAGAGAATAAAGAAAAAAGTAAATAGATTTTTTTATCCTGATTTTGCCCTTAAGCTCGTGACTTTAAAATTTTATAAGAAACACAACTACTCGTACTTCAATGAAGACCAGACTGGTTTCATAGTTATTGTCTCCACTATCTGAGTTTACTTACTGATGAAATACTTTTAATATATATATATTATATATTAAAAGTATTTCATCACTTATATATATATATATATTAAAAGTATTTCATCACTATATATATATATATATATATATATTAAAAGTATTTCATCACTTATATATATATATATATATATATGTATTAAAAGTATTAGATTGTGTTCAGATTTTTATAACGACAGATATTAACGCAAACAAAACACACAATAAGAACAAATTTAATTACAAAATTATTATTCTTAATATTTTAAGCGCTTCATAAATGAGGAAACTTGTTAGAATACGTATAAAATAAACGAATAAACTTCGCTACATAAAACAATGTTTATTTACTACGAAACCGTTTTACTCCACCACACTCGGCTACTTCTGAAAGAAAAAATAAAATAACTCAAAGAAACACTGTTGTCCTACAAAAAACTTTTAAAAACACACACACACACACGCGTCCGTGACTTAATAAAAGGTTAACAAGGTTAACAACAAAACGCTTCAAAACGTCTTTAAAGCAACCGCAGCCGATATTAGATTCTGATAAAATTTATTAAGACCCTTTTCGATGTCGTTTTCCTTTACCAAGGTATGTCGATTAGATATTTTGTCATTATTATTTTTCTATAGTGGGTGCGGTATGGGTATTCATTGTTCTATTTCGTCACAAAATAATGACTATGGGAACGGCCAGAAATACCTCATGACCTCCTGCAGATGGCGGTATACGATTGTATTTATAACAGACGTAAATACTGAGACAGGCGGCCAGGAGCACCGTCTAGGGTGTAAAACATCTGATACTATTATAGCCAATTCGCCTGCCAATTGTGGTGATTATGAGAAATCTTTCCTACAGTTTTTGTAGAATAAGGTGACAAACGAGCACACTGTCACTTACCAACCACCGACATATCGACATTTTTAACTGTAATATTTACTGCATTTAGATGTTATCGAAAGATGAGACCACCTTACAATCGGCTAGATGCTATTAATTTTGAATAACATTGGAAAGACAAATAATATAACAGTCTACCTGATGGCAATAAATTAATTTAAAGTAGGCCTGACCCTTGAGGACTAAGTTATAATACCTGATAGCTTGTAACTATCCTAATTCTGTAAAACCTTTACACCGGATCATACTAATTGATAAAATAAATGATGGTCTAGATATATATAAATGGAAGGGTGATACAAACGACTATATAATGACGAGTGTAGCTGATGAATCGTTGGCCAGAATATCAGATCTGTCTAACTAGAATCTGTTTATAGTGGATACAAACATTATAAGTAACCTTTTTTAAAACACAACGTACGCATCATTTCGAAGGCTTTGCGTAAAAGGCGACGGATAATCCTCATGGCGTTGCCAATACTTACATTTGAAGAGGTGTGGTTAAAAATCATAAAAATAATTTTGTACGACGTTTTTATAAAATAAAATAGTATGAAAAAACTACAAATGAAAACATCTTAGCTTTACGGGCCACAGATCTTCTGACACCCAATAAAGTAGAGATCCCACTGTTTCGGTCGCAATTTCGTAAGATAAAAGAGCAACAATTTCGTTCCTTAAGTTAGCCCGTAGAGAAGAATCTTTAGACAGTGCCATCGATCTACAGATGCGCGCACATTTATTATCTCCTAACGAGGGACCTCAAATTTACAGCGCCCTTTCTACCATTTTCGATTTGATACTTTATTACACGTAACCTTATTGTTACTAGCTTTAGATATCGGTTACGTCCGAAGTGATAAAGAGGTTTGGCAGAAATGTATAGTTTGAACTTTTCGTTTCATAATTTACAGGAATTAAACGAAATTTCCTTTATTAAAAACAGTTACTATTTATTAAAAACGTCGACTATTAGATACTAAGTAAAAAGACTTAAAGTTTGAAGTTATATTGGGGTTCTTTGTAATTAGTCTCAAATTTCAAAAATTGTACGAGTCAAATGTCCTGGGATTGAATCCCACTCGCTGCCATTTTTGTAAAGATTTCTTATTTTCGTAATGTGACGACCTGGTAAGACATACAGGAAGTGGATGGGTGCGGGTGGCTGAGGACCGGAGAAATCGGAAAAACTTTATCAATAATATAAAATTTGAAAATATAAATTAATCTTTACATATTATAAAACAAAGTCGCTTCCCGCCGTCTGTACGCTTTGATCTTTAAAACTACGCAAAGGATTTTGATTCAATTTTCATCAATAGATAGAAGGATTTAATAAAAATGTTCGTATGTATGAAACATCATTTACTATCTATCATATAATTGTTCTGTCCGTGTGTATGTGACTGAACTCCTCCTAAACGGATGGACCGATTTTGATGAAATTTAGTGTGTGTGATTAAGTTGATTAGAGAATGGTTTAGATTCAAATTGGACCCGGTAGGTGGCGTTGTTGTCGATATCCAGAAATCAACCGTGCGAAGCCGCGGCGGATCGCTAGTATATAATAAATAGCCAATAGCAAACGAGGAAACGTAGCTAGGGTTTTTGGCACTATACCGCTTGGAGTATGTATGATAATAATTTAAGTTTTTACTTTTATTTTTTATTGTTTTACTATAGTAATAAATAATTTTGAAATAAATTAATAATAATAATAAATAATTGTTTGCTTGTAACCCTCACAAATTTAAAATAAACATAGTTGGAAGCACCAGCGCTTGCAGTAAAAAAATACATTGGATGCTTTTATTGGAATCAATATAAACATTTTAATTGTTCTTATCGAATAGGTCAGCGTTTTCTAATACACGAAAAATCCCTTTTTCTTTTTTATTGATGTAAAGGTGACAAACTATCATACAGATCACCTCATAGTAAGTGAATTTCGTGTGTGCACGCCTAACGCATTATTACCAGTTTAGAGAGCCTCTGATTCTCATCATTCACCCCACGATACACAACAGGATAATGCTGCTATATCACGCTTTTATTCTGTGTAAATGTGGTTCTTCCCCGGTAAAGCCTATCCATTCTCAGTGCATAATACGTTGCAACGTGGATCTAATACAAATGTGGTTTTTTTTAAAATAATTTTTATACTATCAAATTACTTCTACTACTACACATTCCAACCGAGATAAATTAACATCCAAACGTACCATAATCCCACCTACGTAGGTTATTAAAAAAATCTCGTTTTAAAACTATGTCTGCAGAAAAATTTAAAAGATTTATTGACAATTCAAACTCAAGACTATCCTCCATAAACAAGTTTTTAATAAGACTGATCCCGTCTTATTACAAAGTGTAGTTTTTAATTAGTCTTAGGTTTAAACTTGAATATGTTTCAATAAAGAAATCCTTCGGAAATATGCGAAATATGAAACTTAGGGAAAGATTGTGACGCCAAGGCCAAAACTCTTCTTAAAACATAGTTTAAGCCCGAAATTATGAATAAGCTACCTTTAATAACAAGACGGATTAGAAATATTCACCTCTAACATTATAGCATATATAGCATAGCATGTCTTCCTCTTTCATTCTCTTCTATTAACCGTCATCTCTTCACTCACTTTTTTTTACGCATAACTATACTACACTATACTATCCACTTTCACAGCCAATATTCTACTAGAAGCTGCCAACATTGATTATAACTCACTATTGCTTTATTTTAAACCATTCGACTTACTGTAACATTTAAATCTAATATTCAACACTGACTTCAAGGCAAGGCGAGCGGGAAAAAGCTTACACCCGCTAAATAATTCATAGTCAATGCCTTTGAATATCCAGGCTTAGGATTGCAATCGTGCACGTGATTTGTGGCTGCGGCCTCGTACTTGCATGAGCGCTTAGAGACAATTAGTGAAACCAAACGGCGCTCAAAGCATCCGCCTTGAATAATTAACAGTTTATCTTACACAGTATTTCGATGCAAATTGCGCTGCTAATGAAGACAGTTTACTATGTCTTATACATAACTAGACAGTGAGATTATGAAATAGCACTAGTAATGTATGTAATTATTTAGGTACTAAATAGTTTTAGATTGTAATTCAATGAGGGAACTTAAGTGCCTCCCAACGGCCTATCCGCCTATATTAAGATGAACATGGACAAAACAAAGATCATGTGTAATGTCCATGTCACACCTATGCCGGTAGTTATTGGAAGCACTAAGCTCGAAGTTGATGACGAATATGTTTACCTGAGACAAATAGTCCGATTAGGTAAGTCCAACTTCTACCGAGAGGTCAATCGACGGATTCAACTCGGCTGGGCAGCGTTCGGGAAATTACGACACATCTTCTCGTCAGCTATACCTCAAAACTTGAAAACGAGATTGTGCAACCAGTGCGTGTTGCCAGTGATGACATGGATCTGAGACGTTGTCCTTCACTGCTGGCCGTATGAGGAAGCTCAAGGTCACTCAGCGAGCTGTGGAGAGGGCTATGATTGGGGTTTGTCTGCGTGATAAACTTAGAAAGGAGGATATCTGCAGTAGAATCAGAGTGACCAACATAGCCCAACGGATTAGTAAGCTGAAGTGGCAATGGGTTGGCTATGTAGCTCGAATAACCGACACCCGATGGGGAAAAAAGGTTCTCGAGTGGCGGCCTCGTACCGGCGGGTGAAGTGTAGGGCGTCCCCCCACTAGATGGAGTGACGACCTGGTAAGACATGCAGGAAGTCATGCAGAAATAAAAACAAATAAAAACTTGTAAGTTTTTCAAACCTAACTTCGTCCGAAAGCTTAAAATCATATTTATGAAAAAAAAATAAAAATAACCAATAATATATTATTTTTTTCTGCGCCAGAAAATATTAAGATAACTCATGTAGACGCAAACGAAGGGTCTTCATGGTCATAAATTTTTTTTATTCGCCATCTACATGAAAAGTCTCCCTTTAACGTGCTTTTTCCTAAGTATTTCTTTGTTAAATGCAAATTTTTCTACTTTTATGTGGAAAAGGAGCCCATTCATTCAGATAATAATAGCATTTGACCTCGATCCCGCCTTAAAGGAAGTGACATTGTTGTGAATGATGCGGATGCTAGTCTAGCTAAAGTCCTTACATCTCACTTTTTTGCTTTATATTACGTAACTATTTTACTTTTTAAAAATTACGTTAAAACTGATTGCGATTTTTTTCAAGGGTGCATTTTTGCATTATTAATAGAAGTCAGGTTGATAAACAACTTGATACTTATTCAAGAATAAACTTACATCTATTCTTGAATAAGTATCAAAATGCGGATTTGTTTTCTCGTGAATGCCCCGTTACCAGTAACAAGTGGTGAAATTAAAAAAATGTACAACCGACTTCAATATAAATAAAATGAGAATCATCATCATCAATGTAGTTGAAGTCAATTAAATACGGTTATTAAGGATAACTCAAAAACTACTGGTCAGATATTGATCAAATTTATATGGAACCACATGAGAAGCACCAGCTTTCAACTAAAAAAGAATCATCAAAATCGGTTAATCTAAAAAAAGTTCTGAGGTAACACACATAAAAAAATACAGTCTAATTGAGAAGCTCCTCCTTTTTTGAAGTCGGTTGAAAAATAAAAATCAAAGAATTTTATATTATCTAGTTATGTACCCTCAACGCCCTCAAATAAGACGATAATTTAAAAGTTAAGAATGCGTGGACATAATGAGCTGCCTCAGACTTTTTTCCTATGTATACATTTTATAAGGTTAAATTGTAACTATTGGTAGAAAATTAGTCTACTTATGATTTTCATGCCGCTTTTTCTCACAAGGTCTCCCACAAGAGACTTGTTAAAGCCATGGCATAGCTTTTGACTTTCATAAATTGCTTCATAAAAGCATTTTTTGAATAAAAATGTTTTGACTTTGACTCAGTTAACTCACCATTACATAAGATTTAATATACCAAAAATCCTCGCAAAAGAACACCGATTCCTACTAAGGATGATTATCGAGCTATTGAAATTAAAAATATCCTAATTTCAATAGAGAAAATGGATGGGTGGTGTGGTCTGCTTGGGATCATTTACAATTAATTAGATTAAATAAGATTAAATCCAAACCTAAGCATACCATCAGTAAAAGACTTCAAGATACTGTAAGGTCGTTCGTACATCGGATCAAAATAAATATTCAAAAGCTGAAGGTAGCCGTATATTACATCAGAACGTCAAACATCTCGTTAGAATTAAAAAGTTAAAATGGAATGCGATATTCCGTATAAATCCGTGAAATTAGTCTTATTTAATTTCACTCAGTTTTTCATTAATTCAGCAATTCATTAAAAGGTAAATACCAACAATGACACTGTTTCATTGTCAAGTTCAATTACAATGTGGTACCGCTCATGGTGCTAATAGTATTTCAGTAAGATGTCGGCCTCAGTTACGCGCATAAATAAAAAAATCTGAAACATCGCTGTCGTCAACAGATTTTTCCTTTATAGAGATTTAATCACTGACTAAATTTAATTATTGTTGAAGACTCCGTAGCGTAGTTGCCAAATGTTCGAATACAGCACGGACTCTTTTTTGAATGGGCTACAAATATTTTTCCAGATCTGAGCGTGCGTCTTTGTGCAATTTCTGTATGTAAACCGCCTTCATGATACAAGAGATAATCCTACCGTAGAAAAAAAACTTTATTTTTTAAAAAAAAAAAATACCTTGAATTTGTCACTAGAAATAACAATCTGGCTACTTCTGACATAGAATTGTCAAAATAATATTACGATCGTCTAATTAAGTTATCGAAATGGGGAAAGGTACTTCTCGTCTAATCTTGGACGCATTCCACAAACAAATGGCATAATATATTATTTCACTGGCCTTATCATTTAGTTAATTGCTATGCGTAAGTCTATAGCACACGTTACATTTACCTTGGTATAGGGATAACATTGGGAAAAGATATAAAACGCTAACCTATTTGAGCAATCACAATCATTATTCATTTATTGATTAAAATCCACTGCTGAACATAATCTTCCCATAGATTGTCTCATTTATATATATTGAATAAAACTACTTTTACGGATTTTATCGCGTTTAATTCCACTTGTTTCTAATTCCCAACTTTTCGGGTGCTTTGCAGCACCCATGGTGATGGGCGACTGAAGTGAGGGAATCACCTCAGTCCCCCGTGACCATGGGTTTACTGAGGTGAGGGAATCAGACGGAAGACAGAGGGAAGAAGAATTAAACTCGATGAAATCCGTAAAAGTAATTTTACTCAATGTTTAGTGTTCGCGTAAATATAAAGAATCATAATTTATATATGTTCGCAATAGTAACCACTTTTGTCAGGCAGTTTGGCAAACGCAGATTTTTATTTTTTTTATTAAGGTGCTATCAGGAAGATGCAGCTGCTTCGCCTCTTAATCGTTTAATCATCAATTATCCTCTATCTACATTCGTATTTACTTTTCTCAAGAAGGAACTTAAATGAACACTTAAAAAAGGCTTTCCTGGACATGCAATTTAAGCTTATCTCGAATACCTTCACGTCAATGGGATTTCGGCTAATAATAAGAGTATTTGTTTTTCTTTAATTTGCCATTTTTTACTTTGGCGATCGCTGTTAGTTTTATCGCAACTTTGATGCTGCTTAATTTTTATTAAAACAAATAAGTAATAATAAAGAATACGTTCATATTATTTTTAAAGACATATAAACGTAGTAGAGCAGCGCTGAAGTACAAATATGGTTCGGCACTATTAGAGAACGCCCGCGCTATCATAGAGTTTCATATGGTGAGTGTAGATAATCGAAGTTTATTTTACTGGTAAATAAGCATGTCATGATGGTAATCCTCAGGATTGACAAGGGATAAACATTTTGATTATTAATTGAAGGTAGATGTAGGTGTCTAGGAGCCACAGCATTCATTTACCATTAGGTGGGCTGTGTGTTCGTTTGTCACCCGTATTTCTATAAAAGGTAACATTATAAGTTCGTATTTTAAATACAATGACAAGAAGAGATGAAGAAGAGACGACAAACGAATTTTGGTCTACCTGATGGTAAGTAGCTACTGATGTCCATAGACATCTGCAAGCAATTTCAAACAAAGAAGGCTGCGGATGCAACGGATACGAATGCGCTATCACCTATGAGGACTTACATATAATGCCTCACAGCCTGTAATCATAGTGGCTCTCTCCCTTCATACCGGAACACAGCAGTGCAAGCATTGCTATTTGGCGACAGAAATAAGTAAGATATTGGCATCTAGCCTGACGGACTGGTAGTCGGAAAAGGCGTCCTGTTTTTCTTCGAAAAAACGATATTTATTAATAATTATTTGCAAAATGAAAAGTATCAACTTTCCAACAAAATCGTACCCAATCTAATTTGAATACTACTTACTGAAAACATTAACATGAAATCGAAATACCGAACAAGTCTCGAAGTTGGACCGATCACTTTGTTTCGCATTAATCTTTAACGATAAGAGAGCGGTCCTCTACTTCCCTAATGTCTGTTTGAAAAGCGTATTTAATGCGCCCTGATTAACGTGTCCTGAATTGATATCATGCTCAATGTTTTTTTTTATTTATTATAGAAGAGGTGCAAATGAACATGCGGGCTCAGGCGATGGTATACGGTGGCTTTAAATAATAAAGTAACCATTTGTAAAACTTACTCTGTCTGTGTATGTCTTGTTATTAATTAATAATTTATTATATTTAATTGAAATTAATAAGAGATTATGTTAAACTATCATCATCATCATTAATATCATAATTACCATCCATCCATTACAGTCTATTAAAGTCCACTGCTCAACATAGGCCTTCCTCATGGGGGAATTTCGCCATAGTTGACACGCCTGGCAAGCGGGTTAGCTACCGCAGTTTTTTTAATATTTTAAGTTGTTATGAGGAAGATGCTGCTGCCCATCTCATGTTTAATTTTCCCTCTGTTGCCTCTTACAACACCCTTGGGACGATATGGGGTAGATATTCTTACACCGCCACTACACGGTTAATCATAATTATAATTACAGCCCTCAACAATCGCAACTCTGAACATTGGCCTCTCCCACAATTTGCTACAAAACACCGAGTCACCGGCATCCATCACTATGTCACAGACACTAAATCTTCCTTTATATATTAGTTTAATAGAGACGCGTCATATCCTTAACATGTAAAACATTGTACTTGGAATAGCGACCTAAATTTTACGTCGCAAAATTGAAGACTACTACGTAGTTGATAGGCAATCTATAGTAACAAAGATGAGAGAGTCTTTGATCAACCAAGCGTATGCGGTTTGACGTGGCTGCTTTTGAAGTGTTTTATTAAATTACAGCATAACTTTGGAGAGGTTTAAATAAAATAGCGATACAAGAAATTTGTGGATGTGTTTTGTTATTGATACAAAAACAAACGGCGGTAGTCACTTACCATCAGGTGAGCCGTATGCTCGTTTGCCCCCTCTCCTATATATAAAAAAAAACAAGACTTCGGTTTAGGCGAGTATTCCAAGATTATTTTTCTTATTCTGGTTTTAAAGACGTGCAATCATTTCATGGTGATGCTATATTCACTATCACATAAACTATATGCCTTTTCTTTATTAATTTGAAGTAAAAAAAGGAACTTACAATCCACCTGACGGTGAGTGGCTACTGCAATTCATGGACACATGCAGCCAACTTCAAATAAAGATGGTTACTGATGTATTGTCACCTCTGAGGATTAATCTTCGTAGTAGAACGAATGGGTCGGCTCGACCGGGTAAAGACCACGTTTTCACAGAATACCAACGTATGAAAACGGAGAAACTTTATACTGGAAACAAAACATTTCATCTAGGTCGTTAAGGGTGACAGATTTCCATTCGTCGCAGCTATCACTTGCCTTTAGGTGGAGATAGAACCTCCTCTTTTTTGAATCGGTTCAAAGCTAAAATTATCGAACTTATCACCTCGATATTGTGCCACGAACACTGGTTACGTTTTAATTTAAAAATAATATTAATAATAAGCAGCCTGCTTTTGCTGTAAAATCATGTTTTAACATCAATTTTATAAGTTCAAGATTCCAGATAGAAATACGACAGGAGGATCAGAGATACAATATCTTTTGAGATATCGGCTTTGTGGAATAGAGTACGGAATTCTATTTGTCGCCATTATTTGATTCCAAGATGGCAGAGGCGATCGTATTTTGATTTTTCGGTGCAACGCTCTTTAGAAATCGTTGAACTGTTATCAAGCATGCACCTGACATTTTCCAATGCTTTTTTACATAAAATCCACTTTGCAAAGAAAATTGATTGACTATTTTGTTCATTCTTTAGTAGATTTTTTACTTTTTTTATATTTTACAACCGAACAACCGGAGATGATATGCCTAAGTGACTCACCGGGATGGCGACAAGCTCGACAGATGTCGACGGTGCCATCCCTTAGGATGTATCTCCGATAGTTGCTGGTCTTAATAACCTGATCTTGTATTGCACAGACAAAACCCTCGGTTTCCCCGAAGAGGTCACCAAAACGTAGCCAGTGGAGGGAGGCAACTGTGTCTACGAAAGGCTCATGACTTTGAACGACTCAACCGTTATATGCGTGTGTATTATTAACGCCCGACAAAAGACTGTTAAGCACTTTTGTCAAACGTGCATAAAACACATCGCAAACTAACTGTTTCATGTCCGCCTCATCGATACCTATGATCTGTGACATACCCAGGTATCGATATGATTCAGCCTCGGATAGGGTCCTTATGTTGATGGGCCAAGATAAGTCTATGCCCTCAGAGATAGCAACCCTACCCCTTTTGACATGGAGGATCGCACTCTTATCCGCCCCAGCTACATTCTAATAGAATTGCTAAAATCACAAGTGATGTTTAGCAATTCCATAAGATGGGAGCGACTGGAGGCAAATAACTTGAGATCATCCATATAGAAAAGGCGGGTCACTTTTGTACGTCCTTTCCGAAGCTGAAATCCTCTCCCGGAACCATTCAGTAAGGTACTGAGAGGATTCAGAGAGAGGCAGAACCAGATTGGACTCAAACAATCGCCCTGGAAGATATCCCTTCTTATCCTTATGTGGTCCTCCGCAGCCGTCATCCGCTCGCCTAGATGACAAAGGATCGTACAGTATTCGTTCCCCGAATAGCATTCGCACTTACGACCATTAGACTTAGAATTATAAAGATAATATACTATTAATGTAGAGCCTTCTCAATCCTATTTCACTCACACAATTTTCCCATAAGAGTCACAAACTCGAAATCGTTTGCAATAAAAAACTCGAAGTACGGTCAAAGATATAAACAACTTTCAAGGAAGCTCACGCTGGAGACTTTAATAAAGGGTCAGCTATGATTGGAGTCTCCTTTCTAAAGCGACCGCAATCAATAATACGTTCTCAGAATAGTTCTTCATTTATTTTTTTCAGTTTCTTTATCTTACAATACTTGTTCGATACATTATTTTATTTACAATCAACTTATTTTGAACGCAAAGGGAACTTTATAGGTGTTCTTTACAGAAAATAAGTTACGTATATACGTGTTATATATTTTTTAAATAAGATATATTTATTCAGAAGTAAATATTTTATGGATACGTGTACAAAATATGTTTATAAAGAACACAAGTTATGACATTAATAGCTAATAACCCTTAGCATCGAAATTTTATCACAAATACTGTCCTTTGCATTATTATTTATACTTTCGAACCGCCCCGGCTTCGCACGGATGATTTCTGGATCTCGACAACAGCGCCACCTACCGGGTCCAATTGTGAATCTATACCATTCAGGGACCCATTCAAACACACAAAAAAATTCATCAAAATCGGTCGAGCCGTTTTTGAGTTTTAGGGAGGCTAACGGACAGCAATTGATTTTTATATATAGAGATTATTGCAAAAAGATTAATTTTAGAAACTCAATCATAATTATTATCACGTGAAATGAAAATGCTGTTACTCTATATAGGCTACGTGATATTGTGGAATATCTAGTATCGGTTAAAAATAAAATGCGATGTTTACTGAGGTTTAAGGTAGAATGCACATTATACAAAACCACAGCAACATTATGTTGTTATTCTACGTTGGTGTTTTACGTACGACGCTCATAAATGTATAAATGACATAGCTGCAGTGTGGGATCTACTACTGCGTTGCAGCTATATTATGTTTGCAGCAAGCAAGCGTATGGTGAGTGTAGAGAACTGGACCTCTTTTCGCCTGGTAACGAGGCGTTCTATCTTAGTCCTCGGAGGAGACAAGCAACTGCGCTATGATTCGTAACTGAGGTTGATGTAGGTATCTCATCGATTTACCATCATGTGGACTATCTGCTCTTTTGTCAATCTAATACTATAAAAAATGGTTCCTGATAAAGTTCGCGTATTTTGCGTAATAAAGGTCAATATGATATGTAACGAAAAATGATCCTTAGGTTTGAAGATCTTTTTTATTGTGCCCTTCCCAACGATGACCAGAGCAGACTCATCGACATCGGACCTCTAGGCATTTACAAGTCCACTGCTGTATATAAGCCTCCCTAAAGAATGCTACATAAGAGTTCATTGACTTTTACAAGTCATTTACAAGTCCACTAATCGTAAATGGCTGTTATGACGATGATGATGATGGTTGTGGTGGTGAATGCGTGATAAGACTTTTGTGACGAACGTGTCATTTCTTTGTAATAAATAGAACAATGCAGTGGAAGTCCTTTGTTTCATAATTTAAAATTTACTTGTTAATTTTAATACTATAAAATTCACGTATATGATTATCATATGTATCGACTGGAATGGCAAAAAAGAAGGCTAACAAAAGCCTATTTAAAAAAATCTTATATTAGATTTTTTTAATAGGATTATAGATAGATTATCAAGTTTCTTTGTTGAATTTTTTAGTACTAATTTCCGATCCAAAACCGTTAACAGAAAACTAAAGGATCCGCACTACACAAATTTATTATCTTCCTTGCGAGGGACTTGAATTTACAGCAGCACTGTTAGTCCATTTTCGAGTGGATACTCTGTTACGTAGCTTTATCGTTACTCGATGTAGGGATCGAATGCGACTGAAGAGATACTGTGGTCTCATCGTGATGAATAGTTTAACGTTTTAGTTCAATAAAATGAAACTTTCATTCAAATTTTATATTCAGGTGTGATAACAGTCAACAACTGGCTTATAATGGTTAATAAACTTAATGCAGTGTGCCTTTTTGGCTATTTATGGATAAGGATGCAGCTATATTAGTAGTTTAGTTGTAGCACGAATGGGTCGGCTCGACCGGGGAAGGACCACGCTCTCACAGAATACCAGCGTAAAATGGCAGCTTGACACTGCTGTGTTTCGTATGGTGAGTGTAGGGAACCGGAGACACATTTTACTGGAAAAGAGGCATTCCATCTTAGTCCTCACGGGTGACGACGCATCTGCATTTTGATTTTTTATTGAGGATAAATGTAGATGTCTATGGGTCACAGCAACCACTTACCATCAGGTGGACTGTGTGCTCGTTTGTCACCCTATCCTATAAAAAAAAATATATAGTTTACATACATAAATTTCACAAGAACAATTATCCAGACCCGTAACAATTGTTTGTAGGCCATACAAATACTTTTTCCGTGCGAGATTCGAACCCGCGGCCTCTTGATCCGTGCGAGATTCATACCCACGTCGCACTAATTGCTAAGCCACTGCGCCACGGAACCGTCATTTAATTTGATAAGGTTTTGAAATATATAGGTTTTTTTATAGAAGAGGGATAAACGAGCATACGGCTCACCTGATGCTAAGTAACTACCACCGCCCATAAACAACTGCAACACCAGGGTAATAAAACATACAGTGGACCGCCAAGCATCCAGATGGTGTGGATGGTATCGTGAGTTTTGTCGCGATGTGCGTTCGTGAAATTTGGCGGCTGAAATTAATCCAAACTATTCCTCAAAGCACTCCCCGTGGTATATGCGATAGAGAGGTAAGTATTTTAGAAATCGTAGAGGTTTAAATATTCCTTAAGTACATTGCTGTACATAGTTTTTTCAAGAATGCGCCATATGGAACACTGGGACTGGGACAACCTCGAACTAATTGCCGCTACTTCATATATTACTAACGATCCGCCCCGGCTTTGCACGAGTGATTTCTGGGTCTCGACAACAGCGCCACCTACCGGATGAAGTTAAACCGGCGATATAATTAGATTTTAGAACACAAGCTACTATTGTTACTTAACTATGATAATATATCTAATATTCCCTCCCGGACTTTTTTGTAGGCAATAATGAGTACTTTATGTATCATCAAAAGTTTTCTCAGCGCACGCCAAATAATGAATTTTATAGGCATAACTTTGCTATTTTGGGTTACATTATTACAATTTTCTTAAAGATCTCTATTTTTTTTGAAAATAAATTATAGCCTGTGCTACTTCCTGATAATTTAGCTTTCTATTGGTGAAAATTGATAAGATTGATTAAAATTAAAAAGATTAGAAAAAATTGTTAAAATCGATCCAGTAGTTTCGGAGCTTATTCAATACAAACAAACAAACAAAAAATTTTTCCTTTTTATAATATTATATTAATAAGTATAGATATATTTTGGAATGATTGTTGCTGTTGTTTACCGTAATGTCTGAGAAATAAAAAGAGTCAAATATCTAAATATACACACACACACACACACACACACACACACACACATATATATATATATATGCCAAAATTTCAAGTCTCTAATTCATCGGGAAGTAAAAGCGTTGAATAAAACTACTTTTACGGATTATATCGCGTTTAATTAACTTATTTTTATTAATTCGGGATAGTCCCCCGTGACCATGGGTGCTGTAAAGTACCCGAAACGTTGGGTTCATTCAATGTGTAGTGTTCGCGTAAATATAAGAAATCATTATGTAAACTAAAAGCGATTTAATAAAAATGGGGTGATAAAAAAATCCAAGACATTTGTAGTCAGCCAACATGCAATGATGCATCGCGACGGATATTTATTACATAGTAGTACTTTTACTCCAAATAGCAGTGCTGTGTTGCTGTGTTTCTTTCTGACGGGTATAAATAGTCATACATCCATAAGGCATGCCATCTTAATCCTCTGAAGTGACAACGCATCTGTAGCCTTCTTTTTAGAAAAGTTGGTTGCAGGTGTTCATGTGCTACAGTAGCCACTTATCATCAGGTTGACTTTAATTTCGTTTGTCACTTAAGTTTTTAAGTTTTTATGTGGTGGTATGCTGGAGCTATGTAATGGTTGTAGCACGAATGGGTTGGCTCGACCGGGCAGGACCACGAAATAGCAGCTCAATGCTACTGTGTTTCGTGTGCTCAGTATAGGAAACCGGAGACCCTTTTATTGGAAACGAGGCATTCCATCTTAGTCCTAAAGAGTGGCAACGCATCTGCATTTTGATTCTCAATCGTGGATAAATGTAGATGCCCATGGGCCACAGCATCCACTTACCATCACGTGGACTGTGTGTTCGTTATTATATAAAATAAAATTTTCCCTAAAACCCACACAAAATGAGAGGAGACCTTTGCTTGCAGTGGGGCGTTTAAAAACTGTTACTTTACTTTTACTTTGCCGTGATTGTTAAGATTGTTAATTTTATTTTGTTACAGAACTTACGGCCACACTAGGTTCATATATTACCAGATGTTTTTCTTATTTTTAAAAAGAGTGTACATTCTTACTTTTTTAATTTTGCCAAACTGTAAGCCAGTTTGTCGGCAACAAAACAGTTTAACGTTTCACACTCTTTAATGACAATATATGATACTTAAAAATAGTGAAATCTCTGCTTATCTACAACATAACATCTCATTATACTCCTCACTCTGCTTTATGACTCACCGAACGGTATTTACGGCTTTGGTGGCAATTGGTTGTGTTGAATTACCGTCCTATCGGACTATGAAAGTGCGGGAATAGATAGTGCTTCTGTGTTAGCGCATAATATTCGTGTCCTGCGCAGGAGGCTAGTCTACATAGAGACTAGCCGAAAATTGGTCTGGAGGACATTATGTATACGGCTTTGGTAGGAACCCTGCTCTTTCGAGAGTCTAAAAGCAGTCAAATTTGCGTATGGAGAGATTTGTAATGTTTCTCCAGGCAGCACGTAGACGCAGCTCAAAAGAGAAACCTGCCTATCATTCTTTGAAAATCATTATAATGTTTTTTTTTTAAAGAACAATACCACCAAACATTCGCTCCACACCTCCGGCGTAACATTACCGTAAATTATGGAAATAAATAGCTTTTGAAAGACTTTAAATACTTCGTATCGCTTTCAGAAGCGCCACTTAATCTTACCCGCACCCGCACATATTCATTTTTATTATGCTTGTGCATAATATATCCGTTAGCCGTTATAATCTCGGATAGACTTATATCCTATAAGGTATCATGTTCTGGCTACAGTTTTCCTTGCGTCGTCACTTTCAACAATCAGTTATGATATGGGCTGTAGTTTCACTTATTGTCAGTAAGTAAAAATTTAAAAGTAAGCGTAAGGGTCTTTTTAAAATCATTCCGACTCTTCTCGTACAAATATGGTTAATTTAAAATAAAATTACAGCCTACATATATTCAAAAAAAAAAATATTTCGAAGACATGTGATTCGCCAACATGCATTGGGGCAGCGCGGCGGACATTTCCTTGCCCTAAAACCCTCTCACAAATGAGAGGAGGCCTGTGCCCAGCAGTGGGACGTATATAAGCTGTAACTTTACTTTTTTTTTATATGTTCCAATGCTGGGCACGGGCAGGGCATATGACGTGTTATGGAGCGTACGTGTTGTAATATTTTATTCCTCAGACATGCAGATTTTCTCACGATGTTTTCCTTCTCCGTCAAGCACGTGGTAAATTAGCTCTTCAAATTAAATATATGATTTGATGCCGGCGGGGTTTGAGCACAGGTTCCTTGGGCACTGGGAAATTTAAGGCAAGCGTTATACACTCTTACGGATGGGCTTAATTTATTTCATTTTATTTACCGGAAAGGAAACAAAACTTACTTCACGCTTCAAGATCTCGGAATCGGATAATATGGTTTTTATGAATAAGGCTGATATCCCGACAAGAACACATCTTTGGCAGTGACGGTGTAAGGATATCCACTATCGTATACTTGTAGTGACGGTGTAAGGATATCCACTATCGTATACTTGTAGTGACGGTGTAAGGAAGTCTTGTGGATGTTGTAGAGGTGACAGAGGGAAAGAAACCAAGAGCGTGGGAACTATATCAAATATAAATATATATGATAAAAGTCCACTGCTGAACTTATATTTTCAGCAGTGGACTTTTAATATGCACTAACGGTAACAGTTATTGAAACTAAATTAAAATCGGTTCAGTACTTTTTTATTTTAATTTAACTAGCTGAAGAAATGGTGTAATATTACGAGGTTGAATTAAACACGAGCGCTTGATCAAGAAGTTTATTCATGACTGACTCTACATAAATCAGTAACTTAACATATACTAGCACTGTAATACTACTTCACCTCGGGGTGGATAAAAAAGAGAAAAAAAAAGTTCAGCATACTTAATACATAAGCACAAACTAATATTTTATAAAATATTTTTTTTAAAACATTGCTTACTCAACGAACCTTTTTGTTCTATCCTTATATATATCTACTATTAAAATCTCTTTTATTTGTTCCTAAATCTTCTAAGACTTTAAAAGGTCCATCAAACAATCTAATTTAGAGCACATTCTTTTTAATTAAAATAAGTTCATCCTTATCATAGAATACAGGATTACATGTTTTATCATATTTGTTTTTCTTATTTCTTTACAAGCTATTAAATTATGTCTTGCATCTCTTAAAACTACCTGTAACTTATATTTTAAATCTAAACAATAATTATCAGAATTATAAAGTGGTTCCACCACGTCTTGTTTCAAATTATTAGGCAAACGACATGGCCTGCCAAATACAAGTTCGAATGGTGTGTATTTTGTTTGAGTGTTTACAAATATTATAACTAAAACACCAGAATGGAATCAATGAGACCATGAATAGCCCATATTGGTGCTATAAGTTCTTAAAACCCTAAATGCTTATGAGCAATCTCAAGCGAACCAATTGATTGATGGTGATATGCAGTTGACGTCAACTTTTCTATATTTAATAAGCTACACTGTTCCATCACTTGAAACAACAAATTCAGTTCCCTATCAGTAGCTAAGGAACTAGGTATACCGAATCTTAGGATAAAATTATTTACAAAAGCTTTTGCCACAGTAAGTGTTTCTTTATTGGGTAATGGGTATGCCTCTATATATTTTGTTAATTCACATTGGAGCGTTAAAATATGCAATTACCGTACTCATCCTTGTCCAAGGACCCACAAGATCAAGAAAAACTTTCAAACGCAGTCGACATGTAGTAGTTATAGTCATTGGTTGTTTGGTATACCTACTATATTTCATTTTCTGACACATTTTACATTCACTTATAAATTTTCGAATCGGCATCTAATCCTGGCCAATAATATCTCCTTTTATATTATTAGCCATCCTATTCATTCAACATGCCCACTGGTAGGTAGCAAATGATAATCATTCAAAATGAATTGTTTTTCTTTATATCGTAAATTCTTTTAATTCCTTTCAGAACACATATTCGAGGACCGGTCCACTCATTTAATGTCTTAATTTCACTACATAAACCTTTTATAAATTCTTCATTTTTATCATCTTTTACTATGCATAGTTCTTTTACTTTTATTATCTCACAAAACTCTTTTAATTTAGTTGCAAATTCGGCTCGAGAGCAATCTAAATTCAAGGTTTATACAATAGCATTTGCTTGCACAAAATTAAAACAATCTCGTTCTTCCTTGACTAAGTCTCTTTTTAAATCCTTTTATAATATCTCCTTTCACAAGTTTCATTTCAATAGAATCATACGGTTGTCTTAATAATTCCACGACTCGTGGTTGATCAGACCACCCGTCAGTGTCATTAATCACAACCCCTTTCCTGTTTACATCCTCTTCCATTCTTCTCTTTTGCGCTCTAGTTGTCACAGCTAAGACTTGTTCTTTCATATTCTTTAACTCACTCGACGTTATACAAATTCTAGACAGTGCATCCGCCACAACATTGTCTTTACCTTTTCATCATATTTCTTCAGAAATTAATCAAACTTTATCAACCGACTAGACGGATCTTTCATTCCAAATAAAGTAAATCAAAGGTTTGTGGTCTGTCATTATGGTAAAGTCCTTAAATAGGTATGGTCTAAAATATTTTACTTACAATTTGCATTAATTCCTTTTGGATAACTGGGTAATTTTTCTTTGCTTTATGGCCTACTAGTGTACGCGATTGGTTTCATATTTGTTGTTACTTTCTACACAGCTACATCAGACGCATCTGTTTGCAAACAATTCATTTGATTCAGAAAAATCAGGATATTGAAGTATTGGGGGTGTTATTAATGAATTTTTAGAAAATTAAATGCGTTCTGACACTCTGAAGACCAAACAAATGGTGCGTCTTTCTTGAGTAAACTATTTAAAGGCATAGTAATTGTTGCAAAAGAGCAATTTCTATATAGTTGCAAAATGCAACAAACCTTCTTACTTCGTCTACATTTTGAGGGACGGGATAATGCTCCAAAATTCAGGTCTTTTCTGGATCAGGTGAGACACCGTTGGCAGACACTCTAGACCAAGATACAAATTTCCTTCTTTAGAAATTCATTAGTGGATTCAGTTTAAATTTACCTTTCTCAGTCTTTCGAAAACATCTACTAGATTTTGGTTGTGAATAGATAGTGGGATCTTCCAAAAATTATTAGATCGTCCAAATAAATAAAACACTTCTCGAGTTAATCCTGACATAGCAATTGACATGACTCTACTAAAAGCACTACAAGAAGTTTGAGCCCCATTGGTAGACGTTTTAATTGATAATGTCTGTACTAGTCGAAAATGCAGTATACTTTCGGCTTTCTGGTTCAGTTTCACCTGATAATAGCCTTGTTGTAAATCTAAATGGGTAAAATATATAGAGCCTGATAATGAATCAAGAATATCAGTGATGTTCGGCAGCGAAATTTATCATCTACTATATTTTCATTTGTTTTCGAAAATCAATTACTAAACGCCATTTTGACAACCATCAGATTTTTGGAACTAGTAGTATGGGACTAGACCATTCACTAGTAGATTCTTCTATCATCTCAAGCATCTTTTTATCTATTTATTTATTTCGGGCTTTAAAGCTTGTGTAAACAGGTATGGTTTCGTGTAAATAGGATTGATGTTATCTTTCAGTTGTATAGTTTGTTCACAAATATTTGTAGTTTCTAACTTATCGTTGGGTAAAAAGAAAAATGTCTTTATATTTAGCAAATTTTTTCTATAGATTGCTTTTCTTCTTCATTCAAATGCTTCAATTCTAATAAAGATAATAAGATATCATCTTTCTGAACTACTTTTGTTTTGGCAAAATTTGAAAGCGTAAAATCATCTAAAAGTTCTACGTTTAATATGAAATTATTCAAATTTACTTCTTCTTCTAGTATTTAAAATCTTTATTGGGACTCTTTTATTTTTGGTCGAACAATAGTACCTGCCAAAAAACGCCTTCCATTATTTCCTTTGCGCTAACAAAACAATCGCCTTCGTATCCAAATACACAAATGAATTGATTCACTTCGAGGCGGTATTAATGTATTACTGTAATCAGGTTTGTCATAAATTGGCAAAACACAATTCTCTCGTCCTATCCGTAACGTTAGTAAATTTTTGTTTAAATCAATATTGGCTCCGTACTTGTTCATAAAGTCTAATCCTAATATTCCATCGAGGTTATAGGTAAATTTTTGAAAATGTGAAATTTGTTATGGAATTTATTGTCTCTAGAAGCATAAATGTCGATCTCTACATATCCGGAAGAACATATCTTGCCTCAATTCCATTAACAAAAATTATCTTTAAGAACACATGCTGATCTTGGAAGTACTTCTTCATAACCGAGAAATGGATGCTCCAGTATCTATCAATAACACAAGTTTCATACCATGAATGTGAAAATTTACAAACTTAGAGTTACCTCTACATGAAAAAATGAAATTTGAGAACGAAAAAAACTGATTGTTGTCTATCTCATTAGGTTTTTGCTCCATATTTTCACCAGCTCGTTCTTTGTTGTCGTTACTTCGAGCTGCAAAACATTTTATTGTAAAATCCCTGGTTGCCACGTCTATTATAATGATAATTTGATCTGTAGGACTGTCCTCTACCACGCGGCGAATATTGAAAAGGCCTTGAAAATCTCTGATATCTATTTGAATAATTCTATAATTATTTTGATAATTACTCCTACTGGTGCCGTAATTTAGACCCACGGCCCTGTTTTGTCCTTGAGATCTGAAAAACAGTTAACGAACCTACCTCTAGTCATCTTCATCACTCAGCAGACCCGGAACTGGACGACGATGGTGTGGACTCCTCAGCCGCCTGGATCGCGTCCTTGAGCAAGGTAGTTGCGGGCTGCGATGATGTGTGCTGAGCTTTCACTTTAAGACCATCTGTAAACTTTTTAATGACCATTTTTCATTAATAGGTTTAAGACTGCGCATTTTGTTGCGTCGCCCTCAGCCTGTGAAATAGTTAACTCTGTTAGCAGTCTTTCGAGTTGAGACCCGTATTCATCAACTGATCTAAATCCTGGTTCAAGGACTGAATTTGTTTATGTATAGCCGTGTAGAAACTTTTGTCAATAGTTTTCCTAAAATCTTTAATCCTACTAACTGACACATAATTATCAAACGCGTAGCTTAGCGTTTTCTGATAATCTCCTTTAACACAAATTTAATTAATAAATTTTTCCTGCCTCGTTAAGCATATCATACATTTCCACTGCATCAATCAATCGTTTCGTAGTATCCTCCTTATTATCTAAAATAGGTATCAACCCACTGCAATATCAAAATCCATTGTTTCTAAACTTATTTTAACTAGGCAAAGTACACAATTGAGATATTTCAGAATATAAAGAGCAAACTTTTTATATGCTAGTAATTAAATTAATTTCCGATTGTTTACCTTGACGACTTAAATTAGAAAATAATAGCTCGCTATCTTTTAATGTTTCTGCCTCTAGTAATTTTTGGACGCAACTGACCCTTATATCTGCTCTGGCTTTTTTGTTAGATATTGACGTATTTTTAATAAATTTTCATATAATTCTATCTTTCTGGCCATAATACACAGAAATATGTAACACCGCGTCATATTTCATTCACTTCGTTTTAATTTTTATAAATCGAAACACTGTCATACGACCGAGCACATAAAAAAAAACTTTATTAATGGTTGCATGGGCCGTAATTCCACGAATCGTGTGTTCGATATTACATTGATTTACTTATATTTTTATTTTAGTTTAAACAATTTATTGATAGATAAAATTCATATTTCTAATTCTAAAACTATCGTTAATGTCTATATTATATATATTTTAAACTAAAATAACACTGCAGCACAGAACACGTACTTCATATAGCACATATTTACCAGCTCACGAACACTTAAACGACTCCTTCTTCACACTGGTTCCTGCTCCCACGCCAGACAAACAGCTTCGTACTTTTCTCAAAATTGTAATTCACTCGCTGTTCTATCCACTATGCCTCTCCTTGAGTTTTAGGTAAATGATTGTAAGTATGGCAATCGCCATCAACACAAAACATAGTAATCAGTATATTGTTTATCTTGACGTGATTTTCTTGTTCAGGTAGCACTATTATTTCCTCTGATGCATTTTGAGATAATAATTTCCTTATCTTCAGTTTTTGAGTATGATTTTCCCATGATTATAACTTTCAAAACTCGCCAGCACAGTAAGTCAGTCAAATAATATATTCACGACAAACATTTAGCTAACTTGAAGCACCGAGGCACACAGAATTCGCCCGGTCTGCACTTTTCGCCGCTATCAGTTCCCGGAACGCGCCTGGGGTCGCCATGTAATACGAGGTTGAATTAAACACGAGCGCTTGATCAAGAAGTTTATTCATGACTGACTCTACATAAATCAGTAACAAAACATATCTACTGCTGTAATACTAGCTTCAATGGCGAATTAACCGAATTTTACGGCGACCTCCCATCACATGGAATGAGAACCTGGTAAGAGATGCAGGAAGTCGATGGATGCAGGTGGCTTAGAACCGTGCTTTGTGGCGTTTCTTGGGGGAGACCTATGTTCAGCAACAGACTTATGTGATTGTGATGAAAATCACATATGTCTGCTAATGATAAATCTGTATTGTTTACTCATATTATAGCTTCTGAATACGATCATAACAATTTTTATGAGAAAACATTTAATGGTATTCCTATTTTGTAACTTCCTAATGGAAAATTTACAGCATAGATCTCCCGGGTCAAACCGATAAAAATAAAAACGAAAGAAACAGGAAGAAAGAAAAGAACGGAAGAAATAAATGGCAAAAAGTTTTAGCGTAAATTTTGTTTATCTAATGTAATAAGAATTAAATATTCACTTTCACGAGCAATCTTGTTCAGGCTTAAGAAATACGAGGCGGGGCTCGGAGACACAATATCCGTTGGGACGACCGACATATCGAATAAAGTAGGGAATTCTATTTGTCGCCATTATTTGATTCCGAGATAGCAGAGGCGGTCCTATTTAGATATTTAAAGTGTGAATTATTTTTTAGTGCAAGCCCTTTAAAATCGTTAAACTCTAATGGAAATCACAACTAGTGTAGTAAAACGTTTTTTTTATTTTTTTTTCCAGAAAAAAAATACATTCTTATACGTGGTAGAGCCATGCTGCTACTAGCTAGGGTGCTGCAGCTATTATCGTTGTAAGCACCAAAGGGTCAGCTCGACCGGGTGGTCAACCCACGCTGTCACAAAATACCAGCTTGAAGTAGCAGCTTATTGCTGCTGTGTTCCAGTAACAGTACCGGAGATCCTTTTACTGGAAACGAGGCATACCAACAGTCACAAGTGGTGAAACAAGTTAATCGAGGATAGATGTAGATGTCTATGGGTCACAGCATCCACTTACCATCAGGTGGACTGTGTGCTCGTTTGCCACCCGGTGGGTTCAACTATTACGAAGATTTACTCGGAGAGACAGGCAGATCGACAGACAGACATACAGAAAAAGAGGGATAGAAAAACATTTTAAAAATTGTTATTCATGTCTTAAGAGCATGCAAATAAAGCCCCTGAGCACAAAAGGAGCTAGTTATTTCTATTTATTACAGAAAAACACATTAATTTTATTTAAAGTCTTATTCTTTCCAGTACCAGCAAGAAACACAATAGGACTATTTCCAAGTAAGATTTTACAAAGAAATAGTTTGTACAGAAATTAATTAATTAAAATTCATATTAGAAACAGCTTGGAAGCGATCACCTCATTCCCAGGGGTTTATATCGACTATGTATTAATAATATTACAATAACTCATTTTACAAAGTGATGGATACACGATATCGACCCGTGGTATTGTAGAAAGCGACTATTGGAATAAAATACCCGGACCGTCGATGAGAGCAGCATCAAATCACACGAGGCTTCTGGTACTGTGATAGCCAGTCCTGTCAAGTGTGATGACTATGCCTTATCCTTCCTAATGTTGGAGAGGCTGAAGCACAGCAGTGGACGGTTACAGGTCAATGAAAATTAGAAGAATATCTTTATAACCCTTTGTTTTACCCTTTCTTTTATTGACACTATTACCATAACCTTGACGGCTCTGTGGCGCAGCGGCTTAGCAATAAGTTGCAACGCCGCGGGTTCGAATCCCGCACGGAACAAGTATTTGTATGGCCTACAAATAATTGTTCCGGGTCTGGATGTTTATTCTTGTGCAATTTATGTATGTGGACAACCGCCATAATACAGGAGAAAATCCTAGTGTGGGGTTAACGTTTTTAAATATAAACAAAAAATTATTAAAAGACTACTGCTTAACATAGGCCTCCCCATGAATTGCCACATAGGGGCCATATTTGCCATAGTTGCTACGTTTGACATGCGGGTTTGCATCTGCAGTTTGTTATTTATATTCTGCTATTATCAGGATGATGCTGCTGCTAATCTACTGGTTCAGTTTCCCTCTGTCGTCTTACGACACCCATAGAATGTTTTTGTTATAAATTGGGTAGTGAATATTTCTACACCGCCACATGGTCCCAATTAACTAATAATACTGTCACATTATTAGTTTTTTCTTTCTTTAATTATGACGCGTATTGTGGACGCGTATAACGTCTTGAAAAATAAATTATGTCCCAACAGTCCCAAACTAGAATTTTTCTATACCCTGAACACTGTTTGGAGACGCCCCATCGGGCCTCTTACAAATAATTGGTTCGCGTCTGGATAGTTGTACATGTTCCCTTTATGAATGTACGCCTGTACCATACACGAATGAGTTCTAGTGTGTGTGGGTGAAATTTAACATGATATAATATTACAAGAAAACTTTTAATAAAAGGAAAAGACGATTTAAAATAACTAACAAGTGATAAAATTAAAAATTTTGTACAACCGACTTCAGTATAACTCAAAAACTACTGGTCAGATCTTGATCAAATTTATATGGGACCACATGAGAAGCACCAGCTTTCAAATAAAAATTATCATAATCGGTTCTTCTAGAAAAAAGTTCTGAGGTAACACACATAAACACATTTTACGTGGTAGAGCCATGCTGCAGCTATATTAGTAGTATAGTTGTAGCACGAATGGATCGATTCGACCGGGGAAAGACCACCCTCTCACAGAATACAAGCGTAAAATAGCAGCCTATCGCTGCTGTGTTTCGTGTGGTGAGTGTAGAGAACCGTAAACGCTTTTTACTGGAAAAGAGGCATTCCATCTTAGTCCTCACGGGTGACAACGCATCTGCATTTTGATACGTAATCGAGGATAGATGTAGATTTTATGGGCCACAGCAACCACTTATTTTCCGCTGGACTGTGTGCTCGTTTGTCGACCTTATCCTATAAAAAATGTAGTCGAATTGAGTACGTCCTCCTTTTTAGAAGTCGGTTAAAATGATTCCCACATAATAGCTACTGAAGCCGTTGCTTAGATATAGTGTGTAGAACAATTAAAGTCCCGACTTCAGAGGCTGTTTAGTGGAGATTATTTTACTTATTTTAGTTCGTAGAAGTCGGCTTTTACTTCATATTAATTATACTAGGATGATACGGGAAGATTGATTTTTTGATCCTTATAAATGGACTAAGGAATATCAAAAGCTCAAGGTTACTACAAGAATTTCGTCTAAATAGTAAGTAACTTCATTCCCTATTTAGTAGGATATTTTCTCCAAAATATGAGACTACCTCTGCAGTATAGCGTTTTTAAAAATAAAAATAAAACATTAAAATTGGTTCACAATTTACAAAGATATCGCGTAACATACAAACAAAAAATACAATCGAATTGGGAACCTACTTTTGAGGTGTAGACCTTTCCGACTTCAAAGTTCGACAATGTCGAGCAGTTGATTTAAAAAACTTAATACCTTAGAGTTTTTACGTGGTAGAGTCACGTTGCAGGTCGGCTCGACCGGCGTATAATAGCAGCTTAATGCTGCTGTGTTTTATATGGTGAGCGTAGAGAACCGGAGACCTTTTTTTCCTGGAATGAGGCATTCCATCTTAGTTCTCAGAGGTGACAACGCATCTGCATTTATATTCTTAATCGAGGCTACATTTATCCTCGATCGTCTATGGACCACAGGATCCACTTAAAATCAAGTGGAATGTGTGCCCGTTTGTCACCCTTATTTGATAAAAAAGCCAGTATGATGTGAATATTCAATGCTAAGTGACTTGGGTGTTTATATAGAAGTAAGCGTGGAAAACGAGCTCTTAATCCAATCAATGTTATCAATAAATCAAATTACGCAATTCTAATACAATTATAAATTTATAATGATATTTTTTCTGACTCAGTTTTCAAAGGCCAACTTAGCTGCGAGTATATGCATATAATAATTATTATTCATTAGCGCAATTAAAACAGAGTGATGACAAAGATTAAATGTGTGAAGTAAATACAATATCTAACATAAAATCACGCAAAAGAGTAGTACAAAATGTATCCGGTCTGTTTGTAAAAATTTAATTTGTTCTATATTTAAAACGGTTTATAATTTGTTAACTTTGAAATCTTTTCTTAGAGCCATAGTAAAAAACACTGGTTTTATAATTTTAATAATCTCTAGACCGAATCTCGGACACGGCGGCCAGTCTCAACGGAGACTAGCTATCTGCGGAGGACATGATTATAGTGCAGCAGTGTGTTTATTATTCCTCAATCTCATAGTCCGATGGGACGGCAATCCGACACCACTGGAGAGAGAGTAGGCTCAGTACCAACGGTTTTACGTGCTTTCTGAGGCACGAGGATGAAACAATGCCAAATTCCTGACTCCGGGGTGCTACTGAGAATTTCTTGACAGAAAATTTTTAAATTTGATTTTTAACCCGACCTGGAATTTGAACCCGGGACCTCATGATCAGCAGCCGCGGTTAAAAGCTGAATGAGTCATTCTAAATCCGCATTTGCCGGTAGATGCGCTAGCAGAATTCGAGCAGACTATAGAAGAGTGTTTCGAAAATTGGTTCAGGGGCATATTTTTTTATAGAAGCTGGTAGAGAGTTCTTTGAAAGATTTAATAATAAAAACTTTAACCATAAAATTCATTGTAGTATAACAATACTTTCTGAGAAGCCCGTATTAGCCCCATGTGGAGGTTTGAAGCCGCGCTTTAGCCAAGTGCTTAGTTTACTAGCGCTACCGAGCCGTCGTTATCGTAAAAATAGTTGTAAAACTGTAACCGTAAGAAATTTAATCGAAAAAGAAATACTCTCATTTAAACTAAAAGAAATTTGAAGAAGGATAGAGTCTGCGTCAGACTTTTTCGGAATTTCACAAGTCTTTGAAATATTATTATTATAATGATTTTTTAATTTATACAAATACCTGACATTGAATGAAACTAATTTTACCGAGTTTAATGTAACTTATTTAACATATTTTTAATTAATGTATTATTATTCTGACATTTTGGGTGCTTTACAGTATCAATGGTCACGGGAGGGACTGAGGTGTTTTACATCTCGATGTCATAGCCTTTAGTTCTGCCGAATATTGAAAAGTTAAATGAAACGCAATAAATTCCGTCAGATTAGTTTTATTCAAAGGCCTTGACATATTTTAAAGATAAATAAAATATATGCATTATTAAAACATAAAGCATATATCTAGTTTAAAAATTTCATAACGGTGTTCTGACAGAAATACGATATCAGGATCATCGACACAATATCGCCGGGCTGCGGACCAATCGAATAAAGAGTTGAATTTTATTTGACACCGTTATTTGATTTTGGAATAGCATTGGTGATTCAACTTCGACTTTTTATTGTACTCGCTTCCAAAATACTGCCTTTAAATATGAGTTTTTGAATACAAAAACATTTTGTACCTATTTTATACAATCTGCTTTGAAAAAATATTTTAAAATGTTTATTGTTATTTTATGTTATTCTTTAAGTAATTAGTTTTTAATAAATTTCTTTTTTTTAATTAAGTTTAATTAATAAATTTCATTCCAGAGAAATATTTTTTCTAACTCCAAGCAATGTTAGATCGCCAAGATACTTATTAGTATAATTACTGTTATTCGATAAGATGTACCATCGACTATAATATGAAATATGTGTACGTTAAACAATTTCAAACAGAGAAGGACACAGAATCAAAGGACTAAGAACCGAGACTAAGAATTCGCTAGCATCAATTTTTCCATCCGATTACAATATGCTTTTGTTAAACTAAGTCAATGCGCTGTAAAACTTTGTACCTTCGCTTTATCATCACTTACACTTGCCACTTGATTTTAATTTTTTTATTATTTTAATACACTAGATTATACTTACTGGTTGTTATCAAGCACTGGCGTATAATAGTTAAAAAAAGATTAAATTCCTCACGGGCTATAATTATGCTTACCTTTATAAGCTACCCCAACAGTGAGTGCACTGCTACATGACGGTAGATATATTATGTAAGATAGTTGTACTCATCCAGACCAGGGGCGTAGCTACCGCCGTATCAGCCGTATCAATGATACCGGGCCGCCAAGCTACAGGGGCCACGAACGTGTGTAAGCAAAAATTCGTTAAATATTGTCCAGAATCTCATTAAACTCCTAGGTCATATTTGTCGAAAAAAAATTAAAAAAAAAGTGCCCAACGTGCCTAAAGAAGTTTTCACTTCAAAAATTACGAAAATCAAAAAGGAATCTCTTTTTTCCCCGGGTAAAGCGGGCGCCAAAAAGTTGGCAACACAGAACGTCTCACGTTACGATTGACCCGCGACCACAGATTACTAAACCCGCGACGAGACAAGACGCGTGTCAGTATACATCAGTTATTGTGGGATTTCCCCGTTTAAGGCCGACCACATACATTCGAAATTCCGTTTCGAAAAGCCGTTTTTGAATATCGATTCGAGATTCCATAAATACACCACACACATACGTTTATTTCCCTTCGGAATAACAAGGCTCAGTTGAGAGACGCTAGGCATTGAGTCCAGATATTCTGCCTGCGAATATGGACGACAATTTTTGATTGCGATTGCATTGTTGCTGTATCATTGTTACTGGGTGCATCCCCTTAACGCCCTAAGATTGCAAGATAGTCAATATTATATAAAAAGATCTATCTATCCAGAGATTTTTTTAAATATGGATGTCTATAAACTCTTTCGAATTGTTAAACAAAATAAGATGAAATGTTACGAAAGAGATACACATATAAGATTACATATTATAAAAACATACATAAATACACCTACTCGCTTCGGTCGTGCGACACACACTAAGCGCGTTCCGTACGGAATTAACGAATGTGTGGTGCAACTCATAGAAAATCTATGGAAGATTAGCGTTCGGAACGGCTTTTTTACGAGCGGAATTCCGAACGCACAGGCAATCATGCGGAATTCGAATCAAAGAAAAATTCGAACGGGAAACTACTGTACGTGTGTGATTTTATATGGATTTGTTGCGTTCCAAATCCCGAATCGATATTCCGAAACGGTTTTTTGAAACGGAATTTCGACTGTATGTGGCTGGCCTAACAAGGCTCAGTTGGTCAAGGTCCAGACATTCTGCCAGCGAATATGGACAACGATTTTCTGATTGCGAGCGTTTTTGTTCTTTTGTGAATAATCTTTATCCTTTATTTGGGCCCCCCAACAAATTTTGATACATGGCCCGTCTAAGGCTCCCTACGCCACTGATCCAGACGTATGCCTAGAGAAAAAGGAGCCTTACCTATTTTTTTCACCTGATGGTCAGTGGATGCTGTGGCCCATAGACATTATTTTGTAGGATAAGGGTGACAAGCGAGCACACAGTCCACCTGATGGTAAGTGTTTGCTGTGGCCCATATACATCTACATCTATCATCGTTTGCGAATCAAAATGCAGATGCGTTCTCAGCCGTGAGGACTAAGATGAAATGCCTCTTTTCCAGTAAAAAAAGTCTCCGGTTCTCTTCACTCAACATACGAAACACAGCAGTATTCAATCCTCTATACATCTATCCTCGATTAAGAATCAAAATGTAGATGCGGTGTCACCTCTGAGGACTTAGATGGATGTCTCGTGTCCAGTAAAACTGTTCTCCAGCTCTGTACACTCACCATACGAAACACAGCAGCATTGAGCTGCTATTTTAGGCTGGTATTCTGTAAGAACATGGTCCTTCCCCGGTCGAGACGACCCATTCGTGCTACAACCATAACATAGCTGCAGTATAACTCTACCACACTTCTTTTTTTTTCACAATAAATTGCACAAGTAAGTTATTATGTACTTGAGATACTAGATGGAGTTAAGGACAGGTTACCAGGAAACATTTTCTGGCTAGGAATCCACCACCACCCGCCTACCTTTTTCTGTCGTCAAGCAGTAATGCGTGCACTGCTGTATTCCGGTCTAAATAATATACAGAGACAGTTGTAGTAGCCAGTTGTCACATCTGAGGACTAAGATGTAATATTTAGTCCTCAGATGTGACAACGTATCTGTATAATGATTTCTTATATTTACGCGAACACTACACATTGAATAAAACTATTTTTATGGATTTTATCGCGTTGAATTTTACTTATTTTTAATTCCCGACGTTTCAAGATCCGGGAAGTCTGCAGTTTGTGATAATATCTTAGACGGTCACGGAAAACATCGATTATTACCAAGGATGACATTTTAGATTTTGAGATTAAAAAACATCCTAATTTTAATAGAGAAGGAGAATGAGTACCACCATCTGTCCTGTAAATAATAAAATTAAAAATAAATCCAAGCATACCAGTGCAAGATTACAAGATACAGTAAGCTAATTCTGCGTATATCGGACCAAAATTAATAATTAAAAAGCTGAATGTACTCTGGGTTACCTTTAACAAGACGTCAATAACCTCAGTCCGCCGTGACCATAGATGCTGCAAAGCACGCGAAACGTCAGGAATTAAAAATAAGTAAAATTAAACGCAATAAAATCCGTGAAAATAGTTTTATTCAACATATCTGTAGTCCGTCTCTACCTTTCTTTATCTGAAATAGGTTAAAGTTGACCAAAAAAAGAAATAAAACATTAACGTTATAATATTAAAGCCACATTAAGAGACTTAAATCGGTTCAATTAACACCGAAATACAATTTAATCCCATGTTTAATCTACGAATTGAACGCAAAATTATATCACCGAATATGTATGGGAAATTGCTTCGTTCAAAGCTGGCGCCGCAAATGTTCGCAATGTGAGCACAATGCCTGTCTTAGAAGCGATTATCTTAAGCAGATGAGTAGTTTCGCTGCGAGGCATATCCTTTAAAATTCTAAGTATTTTGTTTTAATATCTTTGTACTTGCAAATAGGGCAAAGGCATTAAAACAAAAACCGAAAAAATCGCATCGAATGCTCCAATACAACAACCAACAAAAACAATATCCAATTCCCTTCTTTCTCGGGCAATACTTACGTAGAATACGAAATAAAATTACACACGTTCACACTCTATTTAAAACCAGCTGGTATGAATTTATTAGAACATTTGCCCCATTTCGCCGCGCTGAACACATCACCAAGCTCCTCTTTGTTACCAGTTTATAAAATTTAGTTAAGTAGTTTGGATAGATTATCTAGACAATCACCAGTGTCATCAAATGTACTTGACATTAATATACAAGGCTATTTTTCTATTAGTCGGTACGACAGCAGCGCTGTGCGCTTTTACTACCAAGCATACTATAAATATGGTTGGTACAACCACAGAATAAATAATAGTACAACAATATTTTAGAGTACCGAGCATAAACAAGCATATTGCACCACCGAAAGTATGCGTCTCAGAATAATCCCCTTCAAAACATTCGAGCACTTTATTTTGTTCAAATATTTTATAGAAATTCTTTGTTTAGTAATTTTCCTAAAACTATTCACTTTATAAATTAATAGTTTTCGATATATTAATAAAATAAGCTTCGTGCTGTACAAGAAGTTTTCTTCCACAAAATAGAAACGTTTTGATCAGTATAAAACGGTTTACTGTAGTGTAATAATTATAAGTGATATTTATTTTTATTACTTTAAAAATTGTTGACCCTTTTTTACTGTCGGTATTTTAAGAAAATATAAGTAAATTAATGCGGCCAAAATTAGGTAATTGATAATAAGGGTGCATAAAGTATGTGACAGATTTAATAATACTGAATTATTTTTATTTATACCTGCTTTAATTTTCTTGGCAGTTGCTGTTTTAATTATACATAATATGTCACTAGGGAATCCATTACCCAACATCTCAATGAAAATGGGCAGCACCATCTTCCTGATAACAACTCAAAAAAAAAAAAACTGCGCTTGCCAAGCATGGTAATTAAGGCAAATATGAGGCAATCTACGGCGAAGGCCTAACTTCAGCAATGGAATTTTGTTAAGCTGAAATGAAATAATAAAGATACAAAATATATCGATATACTCGTAGTGTGAATGTAAAGTGATAAATTGCTTCCTTTTTAGTTCAAACGTAAAATTTCACTACGTAGTTACGGTTTAAGAATTTCTACTACTCCATATCATACCGTGGGTGTCGTAAGAGGCGACATAGGGAAACAAACCGGGAGACGGGCAGCAGCGTCTGCCTAACAACAACTAAAATTTAAAAACTACAATTGCCAACCAGCTTATTAAGCGTAACTATGGCAATTACTCCCACTATGTAACGGTAAAGATAATTTTAAAGAATCTCAAAGTACCATAATATAAGTAGAGAATTTAAAATAAAATTAAATAAAATTCAGTATTATGATTTGGTATACTACGAGTATATTCGTTATTTTAATTATTATAGTTAATATACAACATATAAACAAATGAATATTAACTTTTCACTTTTAATATAGTTTAATTTAATATTCCTACGTTTCAAAACACACTGTTATGCAGCTATTAACTCAAATAACTGTTATGGAAATGAGTTTCCCTATTCTAGTTGAAATAAACTCCGAATGCAACCTTAACTGACCTCGACAAACGACCTCGGTTGAACGGGGACCCGAGTTTGAAGCTCAAAACTTGTATTGTTAGGTATGAAACTTGTTAAAAATTATTTTACTTCTACAAAGAATAACGAACGAACTTCGTGAGAAAAATATTCCAATTATTTTCAAGTTGCCTTTAGAATAGTAACAATTTTAAACAAGTTTAGATATAAATGGATTCGCTTTAATAAAACATTTTAAATTTTTAAATCATGTAGGTTATAAGATAGCACGAATCGGAACTGCTTTAAATTGGCATGATAAAGAATGATTGATTTTTTTCTTTTTAAATTCCACTACTATTATTTATTCGGGCTCTAAAGCTCGAGGCTGTGTCCTGTTTTGGTCATTACCGTAAATCAGCGTTGTGGTTTCACCACATAACATGATGAGTGTTGCGTGATGACCTTTTTTCGTATGCTTTCTTCGTACAAAGTCAAATTTAATAAATTTACGTACTTTTATGGTATAAATTAGTACATTTTTGTGTACGTCATTGATTTGTGACAAAATTGTTTCTTTCTTACTTTAAATTTCAAAGTATACGAGAAACCCGAGTTTGATTCCTACATACATCATTGAAGCTCTTAATTGCATAACCATTCAGCGAGGAAACGCAACCAGCCTTCTAGATACTTTACCGCGGTGAATAGGACTGTATGATAATTTAAGGTTACAGTTTTTTTTGTTATTGTAATATAAAATGTATATTTGAATTTTATGTAAATAAATGGTTAAATAATCTCTGAAATAGCTCTATATAAGAATATAAAATTTATATTTACCACTTGGTTGGCGGTGAAGCGAAACATTGTAAAGAAGTATAAGAAAATCGAAGACATGTGAAGTCTGTCAATGCGTTGTATGTACGTAAAATAACCATTCCTTACATAATATCTGAGAGTATTAAAAATTATAAAACAAGAAAATACATATTACAATAGAATAGTTAGAATGTTTTATAAATTTTTTTTTTGTACATAATACGCTCATTATGTGTAACGGATTACGCTGCTTAAGCCATTTAAAATTCGCATTAATTATTAATAATATGTAACTAGTGGACTCATTTCATGTTTCAAGTAATATTCTATAAAACTCAACCTAACAAACGCTGTATATAAAGTAGGTGCTGGGTAGATTTATTAAATATGATTAATTAATACTACAATTTTAAAAATCTTGCTTTATCATAGATTGGGATCATAATTGTTTTTCGATTTTGTTTCAGTAATGTTTCTTTTACGTGGTAGAGCCATGCTGCAGCTATATTAGTAGTATAGTTGTAGCACGAATGGGTCGGCTCGACCGGGGAAGGACCACGCTCTCACAGAATACCAGCGTAAAATAGCAGATTAACACTGCTGTGTTTCGTATGGTGAGTGTAGAGAACCGGAGACCCTTTTTACTGGAAAAGAGGCATTCCATCTTAGTCCTCACGGGTGACAACGCATCTGCATTTTGATTCTTTATTGAAGATAGGTGTAGATGTCTATGGGTCGCAGCAACCACTTACCATCAGGTGGACTGTGTGCTCGTTTGTCACCCTATCCTATAAAAAAAAAAAATGTAAGCGAACTACTTAAAAGCTAAATTTATGAGAGATGAACTTACACTAAGCTACACATATGATACAAAAAAATAACAACTGTGAGAGAACATAAAGTTTTCATAAATCCATGACATTTACTTTACTAGTTTACTTTACTAGTTTATAAATCTTATAAGAAGTAGCGGCAAGCAACTGACAAGTAGTTGCTATTGCTTTACTATTGCTCTCCCAATAGCAACAAGTAAAAACATAAACACTCACGCCTGTCACCCAAAGGGGTAGGCAGAGACTATGGACTTCCATTTGGCACGATCCTGACACACCTCTCTCGCCTCCTCCACATCCATATACCTACGCATACACGCTCGTCGGTTAAAGGTACTCTTAATTTGGCCCATTTTCAATATATCGCCAATTTGGTCGATAAATTTTCGCCTAGGCCGTCCCTTCCCGACTCTACCGTTCACCTCTGCCACATAAATGTGCTTTGTCACTCTTTCCTCATTCATTCTTTCTACATGACCAAACCACCGAAGCATTCCTTTCTTAATCCTGGTCACAACATCATCTTGCAAACCACACTCTTCTCTTATCACACAATTTCTCACTCTGTCATTCAGATTCAGCCATAACATACTCCTTAATGACCGCATTTCTACAGCATTTATTCTACTCTCGTGCTTCTTCCGCCACACCCAACTTTCACTACCATACATTAAAGTAATCAACAAGTAATCTTAAAAATATATACACAAGTCCAAATTGTCAAAGGAAGCTCATTGTGTCCACTCATTCTTATCTTTTTAATAATCATCTAATATATAGCACCCTTCATCATTAGACGCATGCGCCTTGAATTAATAAATTTATAAATTTTAATATTACAGGGGATATGATTATGAATAGTTGAACAAAGTTCGTTAAAAAGTTAAAATGACAGTCTATATATACTTGCACATGCCTCTTCTCATTTCTGAGAGAGTTATAGAGCCAGAAACTGTCCGCCGTGCTGCACCAATGCGTGTATTGCATTGTGTGTAATGCGAACTTCGCACGCCTTTAAATTTTTTCAAACAGGCAGGTATCCTCACGATGTTTTCCTTCACCGCTGAGCAGCAAGTAAAGCAGCGCTTGAAATTGCAATTAACAATTTAATTGGTGCCAGTAAGGATTGAACCCGGGTTGTTCGCGTTTTACGGCGAGCGCTTAGCTCTTGAGCTCACTCTGAGCCATAACAGGAATAGTTAGTTATATATTTTCTCAATAATCAGCCTCCAGTTTTTGAAGCCTGGATTTCATTACCTGCCTTTTCTTGTCTTGGCTTTTCCAAGAATGCGCCAGCGGGCAAAAATTACTCGCAAACCCCACGCTGTGCAAGCGAGTTGGTTAGTGTGGATCTGATTTCCTGGCACTGCTAGTACTGCTCCTCATTACCAGTATATGAAATTTGGGTTCATTAATTATTATTTAACCTCATTTCCTTTCTTCGTTTGGTCCAACCTTTTTGTTTTAATTTTCTTTCATCAATCATCAATAATTAGGATGCATTGCGTGTAGGTAAGCTTGGCATTTGGGGAAAAGTTTACGAATTTCTCTTTACATTCCACTTATAGCCAAAACAGCTTTATCCTATACTTTAAGTGATGTTTATATTATATTCATGTATTTTAATTCCGGAAATGGCTCTAACGATTTAGATAAAAATTTATATTAAGATAGTGTTTTACTTTTCTATTTTATTTCGGTAGGTTTTATCCATGAGAAAATTATAATTGTTTTCTCTAATATCGCGCAAAGTTTATTATATCATATTTATATTCAGACAACATATTGGTTTTGTTCAGACGATGGTTTATAGCTGTGCTAGGGTAAGTGGCATTGACTAAAGTTAAGTTTTACATAAATTATAAAATTTTGGATACAAATGTCTTATATTCACAATGTAATATGCTAGTTTAAAGCCAAAAAAGAAAATCACAGAATCTAGACCCGATAGGTGACGCCGTATTCGAGCTATTAATTTTTTATATCAACACAGGGTTGCCCAGAAGTCCAGAATTAATACAGAGTGAAACTTATATACGCCACATATCAAAAAAGGCAGACCGACATCTGCCATGCCAGCTAGTACCTACTATAATAAATCATCACCCGGCTTTCTAAAACGTTGATAGAGTGACAACATCTTTGAGAATAGTTCTCCAGATGTCAACATGAATTTGTACTGTATTAGTGAAACAGGCGCTAGTACGCCACGTAATGTTCACTTTGATTATTCACCTGTGCTCTGTTGCGCAACGACCTATGCAATCTCACCGAGTAAGCTATGCTTAGTGCTTCATCTTATTATCTAGACGTATGCATTCATTGAAAGTCAGAATACGTAATGTTTTGCTTGAAGATGAATTATTATTCGTATGTGTTTTTCTTACGTAACAGTATAGTGGCGGTGTCAGATTATCCACTACCTTATATCATCCCGTGGCTGCCGTTAGAGATAAGAGAGAGAAGCTGAAGCAGGAGATGGATAGCAGCATCTTTCAGATAACAGCTGAAGAAAAATAATAAACTGCCTTTACTAACCCGCTTACCAAGTAACAAATATAAGAACTCGTACTGGAAATTTGGAAACTGAATTGATTGTTAGATTTTCCAAAAGAGCGAGACACCGTAAACTTTTTACATTGGTGTATATATATGACGGTGCCTGCGCCGTTGCACGTGCGGCGGCGCCGGTGTTGCTAGACAGAATTAGTCTCGGTACAATTTATAGTTTGTATTAAGTAATCTATTGTAAATTAACCTTATTTAAAAGAAAACTCCCGCTGGGTTTCTTGCTGGTTCTTCCCAGGACATAGTTTTTATCAGAACCGGTAGTAGTAGTACTATATTGAATAAAAGTGATTCTGTTCTATTCTAAAAGCCTTTTCATGTGACTCTATACATCAAAATAACATCATTCATAATAAGTGGGAATAAAGCTTTCCATTTTAGTTCTCTATATTCTAACGACCTTTCTATATATACACAAGCGGCGATTGGACAACTGCCCGACAACATTACTGCGGGGTGGTCGCACACTCGTATAGAGTTCTACCTAAAAATTATGTTACAAATACCTTTTTTACCTTGTTTACTTGCACATAAGATTTATAAAATATCCCTTGATATTATATATATACGCCCTATAGTGGAGTGCCAACGTATTCCTCTAGACATGAACACACAGCTTGTCCCTTTATTGCTTTGCATTGACTATTAGGACCACATGGTGACGGGTAACATGCGTCGATAAGGTTTGATATATAGGTCGAAATTCAAAAAGAGAAAAGCTGTAAATTATAATCTATTTAGATATATGCAATATGTAAATAGATCCCCTGTGTATCCGTTAACACAGGTACAAAGAGGCGCATGACTTACCACTTGACATACGGCATTATTAACTCAAGTGCCAGGGCAAGGATCAACACATTTATTAGTGACACATGATTGGACGAGCAGTCGGTATTAACAATGCATTCTCGCCTTCATACGGATTACCAATATGACCTTCAATCTAATTGCATGACCCTGCATTATTTTTTTCTTTACAGACTACGTTAGCACCACGAGGTGAAGCATGGATTTGTCGTAGGTTCTGTTTATAAAGGTTCTTGAATACAACCGAAGAAAGGATCTTCTTCTATGGCTGTAAACGCCCACGACATCGCGCCACCCGGATGGGGGTGATGACTACCGTGAATCCCAGAGATCTTCATCACAACCTTTTTTCTCATCTCCTAACTCGTTTATCAAATCAGTTATCTAGACCTAGACGTGTGTCACCGACCTCCTTCCTACTCCTAAACAACAACACCTCTAACAGAGATTTCTCTTGTACAGACTCATACCCTAATTACGTTGACACACAAAAAATAATAATAAAATATTACTAAACAATGCGTAATCAACAGGCCTATATGAGCCAAAGTTTGGAGGAGGCATATCTTCGGCAGTGGACTTTTGAAGGCTGTAATGATAATGGTAATGAAATGTTTTCTTCTGAAAATTTATACTTTTGAAAAGATAAATAAGAAATTTATTTATTACATAAGATCGATGAACTGATTAAAACGGCGAATTTATTATACACTAATACTTTAATAATTTTAATCGTTATGAACTCAAAGTAAATTGATTACAATACATTATTATTACTTTAAATAACAGAAATCTAACATGTCATCATATACAAGACACGCGTGAATATTTACTTTATAAATGCTACTAACGGGTTTAAAGGTGCTTGCACCCTACGATAGGACATTTTAAAGTTAACACGATAAAGCGATTTCAGTTAATGCTGAATACAATTTAACCTTGATTCAATTTACTAAATATCAATTAATTGACAGTGGAAACGAGTATATGTTGCGATTTTCAAGCCTCCATAATGTAAGAAGATTTTGGACTTACGAAATGAGATATACTAGTAGGTAACTCTCACAGATTACCAGCGTAAAATAGCAGCTTAATGCTGATGTGTTTCGCATAGTGAGTGTAGAGAACCGGAGACCCTTTTTACTGGAACTGGAATTCTATCTTATTCCTCACGGCTGACAACGCATCTGCATTTTGATTCTCAAACGAGGATAGATGTAGATGTCTATGGGCCATAGCAAGTGGATGCACTTACCATCAAATGGACTATGTGCCCGTTTGACACCCTAACTCTATTAAAAAATGAAACCGGCAAACATTATTCTTGATACATAATTGTAATTTGAAGTTGAACTGCCGCTTGTGCTACATGAATTTATGCTGCTGTTTTTCGAATGATGAATGAATGGTCGTAGTTGTAAGGAACGAGACATTTTTACTGGTAAAGAGCCTTTATTTAATCGTCAACAACGGATAATAACGCATTTGCTGATCTTAACACAATCATGGTTAATTGAGGATATATGTAGGTATTTGGTCTCGACTACGTCCTATAGTGAGCCAGATCGACTCACCAACTTATAAGTTGGCTCAACACTTTGCAAAAGTTCTGTCACCGCTGAGAGGACAAACCGGAGCACACACGAAGGATTCGTACCATTTTGTTAGGGAGATATAAGACCTACATCTCGTTGACAATGAAACTATGGTCAGTTTTGATGTTCAGTCACTATTTACATGCTTACCTATTAAAGACTGCATCTCAATTGCAACCAGGAAGCTAGAAAAATACAAGATGCCTACACTACACATTACTACCTACTGTTTATAGGAAAAAGACCCATACCAACCGATATTTAAATGGTGAATCGCACCATCATCCATCACAGTTAGCTACCGTGGGAGAATCTTTGTTTTAGAGAGCACGAGGGATCTGTGACAGAAAACACCTGACCGCCGAGCTTCAGCACTTCGAGCAAGTATTGCAAGACAACAAGCTTCGGGTCCCGTGCCTACGTCCCGAGTGAAGCCGGCTACAGTCGAGCATGTGCCTGCTGTACTACCCTATGTCAGAGGAGTCACAGACAAGGTTGGCTACATTTTGATGCGAGCTTCTATTAAAACATACTTCAAGCCGCCGAAGAAGATTAGTCAATTTTTACCATCCGTCAAGTGTAATATCCCTCTACTAGATGCAGGAGTGTACAAGCTTGATTGTGAATGTAGTCTCTCTTACATAGGACAAACAGAAAGACGTGAGGCACCGTCGCTCTGGGAAGTTTGCAGTCTGTGAACATGTTCAAGATCGTCCCCGCCATTACATCAGATTTGATAGACTACAAATCCTCGCAAAAGAACACCGATTCCTACCAAGGATGATACGCGAGGCTAATGAAATTAAAAAACATCCTAATTGCAATAGAGAAGATGGATGATGATGATGGTGCTGCCATCTGCTTGGGATCCTATAATTAACAAAATTAAATCCAAACCCAAGCATACCACTGCAAGACTTCAAGATACTGTAAGCTCATTCTGCGTAGATCAAACCAAAAACTAAAAAAAAAATTAAAAAAACTGAAAGTAGCCGGACTAACTATGACATCGGGACGTCAAACATCTCAGTCCCCCCCCCCCCCCCCGTGACCATGGGTTGCTGTAAAGCACCCATAATATAGGCTATATTTAATTTTGAACAAAAATAGGGTTCCGTAAGATATTAGGGTTTTTCGGACACAAGGTGTGAAAAATCAACCAAAAAAGTTACTTATTTTGCGTACCCTGCCTAAACTATTAAAGATAGAACCATAAAATGTTCTAAGTAATTGTAGATCTTATAAATATCTACAAAAAAGTCCGCGACACACTATACCTATCTATGTCGAGTGAGGCACAATAACCATTTTTTTATTGAAAAATCTTGATTTTTTTGGACTACATTTAAACGCGTTTATTTTACTCATGCTATTAATCCTTATCAAAATAAATTATTTCATCACTAAGTACAGTTAATGTAGATAATATTTGGCCTTTGAATGATTAAAATTGGACGTTTGGTTCTGAAGTTATAGCGAAATTAAAATATTACGATTTCTGCTGCACGGCCCGTTGCGAAGTATGCGTTACCAAGGCCCGGTGAGCGTGTGGGAGGGAGTTTAGATCTATGAGTAGGTACCCGCGCGGCTCAGTCGCGCGGTCGGCCTCACGCAGCGGTCGTGCGTGAAGTCTAATAATTTTCGTGCGATTTTTTTTTAGGTTTTGTTATTTAAACTACACCTACGCAAAAGTTCTTCTCAGAGCTAAACAACAGTTCTTCTTAGAGCTAAACAACAGTTCTTTTCAGGGCTAACCAACAGTTCTTTTCAGGGCTTACCAACAGTTCTTTTCAGGGCTAACCAACAGTTCTTTTTAGAGCTAGAATATTACACGCTAATAACATTATCTTAAACATTTGAAAATGCCTAAGAGAGCCAGGTCTCAACTTTCTAAACATAGTTCTCAAGCACGGGCAGCAAAAATACGTCGTATGGGAGAATCTTCACCTGAACGTTCACAACGCCTTGCTGAACAAAATCAGAGAAACTCTCAGGTACGCGCACGAGAGTCGAGTGTCGAACGTTCACAACGCCTTGCAAAACAAAATCTGAGAACCTCTGAGTTACGTGCACGAGAGTCGAGGCTGGAGCGTTCCCAACGTCTTCATGAACAAAATGTAAGAACCTCTGACTTACGCGAACGAGATTCGAGTGTCGAGCGTTCGCAACGCCTTGCCGTACAAAGCTTGAGAACCTCTGAGCTACGCGCTCAAGAGTCGAGCCTGGAGCGTTCCCAACGTCTTCATGAACAAAATATAAGGACCTCTCAGTTGCGCGAAGAGAGTCGAGTGTCGAGCGTTTGCAGCGACTTAGAGCTCAGGCAGAGAGACAGCAGTTGTCCACAAATAGAGTTCGCAATCGAATTTTAGCTAACAGCAACAGACTGGCTTTCAGATATGATCCGCAGTTTGATTATGCACAACAAGCGTCCGTCCAAATCAGGTCATGAATAAGATCTGCTCTAACTGCTCTGCCAAGAAATGGGCGGACGAACCTAATGGTATGTGCTGTGCTTCAGGTAAAGTTTGTCTTCCTAACCTGCAGGAGCCGCCACAACCAATAAAAATCTTTTGACTAATAACCATCCATTATCTGGGCATTTTTAACAAACATACGTAAATACAATAGTCTTTTCAAATGACTTCGTTTGGCGCAAAAGAAATCAGGGAAGGAAATTTTATGCCCACTTTTAAAATTGGAGGACAAGTGTATCATCTAATTGGTAGCCTTTACCACCATCAGGCCAAAACCCACAGTTCTTGCAAATATATTTTATTTCGGATGCAGACCAGTTATCGTTGCGATCAAGCATCGCACCAACCTTAAAATGGATTTAATTCACGAATTACAGACCGCTTTAAATAATCATAACGTGTACATACGAAGTTTTAAACAAAACTTAGAACTTAACTCCTCAGATAATTTAAAGTTAATTATTCATTCAGATCGCACTCCACAGACAGCACACAGAGGCAGATATAATGCTCCTGCTGTAAACGAGGTAGCTGTTCTCTTGGTCGATGAAGACAAAGGTCCCAGGGATATAGTCTTACACGGTAGAGACGGGCAGCTCAAAAGAGTTTCTGAGCTACATCGGTCCTATGATCCACTACAGTATCCTATAATGTTTGTGACAGGAGAAGACGGTTATTATTTGACTATCCTCAGCAGGGTTCTGCGCGTAATAAAACTGTTTCGTGTATGCAATTTTATGCATTTAGATTAATGATTAGAACTAACTCTTTTAATCCGTTACATTATTACAGAGACTTATTTAGTCAATATTGTGTTGACATGATGGCGAAAATGATATCGGAAAGATTAAATTATATTTGTCGGAATCAACAAAGACTGAGGGCTGATGACTACATTCATCTCAGAGATGCCTTAAATCATGACGCAAATGTTGACCCATCAAATATCGGTCAACATGTCATATTGCCATCGTCATTTACGGGTTCTCCGCGTTTCATGCACGAGAAAACGCAGGACGCGATGACGTAGGTCTGAAATTATGGTAGACCTGACTTATTTGTCACTTTTACATGTAACCCCGAATGGCCTGAAATAAAAGCCGAGCTGTTACCAGGACAACGGTCTTTCGACCGTCATGACATAATTTCACGTGTATTTCATTTAAAGATGAAGAAATTCATCAAATTATTTGTCAAAGAACAGATATTCGGTAAAGTAAAATGTTATATGGCAAGTGGAGGGCAAAAGCGCGGTTTACCTCATTGTCATTTGCTGTTCTGGCTAGAAACTAAAATACAACCAGATGAGATCGACAGTGTCATAGTTGCGGAGCTACCCGATCAACAAATTGATCCGGTACTACACGACATTATAACTAAAAATATGGTACATGGACCCTGTGGAGAACATAATTTAGCTGCACCATGCATGAAGAACGGTGTCTGCACAAAAATACTCGCTGTTTCATGAACGATACCCAGACCGGAGAGGATGGTATATCCAGTTTATCGTAGGCGCGATACAGGAAATGGCGGTCGGAGCACTACGCTACAAATCAGGGGCAACATGGTGACGATAGATAATAGGTGGATTGTTCCATACTCCCCGCTACTATGTAAGACTTTTAACGCTCATATAAACGTGGAGTATTGCCACCTGTCCAAGCCATTAAATATATATGTAAGTATATAAATAAAGGTTCAGATCAGGCAACTTTAGCCTTAAAACCCACACGATGAGGTCGAAAACTATTTAAATGGCAGGTACATAAGCACATCTGAAGCTGTCTGGCGCTTATTTGAATTTCCCATTCACGAGCGGCATCCTACTGTAGTGCATTTGGCCGTTCATCTAGAGAACGGTCAAAGGGTGTATTTTACACCAGGGACAGCTCATCAAGTTGTCCAAAACCCACGCAATACCACATTACTGGCATTTTTTGCTCTCTGTAATGAAGATGAATTCGCGAAAACTCTTCTGTATCATGAAGTCCCGCAATACTATACATGGGCAAATAATACATTCACTAGAAGGAAGCGTGGTAAAGATGTAGTTGGACATCCGGGGATAAAAAAAGATGCCGCTTTAGGTAGAGTCTACGGGATACATCCATCCCAATCAGAGTGTTTTTATCTTAGGATTCTACTGCACCACGTACGCGGTCCGACCTCATTTGCATACCTTAAAACTGTAAACGGTATTGTCAAAGAGACGTATCAAGCAGCTTGCCGTGACCGAGGTTTACTTGAAAACGATGATCATTGGGGTAACACTTTAAGCGAAGCTTCGTTATCACATTGTCCAAAAAACTAAGGGAGTTGTTCGTAGTCATACTTTTATTTTGTCAACCATCGGAACCATTGAAGTTATGGGATACTTTCAAAGATCAGTTCTGTGAAGATATTAGACATCGTATCAGACAACAAAATCAGGATAACACTTCACCCTTCACTGAAGTCATTTATAATGAAGTATTAATTGAAATAGAAAACAAACTTCTAGAACTAAACGACAAAATTTAAGTGATTTTGGATTACCTTCTCCTGTTCGTACCCAGAATAATACTATTGACACAATGGTACAACAGTATAACAGCAATGATCTAACAGCGTTTGTTAATGACAATGTGCCAAAATTAGTACCAGATCAAAGACATGCTTATGAGACTATTGTGGACAGCGTGAACAATAACATGGGGAGATTATTTTTTTTGGACGCACCAGGAGGCACCGGAAAGACTTTTCTCGCAAATTTGATACTTGCTAAGATACGGCAATCAGGGAAGATAGCGATTGCAGTTGCTTCGTCAGGAATTGCTGCAACTCTCTTGAACGAAGGAAAAACTGCTCACTCTACGTTTAAACTCCCGCTATCCGTATCTTTAGATCAACGGTCTACGTGCTCTATTCGGAAAAATGGGCCTCTTGGTAAGTTGCTGCAAGACGCGTCGTTGGTAATATGGGATGAATGCACCATGAGTCATAGAGCTCATGTGGAGGCCGTGGACCGTACTTTAAAAGACCTCCGAAGCTCTGCTAATGTCATGGGTGGTATCACTTTTGTATTTGCTGGAGATTTCCGACAAACGCTTCCTGTCGTCAACAGAGGTACGCGAGCAGATATTATGAAGGCATGTTTAAAATCGTCTCACCTTTGGACATCTGTTCAACATTTGAATTTGCGTACTAATATGAGAGCTCATCTACATGGAAATACGCATAGCAATTTTCCACAACAGCTGCTGAAACTGGGAGAAGGAATTTTCCATCTTTAAATTTGGGCACCGATTATGCGGTTACTTTGGATGAGTCTCTAGGGTAAATAGTCTATAATTTAGATAGTCTGATAGATGCTATATATCCTGACATCGAAAACTTACATCAAAATGATTTTCGTTGGCTGTGTTGTAGAGCAATAGTTTCTCCCAGGAATGAAACAGTCAACGAAATAAACAATTTAATTATGCAGAAAGTACCGGGTGAAGTTAAGTGCTATAAATCCATAGACACCGTCACTAACATCGAGGACGCAGTGCACTACCCCAGGAATTTTAAATTCTCTGAACCCGCTGGGCTTCCACCTCATGAACTGTCGTTAAAAGGTGGCACGCCGATAATGCTTCTCAGAAATTTAAGACCCCCAACATGTGTAGTATGGCACGAGACTTTATAAAGGAGCTAAAAGATAATTTAATAGTTATGAAGATTATCACCGGCCCTGCAGCTGGTGAATTAGCTCATATACCAAGAATACCCATGATCCCTACTGATTTGCCTATACCCTTCAAAAGGCTCCATTTCCAGTAAAATTTCTTCGCACTCACGATAAACAAACCCAGGGCCAAACATTCAAATTAGTAGGAATTGATTTACGAAAAGAATGTTTTATGCATGGGCAACTTTACGTTGCCCTATCACGGGTCGGGGCCCTGACCATCAGTATATTTTGTTACCAGAAAATAATATAACGTCAAATGTTGTGTATAGAGAAGCTCTACAATAATAGCTTAAGTTATCTATCCTAAAACAACAGGTTGCACCTGACTTAACAAGTACATCCACAGAAAGAAAATCTGTTCAGCCTGCGGATAGTGACTGCTTCGTCGATGTTAGTGTCGGTGTCTGTGAATTGACCTGGGAATCATTTTGTTTGCTGACCGTGTCTTTCCTGGGTAGGCTTTTTGCAGCGGTAACCGACATCCACGCGGGCGCAGCCGCGGGCGACCGCTAGTCAAAATAATAAAATTAAACGCGATAAAATCCGTAAAAAATAGTTTTATTCAATGTGTAGTGTTCGCGTAAATATAAGAAATCATTAGTTTTTGAATAATTGTATGAATTTAAAAATACGAAAATACACATGTATAGTGACTGTAACGAAATTGACCTAAATTGTGACTTGCGACTGCTAGTCGCTTCGTAGTAGTTGTAGTAATTTTGTAAGACGCCTTATTTGCTTAGGAGTCCGTCTGGTTAAGTACCAACCTCTCACTTATATCTGCCACCAATTAGCAGTACTTACTTACAGTAGCAGGAAATACAACATTTCCATTATGAAGAGTATAGAAAGCCAGTATAATTACAGGCTGTGAAGCATTCCATCTTAGTCCTACTGCAAGTCTTGTGCGATTTCCCGCGAGTAGCTGCCGCATTTTACTACCTATATATTTTCTTTAAACCTATCGAACTACATAGAGGATAACTTCGACGGATCTCATTCAGCTGCGTAGCATTCGGAAGATTACAATATATCTCGTCACGTATTTCTTAGAACTAAAACAAATGTGTACCACCAGTGCATGTTTCCAGTGATGACCTCGCTCGGTGGTTTTCTACGTTATAAATATCGTAATGAGGATATCCGCAGTAGATCCAAAGTAACAGACGGATCAGTAAGATAAAGTAGCAATTCCGGCCATATAACTCGAAAAACCGACAACCGATGGGGAAGAAAGGTTCTCAAGTGGCAGCCTCGTATCGGCAAGCGAAGTGTAGGGCAGCCTCCTACTAGATGACGTTACGACCTGGTAAGTCATGCAGGAAGTCGATGGTGTGGGTGATTCAATGCCGTGTTTTTGGCATTCCTTGAAAAAGGCCTATGTTCAGCTGAAAGCTAAAGATGTAATAATGATCAGAAAAAATAATATTTCTATAATTATCTGAGAAAGAAACAATGACTACGAATAGAGTATTGCTTATAGTAGCTTAAAACTTAGTAACTTAAAAATTCTAATTAACTAACTTTTTATAAAAGTTTTAATATAATTTCTACGTCTTGATAAACACATTATTATAACTTTATGATATCTACAAATTAAAGGTTAATTAAAAACTTTTTTAATTTAACAAGTTACTTCATCATTATTACAGTATCTATTAAAACTTTAATTAACTTTATCATATTTAGTTTACCTAACAAGTCGGACAGTTTGATAAGGCATTTTTGTACGTACTTTACATGTCTTTAAAATATTTTTATTTTCTTAGACATGTAAATCTTCTCACGATGTTTTCCTTCACCGCCGAGCACATAGAAATGAGCATAGATATTGCAATTGACAATTTCATTGACGCTGGCGGGGTCGAAATCAGTTGGCACGAGTACCATGAAATTTTAAGGCAAATGATGATCCCTGAGCAGCCTACCCTATTAAACGCCTTTGCTCTTTCGGGAAGCTTTGTTAATTTACAATTTTTTTAAAAATTTAGATTCACAATACACAGTAGAAGTCAAAACTAAGCTAAGTTACACAGACAAAGAGCAATAGTACAATACGGATTTCTTTGCTTATTCAGTCGTATATCGTTTCAATACTCTACGCGAAATTAAAGAGCTTCCTCGTGATTTTCTTGACCTCTTTGAGTTATTGTTGGATGAAGATATTGGAATTATTTTGTTTTGTTTTCTTCTTCATCAAATGCAGTCTATCCAACGTTAGCCGTATATTATGAGATGAGAGAATTTGACATAACCACCACGTATCAAACATAACAGTAGAAAATACCTCGCTCCGTAAAATCTGTTCTCCATCAAGAAATATATTAAGAAGTGACTTAAATATATGAAGTACTTGCACTGCTGCACTTTTTCAATTTTTCAATTATTAGTACGGCCGGCAGTATTATGTATTATAGAACTGCCGATGCTAATTGCGCTGTGCATGCGCATGTGTTTTCTAGATTTGTTTGGGTTTCGCGTTTTTATTTCCAGTAAAATTTATCAATGGATATTTACTTTTATCGGTGTTATGACTTATTTTCTGCCTAGGAGTCCGTCTGCGTAGGTACCACCACCTTATCAATTTTGTGTCGTCAAATAGCAGTGCGTGCACTGCTGTGTTCCGTTCTAAAATATATAGAGAACCAGTATAATAACTGGCTGTGAGACATTCCATCTTAGTCCTCAGAGGTGACAAGGCATTTTAGGCTTCTTTATTAAAAGTTGGCTGCAACCATTAATACTTAATGGGCAAAACTAATACTTTATGCCCATAAAGTTTTAATGGCTGCAATGCAAAGTTTTAATGCAAGTTTTTTTTTTAAATAGAAAAAGTATTTGTTTTTGGCATTTGTTTTCTAGATTTGTTTGGTTTACGCGTTTTTATTTACAGCAAAACTTATAAATATTATATAAAGTATTAATTTTATCTACAAGGTGACTTACTTTATCTAGGATGCTGTAAGAAAAAAAATCGTATTTTTTATAGAGTTAAGTGGATGTTGTGGCCCATAGACATCTACATGTATCCACGATTAAGAATCAAAATACATATGCCTTGTGACCCCTGAGTATTAAGATGGAATGCCTCGTTTCCATTAAAAAGGGTATCCGTATCTCTACACTCACCAAACGAAACACAGCAGCATTGAGCTGCTATTGCATGCTCATTGCTGGTATTCTGTAAAATCATGGTCCTTCCCCGGTCGAGCTGACCCATTCTTGCTACAACCATACAACCATACCATAGCTGCAGCTTGTTTCTACCACGTAAAAACGTATTTAATACTGTACTAAAGACTGGAGTTTTTATAGTAGAAACATGTTATAAAATCTGTTCGTTTGTATTGAGTGTGGTGCATCTGTGCCACTTTTATAAACGTGATTTTAAGAGTTGAGCATATTTTAGGTTCGAAAAACCTTATTTACACTAGACCTAAATTACTTTGACGGGCGATGGGGAGTGCTGCTTTAGGATGCGGGTACTCTAGTGCTGCGATAGCCAATTCGTCTGCCAAGTGTGGATGGAGGTTGAGGTTTTTATGAGCTGATGATGAAGTAGAAGAATTTGAGCAGGGTTCCATTTTTTTTTTCAAAGTGACAGGCTAACCAGAAATGAATTTACCTAATGAGCACAAGATGGTTGTGTGGAATGACAATTTTGAGGCACTTATCCAATTCCAAAATTTATTTTTATTCAATTCTTTTGATATTTCCTTGTATCAAATTTTGTGATAAATTTTATTATCTGTCACCTAGTCATGATTGAAATTGAATAAAATTAATTTTAGCTAATATTTAAATAAAAAAAATATTTATCTATTTCGTAATCGCAACATGGATTGCAGGATTCCTAGAGCGTCGATATTTTACATCAGCGTGCTTGTTTTTTTTACTCGGTTTTCAATTTATCTTTGTGTTTTACGCTTACATAAAAATTACTAGCTGTGCCCGAGAATTCGTTCGCACAGTATAATTTTTAGTAATTTATTACACTTCCCAAATTGAATCGGATTTTGTTCTCAATTTTATAGGTTTTCATTTTTTGCGCGGAACCCTAATTTTTTTTTTCTAAAATAAAAAATGATCTAAGGTACTCCTTATAATATCAGATAACTGCCAGTGAAAGTCCCGTCAAAATCGGTCTAGCAGTTTCGGAGATTAGCCGGAATAAACAGTCAGACAGACGGACAAACATTCTAAAAGTTGTTCTTTTATTACAAGTACCGTACTATGAACTTTCATATGCATTTAGTAAAAAGCTGTTATTTCGACATTACAAACAAACAGATCAATTTTATTAATTTGTATAGATTTTGCCATTGTCTCGCTATACAAAGAACTGACAAAATTAAATATCTCGGAATCATAATAGACCAAACCCTGACTTTCAAGCCACACATTGATGTACTTGTCACTAGGTTACGCAAGCTCATTTACATCTTCAATTCTCTTAAAAACGTAGCTGACTGCCGAATCATCAAGATGGTCTATTACGCTCTATGCCAATCGCTTATAGATTACTGCATCAGTTCATGGAGAGGTGCTGCTAAAACACACCTAATCGAGGTAGAAAGAGCTCAAAGGGCCATCTTAAAAGTTAGTGCAGGTCTCCCGTTCCGCTTTCCAACAGTGGACCTCTACAAAAAGTGGGATGTTCTAACAGTGAGACAAACATTCATCTTACAAACTGTCCTAATGAAACATTCTCAATGTAAATATGATCCGGAGCTACTAAAGGACAAACGCAGAAAAGGTACTATATGTCGCACCTAATCCTTCCATTAGTTACCTAATTACCTATTAGTTAACCCTAAGTCACGCACACATATCGCGCATGCATAATCACCATATATATATACACACACACACACATACACACACACATACACACACACACACACACACACACATATATAATACACATACATATACACACATACATACACACATATACATACATACACATATATACACACACACACACACACACATATATATATATACACATACATACATATACACATACACACACATATACATATACATACATATACACACACACACACACACACACACACACACACACACACACACACACACACACACACACACACACACACACACACACACACACACACACACACACACACACACACACATGTGTGATTGAATTTATAGAAATCTGCACTGCTGTAGTTACTTTTGGTTATTTAGGTTCATAATTATAAACTCCTTTTTTGTTTTGTATTACTCAGATTGTTGCTCTAGCCGCGGGGGAGCCCTGGTGACCTGTAATACAGGTTTTTATACCTACATCAGGCACCAGTCTCTCACAAGTTAGGTACCAGTCTGGCAATTCTGTAATACCTAGCATTAAGTTTACCTATTGTGAAGAGAAAATAAATTCATTCATTCATTCATTCATTCATTCATTATACATATTAACGTATTTCCAAGAAAACCAACCAACGTATTTCTAATTTACAAAAAAAAAATTGAGAAATGTTTGAAGCACAATTTGTGCTTATTACCTTATGCATGTTATTTCTTTAAAACTATGTGTAGGATTACTAAATCTCAGGTGGGTTTCTAAGTAGAATTCAAGTATATATTTTAAAGAAATGAAAGCAATAAGAAACAAAATTTCACAATACTTAATCCGTAAATTATTTTAGAATGTAATAAATCACCTCACTTTACCTCCATTGGTTTATCGAGGCTAAAATCTTGCGAATAAAAAGATAAATAAGTTTTATTTACATAATTTATTCTCCTCTCTGCAGTGGTACAATTTTAATTTACATATTTCATATTAATTTACATATTTCGTATTTAAAATTATGATAGAATTATTATTTTCTTAAATGCTCAGTTGTACTAAATGTCGAAGACCTGTTTAATGTTCTATTACATAATTTCTTAATAACACTCCCTTCCCATCACCATTACAGCTTTTCAAAAGTCCATTGCTGAACATATATTTATAGCATAGCCTTTTAATAGATTGCCTCATATATGCCGTAGTTATCAGAAAGATAAAAATACCGTCTAGTGGCGGTATAAGAATATCCACTACTCCATATCATCCCGTGAGTGTCGTAAGAGGCGACAGAGGGAAACAAATCAGGAGATCGGCAGCAGCGACTTCCTAATAACGGCCTTCATACGGATTACCAATATGACCTTCAATCCAATTGCATGACCCAGCATTATTTCTTTCTTTACAGACTACGTTAGCACCACAAGGTGAAACATGGATTTGTCGTTGGTTCTGTTTGTAAAGGTTCTTGGATACAACCGAAGAAAGGATCTTCTTCTATGGCTATAAACGCCCACGCCATCGCGCCGCCCGGGTGGGGGTGATGACTACCGTGAAACCCAGAGATTTTCACCACAACCTTTCTTCTCATCTCCTAACTCGTTTATCAAGTCCGTCATCTCCTAGACGTGTGTTACCGACTCCTTTCGTAATTGACGTCCACCTACTCCTACACAACAACACCTTTAACAGAGATTTCTCTAGTACAGACTCATACCCTAATTACGTTGACATACAAAAAATAATAAAAAAAATATTTCTAAACAATGCGTAACCAACAGGCCAATATGAGCCAAAGTTTGGAGGAAGCATATCTTCGGCAGTGTACTTTTAAAGGATGTAATGATAATGGTAATGAAATGTTTTCTTCTGAAAATTTATACTTTTGAAAAGATAAATAAGAGAAACATAAGATCGATGAACTGATTACAACAGCGAATTTATTATACACTAATACTTTAATAATTTTAATCGTTATCAACTCAAAGTAAATTGATTACAATACATTATTATTACTTGAAATAATAGAAATCTAACATGTCATCATATACAAGACACGCGTGAATATTTACTTTGTAAATGCTACCGACGGGTTTAAAGGTGCTTGCACCCTACGATAGGGCATTTTAAAGTTAATACGATAAAGTGATTTCAGTTAATGCTGAATACAATTAACCTTGATTAAATTTACTAAATATCAATTAATTGACAGTGGCAACGAGTATATGTTGCGATTTTCAAGCCTCCATAATGTAAGAAGATTTTGGACTTACGTAATGAGATCTACTAGTAGGTAACTCTCACAGATTACCAGCGTAAAATAGCAGCTTAATTCTGATGTGTTTCGTATAGTGAGTGTAGAGAACCGCAGACCCTTTTTACTGGAAAAGAGGCATTCCATCTTAGTGCTCACGGCTGACAACGTATCTGCATTTTGATTCGCAAACGAGGATAGGTGTAGATGTCTATGGGCCATAGCATCTACCTACGAGTACCATCGGGTGGACTGTGTGCTCGCTTGTGACCCTTATCCTATAAAAGAAATTTAAACTAAACTACAAATAACATTACTATGAAGTGTGGGTATTCCTTTCCTGAATACGAAAAAATCTGGGTAAGTAAATTAGTTCTTGGTTATTTTTCCTTAAAGCAAATAGTCAGTAATGTAGCTACTGTGTTTACGTTTAAGAGATAAGATATGTTATAAACTAATTAGATACTATAAAGATATAAAACTATAAATTTTCATATGACTTGCATTAATCATTTAGGATAGTTTTCCGCAAACTCGCTAAAATTATTAATATACTACCTAATATTTTGTCGTACCTAGGCAAAATGTGCTATAAATTATATATTTTTTCACGGGGCAAAACCATTTAATTTTTTTCTTTTTCTATATCAGCTCTATAAAGTTTTCTACTGAACATATGTCTTTACGTTGCAAGGAGGTGCTGCTTTAATCGCCACGCTTGGCAGGTGGATTGACGATCGCAGTACCACACGTCTCGCAACTTTGACACTGATTGACGATTCACGTTTGGCGTTAAAAAGATGTTATACTGCCATCAATCGAAAGCTATAAATAATATTATTCGGGCATCGACCCTATTTGCCACTTAGGGCACTCTCGGTATGAGGTCATAGATTCTCTTACGCTTCCGCCATACAGCATTGATTCCGGCGAGGATCGATCCCAGTTTACCGTTACCGTTACAGCCTATTAAAGTCCCCCATAGATTGCGTCATAGAGAGAATATTTGCCATAGTTGCCACGCTTGGCAAGCGGGTTGGCAACTGCAGTTTTTTTTATTTTTGCCGTTATTAGAGACACGCTGCTGCCCATCTCCTGTTTCCCTATGTCGCCTCTAACGATACCCACGGGATGATATGCGGTAGTTAATATTCTATCACCGCCACTACACGGTATCTCAGTCTCGGTACACGGATTCCAGTTACTCCAGTACTCATGTGTATATGTATTGTGAAAATAATTTGATCCATTTTAATTATTCTTACACTCCTCCGATCATATAAAATAAGCAAAAAATATGAATGTGAGCTTAATGAATTCTCTTGTATTTGCGAGTAGACTGATAACGATAAATTATGTAATAATAACTTTTAATATGAACACTGCCACAAAAAAAACTTAGCAAAAGAACTTCATAACAATGAATTGGTATAATGATTTTTACGTGGTAGAACATGCTGCAGCTTTATTATGGTTGTAGCACAAATGTGTCGGCTTGAATTTGGAAGAACTACGCGCTCTTACAGAATGCCAACGGGAAATAGCAGCTTAACGCTGCTGTGTTTCTTATGGTGAGTGTAGAAAACCGGAAACCCTTTGTACTGAAAACGAGGCATTCCATCTTAGTCCTCAGAATTAATCGAGGAAATATGTAGATGTCTATGGGCCACAGCATCCACTTACCATCAAATGGACTGTGTGCCCGTTTGACACCCTAACTCTATTAAAAAATGAAACCGGCAAACATTATTCTTGATACATAATTGTAATTTGGGGTTGAACTGCCGCTTGTGCTACATGAATTTAGTAATTCAGTCTCTCACTTTAATTGAGTTTCGTGAACTCATCTCTATGCTAATTGCTACACTGTTGTGAATTTTACTTGGTTACTAATTTTTGTAACGTTGCCACATTTTGTAAAAAGTTCATCATAATTTTTTTTATTGAAAAAGTATCACATCGCGACAAAACTCGCGATACCATCCATACCTTCTGAATGATATCGGTCCACCACTGTGCGATTTACATGAAGTATTCTTCCTCGCACAACTTCCATGTGGAATCGACTACTACCAGCGATTTTTCCGGACCGATACAACGAGCACATAGGCCATAGTCCAGTTATGGTAAAGCTACGCTTAATTGTACTTTTATCTTGCCCGGTAAAGCATCACGCTCTCATAGAATACCAGCGTAAAATAGCAGCTTAATGCTGTTGTTTTTTGTATGATGAATGAATGGTCGTGGTTGTAGGGAACGAGACACTTTTTACTTGTCAATAGCCTTTTTTAGTCCTCAACAACGAATAATAACGCATTTGCTGATCTTAATATAATCATGATTAATTGAGGATATATGTAGATATTTGGTAGTAAGGATTGGCCACAGCATTCACTTGTTATCACGAAGACCATGTGCTTCTATATCATCATTCTATAAAACGTGTGATATTGATAGTTTGGCATATATTTTTTACGTGGTAGAGCCATGCTGCAGCTATATTAGTAGTATAGTTGTAGTACGAATGGGTCGGCTCGACCGGGGAAGGACCACGCTCTCACAGAATACCAGCGTAAAATAGCAGCTTAACACTGCTGTGTTTCGTATGGTGAGTGTAGAGAACCCGGAGACCCTTTTTACTGGAAAAGAGGCATTCCATCTTAGTCCTCACGGGTGACAACGCATCTGCATTTTGATTCTTTATTGAAGATTGATGTAGATGTCTATGGGTCACAGCAACCACTTACCATCAGGTGGACTGTGTGCTCGTTTGTCACCCTATTCTATAAAAAAAAAACTATTTTTGGACGGACATGCTGAGTAAAAATAAATGGATTTATATATATATTTTTTTTAATTAAAAAATAACGAAGAAACGTATATCTATGCCATAGAGCAATACGGGCCATCGGCAGATCGGAGGTGAGTAGCCATACGCAGGCGTTCGCTTCTTGCAATGTATAATTCACGCGGTCTTATCTTATGCGTACAATAAAACTAGTTACAGCCGCACTGCTCACTAGACTAAATCAAGTTGCGCGGCTGAATTGACGTCATACAGAAATGCTGAATTGTTCAGATATTGCTTTAAAAAGATCAGCACGTCAAATTTTACAAAAAGATGGCGTTAGGTACCTTTCATATATAAGTAATTTTAATCACATTATTGCTATTTACTTATTTTAAAATTTAACAATTACTATAGTAACGGTCATATTGTTTCGGATTTGTTTACCAACACAGGCCCACATATAATATGCAGATCGGTCGAACGACTGACCCAAATTTGTATCCGAGTTGTCGCTGTCACCGAGGGATACTGTTATAATGTATCTATGGGTGTGTGTGAAATTGTTAGTTTATTGTTTTAATTGTTGTGTGTGAGTTTTTTAGTGACAGACGTTTGTTTTAGTCTACACAGATTTCCCGCCACAAAAAATGACAGACAGTTCTGTATCGGAGAAAACGCTGTATGTAAAATCACTCTTCATGTGTCTATGGCTACTCCTTCGATCCTGATCTGTGACTTTATCTAAATAAATGAAAATACTAAAGCTCTTAAATAAATCAACCTTCCATTTAATGGAAATATAAAATCTGAAATTATTGAAATAAATTGTAGGTTTTCACCATCCGCGGTTAAGTAAGCGTAATTTATGTCGCCACTAGGCTGTTATTTGGCGACACAATTTCTGCAAATATTTACTTTAATGCCATTAGGCGCAATTATTAAGCATTTAAAATACGATTTAATGCATAAAAGCTATAAAATTAATTGCTTCTAGTACAAGTTCCCATTTTGTGTTTATTTCTTCATTGTCCCTTTGTTCAATAATTGTTCTAGTAATGAAAATACATTTAAGGTTGTTAGCATATACGAGTATATACTCGTATATACACATAAGAACTTTGTACATGATTTTTTATTTCCTTTTGTTTCATATCGGTTCACAGTTGGCGAAGATATCGTGTAACACACATACAAAAAAATCATATACTCTAACTGTAACTGTAAATGATAGTAATAGTTTATGTTGATTTTATATCGAGAAAGTCTGCAACTCGCGGAACATCGCACAAGATCATGACCAAAGGAGAGTCCTAAATATCTATTATTAGGCAGACTTCTAAAAAACTCCTCCTTTTTTTAAGACTGCTAAAAATAGATTACATATTTGTACAAAGCTGTGTCATGTCACTAGTTTTTGAATAATTGTATGAATATATTCAAATTTTAAAATTACGAATATACACATGTACAGTAACTATAACGAAATTGACCTAAAGTGTGATTTGTGCGGTTTCCTGCTAGTTGTAGTAGTTTTGTAAGACGCTATATTTGCTTAGGAGTCCGTCTGGGTAAGTACCAACCTCCCACTTATTTCCGCCAAAAAATAGCAGTACTTCTTCTGTTGTATTTCCATTCTGAAGGGTATAGAGAGCCAGTAAAATTACAGGCTATGAAGCATTCCATCTTCATCCTACTGCAAGTCTTGTGCGATTTCCCGCGTGTAGCTGCCGCATTTTACTTTATTTTCTTTAAATCTATCCAACTGCATAGAGGTTTAAGAAAGGGTGATGTTACATCCCCGAAACTCTTCACGGCTTCATTGGAAGTCAATTTCAATATACTATACCGGAAATGATACCGTATCAAAATCAATGGTGAGAACATCACTCACCTTCGATATGTCGACGCACTAGCTCAAGGACCTCAATAGTGTCTCCCAACGGATAGGTCCTAAGAAGAACATGGACAAGACAAAAGTCATGTGTAACGTCCATGTTACAGATATGCTGGTAGTTATTGTCGAGGGTTTACCTAGGATAATTTATCTGTCCAACTTCGACGGATCTCATTCAGCTGCGTAGCATTCGGAAGATTACAACAAATATCGTCACGTATTTCGTAGAACTAAAACAAACGTGTACCACCAGTGCATGTTTTCAGTGATGACCTTGGATCTGAGGTCTTTCAGCGAGCTATGGATCTACGATATACGTATCAGTAAGCTATATTAGCAATGGGCCGGCCATATAACTCGAAAAACCGAACACCGATGGGGAAGAAAGGTTCTCAAGTGGCAGCCTCGTATTGGTAAGCGAAGTGTAGGGCAGCCTACTAGATCAAGTTACGAGCTGGTCAGTCATGCAGGAAGTCGATGGTGTAGGTGATTCAATGCCGTGTGCTTGGCATTCCTTGAATGAGGCCTGTGTTCAGCTGAAAGCTAAAGATGTAATAATGATCAACAATAAAATTTCTATAATTATTTTAAAAAGAAAAACTTTATTGTATCTACAAATTAAAGGTTAATTTACAACTTTTTTAATTTTACAAGTTGCTTCAATATTATTACAGTATCTATTAAAAACTTTAATTAACTTTATCATATTTAGTTTACCTAACAAGTCGGAGAGAGTTATATAAGGTATTTTTTGTAAGTACAAAGTTTACATGCCCTTAAATATTTTTAATTTCTCAGACATGCAAATCTTCTCACGATGACAATTTCATTGGCGCTGGCGGGGATCGAAATCAGTTGGCACGAGTACCATGAAATTTTAAGGCAAATGATGATACCTGAGCAGCTTACCCTATTAAACGCACTTTGCTCTTTCGGGAAGCTTTATTAATTTAAAATTTAGATTCGCAATACACAGTAGAAGTCAAAACTGAGCTAAGTTACACAGACAAAGAGCAATAGTACAATACGGATTACTTTGCTTAGTCAGTCGTATATCGTTACAGTACTCTACGCGGAATTAAAGAGCTTCCTCGTGATTTTCTTGACTTATTTGAGTTATTGTTGGATGAAGAAATTGGAATTCTTTTGTTTCGTCATCAAATGCAATCTATCCAACGTAAGCCGTATATTATGAGATTAGCTTTTGTCCGCGACTTCGTCCGCGTGGAGTTCGGTTTTATCGCGCCCATGTATGAAAAAGATTCTGCTGGTACAAGTCACAATTATAACTGGATGTCGCGGGCAAAAGCTAGTAAACTACAAAACTTCTTTATACACCACATTTTTTGTTAATCTATTACTGTGTTCCAAAATTATCAGACTACTGGGCGAGCTTACGCATGAGCAAGCCACATTGAATTGCCCGTGTGAAAAACATTTTTTTTTCAAGTCTCCGTAAATTTTAATGTCTGCCCTTGTGATTTGTTTATAGTCATTGACTTTGAGGGGAAACTGTATTCGTATGAATTCAAAGGGAGAATCATTTGGGATCAAGGGAATTCTTGGTACAAATACAGTTTCCCGGTTATAATTGTGGCTTCCACTACATTGCGATGTAACGCTTTTACTTTTAGTCTGGTTCCATCGCACAGTTGAGGAGGTTTTAAATTTCGCAACAACATAACAGGAGTGCCCACGCGCAGAATAAGCTTATGATGTGGAAGACCCGATGGTTCTTGAATTAAGAAATTCTACAGGGTAGTTAATTGCGTCATCTGTGTTGACCACAGAGTGACGTGTACACCATTTCTTCCCCTCAAAAGACGTTAACAGTATATCGTTAATTGCCGCTGCTTGGTCGTTTCTCGGGGTTAGTATGGCACGTTCACACAACCATTCCATTGGCTTATCGTGGATATGAGCATTATCTGCGTAAATTTTGGATATTAACTCCTGTAACGTAAATAAAACTGTGCACAAATTATCAGGGATGGTTATCATTCCGTCATTTATCGGGTAATCACCATTGCTGATTTCAAGTAGGAGATTCGCAAATCCACCAGCAGACTCTTTTTCTCCTAAGTGTACCCGCATATTTTTCGAGAGCTTGAGGATTTTAATTACAGGCCATAAAGTGGATCTCTTAAGACACGCCTTAACTTCATTTGCTCTAGTTCCTTTTGGCACCGTAGTGTCTACCAGTAGGAAGAGTCTGTCTAAAATCTCCAGCCAGCAAATCCGTTACATCACCCATTAACTTCTTATTTCCTCTTATATCTTGTAGAGTTTAAAGCCTCTACGCCACCCTTTTGAGTCATGGTTTTTTCATCCCACACTATCATTTTCGTATGTTTTAATACTTCAGCAAAATTACTTTGTTTCGATATATTACAAATGGGAGTATCACCTGTTGTTAAATTGAGTGGTAACTTGAAGATAGCATGAGCAGTTCGTCCACCTCAAGCAGTAGCTATGCGATCCCAGAAGAAGCCACAGCCAAAGCAATTCCGCGAGTACTTCTAACTTTTGCTAATAGCAAATTTATGAGGAATGTTTTGCCTGTTCCACCAGGAGCATCTAAGAAGAATATTTCACTCTCATTTGATTCAATTTTTGTGTTCATTTGATTGTAAACTGCTTTTTGTTCGTCATTCAGTGATCCTTCATTATTTTTAACTGTGTTTTCTAATGATAATAAGTCGTAACTTGTCTCTTTAAGAAACTCTCTATTTTCTAATTGTTGTTCTTTGCTTGGCTAAGGTAACCCATACTCTTTTAGTAGCCGACCACTCAACGCTAATACGGCATCTTCTATTACCGAAAGGCATTTGTTAAATACCACATCTGTTATGTGCTCTACATCCACATCTCCCTGTCTTTCTAATTGCCTTTTAAAAACTTCAGATAGGTATTTTTTGAATTTCTCCCAAAGGCTTAAAGGTTCTGATACTTGGCAGAACATTAAAATAACTTAAAAAGATCCCGAATCATATGCGGTGATTGGCAAAGTGCTGCCTCTTCCATTGCTGCGAACAAATGCTGATCATCTTCAAGCAAGCCGAGAACTTTGCACACTGATTAGAACGTGGAATGTACATAACCATCTACAGTTTTTAATGCTTCAAACAAAATTGGGTCCCGGATCTCATGAAGAAGCATGCGAAGGTGATAGCATTCTGTATTGTTCGGATGCACAGTATAAACCCTGCACAGAACAAGCTCTTTTTTGACCCCTGGCCAGCCTTCAACCTTTGCTCCTCTCTTTCTCTCCTTTGGAGCTTTATTTTATCCCAAACGTAGTATGCAGGTACTTCCATGCAGGTAGAGCAATATTTTTCCAAAGTTATCCACTTTACACAAATCGTAAAAGCATAGGAGTGTGGTTGTTGGAGGACTATTCACTCTTTCACTCGGATTTTGCTCATTAAAATAAACCCTTTGCCCATTTTCCAAATGAACAGCGAGGTGGACTACGGGAGGGAAACGCTCATGAATGGGAAATTCAAGGATTCGCCATACTACTTCTGACGAACTTATATATCTTCCACTTGTGTAGGTTTTAACTTCATCCTTCTAATTCTGTAAATCAAACGATGCCTGGTCTGAACCTTTATTTAGGTATTTACAGACGTATTATATTGATTTCACCAAATGACAATATTCCACAATTAAGTGAGCGATAAATGTTTTTAATAATACTGGATTATAAGGGACTACCCAGCGATTATCTATGGTTGTGCCTTTGATATCAACAGAGAACCCACCGTCATCTAGTAAACATCTCTTGTACTGCGAACCCTCTTCACCAGTTTGAGTTTCTCCTATAAGAACCCTGGGGTATCGTTTATTTCACATGTTATCTTTCATACATAGTGACTTTCGATTTAAAGTTCCACTTGGACCATGTATCATATTACACTTAAGGATTTCGTGAAGCTCTGGGTCACGTTTGGGATCCGATATTTCAGTAGAAATTATATTGTCGATTTGATCCGGAGTAATACGTTTGTGAAGCCATAAAAGAATATGAATATGTGGAAGACCTCTCTTTTGCCATTCCGTTGAGTACCACTTCACCAAATAGTTTGCCCTTTGTTAATAAGTTAATGATCTTTTTCACCTTTAGTCGAAATTATATCGTGTCTATCATGAGATTGTTGTCCTGCATGTGAAAGTGATAAAAAGATCAGGCCGGCCGTAATTCCTAACATAGATCATAGCGTCCTGTGTTCTTTCGTGAATTACTTCGGCTCTCGAGGATGATGTCCCTTCGATCAAATTGTTGATCCACTAACACAAAAGCCATTTCATTTGTAGTTGGTGCATTGTACCTACCTCTATGTTCTTCTGGTGGTTTTTATCAGCATGTATGACAACTTTGTATGACTCTGAAGGAGGGGCTTTATCAATGGCACTTTTCGGATCTTCTATATACGGGTTCACTTGATGCAGCATATTCTGCAACTGTTTGATTAAATTTGGCTTTAATTTAGGAAATTTAGAACATCGAATCTTTGCTTCTCGATCATCTTCACCTACAAAATATATTTGAAGTAACTGAGCGTCATGTTCGGTTTCTGTTAATATATTTCCAACTAAATGGTAGACCTGACCTTGTACTTTAAAAATCGGTGAAAAACCATCTGCTGTTACCTGTTTACCACCAAAGGAAGTCATCTGGAAACAAGCATTATATTTACTAATTTTACCCATAAAATGTTGATGATCTGGGTATAGTTCATTAATCAAACTAAAGAGTGGTTCAGGCAGTTGTTCCAACTGATCAAGTTGTTTTTTTCCAGCGCTGCAACACATACCAGGTGTCTCATCCTTCCATTTCAGCGCATTGCACCACCGACACTTGTATGTCATAAAACCCAAGGCTACACTGCTGTCAGTTCTATAAGCAATATCAGGGTCACACTCCATAGCGGAATGGACCTTGTTTTTCCATAAACACAGTGTAATGTTTTCCTCATAACGTGACTGAAAACATCGGGATTTTTTTTCTGATAAGCGGACACAGCTTTACGATTTGAATCTGGCTTGTTCTGCCTATGTCTTTCTTGTGCACTTTTTAATTGACTTTTTCTTCTGTAATTAGTAAATCTCGACCTTTGTTTATTTTTCTTTTTTTCATATTTTAATGTCGACGATACATATTGATCTGTTTCGCTGGTTGGAGATGATATTTCACTGTTTAAAAAAGATGTAACAGTTAAATGGTCAAACTCTGAAAAAGGATCACGCCCTTAGACAGGCACCTCCATGCGATGCTGTGTTATTTTCTTCGCAACAATAGGCAGATAGGCGTCAAAATGTCCATTAGATAAATCATGGCTAAATTGTAATCGCCTTAATGGACAGATATCTGTTCCGGACTCTGTGTATAGCAGACCGTTTCGATATACTTCAAACCGAAACGGAAATATTAATCCTGCAGCTACCAATTCACTAAGTCCATATCAGCTGAATATTCATTTGCTATTGAATAATTATCGCCATTTCTGTCGTGGGTCATAACTGAAAACCTAGGCCAATTATTAACCACAAATCTAACAATTTGTGAACGCACCACCATCGCATTTTCTTGGGTTCCGTACATTAAAAATAAAAGAGCACGAAACAAACAGCAGTCACCTATAATGGGGACGACAGTATGTTCTTCCATTTTCCTTTAATATTAAGAGTTTCTGTAGTAATTTTTTCAGTAAGACAAAATACATCTATCGACAAAAGACAAAATAAACTAATCACAAAGCAAATTGAATTCCAAGTTAGAACAGTGGTTGTAAGAAAGACAAAATCAAGCAACTAATCCGAAACACGAAGCAAATCTTAAACCGTAAGCAAGCAAACAAAGTCGAAGTCTAGTCAAATATCCGTTAACAGTGAATAGGCACCATATGTGGTACAGCTTGAAGCGCTCATTCACCATTCACATTATATTTGTTCGAAAAAACACAACGTTACCGCGTTCTAAAACGATACGATTGAAACTTGAAGATCAATACAAAATAGGTAGGTACCTAAGTAATATTTTGGTTTTGCCATTTTATTAATTTGTAAAAAAAATATTTGGTTTGGTTGTTTATTTTTATTGTTTTTTAATTTTTAAATTAGTATTCTTTTGTTCAGGTGTAATTTTGTGCAAATTTTTTGTACAAATCTTCTTGTCTATTTTGTTTTATGTTTTTGTGCAATAAAAGTATATTCTATTCTATTCTAATAAATTAAGTTTAAAATATTTATCAATATCATTTACGTTATTTACGACCCAAAAACCTTAAAAATGACACTCAAGTCACCCAACCCATGATGATTTTTACATACAAACATACATCCATCCATCCTTCCATCCATGTTGATTTCAAACCATAATCGATGCCATTTTCGTAATTAACGTCCCAAAGAACCATAAAACGACACCCATATTTACATTTCAACCACACCGCACCCCCACAGGGGATGATGGTAGGTATTTCCCGTCTGCTACGTTGGAATTTTAAATAGTTGTTGTTTTCGTAATCAGCGATCCGATAAACCATAAAAACGATACCCATGTTGATTTTCAGAATTTGTCACCCCTTTTCCTTTTAGGGGTTGAATTCTGAAAGAGCCTGAAACACTTGTTTACTCATTTATTGATAGGAGTACTCCTGTGAAGTTTCGAATAAAATAGTTTAACTAATCTTGTTTCCTCATACAAACTTTCAACCCCTTTTCACTCCCTTAGGGGTTGAATTTTCAAAAACCCTAAGATACTTAATTGTTTGTTTCTACTCGTTAACCGAAAAACAAAGTTTCAGGCTTCTAGCTCTAAAAATGACGGACTTCCATACAAACTTTTAACCCCTTTTGCACCCCCTTAAAATCCTTTCTTAGCGGATGCTTTCGTTATTACAACTGTCTGTATGCCAAATTTCAGCGAAATCCGTTCTGTTGTTTTGGCAGTGCGTTGATAGATTAGTCAGTCAGGTTTGCCTTATATATATATCGGGTGTTTGTGAAACGCTCCAGAAAACGAAGACAGATGATAGTACTAAGAATACCTATGATGATGGGTCACAAAGAAATTCGATCCCGAATAATCATGAAAATACTTAAACATAAAACCAGCAGTGAAACTTAAAAAATAAAATCAGCTGACAATAGGGTCAATATCTCGCGGGCGCCGAACTCTTATCTAGATCGGTACGAAACAATGCATTAGGTATACTACTTACCCTGTTTCCTTCCTTTCACACACACGCTGCCTCGTGTCGCCTCGCTATGGAATTTACACATGCTTCTAGGACGTTACCTGTATTTGTTTTGGCGGGATTGATTAATAGTTTTGAGACAGTTCCATGTTGACTATCAGAGAACAGTTCAATTGTTTTGTTTATTAAATTACGTTATTACTTGTTATTTATTAATTAATGATATTGTTCTTGTTGTTACGTTTTGTGTTTTTGTTTTGTTTTAATAATGCCTAACGCATAGGTACGTTTATAGTGTTCGTGAACGGCAACATGTTAATGTGCCTTGAGAATCTCATAAGGCCACGGAGGATCGGTGCTGTTTCATACCTAATTTTTTAAATAACTTAGTACTGAACTGATCTGAATAGGTACATAACTGAATACATCAGAATAATAAACATACCTACAATGGATAAAAAGCATGACTCTAACGTTGTTAACATTTTATTTAAGTATTTTTCATTAGCGGGAATCGAACCAGTTATTTGGTTTATTTAACCTGTGAATTCAAATTAAAATGGCTACGTGGAGACAAGCACAGTGGCAAAATAATAGGTTAAGTAGATAAGTTAGGTATTTAGACAAGTGTTGTAAATTATTAGGTATTGTGGTACCGTCGCTATTGTGGGCAATTCGGCGTCGCGCGTACATTGACCCTAGTCAGCTGATTGTAATTCTGTAATTCCACTGCTGGTTTTATGTTTAAGTATTTTCATGATTTTTTTTACTGAAATTAACTTTTTATTTCACTATACTAACACGATGGAGTGTGAATAAAGCTAATAAAACGATGTGAAAAGATGATTTTTTTTTCATCAGGATCGATTTTATATTTCACCCATCATCAAAGATATAGTTAGTACTGTCGTCTGTCTTCGTTTTCGGGAGCGTTTCAAAAATACCCTGATATATATATATGTAGATTAACTGTTGCCGCGACTTCGTTCGCATAGAATATTTTTTAGTAATTTATTACACTTCCCGATTTGAATCGGATTTTGTTTACAATTTTATAGTTTTTAATTTTTTTTTCACGGAATCCTAATTTTTTCTACAGTAAAAATCCCCAAATTACTCGTACTTCTTATGATATCAGCTATCTGCCAGTGAAAGTCCCGTCAAAATCGGAGCAACCGTTTCAGAGATTAGCCGAAACAAACAGACAGACTGACGGAAAATATTTAAAAAAAATCTTTATTATAAGTACCATATATACTTTTTATGTATTTAGTAAAAGCTGTTATTTTTACATTACAAGTATTTCAGTATATTTTTCTAATTTTGAAGAAAAAAAATTTGAGAAATGTTTGAAGCACAATTTGTGCTTTTTACCTTATGCATGTTATTTGTTTAAAACTATGTGTAGGATTACTGAATCTCAGGTGGGTTTCTAAGTAGAATTCAAGTATCTATTTTAAAGAAATGAAAGCAATAAGAAACAAAATTTCACAATACTTAATCCGTAAATTATTTTAGAATGGAATAAATCACCTCGCCTTAGCTCCATTGGTTTATCGAGGCTACAATCTTGCGAAGAAAAAGATAAATAAGTATTATTTACATAATTTATTCTCCTCTCTGCAGTGGTAAAATTTCTTTCTATTTCTCTTCATATTAATTTACATATTTCGTATTTAAAATTATGATAGCATTACAATACAAACAAAGATAAGCATGAAAAATTATAACGCTATTATACCGTTTGTCTTATTTAATTTATAGGTGTTTTCCCGTAAATATATGGAAAATGAGGTTTTGAAAATTTGCAGAATTTGTCATCTAAAGTATACTGAAACCAAAGAATGTCATAAAATATCAAAAGTATTTAATATTTAATTTTTATTTCCATACGGTGTAAGTTGCATTTTAGTTTATTATTTTCTTAAACGCCCAGTTATACTAAGTGTCGACGACCTGTTTTATAACATAATTTCTTATCAACATTCCCTTCCCGTCACCATTACAACTTGTCAAAGGTCCCTTTCTGAACATAGGCCTTTTCATATATTGCTTCATATTTGCCGTAGTTATACCATAAAGATAAAAATACCGTCTAGTGGCGGTGTATGAATATCCACTACCCCATATCATCCCGAGGGTGTCGCAAGAGGCGACAGACGGAAACACATCAGAAGATGGGCAGCAGCGACTTCCTAATAACGACTAAAAATAAAAAAACTGCGTTTGCTAACCCGCTTATCAAGCGTGACAACTATGGCAAATTTCCTCTCTATGAGGCAATCTATGGCTAGCAGTGAACTGTTATAGACTGTAACGGTAACGGAAAAAGAAAGATGCTGCTGCCCATCTCCTGTATATTGCTATAAGAGTAAAACATTTAACAAAAAAAATGTTTAAGCACTATGGTTTTTTAGTATCGTCTTATTATAATTTTTTTTGCTTAATTTTGTTAATGTTTGTATTAAGCATACTGTGTCTATCATTATGTGAGGTTAATACTTAATCATAATCAAATTCTGTTAAATATGTATTAGTGTTAGTGTTAGTGGCCTAAAATAAATAAACAAGATATGATTTCGAAGTAAAGACATTATTTTCATTCTTATGAAAAAGGCGTATCGTAGATGGAAATAATGGTAGTAATATTGTTACCGTAATTGTAGTAAAATGAAACAAAAACTCGTTTAAACAAATTGCATGCCCTCGCAAATAGCTGTAGAAAATACTTTATGCATAATTTATGTTTCCAAATAACATGCTATTTAGATTGTTATTCTTATAAATCAAATGATAAAGTAAAAGATGCAAAAACGGCAAAACATTCACCTACTAGTAAAATTGATGAAGTATACAATAAGATTTTTCTTTTCGTAGAACTTTACCAATGCTTTGGTCCCACTGTTAGTGGCAGCCAGAAATAAGCTAACTGATTTTATTGCGCCATCAGGCACCACATAATATAATATATACAATATTCCCAGGTTTTTCTATTATTGATGTTCATATTTTTTTAATGTAAAAAATGAGTGACAAACGAGCACACAGTCCACATCTACTTTCATCCCCAATTAAGAATCAAAATGCAGATGCGTTGTCGCCCCTGAGGACTAAGATCGAATGCCTCGTTTCTAGTAACAAGACTCTCCTCTTCTCTACACTCACCATACGAAACAGAGCAGCATTTAGCTGCTATTTTACGCTGGTGTTCTGTGACAACGTGGTCCTACCCCGGTCGAGCTGACCCATTCATGCTACAACCATAATATAATTGCAGCGTGGCTCTACCACATTGAAAAAAGTTCCAGAAATCCAACTTTATCCAAACGGCATTCAATCAGTTCTCTTTAGTTTTTAGGTCTTAAGGTTTACACGTGGCGACATAACTAGACAATGTTCTTAATGTATTGTTCTTAAAGTGAACTACTGTTTCAAGGGGAAACTTTATAAAATAACAACACGGACATACGCGAAAATTTCCAGTGTGACTAACAGGACATGCTAGTTTTACCTATGGACGCCCTGAAACTTGCTATGTATTTTACCCTTTTTTTACGGTTAAACCCTACAATATCAGAGTCAAACGAGGGGAACATTAAAAAAAGTTAATCATTCCCTTTAGTTCGTAAAAAATACAAAACATCAAGTTAAAAAACCATTACATTAATACATATTCATTGCATTGTATGCGCAAGCATAGGTGAAATCTCTATTCCATCACTCTCATAGACCGATGGGACCGTTATCTGACAGGAACAGAAATAGAGATTAGGCGCAGGATCAACCCCGTATAAACCATATAAAATTGTTTGTTGATTGGGGTGCCGATAGATGACCAAACCAGATTAACGTTAATGAATGTAAATTACAAATTATAAATTTAAATTATAATTAAAATTAACTTGAAAATCTAAAATATTATTATTGCATAATTTTAAGTTTTCACTTCTGTGGGCAGTCCCTAATTACTGCCATTTTTTTAATTGTCCTTAAACCAGACATATAATACTACTATCAGTTAACAGTATATCTAAATATATAAATATATGTAGTACCAAATTCATACGTAACAAATACTAGAATACTTTTTCTCCAGCCCATTATACTAGTATGTACTAAAGCAATAATGGTTTAAAAAATCAACAATTCGCGCAAATAAATAGGGTTAATCTGGAATAAATACTAATATTAAGATTAGTGTAATATCATTAAAAGAGATTTATCGAAAGCTATACAACGGTTAGGTCAATGCGTTTATTAGGTCGATGCGTTTAGTTATCCTATTAATTGGAAGACTGCCTTTAATCAGTAAATGTAATATAAATTTAATAACATAATATTAATATTAGAATAAATAAGGGTTTTAACATAAAAAAATTAACCAAGCTTTATCTTAGATATTGTCTCTCTGTATTTGTTTGAAACTAAAGATATAACTAATAAAATAAAGCATAGCAGCAATAATATTTTAAATAATTCACATTCGAAAATTTCATTTCCATTAACAGAAAGCAATATTTGTTTTAAAATCTGAAACCAACATATTGTTATTTATAATATTTATTTTGAGCTATAATATTAACGCTGAATCCATATGCCCTTAATAAATAATAGAGGGGCAAGAAATCAATATCAAATTTCATGTTATTATTTATTTTTAAACTTGCTAAAGTGTGGCATCCTGATGATGTTTGTGCCAAATTTATTTCTGTCACACTCAAACTATCTTGTAGCTTGTTGATAAGATGGCGTAGTATTTTGTGACCATTTATTTATCTAGTTGATTAAATCATCTATTATTGAAGAAATTTAAAAACAAACAGAACCTCCACCGGAGATTGTTAGCACCTCCTGCCTCGCCGTTACTATGGTTGCCACCGTAGCCTGGAATAGCGGGACCACCGGGGACTGGGGGCCGTCTCTTTGTAACTTTCATCATGGGGGGATGTTTGCCATAGTTGCCACCGGTTGGTTGGCAACCGAAGTTTTTTTATTGTATTATTGCTGTTTTCAGAAAGATGCTGCTGCCCATCTCCTGCCTGTTTCCCACTGTCGCCTCTGACGACACCCACGGGAAGATATGGGGTAGTGGATATTCTTAACCACCACTACTACACGGCACGGTATATTAGTGTTAAATAACAGCACAGAGGATAGATTTAGGTGCATATGGGGGGCTAACCACAATGTGGACTAAGTGATCGATTTTCACAATTTCAAAAAAATATGTCGGCGCATCTATAATATACCGGTTGAATCGAGAGTGAGCGGGAGGTTGCGTCACTCTAGCAGATCGTCATATTGATGGTGGCGATGTTGAATTGAGGGTATATCGAGAAACCCCCCCACTCGTTTGTGTATTATAAAGTTCATTATAGGCGCCGTCCTTGAGAGATTCCGCGTAAGTCATTCCACAAGTGAAGTCATTCTACGAGTGCTAATATAGTTTCGTGGTTCTGTCCTTTGTGGTGGTTCTTCTGGTGAAGACAATGTTTTACGTTGAGATGGGTGGAGTTGCTGTTGGTTTGCATACTTTGGTAATTATATATATTATTGTAATTATGTCCTTCACGTTACACCAGTGTGTAAGTGTGACGGGGACATATTACGGTATGGTCGAACTGTAATTGTTTTATACTGAATGTATAGTGCGTAACGCTGTCTTGTTATTGATAATTATTAATTGCGTAAGCAAGAGAGCAAGTTGAACATCCACTCTCTCACTTTTATTATTATTAACAATCGGCCTTATCCTGATGTATTTCCTACAAATATATTAAAATATACATTACTTATACACCATACTTTGCTATTTCTATTCTGCGCAACTAAATTTTGAATACATCGCTTTATGATTTAATTTAAACTCATAAATAAGTTGCTAAATTGTCAGCCATATAGAAAGGTTTAACATCCCGTCACCGGACTACAAAGAGTTCGCTCGAAATTGTTTTGTTTGGTAATCCGGGTATTTGCGCAGTAGGACCAGCATAAACGACAGAGCCTATTACTAAGTTGAAGCGACGATCTGTTGAAACACACAGGCAATCTGTGGATATATGTGGTTTAGAACCATGTGTTGTCACAATTTTGGGAAGCACTAAGATGATCTAAGCACTAAAATGATCAACCGTTTAATGTAGGTTACATTAAACGGTTGATCATTTTAGTGCTGAAATGATTATGAAATGAATTAAACATATCTACGAGAAGGTAGTAATAGCATTAGATAGTTAAATCACTAAATTAATAAAAAGATTTTTTAATACTAGCAATGCTATTAATATTACTAATATTCCTTTTAACCACTCCCGATGAGCTTAAAATACTTGTGTTAGGAGTGGTTCACGACAGTATTCGAATGGCGGATTCGAACCCACGACCTTTAAGTTCGCGGTCCGCACACTGACTGTGCACTGTGCATTAGGCTACTGTCGCTTCGACAAACAGAATGAATGGAGGGAATGAAATAGAAATTAATAAAAAAAAATTACCATCATCTAAATATCTACAATTTGGAAAAAATATATATGTAGGCGAAAGAGGATCATCCCAGATGCACTCATGGTGGATGGTGCAAATATGCGTACGTTAGGTCATAGAGTACAGGAAAATATAATGAACAGATCGTTAACTATTCGTCGCAAATATATGGTACGCTTTTCCGATGATGTAAATTTAAAAATCCGATACAACAACAACTGTTGCCACGTCACCACCGATACGACGCTTCGCTAGAGTAAAAGCTTCACTCTGGATCTGGCCAGTATCTTATAGACACGACTATACGGCCAATCCTACGACCGTCCTCGGGCGTGTATCTTAATGAATTCCTGTAACAAACTGCTCCTTCCGCTCGTCTATCCTGACATGAATAGGTTTACTGTCCCTATATTTGGACATTCACTCACACATACGCAAGGTGATAACGTTTGACCACATGCAAACTAACACTAGCTAAGGCATCCTTTTGACCAGCCTTAATCTCATATAACAGACAACATGGACCGTACAACTGGCTCTTTCTACTACACACAAACACACAGCTCTTTGTACAGCTTGCACGGCACTATTAGCATTGATAGAAGATATAAACTTTAACGACACATATCCTCTTGTAAATGTACTAACATCCTCTATCATACAATAATCGAAAGCGTGCGTCCCTTCGACCACGCATGGACCGGACGGCACCTTTCTCTCAAGCCACCACATACAGCTGTAAACTAGTATGTCCCTACGACCAACCGCTCGGGTGTAGCCCGGACGATACTGTTATACTCTGTTTAACCAACCTGACTGGACTGGACGGATGTGTCATCCCTTCGACCAGTGTAACTTCACAATTCATAAGCCTGGACCGGACGAATGTTTCCTTTCAACCAGCCGCGCGCGGCATGGCCCGATACAACATTGTCGTCTCGACCAGCTTCACATAAAGCCAATCAAACATCAATTCTTTCGACCACACAATATTCAGAGCATAACTGCTACACTCATCAACACATGAGAACACAAAAAGGCCACTCATTCTCTCAAAATTAGCTGCATGATCTTTTAAAGCGATTGTAAATGCTATTAACAAATCAAATCATTTTCTATCTTAACTTTTATTTAGTGCAATAATTTTTAATACATTACACCGCCCCTCTATATCCAAGTTTGGATGGTCTGGATTAAAAAGAAAAAGTTGCGTAGGATTTTTACTCTCAATTGATATATGTGGCATTACCAATTCTCTTGATAAAACGCCTCCTTTACGTCCACATATGTACCTACGCATACATGCTCGTCGCTTAAGGGTATTTAACAAAACATACTTTGTATAATAATAATTACGGAGTAATAATAGTTTTGGTCACTCTTCCCGCCAAGTTTTGCCGAAAACGTCATGATGTATAGTGTGCCAAGACACAGAGAAATCATGTAAGTTATCTATTTGATTACATACAGTGATCACAATGCCGCAATGACTAGCAACAAACTGTTACCCTATCTTCATCACTTTTTTGTGATACGATCTACTGTAGAGACAACGACTATCAGGTCGTTCCAAGTCAACCAACAGTTGTCTCCACGAGACAAAGGCACCACACCATCAGATGTTCATCGCTCCTGAATGACTCACAAGTAAATCGTAGTTACAACTATGCACCAATTCGTGCAATGCGACCAAATAATAACAAAAAGTGACTTAGAGACGTAGAGTATGAACGCTTGAAAATACCTCCGGCAACTTCTTCAATACTTAATTCTACTTCAACTAGATCAATTCAAAGGAAATTTTACATCAGAAAATAAAATTTCCAATAACCTTAACCTTTTTGATCGTTTGTTTCGCAACAAATGCATACTACACTTCATTTTATTTTTACGAGCACTCATCTCTTATGTTCAGTCATCCCCGTTACATCTTAACGACGACTAAACTAGACCTCTACCAGCAACACACGCGCTTCGCACCCACTCTTTGAGCTACGGCTATGGTATGGCTGTTGACATAGTCATAACACAAAATAAAATGAAGTAAGCAACTCTACAATTTAACAGGGTCATTAGTCACCTAAATAGACTAAACTAGAATTTAAATAAGCTTGGCTTTCAGGCATTTCTTTCAACCAATTAAAAGTTAACCACTTGTTACTACAAAATATTTTTTTCAAAGCAATATTTAAGACAAATTTACTTCCCTCGCGCATCAAATGTCGGCCGGTAGAAGCGTTAAATAATCCGCCTGCGGCGTCCCACGTCGACAGCATACTTCCATTCAAAAGCTATCCGCACGGCACCACGCCTTCATCACATTATTTAAAGATTATATTATATGTAGGCGATAACTTTATCCCACTTCTGATGTAGACGAAAGAAAATCATCCCAGATGCACTCATGGTGGATGGCGCAAATATGCGTGCATTATAACATAAATTACAAGAAAATATAATGAATAATTCGTCGCAAATATATGGTACGCTTTTCTGATGATGTTAATTTCAAAAATCCTATATAACAACAACGGTTGCCACGTTACCCTAGACGCTTCTCTAGAGTAAAACCTTCACATCTGGCCAGTATTTTATAGACGCGCCTACATATATAAATAAACAAACAAACATTATTTCGACTGCGTAATAAGCAATTTCAAGGGATTAAGTGGAACCCTAAAACAACAGCCCAGCACACTATTATAACAGTACGACCCAAGATAATATCATGCTTTGTTACCGAGTTGCAGGAACTTGAGTAAGAAGTTTTCGTTCAGTAAACTTTAAGAAGTTAGTTGTTGTTCCTCTCATGAATCATCACACTAAAAGTATTAACACTTATATGATGATTTACTTTAGGTACCAAAAGATTATAGTGCTTAGCGTATCACTTAATTTTGTAAATATTATGGACGACATTATTTTGTTTTAGTTTTTATATTTTTGCGGCGGCGTAAGAAAAACCATTTCTCCGTATCATCCCGTATCGTAAGAGACGACAGAGGAAAATGAAAAATGTGATGGGCAGCAGCATCTTCCTGGTAACAACTCAAAAATATTAATAAGAAACTGCGGTCACCAACCCACTTACCAAGCATGTAAACTAAGGCAAATAGCTATGAGGAAATCTATGAAATAGGCTATGTACGACTGTAGCTGTATTAATTATAATAAATGGCATTGATTATTGATTGTATGCGTCTTTTTCTTCTTCTGTACTAGTGGATGATATGATTGACAAGCTCGTGGAAACTGTCCATGCGGTCGGAGCTAAGTTCGGCAAGACCCGTTTCAGAACAACAAAAACTCGCCGATCACACTCTTAATCTTATGGCTGGTAGACTGTTAGAGGCATCTTAACAGACAAATCTCCAAATGCATGTGGCGGGACTTATGCAACTTCAATACAGTTCGTATTGAAGAAGCGATTGAACAGAACCAGGACTCAAAATCCTTTGCCAAAGATCTATCTGCCAGAAAGAGCCAGCTGTCGAAACTGAAGACTGAATGTGGTAGCATCGTTTCCGAAATACCTAGATTTTGAGTGAGATTGAGAAGTTCCACGGGCAGCTGTACACGTCATCAAGATTAAAATGGCTCCCCAGCACCTCAAGAACGGCAAGGCCCCGGGCGAGGATGGTCTTATAGCTGAGTTTCTGAAAGCGGGTGGAAAACCAGTACTTGAAGTCCTTCACAAGCTCTTTAAATCCGTCCTCCATGGTGGCACTACTCCAGAGGCGTAAAGCAGAAGTGCGGTGTTTTTGCTCTTCAAGAAAGGCCCTTCTGAGCGGCGTCTACGTGCTGTCTTCGCGAGTTATAACGAATCGTCTCGCATACAGACTCGACGGCTTCCAGCCTGCCGAACAAGCCGGTTTTCGAAAAGGCTTTAGCACCATAGACCACATACATACCCTTCGGCAAATCGTACAGAAGACTGAAGAGTACAATCTGCCACTTTGCCTAGCGTATGTTGACTATGAGAAAGCCTTTGATTCCGTCGAAATTTGGGCGGTGCTACAGTCAGAATTTCAAAGAATTGGAAGTTGAATTGTTTTTAAATAGTAACAATATACATATCCTTTGTATTACTGAACATTGGCTAAAAGATTATAATTTCATGTTTAATTTCAGAAATCACCAAGTGGTCAGTTCCTTCAATAGAAAAAAGTTTACGTGGTGGCTCCTTATTATGCAGATAAATCATTATTATATAAAGAACGTAAGGATATTGTGAGCCTCTGTTGAGCGAACTGTAGAAATGCTTGTGTCGAGCTCGAGCACCTCATTGTTGTAAGTGTTTACAGACACCCATGTGCTACTTATGACTATTTTGAAAGAATTTTGGAAGAAGTTTTGCTCAAACTTAGTAAACAGAACAAGTCTGTTGTAATATGTGGAGACTTTAAACTTCTTCCATTAGTATTAAGTTTAGCTCATTGGTTAAATCGTATAATCTTGTTAATTTATTCTTAGAACCAAGACGTATTGCTGGGCCTAGTGCGACCTGTATAGATAATATTTTTACAGATATTAAGCCCTTGCATAAATCAATTATTCAAAATTTAAGTTCAGATCACTGTGGACAGTTGGTATCATTGCCTTAGATACACTAAAAACAGAAAAATAAGAAAGTTGTGTTTGTTCCAATAAATGACCATCGCTTGGAGAGGTTTAGAAGTAATATAATAAAAAGACTTCCATCACTTTCATTTAAAAAATAGTGCTAATTATTTGTATGGTATGTTATTTAAAATTATAACTTGTGAATTTAGTACAATATTTACTTTTAAAACTTTCTCTTTTAACAGTCGCAAATCATTTAATGAATGGGCGACAGTAGGAATTTATAAAAGTAGGCGAAAGTTATATGAGCTTTATAATGAAAGATCATATAATACTAGTGTTATATTTAGAGATTATGTAAAAACATATTCTAAAATATTTAAAAAAGTGTGCTACACAGCTAAGGCTTTACATTTAAGTAACAAAATTAAAACTGCATCCAACAAAATTAAAATGACCTGGAGAATAATAAATAGTGAAACAGGCAGGTCAAACCACACAACTGGATTTTCAATTGAATATTAACAACAGTTTAACTCGATCTGATCAAGAAGTTGCTATGGCTTTTGAGAAACATTTTACTGATGTTCCTTTTTTGACAACAAAATCATTAAATTCTTCTCCTACTGTCGCCGAATCATTGCTTAAACAAAATGTAAAACTTTCAAATACTTTTAAATTCCATAGAGTATTGCCAAATATCGTTAAATATTTTAAAACAATTGATGTTAAGAAAACGGCAGATTATGGGGATTTCCGTTAAATATATTTATCTATAATAATATATAATATCACCTATTTAGCCACTATATTTAATACAAGCGTCGAATCTGGTGTGTTTCCTGATTTAATGAAACATAGTAAAGTCATACCTTTATTTAAATCTGGTAGTACATTAGACCCCGCCAATTTTAGACCGATTTCTGTACTACCAACATTTAGTAAAATTTTGAAAAAATAATTTTAGATCAGCTCTTAAGTTTCTTTAATATTAATAAATTGCTACAAAAATCAATTCGGTTTTACAAGGGTCGCTCGACAACTGACGCTGGAGTTGAGCTTATTAAACATATTTTTGTGCATGGGAGAATACGGAGGATGCTTTGGGTATATTTTGTGACCTTTCCAGGCCTTCGACTGTGTTCACCATGAGACATTAATCAGGCTTCAGTACTATGGTGTCAAGAACACAGCAAACTTATTATTTCATATTTAAATAATAGAATGCAGAAAGTTATTATCAATGGTAAAAGTTCTTCCGGGTCACCTGTACTGGGTGTGTCCCTCAGGGCTCGATTCTCGGCCCATTTCTATTTCTAGTATATATATGAATGACACCTTCCTTGTGAGGGATAATCATGATATAGTATTATTTGCTGATGATACTTCCTTGATTTTTAAACTTAAACGTCAATCATTTAAATGTGACGAAGTGAATAATGCTATATCAAAATTAGTGCATTGGTTTAACGTTAATAATCTACATTTAAACGGAAATAAAACTAAATGTATTAAATTTACAACAACGAATGTTAAAAATCTGGGTACCAATGTGTTTTAAATGGGGAAGAACTGAGCCCTGTTGAATCCACTGTTTTTCTTGGCATCCTCTCGACGCAAAGCTTCAGTGGGGCCCCATATATCCAAACTAGCAAGCAGACTAAGTTCTGCAGCCTATGCTGTAAAAGGATTAGAGGTCTCACTAGTGTCGAGACAGCTAGACTAGTTTATTTCAGTTATTTCCATAGCATAATGTCTTAGGATTTTGCTGTGGGAAATGCAACTGATTCAGAAACTATTTTTGTTTTACAGAAGAGGCCATTAGAGCTATTTACAACCTAAATCCGAGAGAGTCTCTTAGAGATAAATTTAAAAGAAATAAATATAACTTTGGCTCTCAGTATATTTACGAAAATTTAATGTATGTTCACAAAAACAAAGGTAGTTTTAGTAAAAAAGTGATATACATTCTGTAAACACTAGGAACAAGCACAAGCTAGTGATACCAGTTTCTCGACTCCACAGAGTCAGTAATTCATTCTTGGGGCAATGTATACTATACAACAAGGTCCCGGAAAGTGTACAGGCTCTCTCTATTACCAAGTTTAAATGTTTTGTTAAGCTGAAACTGTATAAAAGGGTTATTATAGTATAAATGAATACATGATTGATAATAACCCTGGGAATGAGTGGTCGCTATCAAGCAGTTTCTAAAATAAATTTTGTACTTAAATAGTTTGTACAACCATTAATGTAAAATTACTTTTAAAAAAAGTCCTTTGGGTTTCTTGCTGGTTCTTCCCAGAACAGAGTTTTTCGAACCAGTGGTAAAGTAAAAATGACTTTCAATAAGAATTACACGTCTATATTGAATAAAAAAATATTCTATTCTATTCTAGTCCCTTCAGCAGTGCCAAGTTGACTGTCGGTATATCGAAGTGCTGAAGTGTTTTTACAGTAGAGCTACGATGGCTATCCGAGTACAGGACCAGAGTACGAAACCTATCCAACTGCAGAAAGGTGTAAGACAGGGTGTCGTTATATCCCCAAAACTCTTCACCGCTGCATTGGAAGACTTTTTCAAGATGCTTGACTAAAAATGATACGGTATTAACGTCAATGGCGAGTACATAACTCACCTTCGATTTGCCGACGATATGATTCTTATGAAAGAATCGTTGGAAGACCTAAGCACTATACTCAATGACCTCAATAGTGTCTCCCAACGGTTAGGTTTTAAGATGAACATGGACAAGACAAAGGTCATGTGTAACGTCCATGTTACTCCTATGCCAGTAGTTGTTGGACTACGCTCAAAGTTTTCAACGAGTATGTTTACCTAGGACAAATAGGCCGACTAGGTAACTCCAACTTCGACCGACTCCGACTGAAGCTGAAGTGGCAATGGGCTGGCCATATAGCTCGAAGAACCGACAACCGATGGGGAAGAAACGTTATCGAGTGGCAGCCTCGTACCGATAGACGAAGTGTTGGGTGACCCCCCCCCCCTCCACTAGAAAGAGTGACTACCTGAAAAGACATGCAAGAGGTCGATGGATGCGGGTGACTTAGGACCGTACTTTGTGGTGTTCCTTAGGGGAGGCCTACTAGGTAACTAGGCCAAACTAGGTAAGATTTAACTTTTACGCGGATCTTAGCTATTTAATTTTTAACATCTTTAATATAATGAATATCCGCAAAGTAACGCCTGATTTAAATAATTATGCTAAACCTGTACTGTAAAGTTTAATTATTTTAACTTACATTCAACATAATAATTAGGATGCCGTCTAAATAGGTGCATTAAAATATTCATGCCATATACATGGTATAATCAGTCCGAGCTGCAGCTGTCTCTTATAATTGCTTAGCTCAGTCGTTCGGACTTTGGCCACAGCAATAGATCAATATAAGCCTTTAAATTTCTTGCAGCCCAGAAATCCTCTCACGCATTAAACCCTATACTGATTCTTATACTGCTACCTAAGCATATTAGATTTATACAATTGAAATAAAGTCCTACGAAGATACCATATTTTACTATATTTGTGGATCCCACACTACTCTTAAAATTTGAGCACGATTGAAAAAAATAGGTTAGTTTCAAACAGACTGTTTTCTTTAATTAGTGTACTACCAACGATTCATCGACAGCCAGGTGAAGGCCAGGTCGATACGTTCAATTAACCTATTTAATGGCTCCATTATTTGCGTAAATACGTAGATACTTAAATTCAGTTTCATGAGTGTAATTATGTCGAAACAACATTTTTCTTAAATTATACCGTCCATTTAAAAAATATCACTTGCAGGCTGTGATTGAGGCATTTTAAACAATATCTATACTTATGTATATTGGTCAAAAACTTTAGATGCTATGATGCTCTGACACAGTAGAACAAACGGACAGAATATTAAGGTTCATTGTATGACATCTCATCATCTTCACATTCATTTTGGGGTAGTGAATTTTTTATTTTCTTACACCGCACCGTGGCTACCAATCTAAAAATCTAAAAATAAAAATCCACTACCCCATATCATCTCATGGGTGTCATTAGAGGCGACAGAGGAAAAGGAAACAGGAGATGGGCAACATCATCTTCTTGATAACAAATCAAAATAAAAAAACTGCGGTTGCCAACCCGCCTGCCAAGCGTGGATACTATGGTAAAATCTATGTACATCTGTGGACTTTTTAGGCTGTAATTTATGGAATGTGGTAGAGGCTCACCCCTTCGACTTGGAATCTTAAAAAATTGGGTAATTTGGAACCGATACCGATTCCAATTTACCCAATTTTTAAAAACGATACCTTAACCGGAACCGTACCGAAATGGAATCTTTATTAGACCCTAAATGAAGAACCTTACCGAAATTTGGAACTGGTCTTTAATCCCTGCAATTTACACTACTTATTAAAACATTTTACTTTTGACATAAAATTAAACTTGTAATATAATGTCTTTTCACTTGATGTGATACAAAAATCTTAACAAAAATAGTGGAAATGAAATGAAAACTATTATGGTAACATCAGCCTAGAGTATATGCTCCTGTGAATAAAAATACATTGAATATTTTTCATAGCGTGCGGTTTCGCAATTAACGAAATTACATACGCAATTATTTCCGCATTAAAGCTGTATGAAAAACACTTTCACTTTTACGGTATAATAAATCTGCTCGCCTTAACTTCGTTCGTTATCGAAAGCTTGATCATTCGAAAGGTATTAGCGAGGGAAAAGATAAACAGGGAATATTGTATTAAATTTATTGCTGGGAATCTTCAATTGCATTATTTTGTTTCCCTCAGCTTATTTATGAACTCTATTATTATGAGTTCCATGAGTATTGCTTTATATTTTCACCTTTGCGTTGATAGATGAGTCAGTCAGGTTTGCCTTTTATATATATAGACTAGTAGCGGGTCTAGTATGTTTTATATACTGTCATAGATCGGATCCCATAATACTGAGTTGGTACTGAAATAAAGTTAAATTTACAATTTTGTGTTATTTATATAAGGCTAATGTAAATATGAGGTTTGCCTAAACATTGTCAAATAAGAATGTATATTATTTTTATCTTATACCTTCCTTTATTATTTTCTGAAATGAATAACAATAAGACATTTTATTCATCTGATATATTAGATTAGTGTTGTTATGGCATGAGGTAATAAAAGTATTTTATATTAAAATCTTTGCTATTGTTGTGCTAAAACCGACTTGTTTGACTTCGCGAGTTTTATTTCCATATAAAAGCTAGGCATAAAACGAATGTTAAAAATAAACAAAAAAATATATTTATCTAATGGTTAATTTCGGAGCAGGTAAAAGAGCGTTTTACTATCGTCAGCTACATTTCCACTTACTATCAGGTTAGATAGTAGATAGATAGGTTTATATTAGTTAAAAATGTAATTCTTCACGAATATTTATATTAAAAGTATTATTTAAGTAAACAGTAGCATCGAGCGTTAGGTGGCCACATACCACAGATAAGCCCATCAGTCTTTTAGTGGCATGTTCGACTGTAGTGTTGTAGTGTTCGTGTTGAATAATAAGTATCGAACAATAAATGAAAACAAAAGCCATTTAATGAATCTATTTTATCAGAACAAATTAATCCTGTGAAAAATGCTTAAAACTACAACTGTTTCCTACAAAATAGCTATATACATTTAAAAAATTATATACCTTTAGTAATAATAGCCCTTAGTTCAGCTGTGATATTACACCTTATATTACATAAAAACTTCCATAGTAAAACATATAATAACATTATAAGTACCACAGCCCTACATCACCCCCATCAACTTTCATTAAGCAATAAATTTAGTTTTCCTGTAATAGTCTCTCATTTAAACTATCTATTATTTCTTTAATTTTAATAATATATTCATGAAATATAATAGCATCATATCAAATGTAGGAACGGAACATGATTATACATAATTACAAATACGGCATGATCGGAAAAAGGAAATAGAGTGAAGGAAGAACGAAGCTACGAAGTGCGACGAGTGTTACGAAGCGAAGTATAAATAAAAATATTTATTAATATTTTATTTTACCTTGGAAATTAAATATGGAAGTGAATTCGGTGAAAACTATTTCAAGACGCAATCAGTCCGTAATATATCCGTCGTGTATTATTTTTAAAATTTGAAAGTAATTATGTATTATTTGAATTTTTTAATTTATACATCAAACGACGCAAAAATATTGTTACCAAAACGAGACCTGAGGAAATGGTGTATATTGTGTTATTATCGCCTTTTAAGGTCTTAATTACTGTGCAGTGGCGGTTAACAATATCCACTACCCCATATCTTCCCGTGGGTGTCGACAGTGGGAAACAGCATATTCCTGATACAAGAATAGCACAATAAAAAAACTGCGGTTGCCAACCCGCTCGCCAAGCGTGGCAACTATAGCAGACAATCCCCCCATGATGAGAGTTACGAAGAGACGGCCCCAAGTCCCTGGCGGCTCCGCTATTCCCGGCTACGGTGGCTACCATGGTAACGGCGGGACAGGGGGTGCTAAGAATCTCCGGTGGAGGTTCAGTTGCCACCTAAGACGACTCGACTAGTCAACATATAACGCACGCAAGCTGGAAGAAGAGATAGACAAGTTGCGCTGGGATATTATAGGATTATCAGAGGTCCGAAGACAGGGGGGGGACACGGTAATCCTCGAATCCAGCAACTTGTTCTATCACCGGGAGGGTGACCATCTGCCCCAAGGAGTTCGTGTGTTCGTATGTCGACGAGAGTTGCGTAGCTTATACTCAGAATCACCAAACGGTATTCGTTGAAGGTCATAAAGGTTTACGCACCAACCTCGGCACATCCCGATGAGGAAGTGGAGGAAATATATGAGGATATCTGTAAAGCCATGTATTCCTCCAAAACCCACTATACGGTGTTAATGGGAGACTTCAATACAAAACTAGGCACAAGAAAGAACAGTGAGCTGAAGTAGGGAAATTCGGAATAGGGCAACAGAACCCAAGGAGCCAGCAGCTGGCCGACTTCATGGAGAAAGAGGGACTCTTTATAATGAACTCTTTCTTATAGAAGTAGCCCCATAGGAAGTGACCTGGTCGAGCCCCGACGGTTCGAAAAAAAATGAGGTTGATTTTATAATGACGACTAGACGGCAACTGTTCAGTGATGTCTCAGTGATCGCCAGGGTGAAAACTGGCAGCAATCACTGAATGGTTAGAGGCACACTGAACCTAAACGTTAAACTGGAATGGTCTCGTCTAATGATGTCAACGCTCCGTCCCCCTCGTACTCTAATCCAAAGTCCCGAAACCTTTCAACTCGAGTTACAAAACCGTTTTCAGTGACAAGCTCGTGAAAACTATCCATCTACCTATATCAACTAGCTCGAGCTAAGTTCTGCAAGACCCGCCGCAGAAAAACACAAAAAAATTCCAATCACACTCTTAATCTCATGGCTGTAAGACGGGAAATGAAACTGCAGTCTTCAGCAGATTTGACAACATACAGACAACTGAACAGACAGATCTCCAAATGCATGCGGCGGGACTTACGCAACTTCAATACAGCTAGTATTGAAGAAGCGATCGAACGGAACCAAGGCTATAAAGTCTTTGCCAGAGATCTGTCTGCCAGTAAGAGCCAACTGTCAAAGCTGAAGACCGAGTGAAAAAATGTTCTCGAGTGGCAGCCTCGTACCGGTAGGCGAAGTGTAGGGCGACCCCCCACTAGATGAAGTGACGATCTGTTAAGACATGCAGGAATTCGATGGATGCAGGTGGCTCAGGACCGTGCTTTGTGGCATTCTTTGGGGAGCAGCAGTGGACTTGTGAAGGGTTGTAATAATGATGATGATGGTGAAGGTCTTAATATTATATCTCTTTACTAATAAATGAGTATTTAGTAGTAAAGAGATATAATATTAAGACCATGCCATTTATCACCATATTATGAATAATTATCTCACATTCAAGCTACATTAAGGTTGCAGCAACAATGGGTCGGCGTATGGTGAATGACGAGTATCTGTGACCAATTCGTTGGTAACAAAGTCCTCAGAGGTAATAAAGCATCTGCATTTATAACCTTAATCGAAAATATATGAAGATGCCTACGGGCTACATCATTAACTTACCTCCAGGTGGAGTGTGTACGTCTGTCACCCTTACTCACTAATTCTACTAAAAATCACTACTACTTAAAACAGAAGAATGCTGATGCTATTTACAACAGGTTCTTCTTATGTTTATAGGTTATAATAAAATTAAGTTATTTATCTCAATAAGGTGTCACTGTGTTGCCATTTCATAATCCTCATTTGGAGTTACTTGTCGCTAAAGTTGTCAAAAATAGCAAAAGAAAATATTCCCCGCGGCAGGTCTGTTACTACCATACTACAAGTGTTATGACGGTGTAAAAGAACCGGTCTTGAGTTTTCTTCCGTAGAAAGGTCCCGTTCAGGTGAAATGGACTATCAGATATGTAGTTTATTTGACGCTGCTGCCTACCACTAAGCATGTTGATGTGCAAGTTTATCCTACATAGAGAGACATCCATTATAGCAGTCACTGCTATAAGCTGGTAAAGAAGATAATATATCAATTTTTTTATAGAATAAGGGTGATAATCGAGCATACAGCCCACCTGATAGTAAGTGGATGCTCTGGCACATAGACATCTACATCCATCTTTGAATAGGAATCAAAAAACAGATGCGTCGTCACCCCTGAGTTCTCTACACTCCAGTTCTCTACTTTCACCATACGAAACACAGTAGTATTAAGGTGCTACTTTACGCTGGTATTCTGTGCGAGCGTGGTTCTTCCCCGGTCGAGCCGACTCTTTCGTGCTACAATCATAATATAGCTGCAATGCAAATGCATAGTTCTACCACGTATAAAATTTTCGCTATAAGACATTTTGCTATACGAAACGAATGTGTATTATTACAAGCCTGATATTTGTACTAAACGTCAATTCGTCGGCAGCCGGTAAGGTCAGGTCACGCCCAATTAATTATTTCGACGTCAACTTTAGAAATATCGTTTCGCTGCTGTAATTTCCTTTGAGCAAAAAATATCTTTAAGAATAAATTTTCCAAGTTGCACAAATTTTGTTATTAAGTTTTTTTTGCCGTGGATTGACAATTTGTTCCAAAACCTTCTTAGAAATAAAAGGCATCCTCTGGATAATAGTGAGGAGTAGGTATATAGGCTGTGTCTTTATTTTACTCTAGTTTGCAAAGTTCTTTTTACGTCAATTTTAGAATTTGCACTTAAGTAAATGAGTCAAAAATATGTTATTAGTACAAAACAGAAATGCCAAGCCCAGAACTTAAAAGTGATTTATTGTAGTAAAGAATTGTAAAATGTGATCATTATCATCATTACAGCCCAGCACAAATCCACTAATGACTATAGGCCTCCCCGATGAAATATCACAAAACTAGGCGCTGAGCCACCTGCATCTATCCACTTCATGCATCTATTGCCAGGTCGACAAATTAGAATAAAGAAACAAATTTACAAAAAAACCGCGGCCAAACCGCCTGCCAAGCGTAATAATAATGGCAAACATCCTCAATTTATTTCACAACGTGCTTTTTTATTTAAGTCTTCTGGTGTTAAGAGTTACAGCCCCATACATGCCACTGAGGACAAGAAACATAAACGAGTACATCGCACTATCCCAAATAGTGCTGGTGAAGTAATTCTTAATATCGCAGACACGTAGGCTTCCTCACGATGTTATTTTTACCACCGCGCATGTGGTAAATCAACAGTTGACGTTTTAATTAGTTCTAACTCAGTTTGATTGCGTTAAAGCTTTAAAAACCGATTAAAGCTTTTATGCTTCCGTTAGATAAAGGTTGAATGATTAACCGTTTACGCCAGAAGTTAAATATCCAAAAACTTATTTAAAAATATCTTTTACCCTTTCTAAAATATCATCAGCTATGAGTTACAGAGGGTAAAGAAGGGCGACTGAAGATATTTTAAACAAATCAAAAGTTTACGGACTTTCTTAGATCAGCTTTCTAAATTAATTTAACTGAGACGTCAAACTGGTTGAAACCACGATTTTAATTATCAATGCCTAAGGGAATTTTATAACTGTTAAAACGTTTTTTTTTTCCTTTTAAATAATAATTTCTTTTTGACGGTTTGCTACCGAGTGACAAGCAGCCAGCTGAAACTAACATTTAAATAAAATTAGTTTTTACGGATTTTATCTCGTTTAACTTACTTAATACCAAGTCAACTAACTCTATAGGTATAAACTATAAAGTATATTATTAACTCTATATAAGTTAATAAGCGACAAAATCCGTAAAAACTAGTTTTATTTAATTGTGTACTGTTTGCGTAAACATAAGAAATCGCTACACAACTAACACTTTACCAAAAACACCATTATGAGATTTCAAGTTGAGTAGTATTGATTATTATTCATCCATTAGATAAATTTCATGTTTACTTTAACATAAAGGTTAACACACGCATTCGTTTATATATCGCAGAAGTTCTACGCAGTTGACATCGCTAGGTTTAAAATAGATCAAAAACTCATCACAATTTTTTCCAAGAAGAGCTTAATTTTTATGAAGAATTCGGTCAAATTCTTGTTATATTTTTACTTTTTAACGCAGTTGAAGCTCAACTATTAAGTTTTCTTCTTAAATTTTGTAGCATGCGGGCAACTTTAGTTCAATCCCCGCCAGCACCAATCAAATTTCAAATGGTGTTTCACCACGTTATGACGTGAACACGAACAACGCAACAGATTCACTAGTATTGGTTATTGGTATTAAATAAAAAATATTAAAGATTATTATTATTGAAAGTCATGAGGGCTGGTATTTATCAAATGAGGATTTATTTATTTATTTAGGCTTACCAACTAAACACATACAAAACATTATTAATAAACATTTGCAGTTAATACCAAAATTATACTATATATTAACTTAAAGGTATGCACAACATTTCAACATGAAACTTAAAATGATATATAAACACATTTCATCATTCGAGTGTATGTTTTTTTGTATGTATGCTATGCTACGCGATATCTTCACAGATTGTGAACCGATTTTAATGATTTGTTTTATATAATGACTTTTTATTAAATGGGTTTTACCTTAATATAACCTTGATTCGAAGTCGAAAAGATCACGAACGTTGAAACAAAGAGTATCGAATACCACCCTAATAATTACCCGGTTGAACTTTTGGTGATTTTCTAGGAAGTTTCTCGGTAATATATAGGCTAAGTGGCGAAACTATAAGGGCCACTGATTATTAAGGTTAAGTGAAAGAAAACAGTAGTAAAACTACTGAGAGTAATTAAATAAACATAAAATTAAGGAAATATGTGTTAGTACCAATGAAGCGTCCAGAACTTTTTTTGCCAACAGGGTCCACCACTGAGACATTGTTTAGTTTGTATAGGTATATACACAAGAAACTGAAAAACTTTTATTTGTAACTTTTCACTTATGGCAAAACATTGTGTAAATAATAACTTCACCTCAATCCCAACTAGCGACATCTGTTGAACGGTAAATTATAAGTCTCCATTGTAACTGTTATAGGAATAAGAGCTAGTCTAATAAGTAACTAATTGCCGAAAGATTTTTTGTGATTCGAATAATTAAAAAACTTAAACTACACGTCTGTGGAAACAAATCACAATTTAGTGGAAATTTATGGGCGATTTAGGCTTCACTCCAATTCGTTAAGCCAAAATCTACGTGACAGCAATACATCGTTAAACGCCGTAAACCTAAATCACTCGCTCGTTTAACAGAGTTATAAGAAAATCATTAAAACAAATTGCACGCCCACACAATCCATGCCTGGAAAGACGTTTCTTGTAAATAATTGAGAGAAAGGCTTGATTTAAGAGGCTCATTTCTGTAAATCATGGCGCTCATAACCGCGAAATTGTTGAACTAATTTCCTTGAATTAAGATATAGGTATGGTAATATCATGGTAGGTGTGATGTACTTTTGTGTAAGCTAAGCATGAAGAAGTACGCTTTTTTAGGGTTCCGTACCCAAAGTGTAACCAACCGTCCGTCTGTCTGTCAGCGGGCTGTATCTCATGATCCGTAATAGGTAGACAGTTGAAATTTTCACAGAATGTGTATTTCTGTTGACGCTGTTACAACAAATAATAAAAATAAAAGTAAATTAAAAATTAAAGGGAGCTCCCTAACAGAAACGTGTGTGATGGTACGGAACCCTTCATACGCGAGTCCGTCTCGCACTTGCCGATTTTTAAAATAAATGCAATAATGTTGGCGTTCGGAATGGCTCTTTTCTCGCACTTAAAATAAAGCAGTGCGGAGTTTCGGCCCCACTCATTTAATAAAGACCTGATAAGTGTCATCGTCGTCGAAGCTGCGGGTATATGCAAAAGCGTTTCCGTAATTCAGAAAGAGGAGGCGTCCAAAATAACCTTTCTGACACCCAACGTTTAAGAGATATCCATGAGAATTTCCCCGGATGTAATATAATATATTAATAACAGCAAATGAAGAAAGGTGCAAAACATTACCACGTTCTGTAAAACACAAGTTTAGAAAAATATTAAAAAAACTTCGGTTGCCAACCCGCTTGCAAAGCGTGGCAACTATGGCAAAATCGTACCGTGAGATAATCTATGAGGGAGGCTTATGTTCAGCAGTGCACTACTATAGGCTGCCCTCATTCTCTTTGTAAAATAAATATAAGTAATAATTTTGTCTTTATCTTATAATTTTGAAAATTTCAATTTTTCGTGAAAAATAAGTAGTTTTGTGAAAATTTCTTCAGCATTATATTTCTTTCCGCTTTTCCAAAGCGAAATGAGATGAAATAGCTAGCAGCTAAAGTAAGCAGCGTCAAATTAAACGTGAGTAAAATAAAACTTCAGATAAAAAACCCGACTAAAAGCGTGCAAGCAAAAAACACTACTTTAGGTCGTTACGTATTCAAACTTCATCCATGTTTCTTTTTATTGGCGTACTAAATAAATTTCATGATAGAAAAACTACGAGAAAAATAGTGTAAAATGCGATTAAAACAGAATATGTAATGTTGGATTCCTCCAGGTAAACTTGTGCTTAAACGTGTAGCATAAACACCAAGAGCATCAAGTTACGCTGCATACTATCTATATGTATATTATAATATATTGTATATGTATATACATATATGTGTACTCAAACGAATAACGTGGCAATGCCCATAATGGCACTTGACCAATGACTGCTTCTTTGGTCTAGTGATCTTACGACCAAAGAACTGTACGCAATTGATGATCTTAAAAACCCGGGTTTAAATCCCGGGTCGGGTCGAAATCGAGCCTCCTGGCATTGCTCTCTATCTATTCTTAAAGTTTCATTAGAATAAGTTCAGCCATTCCGAAGATTATTAGACTAATAAACAGACAGAAAGATAAACAAAAAATTTGTGAATGGTTATTTACGTCATACAGCATGCAAAATAACACGCTGAGCTTAATTGAAAGTAGTTATTTCAATATTACAGACAGACACTTCAATTTTATTTATATGTATGAATTAAAAGTTTTTTTTACCTTTTTTATAGGATAGGGTGACAAACGAGCACACAGTCCACCTGATGGTAAGTGGTTGCTGTGACCCATAGACATCTACATCTATCTTTAATAAAGAATCAAAATGCAGATGCGTTGTCACCCGTGAGGACTAAGATGGAATGCCTCTTTTCCAGTAAAAAGGGTCTCCGGTTCTCTACACTCACCATACGAAACACAGCAGTGTTAAGCTGCTATTTTACGCTGGTATTCTGTGAGAGCGTGGTTCTTCCCCGGTCGAGCCGACCCATTCGTACTACAACTATACTACTAATATAGCTGCAGCATGGCTCTACCACGTAAATTACCTTCTAGTTATTCTTAAATGTTACTGCGTAAATGTTGTTAAGTGTTGCGACCTTGCTAATTTTTTATATACATCTTACGAGTATATAATCTTCAACCTGGACAAAAGCGTTTTCAAAACGCTTTTATTGATTGATAAGCTTGACATTTATGTATGTGTCTGCATATATAGTAATAAAAGTAAATAAACGTGGGCACGCTGCAGCTATATTATGGTTGCAGCACGAATGTGTCGGCTCAACCGGGGAAGAACCACGCTCTCACAGAATACCAGCGTAAAATAGCAGCTTAATGCTTTTGGTTAGTGTAGGAAGCCGGGGACCCTTTTCACTTGAATCAAGGCATTCCATCTTAGCTCAGGGTTAACAACGTGTCTGCATTATGATCCTAAATCGAGGAATAAAGAAGATGTCTATGAGCTACAGCAACCACTTACTATCAGGTTAATTGGCACCGTTCAGGAGATTATGACACATCTTCTCGTCACGTTGTCTAAGCTTTTTTTCGCTTTTCTTCCCTATTCAGCAGCAAATACGTGACTTCAACTATTCAGCAACGAGTATGTTGCTGGATAGGGAAGAAACGTTCTCAAGTGGCAGTTTCGTACCGGTGAGAGAAGTGGAGGGCGACCTTCCACTAGATTGAGTAACGACCTGATAAAAGATGCAGGAAGTAGATGAATGCAGGGGTCTCGGGATCGTAATTTGTGGCATTGATGTTTGCATGTTCAGCATTGAACATGCAAACATCAATGCCACAAAGCAATCCTATGTTCAGCAATGAATTTGTGATGAGCTATAATGGTGGTGATGATATTAAAAATATAAGCCGATCTGCTAGGCTCTTTTTTGCGTCCAACTTGACTCTCGATGACGGGGGGAACACACCGCCGATCATCCCGCGGTGTGAGTGCTCTATGCGTGATGTGCAATTCATACAGTGCTCAGTACGCAAAATACTTCTCTCCCTGGACATCTACTAGTCGAGTGGGCCTGACGGAATCCCTCCAATTGTGCTGAGGACCTGTGTTCCAAAACAATGCTAACAAAACTTGGCCGTGTCTGATTTATTAATAAAGTAGTCTGACTTTAATGCCTACCTCCGCTTTTATAACATGTACCATTAGGTATAACATGTACCTAATAGTACATGTTATAAAAGTGAAAGTGTACTAATAATTTATGTTGAGATACATTTCTTTAAAAACGGTCTATAAAAGTTAGCAATAACGTCTCTTAGAAATATTTTTTCACATTCGTTTCGCAGTCAGATACCTATTTACAATAAACAGCGCTTCGCTAAGGACAAAACGAAGGTTTTTTTAAAACGAAAGCACTCGTAGTATCTGAGATGCCGACAACTTTTACATTCCGAACAATTTCGCTACTAAATAAAAATATTGTTGAAACTAAAAAACACCTTCACAGCAATTTCAGGTATACAAAATTGTTGAATATTAATAAAATCATAAATTTTAATCAATTTTTTTCTAAGAAATATAAGACTAGATTTATTAAAACAATAACAAATAGTTACTCTGGTTTAAACAAAGTAATGTATTTTGTAAAGCTTTTGTTGAATTAAGCTTAAGAAACTGATATTTTTCATACATTTTCAAGTATGACCACTGAAAATATATCCATATCCAAAATAGATAATCAGCGAACGCTTGCAAAGAATAGTATTTAACGAAGGAAGCTTCAAGCCAAAAGTTTGATGAGTTTCTTAAATCCTCTTATCGGCTTAGGTAAAACGGCACTGCGACGGGAAACTAAATCAAAGTCATTGTTGTAACAGATTAATAGCTACAAAAATAAGGTTCACGCTTATATTTCGCTTAAAGTAATCTTTCTACTGCATATTAATAAATTAGAGTATTGCGGTGCGTTGCTACTGCAGAAGAAACAGTTGTGGAAATATCGTTTTAAATTTGGAACAGTTATATTGTTTACTTAGGAATGATAATACATTCATTAAAATTGTATGATAATATACGACTTTCAAATTTTGTAGTCACGATACGTACGACACCTGCAGTATGCTTATAACCTTAGCGCAAGTGCAAGCAATAAGTTGAAAAGTTTTACCGCAACCTGATACGGTATGGCAGCGCATAGAATACGAACAAATAAACATTATTTTTTATATATTAGAAGATTATACAGTATGTTACAAAAACCCTGTGGTTCCCGTTAAGTACGTTATCAGGATCAGTATTAAAACGTATAGAAATAACGTTTTTTAAACTCAAGCAATTTTTTTATTTAAAAAAAATATTTGCAAATATTATGTGGTTTTATTACCTCTGCATTGGCTGGGGAGTTAGAGGATTGTCAAAGATCCCGCTTTACATTGCTTTAGCATCGGCTCGTGTCAGTAAGAGGTAATAAAACCACATAATTTCTTTTTTTAAATAAAATATTTTTTATATTAGTCGAGTTTTCTAAAAAAAAAATATTTCTATGCGTTTGAATACTGATTCTGATAACGCACTTAACGGTAACCACAGGGATTTTGTTACATTTTGTATAATGTAAAATAATATACTTCATATAATATAAGTATATTCTTATCCTCAATTCGATTCCTACGCGCTGCAGCTATGATAGCTATACATAGCTGCAGTGCGAATGCGTCGATGTTGCTGACTTTCATGTAGTAAGTGTAGAGAACCGGAGACTTTTTAAGGCTTATGAAACATTCAATATTAATCCTTACGGGTGACAACACATCTGCATTTTTAGTAGAATAAGAGTGAAGAAAACTACCTTTACGGATTCTATCGCGTTTAATTAACTTATTTTTATTACTTGCCGACGTATCGGGTGCTTTACAGGGCCCATGGTCACGGGGCACTGAGGTAATAGACGTCCTGATTTCAGAGTTAACCCGGAGTACCTTCAGCTTTTTAATTATTAATTTTTAATTTTGGTCCGATCTACGCAGAATGAACTTACTGTGTCTTGGAGTCTTGCAGTGGTATGCTTGGGTTTAGTTTTAATTTTATTAATTACCGGATCCCAAGCAGGTAGTAGTACCCAGCCGCCCTCTCTATTGAAATTAGGATGTTTTTTAATTTCAATGGCCTCATGTATCATCCTTGGTGGGAATCGATGTTCTTTCGCGAGAATTTGTGGTTTATCAAATCTAATGTAATGGCGGGGGCCGTCTAGGATATGATCACAAACTGCAGACTTCCCGGAACGTTGGTGCTTCACGTCAGCTATGTGTTCTTTTACGCGGGTTTTTATTGATCGTTTTGTTTGCCCTATATATATGAGAGACCACATTCACAATCAAGCTTGTACACTCCTGCATCTTGTAGAGGAATATTGCACTTGACGGATGGTAAGAACTAACTAATCTTCTTCGGCGGCTTGAAGAATGTTCTAATAGAAGCTCACTTCAAGATGTAGCCAATCTTGTCTGTGACACCTCTGACATATGGTAGTACAGCAGGCACACGCTCGACCGTGGCCGGCTGCACTCGGTAACTGTGACGTAGGCGTCACGTGTTGTCGTGCAGAACCTGCTTGACGTGATGAAGCTCGGCGGCCAGGTGTTTGCTGTCACAGATCCCTCGTGCTCTCTGTAACAAAGATTTGCCCACGGTAGCTAACTGTGAAGGATGATGGTGGGATTCACCGTATATATATCGGTTTGTATGGGTCTTTTTTCTATACACAGTGTGACCTATGGTGTTGTTAGGATTTCGAATGACTAACACATCTAGGAAAGCTAAAGAATTAGTTGCCTCTAACTCCATAGTAAATTGAATTTTAGAGTTTATGGAATAAAGATGTTCTAAAAATACAGTTACTTTGTCTGATGGTAAAATTGTGAAAGTATCGTCTACGTACCGCTTGTAGAACCTTGGAGTTACTAGTGCAGTAAGCAGGGCACTCTCCTCAAAGTTCTCCATGAAAATATCGGCGACGTGGGAGATACCGGTGAGCCCATCGCAACACCATCTACTTGCTTGTAAAACTCTTTCTTCCACAATAGATAGCCAGATATAAAGCAATGTCTGAGTAATACTGCATATTCCGCTGGCATGTTGTTTTCCTCTAGTTTCCATGTTACAATTGAGATGCAGTCTTAAACAGGTAGGCATGTAAATAGAGACTGTACATCAAAAGTGACCATAGTTTCATTGTCAGTAAGACATAGGTCTTTTATCTCACTGAAAAAATGGTATGAATCCTCAGTGTGTGATTTTGTGTGTCCTCTGAGTAGTGATAGTATTTTTGCTAAGTGTTGAGCCAATCTGTAAGTTGGGGAATCGATCTGACTCACTATTGGACGTATTGGAGTCAGATCGTATCGCCAACTTCAATATAAATTATTAAGAATAACTCAAAAACTGTTGGTCAGACCTTAATCAACCGCACCAGCTTTCAAATAAAAAAAGAATCATTGAAATCTGTTCACCCAGAAAAAAGTTATGAGGTAACACACATAAAAAAACATACAGTCGCATTGAGTACCTCCTCCTTTTTGAAGTCGGTAGAAAAAGGAATAATTCGCATTGCGCAAAATTTTTGGTCTATGAAATGTTTGTTATTAATTTTGGTCATGTGCAATGTGATATGCTTTGAGCTATTAAGATAATTATATCTTATGATAAATATGTACAAGACAAAATCATGTCTAATACCCATGTTACACCTATACTATTGAAGTAGATTTTGACTAATATATGTACCTGGGACAAAAAATAATATTGTTAAACACTTTGTTAATGGAAAAAAAGCATCAAGTCATTTATTTACTAAAATCAACACCTTAATTATTATAATTCTTCTGGTTGCCAATGTTGCTAATTTTACATTAGTTATCATAGACTGACGTAATAATATGTATTATATTGCTTAATTCAAAAAGGTATAATTAACATTTGAATTAAGGCATAATTTAATCCTAATGTCAGACGCTGTATTCAAAGAAATTTACTCTCTAGAAATAATTACAGTTGGAATTCCAATTTCATTAAAATTTAAGTATACATAGTAAGGAAATTAAACTTAAAATTTTGAATGACATTACGGTTTAAATTAATAAGGACTTCAATGATTTTAATTAATTTGTCATCATCATCATCATCTAACAGCCCATCACAAGTTCACTGCTGAACAAAGGCCACACACAAGGAATGCTACAAAGCAAGGTCCTGCGTCGATCGACTTCCTTCATCTCTTACCAGGACGTCACTCCATCTACTGGGGTGCCGCTCTACCAGAAAATATTATCTTACATTTTTGGTGACCACCTTCCAGCTTATAACAATAGTATTATAGCCAATCAAGTAAGTTTATTTAGATAACTACCGCAAGTGTATTTTATTCGACGCATATATTATTTTGTACGGTGTGAATTATTCTTTTTTATCAAATAAAATTTACTTCAGGGCTGTACCTCATAAATTTGGAGAAAAGAAAGAGAATTTAATGTGCCTAGAGGAAATTCTGTATTTTTATCTTTTGAAGCTGGTTTCTAATTTTATTAAACGTTTCAATATTTTGTCATATACACAAACTTCAAGTTAACAAAACATATTTCAATCAACACATTTTTTGCTATAGTATTACATTAAAAAGCAATAGCTTTGAGGTAAGTGTTTAATAAAAACAACGTGCTCTCTTCTCTTTTCAAACAGCCAGGTATTTACATTAAACAGCCATTCGCTAACGGCAAGACGAAGGTTCTGTTAAAAGAAAGCTCTGGAATTCCTATATATTTCAACAAAGTTTCTCGAGCGTAATTCTTACACAGTTCTTGTTCGTGTTTTAACTAATCGTTTTCTTAAGATGACTTCTGTGACCTTACGAGTCAAATTGTCTGTAATATGAACACTAAGGTCTTTGACTGGTTAAATAAATGTTTTTCAATTTGAATACTGTGAATCCCAGCTAATAGTGATATCTACTACATGGTAAGGCTCCATACCATTAATTTATTTTCCTCCTTGGCTTAGTTTTAAGTAAACTAGTAACATAGCAGATTTTGATGCATATTATCATAGGTCTCTTACTGAGTCAACAGTGTTTGCACACCATGTCTTAAAAATTCAGAATTGTCTGCTCTATCACTGAATTAACGTGGGAACAATAGTTTCCTCACTCAGTGAAAAAGATGATATACCTTCACCTTCACTTAAAATTACAATTAATATTTTAGTGTTGGTGATAGAATTGAACTTGGTTTTCCCGCGTTAATACCTACTATAAAATGTACCTATCAATGCTAAGTTATCATTTATGTCTGTTCTAAAACACGATATAAACGATATTAATTTCTGAGTTGAATTTCAAAACACTTGGTCCAAGTTCTATTGAATTCCTAACTTCCACGGAAGTTATTATTTTAAAGTAATAGAAGCGAATTGTTAATACTTCAAGTACGCACTGAATGCAATCTCATAACTTTCGCTGACCTCAACAAATGACCTGAGTTTAACAATCAACGAAGTTTCGTTCATTGTGCTTAGAGCATTTATTGTGAGATATAAAATCTGTTTAAAATGCAAAGAGTAACGAATGGTCTCCGTTAGAAAATGCTCCAATTATACTGAAGTGCCTGGCTTATAAACTGTAACCATTTCATAAAAAGTCAACAAAACTATTTAGATAGTTTTCATGAAAGTAATTTTGCGTTTGCGTTTTAAAATAGAGTTTTGAAAGGATGTTAAAACTTTATTATATTAATTTTTACGGTGTATTTTTTTTTTTTTATAGAATAAGGGTGACAAACGAGCACACAGTCCACATGATGGTAAGTGGTTGCTGTGGCCCATAGACATCTACATCTATCTTAGTTTGCGAATTTAAATGCAGATGCGTTGTCAGCCGTGAGGACTAAGATAGAATGCCTCTTTTCCAGTAAAAAGGGTCTCCGGTTCTCTACACTCACCACACGAAACACAGCAGCATTAAGCTGCTATTTTACGCTGGTGTTCTGTGAGAGCGTGGTCCTTCCCCGGTCGAGCCGACCCATTCGTGCTACAACTATACTATTAATATATCTGCAGCATGGCTCTACCACGTATAATATGTATGTTCTTAGGCACATAATTTTTGGCAGTTTATTACTAAACATGACCGTGTGTTGGCGGTGTAATAATATCCATTACCTCATACCATCCCGGGGGTGTCATAAGAGGCGAAAGTGGGAAGCAAAATAGAAGTTGACCAGGAGCGTCTTCCTAATAACATAAAAAATAAATAAAAAGAACTGCAGTTGCAAGCCTGCTTGCTAAGCGTGACAACTTTGGCAAATATCAGTTCATAAGTGAACTTTGAGAGTCTGTAATGATGATGATGATTATTGTTGAATTGTTTAAATGGTAATTGATGAAATTTTTGTTGGATATTATTCTTAAGATTAGTCAGAAATAATTTTGATGCTATCTCTATTATCGTAATAGTAAGCGAAACACACAATTAAAATTTATGATAACCAATGATTTTAAACATGTATTTTTTTTCCTTTTCCTAATAATTTCAAGTAACAATAGTCTAATGATTAACGAAAAATAATTAATACAATACCATTATATTTTAATACGTAAATTAGAAGTCTATGGAATAAAATGTTATATTGAATCAGAAACAGTCGTATTTAAGTGACCGTCGTCTATAGAAGATTCAGTTTTAAAACAAAAATTGAGGAAACATTTTCATCGAGAGTGTAAAATTGTATACAGCGTTCCTCAAGGCAGTGACCTCAACTAGGCCCTGCCTAGAACAGTAAATGATTTGCCGAATGCTACCTATCATCAAATGGCATTATTCGGTGATGACTGCACGGTAACCATGTAATGATAAAAAAAAATATGAATCGGATGTGAGAAACACGTTGACATCGATAATAACATACCTTAAAAATAATAATCAAAAATTAATCTAATTTAAACGAAAAATCTCAAAACCCCTTTCATATTAATTTACTTTACGAACTAAATATTACTAAGAAAGTAGATAAAACTCAATTTCGTGGTCGTGTAATTGGTAGAAAACTGAATTTGAACAGTCGTGTAGAGAAACTAAGTAAAAAGACTAGCAGTTCAGCATATGCCCTTTCCAAACTTTCCATGATAGTCAATACTGATGCAGCAATTACATCATATTATTAAAAATCAAATAAAATAAATTCATGGTATTATAATAATATCCATGAATTCGTTATTGACACATTGTAATAAAAATATTATTAATTTATTTGTAAATCTTATAGTTGAGCATTTATGTTTTTTTTTTTACTAACTTTGTTTCTAAATTTGTTATTGTATTCTAATAATTTTTCTAATTTTCATAAAATTTATAATTAATAAATTCACAAATTATGTATTTATTTGTTGCAGTTAGTAATTAGTAAGCCATTCATTAGTATTTTTACACACCGGTAGAAAATGCTAGTATCATCATCATCATCATTACAGCCCTTCACAAGTCCACTGCTGAAGATAGGCCTCCCCCAAGGAATGCCACAAAGCACGGTCCCGAGCCACCTGCATCCATTGACTTCCTGCATGTCTTACCAGGTCGTCACTCCATCTAGTAGGGGGACGCCCTACAGTTTGCCTGCCGGTACGAGGCTACCACTCGAGAACCTTTCTTCCCCATCGGTTGTCGGTTCTTCGACCTATATGGCCGGCTCATTAACACTTCAGCATACTAATTCTTTGGGCTATGTCGATTACTCTGGTTCTACTGCGGATATCCTCGTTTTTAAGTCTATCACGCAGAGAAACGCCGATCATAGCCCTGTCCATAGCTCGCTGAGCGACTTCGAGCTTCCTCATACGGCCAGCAGTGAAGGTCCACGTCTCAGATCCATAGGTCATCACAGGCAACACGTACTGGTTGTACAATCTAGTTGTGAGGTTTTGAGGTATGTCTGGCGAGGAGATGTGTCGTAATCTCCCGAACGCGCCCATCCGAGTTGAATCCGTCGATTGACCTCTCGGTCAAAGTTGGACTTACCTAGTCGGACTATTTGTCCCAAGTAAACATATTCGTCAACAACTTCGAGCTTAGTGCTCCCAACAACTACCCGCATAGGTGTGAGACCTATCCGTTGGGAGACACTATTGAGGTCATTGAGCATAGTGCTTAGGTCCTCCAGCGATTCTGCCATAAGAACTATAGTAGCTAGTATTATTTATACCAATATGAACATTATAAGTACTTAATAATACATAAGCTTTGGTATAATATGTTTTGTAACACACGTTTTTGAAATTGAATACCAGCGTAAAATGGCAGCTTGACACTGCTGTGTTTCGTATGGTGAGTATAGAGAACCGGAGACCCATTTTACTGGAAAAGAGGCATTCCATCTTAGTCCTCACGGGTGACGACGCATCTGCATTTTGATTCTTTATTGAGGATAAGTGTAGATGTCTATGGGTCACAGCAACCACTTACCATCAGGTGGACTGTGTGCTCGTTTGTCACCCTATCCTATAAAAAAAAAAAGTAAATGTATTTTTTCTTATCCTATCTTATCTTATCTTACCTGCAAATTGTTCCAAACCGATAATCGACTACAGGGTAGGAAGTATTGCGCCTCACAAATTCAACTACTATCGTAAACCGCTTGGAGCACATTAGCTTGGTTGGCATTGTCAACGGGAATACTGGTAATATGATAGGTTTTCGATTTTTTATAATATCAAGTATCCATAGAACAGAGGATTTGCCGTTACTGCATGGTCAGATTAGTATGTAGTAGACGTCTGGGTACTTTTTGTAATTGTAATATTTTAATAAGAATACTTCTAATGTTACATTTAAATATCGCATGTATATGTAATTCATCTAAAGTTATAGACAGTTCTATAGTGCAGTGGCTTGTAGTTTATGAATCCCGAAAGGAAAAGTATTTATATGGTCGTTAAAACTTGTGTATGTATTATAGTATTCTATGGTTAAAACTGTGTACACAGAAATTCGGTCATTACAAAAATTTTATAAGAAATAACAGAAGATGGACAATAGAATTTTCCTGATAACTGATAACAACTCAACATAATTAAAAACTGCTGTTGCCAACCCGCTACTAAGCGTGACACCTATGGCAAGTATCCTCCATACTGGGCAATCTATGGCAGAGGCCTATGTTTAGCAGTAGACTTTTGATAGGCAGTTATCAATGAATGAATGAAAGTATTTTACTTGTAAAAGTAATTATATTTTTGATTTCTAAAGCATTTCTAGTATTTACTGTACAAATGGAATAATAAATTTTCATTCGACGTTCCCTAGGTATATTGAATTTGCCCTGATGCGGTGTTGACTTAAATTATTTTCAGCGTTTCAGATTAACTGCTGGCCATTATTTTTTTTAAAGTAAAGATGATTAAGTGAAGTATAATAATATTGATATTGAAAAAATACATTTATCTTTTGTCTTTTTTTACTTGTAGTGGCGTATGGCTTCAAACCTTTCTAAATATTTTAATTATCCCCTTATTACTATCCGTCATCAGTTTACGAGATGGTTATATCGTCACTTATCAGAAGCTTTAAAATCTTTCTGGTACTTGCAATTGTCGCCTCTTTTACAACATAACCATGGAATGATATATGGTAAAGGGTTCTCTCCGGCGAGGCTGCTAATGAACGCTAAAAAATCTTACGCTCACCACATGTCACTAGTTGGGACTAAGTTGAAGTTATTTTACGCATAGTCAAGTCAACACGTCATGATGGTCACACAGTGTTATCACCATTGCAAAGTTGCGATAAATTTTTCGGTTTCTAGTTTATATGGTACACAAAACAATGACTCAGTGCTGTGTTCTTTATTTTTTTACACACTTTTATTTATTTTAGTACTTTTACCTTTAGAAATATCCGTTTCGTTTATCTTTTTCTAATCTTCTAATTAATATAAAATACAACTAATATTTCTGAAAGAAAATATTAATCTATACACTTTTCCAACAAATTGACTTCCCCCGCTATAACATCTGTCAAATATTTTACCTTATTCTAAGTGGCGCCGTCCCGGTGGGAGAAAAAGTTGTGGATCATTAATATGCTGATGTTTTTAAGAAAATATCTGTTCAATCTATAAAAATAAATAAAATTTAAGTGTCTGTTTGAAATACAAAAATTACAGCTTTTTAAAAATGCATATGAAAGTATATACGGTACTTACGAGTATAACAAAAAATTTTACTTTAAAATTTTTGTATGTCTGTTTGTTCCGGCTAATCTCCGAAATCGCTAATCCAATAAGAAGGGACTTTCACTGACAGATAGCTGATGTTATAAGAAGTAACTTAGGCTACATTTATTTTAGAAAAAGAGTTAGGGTTCCGAGCAAAAAATTAAAACCCATGAAATCCAATCGTAATAAATTCCACGCGGACGAAGTCGCGGAGAGTCGTGGAAACTCGGATGGTTAGCGCTCGCTGTAAATTTCACAGTACGCGAGCAACCCGGGTTCGATCCCCGCCGGTACCAATGAAATTGTTAATTGCAATTTTAAGTGCTGATTTACCACGTGCTCGGCGGTGAAGGAAAACATCGTGAGGAAACCGGCATGTCTGAGAAATAAGAAAAAAAAATCGAAGACATGTGAAGTTCGCCAACACGCATTGGGCCAGCGCCGCAGACAATTCCTTGCCCTAAAACCCCCTCAGAAATGGGGGAGGCCTGTGCCCAGCAGTGGGACGTATATAGGCTGTAACTTTAACTTTTTTAACTTTGAAGTCGCGGGGAACAGCTTATGCTAAATAATTTCTTACAGAATTAAAACCTCGTCATATTAGAATTCCACTTAAAAATATTGACATCAACAAACGATGAAAGTTGAATAGGAACCAGTTCGATGCTTTAAATGCTTATTACTAGAAACGAAGCCTGGCGAAAGTTACTTTTGCTGCTACAAAGAACAAAAATGACGGAGTTCGTAAAAAATGCTTTAAATACTAAAGTATCTCTGTTGAAAATTGCAACACCTTTGATATTAACTCACACTTTTGCATCAAATTTTTATTCCTTTTCCTTTGGCTTATAATTTGGAGTTTTAAACTGTTTTAATGATTGAAACTAATAACACAGAATTCGTTGTTATTAGCACGTTAGTTTCATTTAAAACTGTGATACTTTTTTAGTTATTATTAGCAAAGCCTTTAGATTTTATAGCATTACAGCAACATGCTGGCGCCGACGACTGACTTGCACCGTTTACACGCGGTCAGTAGTCGTGCAGACAGTGCTGTACTGACTTCAAATCAATTTACATTATGCCAGTAGCGGGTCAGCACTGACTTGCCTCGAATTTGGAGCCAGTTACTGTCCCTGTGTAAATTAGTCATTATACTACACACACGTGTGGTGGTTCCCCGATCTATCATTTCTACCTCGCACCATCGATATTACGCTCTGCTAGAGTGATGCAACCTATCGCTCACTCTCCATCCATCTGGTATTTAATAGATGCCGTCATTTTATTCTAGAATTCTGAAAAAGTTTTTCAATTTTTCAATTTCTGAAAAAGTTTCGTCCATTCTAGAATTGTCTCGTATATTGTGTAAATAATTTACATAAACTGCACATGGATAAACATTCTATTACCTTTAACCATTACAGCCTATCAAAAGTACACTGCTGAACATAGGCCGCCCCCAAAGATTGCCTTACGTGGGCGATTTTGCCATTGCTGCCATGCCTGCTTGGCAGGTGAGTTGACAACCACAGATTATTTTATTTTTATTTGCTATCAGAAAGATGCTGTTGACCTTCTTATTCAGTTTTCCAACGTAGCCTCTTACGACACCCACTTGATGATATAGGGTAGTAAATATTCTTACACCGTTGCTACTCGATTAGACAAATATTCAACCCCAACAATTATTTTAGGTCATAAACACTTCAACTACGACTTTCGAACTTACCAAAAATTTAAATTTAAATTTAAATTAAAACGCAAAATATTCCTTTGTTTCATTTTAATCATGATTATTTTTTGAATATAATAATCATGAAATATTATCTTTTCACTTCATTGATATTCGCTTTGTGAAAAAAAAAATACAAAATCATCGATCCTTCTGCCTAACGATATAAATTATAAGGAATGCCACGTATTGGCGACGTAAAAGAATCCACTACCTACCTGAATTTATACCGTATATATCACAATAGGCGACAGAGGAAAATGAAACAAGGGATGGACAGCAGCTTCAACAACAACACAAAATAATAAAAAGCTGCGGCTACCGACCAGCCCGTCAAGCGTGCCCAATATGGCAAATATCTCTCCTATGAGGCAATCTATTGGGGCGACCTACGAGTATGTTCAGCAGTGGAATTCGATAGGTTGTAATCGTAGTGAAATGAATGAATGAATTATTATATTCTATTTATAATATAATATAATTTGAAGACGTCGGACTGAGCGCCTTTGCAATAAGTAGACTGTTTGTCAAGGCTGTCTTATCTGAGGACAGCTATCGATCTTTCACTTGTCTGTTCAACCAGTAAATGTAGCAGTTGACTAATTGTATTAGAGAAAGCTTATTTAGGATCATAATCAATTTTATTGCAGATAAATAACTTTGTTAACGAACGTTTTTGTTACAAATGTCTTATAAAACACGGAGTTACATTTTATAAGAAATAAACAAATGCGACATTTGAAAATATTTATCTGATCACCGTAATATTTAAAAAATATTTGTTGATTAATGAAGTGAAAATTATTTAACTTAAGATTTTTTGAAAAATAAAATGGTGTGTATTACATAATTTGGAAAGCATGTAACTATCGAATGGCCCTAGCGGTATTCTCGCAAGTACCTAATTTGGAAAGCATGTAACTTTCGGATGGCCCCAGCAGTATTCTCGCAAATACCTAATTTGGAAAGGAGGTAACTTTCAGATGGTCCCGGTTTTAAATTTAATGAATGGTTTGAATGAGTCAAGCCTCGCACTACTGCCCACCGGCGCTGCATCTAGTCTCGCTGGTATATCGTGCAGTATACAAAATAATAACAACGCTAAGTCAAACGCGATATTTCGGCTTATTCCCCACTGCCACGAAATAATTGCTACGAATAATGTATTAATTGTGATCCGTTCCGTTATATATGAAATTTATATAAATTAATTACTATTACACATACTTACTACGAATGGTAAGACGGCGTCTAATGAGATATTTTATTTTTTTAATGAAGAAACCAGTCATGTTAATAAATAAAATAGCAACAAATGAACTTTTCATTTTAGGACAAAGCCTTCTCCTAATTTTAAGAGGGCGACGAAGTAGGAAAAGTAAATAAACTCATAGGGGCCGTGTGCGGTTACCAGCTTGCTTGAGTAATACTAATATAAGCTGGTAAACGCAAAAGATCGAAAGGCGATGTAATTTTTCTGTCTTTTACTCGCGTAGTTTGCAAATATAATCCAATTTTAATATTCTCCAATTCACAAGAGCTGTGGTAGCTGAGGGGCTAAGCGCTCGCTGTAAATTTACAGCACAGTACTCGAGCAACCCGGGCTCGATCCCCGCCGGCACCAATGAAATTGTTAATTTGAAATTATAATTTACCACGTGCTTTTGCGGAACTGTATTTCATGCCGGCACACCGCCTGTAACTTTACAAGGCACAGGTTCGTAAACACATGGAATACTGTTCCCATCTCTGGGCCGGGGCTCCCCAGTGCCAGCTCCTTCCACTTGATCAAATCCAGTGCAGAGCGATTCTAATCATCGGCGACCGAGCTCATTCTGATCGGCTTGACTCACTGGCGTTGCGAAGAGATGTTGCATCCCTTTGCATTTTCTAATGATTCGGGGAGTGCTCTGAGGAATTGTTCGGATTAATTCCAGCCGCCAAATTTCACCAACGCACAAAGCGACAAAACTTACGTTATCATACATCATCATCTGGATGTTTGGCGGTCCACTACTGTGCGATTTACTAGGAGTCTTCTTCCTCGTACGACTACTTTGTGGAATTTTTTACCACCGACGATTTCTTCGGACCAAGAAGACCAGGAACCTTCAAGAAACAAGCTTACTCCTATTTAAAAGCCGGCAACGCACCGACAATTCCCCTGGTGTTGCAGTTGTACGTGTGCGGCGGTCGGCACTTACCATCAGGTGAGCTGCATGCTTGTTTGCCCCCTCTTCTATAAAAAAACGTGCTCGGCAGTGAAATAAAACGTCGTGAGGAAACCTGCATATCTGAGAAATAAGAAAAAAATATTTCAAAGACATGTGAAGTTCGCTAACTTGCATTAGTGCAGCGCGGCAGACATTTCCTTGCCCTAAAATCCTCTCAGAAATGAGAGGAGGCCTGTGCCCAGCAGTGGGACGTATATAGACTGTAACTTTAACAAATCCACACTATTTATACAAAATAAAAGACTGTTTACTCAAACAATCTTAAACCCCGTATTTAGAAGTCAATGTTCACGAGTCTCATGAGAAATAAGCTGCGAGATACTTCGCTGTTAATATTAAAGCAATACTAACACTTCCCTTAAGTACTGTTGAGACTTAACCATGATCCAAATTGTATCCGTTTTTGTGAATAGAATTGCGAACAATATTAGATAATAAAGTGAATTCCGGCGATTTCGCTGAACTTTACTTAGCTCGAATTTACTAGAACTGTATACTCAAAGATTGTTGGCAGGTACTTTCTTGAAGTTATGTAATAGTTACGTTGCAATTGCAATTCCAGACCATATTTTCGTTTATATCTTGTTAGTTGAAGAATATAGATTGTTAGAATTTTGAGAAAACATTGAATAGTTATAGTTTTAGAAACTTACCTAAACAAGTCGTGTTCCACAAAGTTTGAAATTTAAAACACTTGAGTACCTAAACTATTCAAAGTATCTTGTAGGCTGTTTGTTAGCAGTCGTATCAGCTGAGTAGAATAATAAAAAATCACCATACAGTACATTACAAAAACAGATTAAAGTATGTTGTGCAAAAGACATACATATTATTTTAAAACCGCTTAATACATCGCTACGATCACCTCATTCCCAGAATTTTCATAAGTGGTAGAGCCATGCTATAGCTATATTGTGGTTGTAGCACGAATGAGTCGGCTCGATCGTGGTAGAACCACAATCTCACAGAATATGAGCGTAAAACAGCTTAATGCTGCTGTGTTTCGTATTGTGAGTGTAAAGAACAGGAGACCTTTTTTACTGGAACTAAGGCATTCCCCCTTAGTCCTCAGTACATGTCTGCATTTTGATTCTTAACCGAGGGTAGATATAGGTGCTATGGGCCACAGTATCCACTGATCATCAGGTAGTCCTGGTGGACTACAGGTGGACGCTTTTTCTGCCTAGCAGTCCATTTGGGCAGGAACCACTCTCTTACCTATTTCTGCCACCATATTAGTGTTTGCACTGCTGTGTTCCGGATCTGATGGGTATGCACAGCCAGTACGATTACAGGATGTGATGCAATTCATTTAGGTTCTCAAGGGTATAGACTTCTTTGATATTTTATAGTTGGCTACAGTTGTCTAGGAGCTGGAGTAGTCACCTGACATCAGGTGAACAGTAAGTTCGTTTGTCACTTTAGATTCATAAAAAACAGTTATTACCGGCCATATTATCGATAATATTGTAACATTTGAATTATCATCTTTGCTTTATAAAAAAAATTATCTTGTTGACAGACAGACGGTGTATATTTTCATTGTATTTTCGTCTCACAATTTTTAAATTCAATTTACCGTGGGTTCTGCGATAAAAATTTCCACCTCTATATTCTTTTATACCTTCTCACAAATGAGATGACTCTCCATTATCTGTAATGTTAGCGCTGTTAGCCAATTGGCTTTATTATCTTCAACGGATATAGGCTACGAGCTATACTGTCCATAATTTTATTTATTTATTTATTTATTATTGTGATGAAATATTGTGACAGTTGCAATAACGTACATTCTTACTGCAATATACATATAATATATGTTAATATATAACAAAAACAATATATATTTACATATTCGTTACACATTTTTTTTATTAGGTTGCCAACATGGTATTGTACAAAAAAAATGTTTACACAAATAATTGATTATTCTAATGCTTAGTACATATACATATACTTAAAGGCTAACTTAACATGTTAAAGTAAAAATAATAAGTAACGCACATTAAAGTTGAAAAACGTAAAAAAGGTATCAAAAGAACTAATTACGATACACGAAGAAAAAAAACACACAAAACAAACTAAAACTCATGAGGTAATCTTAATTTTGTTAGAAATATATTTTTTAATTTAATTTTTAAAAATAGTAAAAGAATCGTTATATATGTCAAGATCAACTAATTTAGATATTACATTAAAAGTTTTTAAAGTTCTATTAATCGGAGCTGATAAACCGACGTTTGTTCTACAATACCTAGTTTTAAATAAACTATAATTCCTTATTCTAGAATTAGATTTAGGAATAACATATGATATTTTACCTAAAATCCTCTTCGATCCTTTAATGAAATCATATTACAATCCTCTAGTTTTTTAATATAAGTTAACTGCCTCTGTATTTTGTTATTATGAAAAAAGGTACTTAAGGAATTCCTTTTCCACTCGTTCTAACCTATTTATATATGTTTGATAATATGGATTCCAGACAGAAGAACATTATTCAAGATCACTAAGGATAATAGGGTTAAAAAGAATTACTTTAGTTTTCTTATTTTCAAAAGTTTTAGTTACCTGTTTAATTAATCCTAAAAATTGCATTGAATTTTTCATTACTTGATCTATATACATAGTAAAACTTAATTTACAATCAATTAAAATACCTAAATCACGAATAACATTTATCTTTTTTATGACATTGCCACTAATATTATATTTATTATAATTCGAATGGATTTTTTTATTAAAAGATATTTGGTAACATTTTTCACGGCTAAGTATTACATTATTAAACTCGCACCAAGAGACTAGCCTATTTGTATCATCTTGTAGTAAGTTTACATCATTAACGGTTTTAATTTCTTTATAAAATTTTAAATCATCTGCATAGAGAAGTACTTTACCGTTTAGAAAACAATTTACTGCATCATTTATAATAATGTTGGGTAAGCCCCAAGTGTGAGCCCTGTGGCACACCTGAATGTGCTATAAATGCCTCAGATTGAAAACCATTTATTACTACCTTCAGCTTGCTGTTGTGCAGGTAGGAAAACACCCATTTTAAAAAGAAGTTGTGGAATCCGTAACATTTAAGCTTTTTTATAAGTATGGAATGATTCACGACGTCATATGCTTTTGAGAAGTCACAGTCCACAGACACACATAAATTATCAATGTATTTACAAAGATTTAACGCAGTGGACTTTCTTCTCAAAAATACATGCTGCCTATCAATTAGTATTGATTTCATGTGCCAATTTATAACTGGGCAGACAATAGCCTCAAACACCTTCGGGAACACGGACAGTATCGATATGGGCCTGTATTGTGTTATATCGGTTCTATCTCCGCTTTTAAAAACAGGCATAACTCTGGCCTCTTTCCAAGCGCTTGGAAAATATCCCTCTTTCAAGGAAGCGTTATATATGATACTCAAAGGGCTTGTCAGGGCTGCAGCACATCTCCTAGCAAAGATAGGTGGTATATTGTCGGGACCAGCGCCTTTGTTGCTGTCAAGTTTCTTAGACTTTGATTCTATTTCATCTACACTTATATGTATATCAGATAAATTTTCATTAATACCACCGCATTCAATGTTAGGAGTTTCATTTTCTTTGCCTATAGGTTAATCGTAGTATATACTTGAGATTTTTTTGCAAAGCTATTACATATGTCTGTACGATTGGAAAAATATTGTGCATTTAATGTCATATAGGAAGATATTCACTTTTGTTATATCTTATTCATTTTAAATGTGGCCAAAAATATTTTTTTAGATTATTAATTATATTTTCTTCTACATTTTAATGTGATTTTTGTAGTATGTGTGTATTAAGGCTTCACATCTTTTACGCAATAATTTAAACGCTATTTCGTGAGAGGGTTTTTATATTTATTGTATACGTTTCTGTATTTATTTTTAGCATTGGTTTTCAAAAGACTTATTATAAAATATTTACTATTTCCTCTCTTATATTTTCAAAAATGACGACTTATAATCTCATTAATAGTACAATAACAATACAGTAAAGAAGATACATACAATTTACATTTAATAATAAAATACATATATTTAAATTCTAATACATATATAAACATCTAAACATATCATTATCATTAATATCGTTCATCATCACTTTGTCTAAACAAGTAGTCGTTTCTTAACCCTCTTATAACAACCCTTACTTGGCACTTTTCTTACGTTCAGGGGCGAAAAATTCCAGAGTATATAGTAATACTATATTAAAACAACAATAAGATTAGAAACGTTATCAAAAATTATATTAAGCATCGTTTTCAAAACTTCATAATTTTCGATTTTTCTCAGCACATATTGTTGAATATAAGATTAAATAATGATATTTCATATATCAACATTTCCAGTCATTCACAAGTGAAGTTCTGTCATCATACAAGACAGTTTTGACATTTGAGTAACTTTGTAGACATCGCTATATTTCCCAGAGGACATCTGTAACCAACTCTGAAATCAGTTTCCGTCCAATTATTATGAAGCTCAGTTACAATGGAGAATAGAATTTACATTGTATTATATTTCATTACATATTACATTAACTATCCTAATATATTGCAAAATACAGGTTTTATTTTTTATGTTAATCATCAACAATAATCTTTTATTTCTCAAGAAAGTTGATTGTATTTGCATTTCTAATTGTGCATGGCTTACTACATTCTCTCTTACTTCGCCTCTAAATATCGTGTAGTAACGCTGTAAGAGAATCTACTACCCTATATCACCCTTTGTGTCGTAAGAGTTGACAAAGGGAAACTAAAACAGGAGATGGGCAGCAGCATCTTCCCAATATTAACTGAAAATAATAAAAAAAACTGCGGTGGCTAGCAAATACTAATTGTGCATTTGCCATTATGATTGACAGCTATGGCAAAATCCAGCTAAGAGGTAGGCCTTTGTTCGGCAGTGCACTTTTGAGAGGCTGTAAGGAATGAATATACTCGTATAAATGAAAGGCAACTAAGGTAAAAGTAAAAAGAAAAGTATGAGCCTACTGAGATTAGAAGAGATATGATAGCCACAGATCTCTTCTCATTTCTGAGATATAAGTACGTCGCACTGCTCCAAATTGAACTTTACATTTCTTCCTACAAACTTTTTTAAGACAGGTTGCTTCATTACTTTTCCGTCCTAGTCCGCAAAAAATTAGTTCTTTAAACTACGAGAAATATTTCAATGACGCTTCTGGATTTACTCGCTTACAGTGAGATTTAAGCCACTGAGCAGCCACAACTAACGATTTACCATGATACTTGAAGATTGGTTGCTCAGGTGGCCCAAATTCTCCTAAAATTTATACCGTTTCATCTCCATCGCCAGCATCATTAGTTTTAATCAATATAGATCACATATTTATTTCTTATTGAAAGTCATTTGAATGGTTAACTGTAATTTTAAACTAATAATGGATTTTAAAGATAAATAAAAAATTTTTCAATGATCGTGAAGTTTACAAAAACTGCCCTGAAGCTACCAGGTTAATCCTTTCATGCTCCATTAGACATTCAAAATATTTCCATTTTAGGAAAACGGATATAATTTCGAAATACCAATATGAATTTAATGTTCAAAAGTGTCACAAATTTACACGTTTATCATTAGCTACTTACACAAAAGTACCTGAGCGACCGAGCATTGCTCGAAGTTAAAAAATAAATGCCTTTTTTTCAGGAATTATACCTATCTAGAAAAGCTTTCAAAGTAAAATATTATTAAAGTACAAAATTTTATTAAAATGAGAGTCATTTCCGGGATACATAATAGTAATTTTTTTTTACTTCTTATTTCTTACAAAAGTGATAATAAATAGGTTTGATTATATATCCATAAAACAATGATTTTCTGTAAAAATACTATAATCAAACATTTTTCGACCAAGGCTTTGATGGTAGCGCCATAAAATGTTCAAGTCCATAAAAATTTATTACTTATAATATATTGTTTTTACCCAGCTGTAGAGCCGTAAGAAAGAAAGAAGGAAACATTTATTTGCACAGAATACAGGTGGTACCAGATTTAACAGTGGTGCATAGTTCAAGCTATAATCTGCCTTTAATAGGCATGCAAATATTTATAATTATATAAAACAATTAAAATACAATTATATTACATACAAAAATGTCAAGTTATATTATTATTTAGCATATTTATTATTATTATGCTTATTTATAAAGTATTCTCATTTGGTTGGGCTGAATAAATATATAAAAGAAATATAGTAAATAAATAAACATAAATATATATGTATATATATATTAAATATACTAACACAAATAATACATAAATAAATAAAAACCCAACCAAATGGAAGCCCTCGGCAGGGGAGACCAAACGGCCGAGGGTTAGGGGGAAAGGGAAAGAAACCGGCGGACGATGCGGGCGGTGTCGAGGAGCACCGCCTTCTGCATTTGAGCACGGAGCGGTCCTTCACGGAGTCCCAGTCGCCTCAAATGACCCGAGAGGCTGACCGGGATTAGCCCGTTCGCAGAAACGACCACAGGAATAATTTCAGTCGGCAGACCACCCCACATGTCGGTCACCTCGTGAGCCAGGTCCAGATATTTTGTTAGCTTATCTGTTTCGGCTTTCACGAGGTTCTCGTCATAAGGAATGGTAATATCGACCAAAATATCCTGATTGTGCCCGGTCCATCAGCACAATATCAGGCTTATTCGCAAGAATAGTCCTGTCTGTGATGATGGCCCGGTCCCAGTAGAGCCTGGCGCGGTCATTTTCGAGCACGGCTTCCGGCAAGTACTTATAATATGGCATTTTCCTATCCACGAGACCGTATTTCAGAGCGAGCTCCTGGTAGAATCCTGGCTACTAGGTTGTGTCTGTGCAAATACCAGTGTTAGAAAGCGCCGAACAACCGGAGATGACATGCCTAAGTGACTCGCCGGGATGGCGACAAGCTCGACAGATGTCGACGGCGCCATCCTTTAGGATGTATCTCCGATAATTGTTGGTCTTAATAACCTGATCCTGTATCGCACAGACAAAACCCTCGGTTTCCCAAAGAGGTCACCGAAACGTAGCCAGTGGAGGAGGCGCCTGTTCACGAAAGGCTCATGTAGAGCCTTGTAGAACCTCCCGTGGAGCTCCTTCTCCTTCCATACGGTTTCCGGTCGGAAATGCACTGTACTGCTGGTCTTGCCATTGCTCGTTGGCTAAGGATAGAGAGTAAGCCTTTATCACACCAAATGACGTCCCTGTAGAATGGATAATCCGATCTCGCCTGAAAGTAATTACGGAGGCTGCACACTTCGTGATTATGCATGGTGAGAGCGCTCAAAAGCCGCGCCCACCATGTTTTCACGACAAGTACAGCCTCATTACTGACGATCTCGGTGATGCATCCGTGACGTCATAACAGTGCGGACTTTTCTATCCAGAGCGTTCAGTTCGGTCTGAGTCCACCTGAGCATGCCGAAGGTATATATGAGGACAGGCATGACCCAATCGTTATATGCGTGTGTCTTATTCACACCCGACAAAAGACTGTTGAGCACTTTTGTCAAGCGTGCATAAAACACATCGAAAACTGACTGTTTCATATCCGCCTCATCGATACCTATGTTCTGCGACATACCCAGGTATCGGTATGTTTCAGCCTGGGAAAGGGTCCTTATGTTGATGGGCATAGATAAGTCTATGCCCTCAGAGTTAGCAACCCTACCCTTTCGACATGGAGGACCGCACTTATCCGTTCCCAGCTCCATTCTATTAGAATTGCTAAAATCACGAGTGATGTTTAGCAATTCCACAAGATGAGCGACTGAGGCGAATAACTTGAGATCATCCATATAGAAAAGGTGGGTCACTTTGTACCTCCTTCCGAAGCTGAAATCTCCTCCCAGAACCCTCCAGTAAGGTACTGAGAGGGTTTAGAAAGAGGCAGAACCAGATTGGACTCAGACAATCGCCCTGGAAGATACCCCTTCTTATCCTTATGTGGTTCTCCGCAGCCGTCATCCGCTCGCCTAGATGACAAAGGATCGTACTCCACTGCTCCATACACTGCCCGAGGAAGTCTCTAATTGTACAGTCAACCTTGTACAGCTCGAGGACCCTCTTCAGCCATGCATGAGGCACCGAGTCGAATGCCTTTTTGTAGTCTATCCAGGCGGCGGAGAGGTTCCGACGGTTGCGTTTAACCACCTTGCCAATGACCGCGTCAATGAGGAGTGGTTCCTTGGTTCCACGACCATTGCCCGACATCCATTATGAGCGCGCGACATCACCTGATTTGCGTTCAGGTGACGAGTGATTCTCGCGCTCAAAATGGATGTTAGTGTCTTGTATATGGTAGGTAGACACGTTATGGGGCGGTATTTGCTCGGGTCTGTGGAATCCCGGTCTTTAGGAACCAAATGAGTGATCCCAGTAGTGAAGAGGCTCGGAGTGACTTTTGGTCGAGAGCCTCTTGAAACTGTCGGGCGAGCACAGCGTGACACACCACGAACCCTTCAGCCAGTAGTGATGCAGTCCGTCGAGTCCCGGACTTTTCTAGTTCGAGGCCCTACGGACCGCCTCAGCTACGTCATCCGGCGTTATGATGACGGGGTCCATGGGCGTTACACTCGCACACTGACTCGCCACAACTTCCGTCCAAGGGCCCTCGCTGTGGTTTACGGGCTCTGACCACAGGCCGCGCCAGAATGCGATAGTGTCGGCCTGATTCGGTGCTGAGCCCGTTCCACGTACCATCGGCCGCTCCAATAATTCATAGAGCCTCTTCTGATCACTCTGGAAGCGACGATTCTGGTTGAACCGTGTCGACCTCTCGGTATATCGCCGAATCCGCTTCCCCCAAACAGCGATTCTCTGCTTCAGGTCGTCTATGCGCTCCGTCAGTTTTTGCGTTATATCCGGCTGGGACAAACTGATATTTGTCCCAGCAAACGCCATCCTGACGGTGCGCACAATTCTCGGTCTATTATTACCCGACCTGAAGCTTGTCAGTCTGCCGATGAGGGCTCTTGCCTTTGCGATACGGTCCTTAATTCTCTTTCTCCAGGCTGGGATGGCGCTACTTTGTCTAGTAGCGCGTCCAGCCGTGGAAATTTGCGCCAATACGGCAAACTGCCAGTGCGGCGCCAAAAGAATTGAGTCCGTCTCGCAAGGTCCCGGCTGGCTTCCAAATAGGTCACCAGCATTGTTGAGAGCCCTCACGACAGCCCGATTCCGCTTGCTTAAGGGTATGCGGGAAGTCGCGGTCGATTTTCGAGAGGCGTACTGCGCGTTTCCAAATAGCCTCTTCCAATATGCTCATCATTTGCTCTAACTTGTGGGAGATTATTTCATCATCGTCTGAATTAACCACAACTGGAATATCCACGGCGGTATCCACGTGCGCAGGTTGCTCTGCAATTAGTGGCACCGCATTACCAGCTGTAGCATTTTCATCCGATGAGGGAACAGCCTCACGTCGTAGTCGTTCGAGTTCGGCGTCACCAAATATGTTGGAGCGCAGGATGTACCGAACTCGGTCTGCCAGGTTTTGCCCGTTACATGAACAGATGGCTCCAGCTCTGCGAAAAGCGATGCATCCGAGCCCGATACGCTAACATTCCAGTTTCTTCCCCTTTTGCCCTAAAATACGCTCGCAATGCGTTTGCGTTCATAATTTGCGTCCAACGCATGCGACGTGTTCCACCAGCGGCGGGTGCCGCTTGCCGAGTCCGAGAAGACCCAGCCGACACCAAGCCCTCTGGTGGGGATGATGGATGCGGGCGGCTACTAGGTGGTCTTGCAGCCCCTCGCGTTTGGCTGGCGACCCGCATGCTGTCGCGTCCGGCGCCAGCTCCAGACGCGCCCTGGCGACCTCCAGGCAGCGGCCCTTTGCGCACTCTTTTTTTTCCATCATCCATTTTTGGGCGTCAATTAACGGGAGACGCCCAGGCCCGGCACCGTTTCATGGTTCGGCCATATGCACAAACGGACCTTTGCACCCTCAATTTTGCCTAGGCACGGCGCTCACACCTTTTGGCAGGGCGCTGACTGACTGCACCGACGTAGCAGTTTTGTCACTTAACTGTTACGTCAGCGGGCGATGGGGTCGTCACTTCCCTACGCCTTTTTATTATTATTATTATTATTACATTATCACATATATTGTCACAAAATTATAATATTATAAATATAAATACAATCTATATAAATAATATTATTATTTCGGCTATTATCCACCGCGGCGAGGAATCCTAAGCCATCGGTGAAGTTAGGCATCCAAAGATAGGAACCTTCTTACTATTCGAGCTGCATTTAATAAGGCCGATTTTTGAATCAATCCCTTCAGCCACTTGCCCAAACCTAACTTGGACAGATAATCGTCCATATTTTTACCGATAAGCCCATTGACTGATACAACTATTGGTACAATAATAGTAGAATCAACGTCCCACATAGCGACAATCTCATGAGCTAAGTCGATATATTTTATTTTTTTATCATTCTCTGCTTTCACGAGATTCTCGTCATGAGGAACACTGATATCTATTATTATTGCCTTGCGTGTAGTTATTATTATTATTATTATTTTTTGTTAAAGTTTTTACGTTTTCTCAGTTTGTTTTTAACAAAACTGGATTAATGGTTACTACCACGGGACTTAGCCAAGTGGGTACCATGAGCGTGTTTGGTTATGGGTAGTTTTCTGTTGAGATAAATTTTCTAACTATTCTACAAGTATTAAGTAAAACTGCTTTTTGCAATTGAATATATGTAAGTTTTGGTAAATCAAGAGTTTTTAATGATTGATGAAGCGCTTTTGGTATTACACCAGTTGTAGAGAGGACTATAGGTACTATAATGGCATTATGTAAGTTCCACATTCTAATAATTTCATGTTTCAAATCAGTGTATTTGAAATTTTTCATTAATTGTAGTCTGTAAGTTATGTGAATTAGGTATAGCAATGTCAATAATAAAAGCACATTTATTCACTTTGTCTATTAATGTTATATCCGGTCTATTATAGTGTATTGTTTTGTCGGTAAGTATAGCTCTGTCAAAATACATTTTGTGAGTGGTATTTTCAAGGACTATTTCAGGTTTATATTTATAGTATACTTGAGTTGGCTGGTCAGTTAGTTTCCACTTAAGGGCAAGTTTTTGGTGAATGATATTGGCTACTTGATCATGCCGATACTTATAATCCGTCTGAACAATCGCTTTACAAGCACCAGTGATGTGTTGGATTGTTTCTGAAGCATTACAACAGCGTCTACATGTGTCGGCATGTAGATTTTTTATTTTAATGATGTGCTTTTGATAATTACGTGTCTCTATGACTTGGTCCTGAATTGCGCACATAAAACCCTCAGTCTCAGGAAAAGCTCACCACGTTCAAGCCATGCGTTCGACGCTAATTTGTCTACGGTAGGTTGGTTCAACTCTTGGCGATGTCTTCCATGTAGAGACTTTTGAGTCCATATGTCAATTTTTGTGTTATTATCTGTAAGTACCTCATTTTTTTGCAATGTTTTATCATACATATTAAGCGGTGTCAATTTATGATCATTCTGTACTATAGCATTGTGTAGTGATGATATTGTAGTTTTATGATAAAAGTAATTTCTCAGTGTTGTTATTTGTCTGTTATGTAAGTTAACTATGTCTATTACACCTCTTCCTCCTTCATTTCGTGGCAATGTTAGTCTTTGTATGCACGATCTTGGATGGTGTTTACGGTGCTTCGTAAGAGATGTATTTATTGTGCGTTGTAGTTGTTTAAGTTCAGTTTTGGACCAGTGTATTATGCCAAAAGAATAAGTTAGTATGGGAATTGCAAACGTGTTAATAGCTTTAAATATATTTTTAGAATTTAATTGAGATGTTAATACTAAGCGAAGTCTATATCGGAACTCATCTGTTAATGTATTTTTAACTTCTTTGTGGTGTATTTGTTTCGACTGATTATATCCTAAATACTTATACACTCCATTCTCTTCTAAAGATTTGATTTGCTGTCCTGTCTGCAATTGGTGATTATGTTCATAATACTGTCCAGCTCTAACCGAATTGATGTTGCACTTATCAATACCAAATTCCATTCCAATATCCCGTGAAAATGTTTCCGTTAAATTAACTAACTGGTCTAATTCATCTTGAGTAGTAGCATATAGCTTAAGATCGTACATATACAAAAGATGACTAAGTTTTTTTCTTGTTTATTTGTATGGGATCTTGTTTTGTATGGTATTGTAACAGATAACCTATATTTTTTGAGTTTAACATTTTTGATAAGGGGTTTATTGCAAGGCAGAACCAGAGAGGACTAAGTGCATCTTCTTGAAATATGCCTCTCCTTATTGTAATAATGTCTGTTTCTATCATGCCATCTAGTGTGTTAAGTTTAAGTTTTGTTGTCCAATTGGTCATGGCAGCTTGTAAGAATTGTATTATGTTTGGGTGTATTTTATATATTTCTAAAATGTTTAATAACCAAGTGTGCGGGATTGAGTCATAAGCTTTCTTATAATCAATGTACATGCTAAATAAATATTTTCTTTTTAGTTGTACCTGTTTTAAAATTACTGCATCTATTGTGAGCTGTTCTTTGCAACCCTGACTAAATTTCCGACAGCCTTTTTGTTCTTCTGACAGTATGTTGTTAGTCTCTATATGTTCATAAATGGTTTCGGTTAAGCAAGATGTAATTATTTTGTACAATGTTTGTAAACATGTGATAGGTCTGTATTTTGCAGGGTTGTCAAGATTGCTAGGATCTTTTGGTATCATATACGTTATTCCTGAAGTAATGTATTGGGGCATGGTATACGGGTTTTGTATGAATTTATTTACAAAATTAAACAGAATCGGGTGGACAGTTGTGAACTTCTTATACCAATAGTTATGTATATTATCTGATCCAGGTGATTTCCAATTATGCAGTTTTTTAATTACTTTTTGGAATGTGTCTATTTTGATGTGTTGAAATTGCATAGCTTTTATCTGTGATGTGTCTATCTGATTTTTGATCCAATCCGCGTCTGTAATATAATGTTTAGGTTCCACCCATATTGTAGACCAAAAATTTTGTAATTCTCTAGGTAAGGGTAAACTATTTTCGGAATCTTTTGAGTTGTTGATTTTATTTGTTACAGGGTTTTTTATATTTCGGTAGAAAAGTTTTTCATTTGAACAAAATAGCCTGTTTTGAGTTTTTCGTAGAGAGCATGCTTTATATCTTTTTAGCCGACTACTAGTAAGTTTAAGTTTTTGTTTAAGTGTGTCTAAAAAATGTTCGTGTTTAATGTTATGTTCTTCGTGGACAGAATGAGTTTTATATTGCTCAAAAATAGCATTTACGTGTTTAATCAATTTTTTACCTCTGTTTCCATTGATAAATTGTGTTAGTCTTGCAATCTTTGCTCTTAATTCACTAACTTTGTATTCTAATCTTTGTTCCTTTGGTTTATTATATTTCATTTGTTTGTCCATTCCTAGAGGGTTATCAACTTGTACAGGTATTTCAATTTTAGCTCCGTTGAGCTTAGCTGAAGTCCACGCTGCACAGTATACTAAATCCTGAAATGTTTTAAATTCAATATCGCTGTTGATGTATTCTGGCAACAAAATATTATTCACATAGGCGACTATCTTACTCAATTTTTTTGATGACCTCTGCTTTGGTATAAATGGCCTATCAGTTGGTTTTGTATTAGCATAATATTCCAAAGCTTTAGCAAACATTTCATCTATAGCAATTACTTTTTCTCTGTAGTGTAAATTTTCATTTTCATTTGCTGTGTGGTTTTCTGCATTTAAATGTAAACTTTCTGTATCTGTTTCTTCGTTGTTTGAGATACCTATCTTAAGTATTGAGTTGTCATTGGCTTTTATATCGGTATGTTGTTTTTGCAAGTCATTCTGAATTAATTGTAATCGGTCAACACTTAAATATTTGTTCTGTAAAATTAATCGCCTTTGGTCAGCTATCCGTTGCTCCGTCAAATGAGTTAAATGGGGGAATTGTTTTATAAACTCTTGGTGTAAGAGTTTTCTATATGCTATTTTATTTTTCTCACACTGAGTTATTTTATAGTAAATTCTTATTATAGCTTCATTGTATTCGTCTGTCCATTTCATACGTTGTTGTGTTTGTAAAGGTGGGTATTAGTATGATGATTGTTTTGTAACAGAGATTGATTGAGGAAATGTAGTCTGTAAGTTTGATTGAACTTCAATATATATTTTATTTACTATTTCTTGGGACAAAAGTTTATTATTCATTATTGCTCTTCGCTGATCTCCTATTCTTTGACGAGTTACTTGCATATCTGGGAATCGTTCTATGAATTTCATGTGTAATGGTTGTAAATAACCTTTAGTGTCAGTCTCCATCATTGTTAAATAGAGGTAAGTACGCAATATAAATTCATTCATTTCAGAAGTCCATTTCTTACGCGTATTACGTTTACTGATGGTGGGCACAGGTTCCATAACAGAAGTTACTTTCTGTGCAACATCCTTCAGCAATTGGCTACTTGAAGATGATGAGGAAGATAAAGACTGGCGTAAATTGTATGGCTTTGATTTCTGCCCATCATTTTCGGGGGTATATAAACTATCAGTATCACTAAGGGTATCGGTGTCCGTAGATATAGCTTGGGTCGTTTGACGGGAAATCTTCCTCGCCCGGAGATTGTACGCCAAGACACAGCACCATCTCGGCTTCCGTCAGAGTCGATATGGTTACTGGATCTGCCGGAACTGGGGCCGTAGTTTACGTCGTGCACTCATATTTTGTTCAGCCTGGTTTGGAATCGTTAGTTTGGAAAAGGGTCTTTAAATATTAATAGGCAGATAGATAATCCTGTCTTGTTATTGCTACACAGTATAGTTGTTCTGACTGTAGTTAAGCACATGCCTTTCCCTTAAGCCCCCCCACCACGACAAGGTGATCCCATGTGGGGGTTATATTATTATATTACATTATATTTAATTTTACAAATAATCATGTACATTAGTTTTATGTTGCATGAATTCTTGTATCGTATAAAAACACTTATCCACTAGCCATTTTCTTAAATTAATTTTAAAATATTTAATGTATGCTAATTGTGTGCTAGAATACTGAAAAACAAAATAAAAACTACTAAAATATACACAATGAAGAATTCGAATTAGCGCACTCCGGCGGAGTAGACCTATAAAACGGTGTCAAAAATATTGCGCTTAGACTTATTATTTCATTATTTCATATTTAAATAACAGAATTCAAAAAGTTGTTATCAATGGTAAAGGTTCCTCTGAATCAGTAGTATCAATGGGCGTTCCTCAGGGCTCGATTCTTGGCCCATTCCTGTTCTTAGTCTATATTAATGACTTACCTTATCTTATAGGGGACATTCACTATATAGTATTATTTGCTGATGATACCTCTTTAATTTTCAAACTCAAACGACAGTCAATTAATTTTGACAATGTAAATAACGCTCTATCAAAATTAGTACATTGGTTTAACACCAACAATTCGCTCTTAAACGGCAATAAGACTAAATGTATTAAATTTACAATACCTAATGTTAAACATTAAAATACCAATGTGCTTTTAAATGGGGAGGAGTTGAATCTTGTGGATACCACTGTTTTTCTTGGTATGACAATTGACGCGAAGCTTCAATGGGGCCCCCATATATCTCACTTAGCAAGCAGACTTAGTTCTGCAGCATATGCTATAAGAAAGATTAGAAGTCTCACCAATGTTGAGACAACTAGATTAGTTTATTTTAGTTACTTTCATAGCGTGATATCTTATGGAATTTTGCTATGGGGTAATGCGACTGACATCGAAACTATATTTGTTTTGCAAAAGAAACCCGTACGGGCGATTTATAATTTAAATTTTAATGAGTCCCTTAGAGAAACATTTGAGGAAAAAAACATATTAACTTTGGCATCGCAATATATTTATGAAAATGTAATGTATGTACATAAAAACATAAATAGTTTAAAAAAAAATAAAGATTTTCATACTTTAAACACTAGGAACAAACATAAGCTTGTAATACCAGTTACTAGACTCCACAGAATTAGTAATTCATTTATGGGGCAATTTATACGCTTTTACAAAAAAATCCCAGAAAATGTACAAAATTTGTCAATAAATATGTTTCAATGTTTTATTAAAGAGAAATTGTACAAAAGGGTTATTATAATATGAAAGAATACATAAGTGAAAAAAAAACCCCTGGGAATGAGGTGATCGCCACCATGCTGGTTCTATTAAAACTAAGTTAAAATTTGTACAAACAAAAAAACAAAATTATTGTAAAGTGAAATATGTTTAAAAAAAAGTCCCGCTGGGTTTCTTGCTGGGTCTTCCCATAACAAAGGTATTTTCCGAACCAGTGGTAAATAAAAAAATGACTTTCAATAATTTTCATAATATTCTTTTCTATTCTACGCTCTAGCCATTGATTTGATTTGTGTATAAACACGCAGAAAAAGAAAATTCCAGAAATGAGACCTAGCTAGATCGATTTTCTGCTCCAATAAACGTTGCACAGTTAGATCCGTTCACAAAACGCGATTACAAACAAGAAAATAAACAAATATACAAATATTGCTCATTTATTAACATAAGATACAGTTATTTTTATATTCTTATTATAGACTAAAATTAAACCAATTAAAAGTGCTACTTCTAGAAGTGATGCAAACAATAATAACCGTAAAACCGACCGTAATAATAAAACTAATTAAAGAGTTGGGTTAATTACTTAAAATTTGTACAGTTGTTAAAAGTGTTTCAATAGCAGTTCAGTTATAATAAAAGCTTAAGCTTTAAGAATACCAATTAGACAGTCGAAATGGATCGAAAGAGATTCTTAGACCCACTTTAATACTGTATCAATGTATTAGATAGTTATTGTTTCTTAGTTCTCCTAAAGGTTTTTATTTTATTTATTTAACAAAAAAATATTTAAAAAAATATTTTCCAAAATTACTGAAAAAGATACTGTCTATTCTGATGATGATTAAAATAAATTACTTTTAGCAAATATGATTACAATGCCGTCTTATAGTGAAAAAAAGAAAAGAAATTGTACATAGCTTTACGAAATAATTTATGAATACTTTAGCTTAAAAAAATTGTATTTTTGCGTAAATTGTTTGCTCTGCTGTTTCGGATTTATAAACAAGGCTTGGCAGAAGTTAACCTAGGCATTAAGCCCTTTTTTCACAAGTAAGATTGACAAACGAACACACAGTTCAACTGACAGTAAGCGGATGCTGTTACCTATAGTAACTTACATCTACCATCAATTATCAAATAAACGACTATGACGATAGACTTAGATGATCAATGCTTCGTTACCTGTAAAAGGATCGCTGCAACCACAATACGCAGCAGCTAATTCACACAGAATTTTGGCGTAAAATAGCATTTTTATATGCATATGCTGCTATTTTACGCTAGTCTAGGTAATTCTGAGAGCGTGGTCCTTCCCTGGTCTTCCTCGCACCTTTGACGCTATTTCTGTCGCGTCAAAGTATATTATATATACGAGTTAATTGTATACCGTCATCTATCGGAGGCAATGACATTTTTCTTATGGCAACCACGGCATAAAAATGTAACATATGTGTACAATAAACAATACTTAAATAATCGGCACTTATTGTTTGATCTTTGTGGATTTATTTATAGAATAATTACTACAAATGAGCACACAGTCCATTTGATGGTAATTATATGCTGTTGTCCACCTACATCTATCCTCGATTAGGATTCAAAATGTCAATAACTTTTCACCCCTGAGGACTACTATGCGTCGCCTTGTTACCAGTAATAAGAGTCTCCAGTTCAATGCACTCACAATACTAGACACACCATAATGATCTTATTTTATATACAGAGCTATTTTTCAGAGTGCCCAAATTTTAAACTTTACTTCAAATATATAAATAATGATATATCGTTATTGCAGTTTTTGAAAATACGAGTAAATAAGGCTTCTACTTCTATTTGAAAATATCCCAAATTGAATGTGATTTATAGGCAACAACATTTTTGCCTACCGATCGACCCTTACAAATATGTGCGTGCGTAGTAAAATCAGTTAAAATAATTCATTACCACGCATTTTGAGTTTAAAAGATAAAAGACTCAGAATGTTTGAGATTTTTTTTATTAATTTTTCTTCACCTGTTTGCCTATATTACTTATTCTGAACTTTCTCTGCAAATTTGGCCGGTTATTGCAAAAAACCTGTATTTACATATATTCTGTAGGAGCGTGGTCCTTTCCCGGTTGAGCGGACCTATTCATGCCGCAGCTATAATACACTGCAGTTTGAACTGTTATTCGATCAAAATTTCAAAAAACAAAGACATAGATTGTTATAATAAAAAATAAAACGAAAAGGTATTATAAAATTAAATGCCTTTCTTTGTTTCAGATGAAATGGCGAGTGGCTGGTGGGATGGGCGTACCGCTCGCTGCTGCTATCTTCTTCATGCTTCCACTCTTCACTTCGTCTACAGGGGATATACGTAAGTAGCGAACTTGTTTCTAAAAAAAGTAAATTATATACGAAAATCAAGAATTTATTTCGTTGTGTAAAAGAGAACTACATAGGTAATTTTTCATATTCAATACCCACCTCGCAGACTTGTACTCATTTTTTGTTACTATTAAATGTTGGAGATTAAAGATATAATATAAGATTATTCGATTCGTTATTATTTATACATTTGGAGATCTTCAAGGAAAAAGTAAATAGACATTGCCAATAGATCTGGGAAAGAGAACCTAAGCGACAGAAAACTGTTAAACACAGATTTGATTCAGGTACAATATTATAAATATTCAAATTTATTCACATAAAAAATATATTTTTATAGGATAAGGGTGACAAACGAGCACGCAGTCCACCTGATGGTAAGTGGTTGATGGGGCCCATAGACATTTACATCTATCCTCGATTACGAATCATGCGTTGTCACCTCTGAGGACTAAGATGGAACGCCTCGTTTCCAGTAAAAACCCTTTTTACTGGAAACGAGGCATTCCATCTCACTCTCACCATACGAAACACAGAAGCTTTAAGCTGCTATTTTACGCTGGTATATATAATTATAAACGTGTAAAATTATCGAAACCAAATTATTTAAATCTATATTTTTAAACAAACGCTTAAAAATAAACGTAAATAAACGTTTTTGGCACGTCATTGCCAGACAAAATTAATAACAAATTGATTAGACTAAGCGCCGATTTTTCAATCATCAGATAAAAATTATTCATATGATTAAGTACAGCAAAATCAAATTTGCTTCAAATAGTACAATAATTGTTTATCTGTAAGATTATTTACAATTTATTTGATAAAAATCTTTTATGTGTGATTAAACAAAAGAATGACTTTCAATAAGTATTATTTATAATCTATATTGAATAAAAAGTTTTGTTTCCGTTTCTTATGTAATGATCGAAAAATCAGGCCTAAATTAAGAAAAGAAGGGTTGATTTTAGGTGTTGAAATTCAATCCTCAAATAAAGTTTATTTACAGCAGAAAATGAAACACCAACAAATTAACAATTACCGTTTCATAAATAAAATACTCGTATTTCATTTGTTTCACTTTTGTTGTATACAAAAGTGAAACAAATTAAATACGAGTATTCAGATTGTAATTTATTCAATAATTAATAATTAATAAAATATCCACTACGCCTTATCATCCCGTCGATGTCTTAAGAGGCGACAGATGGAAACAAATCAGGAGATGGGCAGCAGCGTCCTCCTAATAACGACTATAACTATGGCAAATATCCCCAAGGTCGTCCACTGCTGAACATTGGCCTGCCCATAGATTGCCTTATAGGGGTGATTTTACCATAGTTGCCACGCTTGGCATGCGAGTTGGCAACCGCAGTTTTTTAGTTGTTATCAGGAAGACGCTGCTCCCTCTCTCCTGTTCCAGTTTCCCTCTGTGGCCTCTTACGACATCCACGCAATGATATCGGGTAGTGGATATTCTTACACAGCCACTACACGGTGAACGGCAGAAATAGGTATGTACCTCTACTTACCCAGACTGACACTTAGACAGAAAAGGATTTGGAAGGCTATGACCTGTCTAAATGTTGTTACTAAGCATGTGCGAGCGTAACAGCTGCATCCATTTATTCATAAATGCCTCACGTCATCTTTCCCCGTTAATCATCCCTTTAAATTACTTTCTTGTGTGCCAGCTTTCCCTAATCGAGGCTTAAACTAGTATAATTATTCTGTAAACTAAAACGTGTTTCGGTTTATAATGAGGCACCATTAGGATAATGGACCATTTTGTGTCCATTTTCCTAATAGAATAAAAGCTATAATCTGTCAACTTTGGATAAAATTGAATTAGTTAACTACATTATAGCAGTTGTTCTTTATTGTTCACAATCTATAAAAGACTGGAGTTTTAGTCTGACACAAGCTTTGAATAAAAATTTGTCGACTAATCCAATGAACAAAATTGACAAATCCTGTCCAAAATAAATTTAAATTGACAATATTATCGTTTTACTTACATTTAGAAAGCAACCTAATACATCATCAATAGAGTTCTTTTTCGTTGGTTACAACTTCATGAAAGCATTCACCAAATGAGTGAAAAATTTTGGCTACATCTTTTCGAGACTTTATATTATGACGTGTATATACAGGCAGTCCACGTACTTATTTTTTACATTACAGAGTCACGCTGCAGCTATATTATGATTGCAGCACGAATGTGTCGGCTCGACCAGGGAAGCACAATGCTTTGACAGATTACCAGCGTAATAAATCGGCTTTGTACTGCTGAGTTCTGTACGGTGAGTGTAGTGTACCGGTGATCCTTTTTATTGGAACAGCATCAAAGGTGTGTGACGTTTGGTGCAGCGATTTTTAATTCACCTAAAAGTGTGACAAATAAGGTACAGGTGGCGGAAGTAGAATTAAATAAAGAAGAACATGAAATTGAATCAAACATGGTATTTATTGAGAAAATTGTGAACCATTTTATCACTAAATCCTGTCATTTTGATTCTATTCCTAGTCGATGTATCTGAGTGACATTAAGTATTAGGTCCTTACATATGAAATTAGCGTTTTGCCGTACTGACCACTTTGATCTGAAATATCTCCTCTTTGGTTAAGAATCCAAATTCAAATTTATAAATTCATTTAGCTGGTACATTTGAGTTTTGAAAAAAGTCACTCATTTGTTTTTTCCTCATTATATTTTTCTTTGGCGTCGCTTATTACCGCACAATTGAAAACATGAAATATCGGTATATTTTCGAGTACGAGTTCTACCGTGGCACCAGTGGTGCAGAAACAGCTCGAAGGATTAATGATGTGTACGGCGCTGGTGTCCCAAAAGAAAGCACGGTACGTTTTTGGTTTCAACGTTTTCGTTCTGGAAATTTCGACCTTCAGAACCAACCCCGTGGACGGCCGAAGACCAAAGTGGATCCATCACAAAGCACTTCAGAGATAGCTGCAGGCTTCGGGGTAAGTGATAAAACTGTATTAATCCACTTGACGCAAATCGGGAAAGTAAAAAAACTTGAACGATGGGTACCTCATGAATTGAGTGAATCGAACTTGCAAACACGCGTCGACTGCTGTGTTATTTTTCTCAACCGACACAATAATGAAGGGATTTTAAATCGAATAATTACTTGCGATGAAAAGTGGATACTGTACGATAATCGGAAGCGCTCGTCGCAATGGGTGAACCCTGGAGACCCAGCCAAATCCTGCCCTAAACGAAAATTGACTCAGAAAAATTTACTTGTGAGTGTTTGGTGGACTAGCGCCAGTGTCGTTCACTACAGCTTTCTAAAATCTGGCCAAACGATTACAGCAGATATCTATTGTCAGCAACTGCAAACCATGAAGGAAGAACTAGCTGCTAAACAACCGAGATTGGCCAATCGCTCTAGACCACTGCTGCTTCACGACAACGCAAGACCACACACTGCACAACAAACAACCACTTAGTTAGATGAGCTACAATTGGAATGTCTGCGACATCCACCGTACTCCCCAGACCTTGTTCCAACAGATTACCATTTTTGCCGGAATTTGGACAACTTCTTACAAGGAAAAAACTTCAACTCCGATGCGACGGTCCAAACCGCCTTCAAAGAGTTTATTGATTCTCGCCCCCATGTTTTTTTTAGTAAAGGGATCAATGAACTACCTATGAGATGGCACAAGTGCATAGATAACAACGGTGCATACTTTGATTAATTAAATTTATTTTACAAAAAAAATTTACTTTATATTCCTCCCGTACAAAACGCTAATTTCATATGTCGGGTAGGACCTAATATTAATTTTCACATAAGAAAACATACAAATATCCTCTGGATGGCTCTGACATTGCCAACCTCAATCTTACTTTTTAATGGATAAATATCAGTATCACTTTAGCTCTTTATCATATACAGCAAGACCTAGCGTGTAATAAGATTCGTATAGCGTTAAGCCTGTATTCATCGAAGGAGTAGGCAGAGTCCAAAAATCAGAGAGCTATTTGGACACTTTTAGCCAAAATAATATGGGTTTCGATGGAAAATTGTAAAAGAAATTATGGGTGGATGGCACATCGCCTACAAAATCACAACGCTGATATCCTATTGTCGCCTTTTTTGACATGCTAGGCAAATAACACAATTGGCACATTATTTTATGTTATAAGTCTCACATAAACATGGAGCCTTTAAGTACCAGACCAACATAGGAAAAATACATCATAACAGCAATTTTTTAATTTTTATATTTTAAAAATATTACATATATAACTAATATTTAATGACATATGTGTTAAATAAAACTAATTTTACGGATTTTATCGCTAACTTTTTACACTTTTCAATTTCCGACGTTTCGGCACTTAACAGCACCAGGAACGATAGGAAAATTAAACGCGATAATGTTTTTAAAATTAGTATTATTAAATATGAATTATCCGCTTAAATATAAGAAATTAAATATGTTTGGATTAAACGAAGTACGTGTTAGAGCTTCGACACACACGCACACATTTTACTAATGCGTCATCTTTACTTAAGTAAATTAAAAACATTTACTTCGATACCGTGTGAGGTGCCATGTGACGCCAGTCTAATCCCTTGTGCGCTCGTCTTTTATGCACATTTTGACTTAATCTAGGTTACTCAGTCGGGCGGGCGTTGTTCGATCGGACGACCCAGATATGCTTTGGTATACTTGCTTTTAAAATTCTTATACATATTTACCGAAAGGCCAACTTACGAGATTGTTTTAAATATTGAAAAAGGTTTTCTATGGCAAAAGCAAAACACTTTGTTAGCGTCAATTTATTATGTATATATTGACTTGCAAATTTAATATTAATATACAGTAATAATCAATACATTTACTTGTGTGTGAGGTTGATCTCTTGAGGCCTTTGCTGGTCTGTTTTGAACTAATTTGCCGAAGACTAATCATAATAGTGATATTTATATCAATGGCTTAGTTAAGCTAAGCTGGAGTTCTAGAGAAAATTCGTGATAACAATAACTATTAAATACCAGCGGGTCCTGGATCTCGATAACAGCCCACCTACCGGGTCCAATTGTGAATTTAAACTATCAACTGAAACATACACAAAAAAATACATCGAAATCGGTCAAACCAGTTTCGAGTCTTAGCGAGACTAACGGACAGAAATTGATTTTTATATATAGAGATGTAGTATTTGCGATAATATAATATACATTTATTAATTTATTTTTGTTTAGACTGCAAAGGATTATTTTTAAGTTAACTATAACTATTTATTATAGTATCTCTATATATTTTAGTCTCTCCTTATCAAATATGAAGAAGAAATAAAAAAATCGAAGCTTTTTACTCGAATGCCAAGGAAGGGTTATGTTTTTCGCGCGTATCTTGTATGTTTGTAAATTTCTTTATTACCACATATCTTCCAAACGGCTGGATTTCGACAATTAAGGAGTAGTTTTATTTGTCTTAAAAATCCAAGTGTTTTTAGATAAGTGTTTGAAAAAAATAAACATAATGGCGGATATTTGGCGCAAAATAGTAATACGTTATTTAAAAAAAATAACCCAACCTATCGAGTAGGGAAATTAAAAGGGGATTACAAAAATATTTAGAAGTTATATTTTTAAATTTAATTAGGAATAATAAATTGGTTTAAAAAAATTTTGATAGCGTAAAAATGGGCCATGTTTGTGTCGAACCTCGTGCTGTCATATGAAAGGAGAAGGAGACTTCTCCATACATTATTGGGCCCAGGTGTTAACAAGATGAAAGTAGGACCATTTGAAAGCGTATATATAAACAATTCATAGTTGAAAATCTGGCAAGATTTGTCAATCTAGGAGCTGAGTTATTGTAGAATAAGTAAAAGTGAGATTATGTATTACCTACACTGTAACAGGTGATTTTTCACTATAATTACTTAAAGATATAAAAGCAGGATCAGTATAAAATCACTAAAGACAAGTTGTGGTTAATAAGGAAACGAAATGGTGAAACGATTAACGAAAGTTAAAACAACAACAACTAAGTGAAGTGAATATTAGGGATATCGATCTGAGATCGATTACTCGAACTGTTGTTGTTACTGTTACTTGTTGGAATGTTGATACTTTGTATTTTTTATTATTCTTTTGTACATATGTTCGCAATTTTTATCTCCTTAACACAGAAAAATAATCGAAAATAGATATCAAGAATCGATTATATTGCGCTCGTTTCAAATCGAATCGAAAATCAGTCTTTTCTTTTAAGTGAATAGTTTGAAGTTTGAACTGTCAAGTCAAGTTTCAAATTCAAAATGAGAAGTCCTTTATTAAAAGATAACGTTTAGAAACGAGAATTTCACAAGTGTATTCTATAAGGTCGATTTATATTGCCATAAAATGTTTATTTTTCTTTTTTCTATAAGCGAATAGCATATTTTATTTCCAAATGAATTTATAATTCAAAGTAAATAATATAATTTTAATGAAACCTTGCAAGCTTTTTCATTTTATTTTTGAATACGAATAAATATAATATCGATTGTATTAATACAATCGATTTTCTAACTTATTTCTTATTTTATTGTTTTTTCGCATTCTAGATTGTCAAAAGGGGTACTTTTTTGTATTTTACTTTAGAAAAATATAGCCAATTTTTTAAAGTATGAACCAATTAGTTAACTTCAGGCCCAAAAATCCCATTCTCCTTTAGTTCATAAGGGTATATCGGGACACTAAAAAGTCTAAAATAAAATAAACAATTAAAAAAATCAAAAACCCGACAAAAAATTAAACCGAAGTAGAGGTTACTTTGTTTATAGTTTATTTTAATTTTGTTTTCTATTCTCAATCTTGTTTTCCAATATAATTGAGTTTATTTGGTACAAGTATTTATGAAATTCATTGTGCAAAATATTTTTTGACGCTGCAGCTAATGAGAAGCACTCACTTTAAATGTAATTTTAATATAAATGTAGGTTCCATAGAGCCGAATTTTGATACACCACTAGTCTCATCGAAACATTTTAAGTGCAGTTTTAGCATGGCTTAGAAAGAAAACATCGTGAGAAACATGCGTGGCTGATATATTTAAAAACGATTTGTGGAAATGAGAAATTTGCAAACACGCATAAGGGCAGCATGGCGGACTCTTCTGAAGAAGTTGTGTGACCAGTAGTGGGACTTATATAGGCTACGTGGGAAGTAAACAGTGGAAAGTATATACTTTACTATACTTTTTATTTAATTATGAACCTTGTTGTTTTCTTTATTTTAACTTGTGCCTGATCTATCTCCTGTTATGTCAGATTGCCGAGCCATCAGACTATGAGCGTGAAGGAATAGACAGCGCCCCTGTGCTTGTGCTCTTACGTATGTATTTATGCCACCAGATAGCAGAGCCTGCATTGCTTTGTTCTAGAGCCAGCATAATTACAGGACGTGAGGCTGTAGGTGTCTGCAGAAGCTACTTACACTTACTTGTCAAAAATATCACAAAAAAGTATTATATCTTAATCGAGGTCGTTAATAATTATAACCCATTAGTAATTTGATAGGGCCACGCTGCAGCTGTGTTATGGGTTAAACTGCCCTAAAGATTTGATGGTCTAGGGAAAGGCTCTTTTTAAAATATCAGCGTAAAATGCTGCAATATTTTATGCGCTAATGAGCTTAAACTTCGCAATGTCAAATTTTATGTAACATAATATAATCTACACTCAAATTTTATCATTGTGAACTTCGAGTTAAAACTCGAGATTGACCTGACCGACCTTAGTCCTTAGGGTTGACAATGCTTCCGCCTGTAGGCTACAGCACATCCACTTAGCATGAGGTGGAATGTGTGCTCGTTAACTTACTTGTATTAAAATATATAATGGAATCCTTGTAGATGTTCAACATTGATTACTCGTTATACTCGTATATTACGAAAACTTGTAAGTCACAGTTATTTAAAGGATATTAAACATTCTGTTTTATTTTAATGTATAAATTACAATTGACGAAAAAAACCCAATAAAACACACTGTTAAATATACACAGCGAATTATTTAGGGAAAATGTAGAACACGCGTCAATGATTTCGAAATTTGAATAAAAGGATTGTTCCCAACACGCTTCTCATGTTTTCCTTATTATTCATATATGCCAAATAAAGACAAAAACCCATTACTTGTAATCTGCAAATGAATATTAAATTCGGATTTGAAGTAAGCAGTGGAATGTACGCATTGCGGGTGTCGTGAGGTTTTCAGAGCTGTGAATCTGTAATGGTAAAACTTCTTCGTAGTAAAAAGAGCGAATTCTCTTTTACGATGACAGAAAACATGAACCAGTGAGTTTGAAGAGTGAAGCGCAGTGAGTTTTTTTTATCGAAAGTCATAAACTTACTTTGAAAGGAAACTTTTTAAAGCTTTATAAAGTGTAATTAAATGCAAAACTGATAACAATATGATGGTAAAATATTAAAAAATGTGTTAATAACTTTGCAGTGTGGTGGCGACTGCAATCCAGAATCCAAAGAGACGAAATGGGATAAAATTCAGGACTTTTGATAGATAGATGATGATCCAATGGTGCATCCAGATGTTGTCATCTATATGCTTGACTGTCCTCCCTGTGCGATTTACTAAGAATTTATTCTTCCCATGACCACCAACCGATCCCACCAGCGATTTTTCCTGACCGATATGATTTAGGGACCTTCAAGAAACGAGCGTACTCCTTTTTAAAAGGCCGGCAACATACCCCTGGTGTTGAGTTGTTCATGAGCGGCAGTCGACACTTACCACCAGGTGAGCCGCATGCTCGTTTGCTCCCTATTCTATAAAAAAGGAAAAAGATGGGTATTACCATCTCGTTCACGCCAGACAAAATATCCAGACCGGCGACGGGGAATGTCAACAAAGGAGCGAGATGGCTAATATTCCGGGAGAGACATACGAGTATGTCGAGCAGAAGACTGATAAAGGTTGATTATAAAGATTAATATCTGGATCTGGCAAATTTACGGAACTCATAAATTGGTTTGTTTCAATTTATATAGTCTAACTTAAAATCTGCGATCATTGTCATTCCGAAATTTTAGAAAGATTTCATGTAATAGCTTGATCTCAACGTATTACACGATCTCATAATAAGCATGGGTCATGTGCTGTCTGGACTATACAACTTGGACGCGGGTAACACCGCGGAGCGAAAACCAGTTAAATCATATAATGTAATTGTGGCCTCACGTTTCACTAGTTATTTTAAAAAGAAAATGAAAGAAGAAAGGCACAAACCTTTGTGTATTTTAACTCATTTGTATAAATATAAAATAACACATACATATTCGGACTGTCTTTTTTTTATAGGATAGGGTGACAAACGAGCACACAGTCCACCTGATGGTAAGTGGTTGCTGTGACCCATAGACATCTACATCTATCCTCAATAAAGAATCAAAATGCAGATGCGTTGTCACCCGTGAGGACTAAGATGGAATGCCTCTTTTCCAGTAAAAAGGGTCTCCGGTTCTCTACACTCACCATACGAAACACAACAGTGTTAAACTGCTATTTTACGCTGGTATTCTGTGAGAGCGTGGTCCTTCCCCGGTCGAGCCGACCCATTCGTGCTAAAACTATACTACTAATATAGCTGCAGCATGGCTCCACCACGTACAAAAATATTTGACTGGTTTGACTGGTCTTTAAAAATATTTGACTACATTTCTTAGGAATATATACATGATTCGCATTATGTAGCTGGTTTCAAACGAGCGACAGTGTAATATATTTAAATGAATATCCGTCTTTTTTGTCGTCTATGGGTTTTTATGCCATTCATCCGATTAAGACGATACTTTGGTGAATTGTTGTGCTCGTGCTCGTTTAGGTTTCTAACAAAAAAATAGGTATTGTAAAACATGTGAGGAACAACTAGTGTTTTTTATGGAATAAGGATAACAAACGAGCACACAGTTCACCTGATGGTAAGTGGATGCTGTGGCACATTGACATCTCTATCTATCCTCGATTAAAAATTAAAATACAGATGCGTTGTCAATCTTGAGGACTAAGATGGAATGTCTCTTTTCAAGTAAAAAGGGTCTCCGGTTCTAGAGAACTGTGTTACGAAACACAGCAGAATTATGTTACTATTTAACGCTGGTGTTCTGTTAGACCATGGTCCTTCCCTGGTCGAGCTGAACCATTCGTACTACCACTATAACGTAGCTATAGCATGGCTCTACCACATACAAAAAATATGTCTTGTCTTTTCTTTTAAACATACACTAGCCTCAATCGTAATCTAGGCATACGACACGGTTTCCACTTATGATTTTCGTTTGTCCACATACTATACACAAGTACAACGTACGTACAACACCTTTAACAAAACAATTTTAAGCTTTGGTTCATAAAGTCGTCGTGGAAAATACGACGAATATTTTTACTGGTTAAAAAAACCCTTTATCTAAATATAATCATTATGAAAGACTTCTATAAACAGGAATATTTTGGTAAACAATTAAAAGCAGTCTATGTTTTTCTGTTGTTGTTTTTTCTGTGATCAAAATTTTGTAAATGATTTAGCACCGAGCCAAAACTTACTACTTCAAGATGCAGTAAGCTTTTCTAGTAGATCAGAATATATAAATAATTTAAAGAATGTTGCCCGGGTTAAATACAAGTTCCGTGATGTTTTAGCTACTCATTAGTTACTGGAGTTTTTAAGAGTATAGTCGACGGTAACGATAGAGCAAAGTCGGAGGTGACGACGGTGATTACTTTAGTTATCAGAATTATAAATAAGCTAAGTATTTTCTATCAAAACAACTTTATCTAATATTTATCTATTTTATTAATTATCTAATATTTGTCTCTTTCTATTGTCATGTAGTGAAGAGAGAAAGAGCAACTTTAATCATTTCTTGATTGGACGTCGATTTTTATGAGTAAAGCCCTAATATAATAAAGTATGATTTAGACCCGACGAATTACATCGGCTTTGATAAAACTTATTTAGTATGTAAGTATATTCGCTGCGTGGTTAATAACAATCCGTCACACTATCACATTTCTACTGAATGAGTGTCCTATGATTATTTTCTTGTTACTATAAAAAATAACCTCTAGTAGATAACACATACCGACAACGAAAAACAGCAAGCGTCGTCAAAGAAGTTTAGACCTGGACCTAGGCGAGCTATAAAAATAAGAAATCGACGCGAAAATAACTAATAATAGTTGAAGATACACATGACTTACGTATTTGCGTTAATAAGTTTAGAAGCATTAGCATACAATTGAATGTGTAGCGGTGGTGTAAGAATATTCACTACCCTATATCATCCCGTGGGTTTCTTAAGGCGACAGAGAGAAACTGAAACAGGAGATAGGAACAGCAACGTTTTCCTAATAATAACTAAAAAATAAATAATTATTGAGATAAATAAAAATTAATACACCGCGTTTTCATCAGATTCTGAGCTATGTTCAAAATTTCAAGTCTCTAGTTCATCGGGAATTTAGTTTAAAAACAATTACTAAATTGGACTCGAACAGACATACACGAAAGTACGTTAATAAAAACGTGGGAAAACTGCGGTTGCCAACCTCAGGTAACCCCAAGCGCGGCAACTATGGTAGATATCCAATGAGGCAATCTATGAAGAAGCCTATGTTAAGTAGTGGACTTTTGATAGGCTGCGGTAAATAGTACAATATAGTGTCGCAATTTGTCGTACCTAGAATAACGGATAACGTACCAAACATTCGCCGACAGCAATCACCAATCCGCATTCCATAAGTGGTGATTACAATAAAACCCTCATTATATAGTGATAATGCCCCAACAACCCATGAACTATTTCAATACCGATATTTAAATGGCTCTTAGTCATCTACATCTATTAAAAATAATCCTCGATTAAAAATAAAAATGAGCATGCGTAGTCGCCCCCGAGAACTATGATGAAGCCTTGTTATCAACAAAAAAAGGTCTCAGGTTCTCGTCTCACATCGTCAAAATTTTCTTCATAAGCTTTTGAGCGTATATTTAATTCGAAATAATTAAAAGATAACAAAGTGGCGGTGTATACTCTAACCGTTCGGGCATCTATGTATTCATTTCTTTACATAATACATAGGTCGGTGCATATAAACCAGACACTAAAAAATTTGCTAACCGTGTACAAAAAATATTTTAGTACGACCCTTTTTCTACGCATCCATTTTCACTCACTCAAAGGCTTATCTTTATAAGGCTCTTAATACATACTGCTTCTGTATAAATTAATTAATTTTTATGTTGAAATATAATATTGACATTTTTATCGTATATTTTTAGTAAACAATTCTTATATCATCATCATTATCATTATAACTGCCCTTCACAAGCCAATTCAAGTATAAAAAATAAATAATGATTTATTATTGATTTACAAGGATACGTTTTATGTCAGTTGCATATTTTGGGAATAAATAAAATTGACTGCCTCGTTGGTCTAGTGGTAGTTACGCGGCTGCTGATCATGAGGTCCCGGGTTCAAATCCTGGGTCGGACCAAAATCAGTTATTGGGTTGGCGATGTTTCACCTCCGTGCTTTGGAAAGCACGTAAAGCCGTTGGTTTTGCACCTGATCTCTCTCCGGTCGTGTCTGATTACGGTCACATCGGACTATGAGAGTGAGGGAATAGATATTGCACCTGTGTACGCGCACACACTAGGGCGCAAACACTTCGGGCACTATAACCCCGTTTTGCGCAGATGGCTAACCTCTGTTGAGACTGACTGCCATGACTGAAATTCGGTCTGGAGTACATTAATTATCATGATGATAATGACGATGTTGCACTATTAAAAGTCATTTATTCCGTATTCTACATTACCCTCCAGGTTTCACCTTCCAGATTAGTTTTTTCTTATCGCATTCCACCAGTGCACTATTAACAATATACAAAATATGCGTTACTATTCGACACTGACTGATTTTTTTATAGGATAAGGGTGACAAACGCGCACACAGTCCACCTGTTGGTAAGTGGTTGCTGTGACCCATAGACATCTACATCTATCCTTGATTACGAATCAAAATGCAGATGCGTTGTCACCCCTGAAGACTAAGATGGAATGCCTCGTTTCCAGTAAAAAGGGTCTCCGGTTAAAAGACACAATATTTATTTTTACTCTAGACAAAACTGAAAAAGGACCGAACCTTCGCATATACCGGCAGTGATCGATACCCTGAACCTCTAAAATAAATATTATGAGCTACCAAATCGGAAATAAGGTGTCACGAACTATGCGAGTACAAAGTATACACGAATATAAAAACTCAAATATCAATTGGTGGAAGATATTTGTTACTATTTTACTACGTCATGTCGGTGTGAAATGTCCACTTACCCTTTATCATCCCTTGGGTGTTGTAAGAGGCGACAGAGGAAAATAAACCAGGAGATGAGCAGCAGCGTTTTTTAATAACGACTAAAAAAACTGCGGTTTCCAACCCGCCTGTCAAGTGTGGCAATTATGGCAAATATGAAGGCTTAGTAATATAATATGGGATAATTTTATGTTTAGTACTAGACTTTAATAGGATGTAATGAATGAATAAATTAATGACTTGTTACTATTTATTGTTACAGCACCGTCATACGTATTGACCAATCCAAACAGTAATTTCTGTTATTGTAAATTTTCTTTTGTTGTTATAAAATTAAGTTTATATGTAACATACACGTCTGTCCGATACGTTACCAATAATTAAAGGATACAATAAAATAAAGAAAATAACAGTAAATTACCAATAATTTTCTTTGAAATAAAAAAAAGCAAAGGCCACTTACAATAAGGTTAATTATACTTTGTCTGTGTACCTAACGACAGCTTTATGTGAATGAATAAGAAGATATTCCACGAGTTAATAGCAGGAACAATTTTAATTTAACGCTTCGGTGCTCTCAATTGTTCTCTTTTCGCTTGTGCCAAACGCTTAGAGGATAAATGAAAATATATTTGTCAAACAAAAAACATGTAATTTTTTTACACAATTGTGTCGTATATCATTGAAAATAAATTATCACAATTAGTGGTAACGAAGTGTAGGATATTGAGCGGGCATATTTATGATTTGTGGCATTATTTGGGAAAGCCTTTGGTCAAGGCATTATAGGCTTATGAGGCATACAATGATGATGAAAGAAATAATTACAAACAATAAAGAAAGTTTTTTTTTATCGTGTAGTGGCGGTGTACGAATATCCACTACCCGATTTCGTCACGTTGGTATCGTAAGAGAAAATCAAAATAAGAGATGTGAACTATTACTAATAACAACAAGAAAAAAACATGCGTGAGTGTCGTGGAACACTCGGTTGGAAAGTTCCTTTCGTAGTATATTATAAGTGATAAACGTATTATATTATTGATTAACAAATATAAATAAATAAATTACTAGCGTCTATTAAAATGAAGCGTCATTTAAAACAATATTTCTTTCATGGCAAAATAAGAAAAAGTGCGAGGGAGATGGATATTATTCCATCTCGCTCGCCCTATAAAAAGGGGGTCGTGACGGAAAAATCTTACACTTATTCTCGCCTAGCCCCCATCCGTCAAATTCGTACCGTGCGATAATGAACTTCGTTTCAATAAAAAACTGCGATTGCCAACTATGTTCAAGCGTGGTCACTATGTTCTTGATAAGGCAACTATGACTTTGATAGGCTGTAGTTAATCAATCTATAGAAAAGTAATAATTTAATAAGTAAAATACATCATCATTATCATCATCACAAGTCCACAGCTAAACATAGGCCTCCCCCAAGAAAATCCTCAAAGCATGGTCCTGAGCCACCTGTATCCATCGACTTCCTCCATCTCTTACGAGGCCTTCACTCCATCTATGAGTATATTTAATAATTCATATATAATACATTGTTTACAATTTATCCACGTTATTGATTGATTTGTAGTTTAATTTAAGTTTAAACTAAAGTTGTAGTTTAATTAGAACAGACTTAGATCAATAATACTACTTAAACTATAGTTGATGAAAACATGAATTTAAGTATAGACAATGCATCTGTTCTTCTGAACCTCAGTGATGCTGAAAATTCTCATCCATCCATCCGTAACCAAATTAAATGTCCAAGGATCCATGACATTTCTAAGTGCAGTGAAGGTAAGAGTACCGTAAGTGCACCGTAAGAGATTTAGCTAGAGCAAAATACGGCAAGAGGGTAAAGCGAAAACTTATGCTTCATGCTGCATCGGTATTAGTCTGTGGTCTAAGACAATGATTGTCTGTACTCTCAGACTACAAATGTTGGAACTAAGATTACTTCTCTGAGTAATTTAAACAACCCCGTAAGAACTTGCTAGGATAGCAAGATATGGATAATGCTCTGCTTCGTTAGTCTAGTAGTTGTTGATGGCTATGGCTTTGGAGATGGTCTCCGTTGATACTTGCCACCGTGACCATAATTCTTAGTGTAGTAAAATTAGCGGTCTTGATTATTATTATTCCATTTTGTTTTCAACCGCCAATTTGGAAACAGTGTCAATGTCATTTTTAAGTGCCTAGCAGTCTGTTTTGGTTCTAACTTTAGTATAGAGCTTTAAGTGTATGCAATCACTTTGTTAGGCTCAGAATTTTCGAAAGCAAGTTTACCGTAAAACCAAAGAACAAAGATTCAGATATTGGCACTGACTTACCTCTTATGTACGAGTAATAGGGACTAGATTTGAAGGCACTCAATCTTACAAAATGTGTGCTTATATAGTATACAATAAGGAGTTCTGGGGTGAATTATATGTAGTAAGTTTTATCTAATAACATTACTGCTTGTCACTTGTTATTATTTAAATACTTTAATAGATGTAAAATAGTGACGTGCACTTTGAATAATGTAGCAGTTTAAATAATTAATAACCTGCCAAACGAAAAATACGGCCTGATAGTTACTATCAAACAATTTGTTTGTTCAATCGAAAATCCTCGATTAAATCTGAATTGCGAGTTGCTATTGTTGCGAAATATTGCCGAATTTTAATTAAATATTTTTTTACATCAACAGACTACAATCTAATAATAAACGAATTTCGGTTTTAAAATTCTTTTAACATCAAAAAAAAAAAGAAATAAAAAAAATTCTTTACCAAAATACAATGGGCCGTCTATTAAAAAGAATCTGACCTAACTAAATAATATTTGAATTGTAATCATCTTTTTCACCACAGGTACAGCTCCCGACAGCAGCCGTCTATTTTTGACTATTTTTATCAAGGATTACCTTACAAGGTCATTCAATTACAAACTTTTATATGATTCGTAGAAAAGTTAATTGACAAAAATAGTTATCTAAGATTTTCTAATAACAGATTATGATATGAGATATCGTAACCTGTATTTATATATTTTTTATATATGTAAGTGGTTGCTGTGGCCCATAGACATCTACATCTATCCTCGATTACGAATCAAAATGCAGATCCGTTGTCTAAGATGGAATGCCTCCTTTCCAGTAAATAGGGTCTCCGGTTCTCTACACTCACCATACGAAACACAGCAGCGTTAAGCTGCTATTTTACGCTGGTATTCTGTGAGATGGTGGTCCTTCCCCGGTCGGTGCGACCCATTCGTGCTACAACTATACTATTAATATAGCTGCAGCATGGCTCTACCACGTATATTATATATTTATTAATGTAAATAAAACCAAAAATATATACACAATATATAGGTTGCCAAGAGGTGTCGGTATCAGAAAATCCAACACCCTCATTTCTTCGTAAAATGCTGAAGTAAGTAATGCTACTAGGATCACATACCACACATCATAGAGATGACGGTATAAGTATAACCATCTCATACATATTAAAGCTGCATTATATGCAGGTTGTTCTTTCTTTGGGAAGTTGAAGTCGTAAATAAATTAGTGATAAAAAGTGGCAGCGAAAACGAAAGTGCATCAAGGTCAAATGCGCCTTTAACTCCGATTAAAAGCGAAAAATACAAAAAAGAAAAAAAAAAATTAGCTCTTTCATAAAATATTTTTTTGAAGTGTACTATATTTTTGTAGCTTATTTGGCAAAAATACTATATTTCTGCGAAGAAATGTTGGCAACCCTACATACAACGTGAGGAACGTTTTTATTTTATTTTATTTTTCTTTTTACTATAATCTATAAGTATACATACTTTTAAATTGTTATATCCGTCAAACTGTTGTTTTCTTTATTATTATTTTTTATTTTTTATTTTGTTATGCTATTTTTAATTGATGTGTCTACAAATGTTTAAATTTAAGTACCTAATGATGTTTGTGGCGTGTTGCAATTAATGTTTCTTTCTTTCTTTCTTATTTCGACCAGATGATTTTACTAGCGGCATCGTTAAAAAAAACGCGTCTTTACTTAACCATGTAGTATAATTTCAGTGCGTTATAACGTTCTTTATATGTATTATTTGGACGATGAAAATTTCCTCCAATCCTCATGTCTTTTCCACATCAAAACTTTTCAAGGCCGTATATCGGCGTGTAGTACCGATCTTTGGTGATCCGCGAAAACCCTGCTAGGGGTGGAACGTGGCGGATTCTTTATTTTTTATAAAAATAATAAAAAGACAGAAGAGCTAACCGTCAACCTGATGATAAGTAGACACTTACCAGGTGGACAGTTGGTTGGAATAGGTGTATAGTGTCCACTGCAGCCCATAGACGGACAACCAACTCGAACAAAAAGAAAGTCACAGTTGTCACCTGCTGAGGGCTAAAATGCTTTAAAATGCTTAGCCATGTGCGCTGGACAGGATTAAACTCTCTTATTCCGATACGAACAAAGAGTGGTCAGGCACAGGTCCAACGCCTTTGCGTACTTTCCGAGACATAGGGGAAACAACGCCAACTTCCTGAATCTCCTACCATTTAAAATTTCTTGACAGAAAAATCGAATAACTGATTTTGGCCTGACTCTGACGAAGAGGTTTCTACACCTCTTTTGGGGTGCCACGGCTAATCTATCTTGTTTCACAAAACCGCATCAGCAGTTTGCCACATGAATTATACTCGGTAGCCTTTGGGAGCAGCATTGCGAGGCCGCGGGTTCAAAACCTTCACAAATTTCAGTACTAGTACGACACTAGTCCTCTTTCTAACTTGCACGGCTCTACCAAATCCGCAAAATATGCAGTATACGAGTATAAAGCTTAATAGATACGAGTATAATAGCCTTCTAAACATAAATGTCATATAAAGATTCATTTAACAATATGCTTTGAAATAACAATATCATACAGCCCCGAATGCTTAAAGGAAATTTATACAAATTACGCATCTTTTTCTTCAAAATTCAAATGAAGGCTTCACCTTCCATGCAAAACTTTGCAAACTCGAGATTCGAATGAAGTACGCACAATACGCCTGCGGCCTTTTAATGATGTAAATTCTGAAACACGAACGCGTTAAAGCTACGTTATATCCTGACTCCACTTACAATTACAAGTTTTTGGAAAGATCTTATTTTGTTATTAATGTTAATATATATTTCTATTTATTTCCCTATATGAAAATAGTGGATGCAAAAGTTTTTTCGACTTTTCTTAACGAGTAACACTAATAGCAATAAAGCTAAGTTTTCGAAAGCAATTAAGCGAAGTTTTGCCGTATAGTGGTGACGTAAGAGAATATTTTATCTCATATCATCCAGTGGCGTAAGTGATAAAAAGAAATGAAATAGGAGATTATTTAGTTTCCCCGAGTCGCCTCTTACAACACCTACTACGTTATGGGGTAGTAGATATTTTACATCGCAACTACAAAAATATATATACTTATGTATGAATAATAAATGAACGATAAATATATTGTTATTAAGAATTATTAATGCTACGTCATGTTTCATACGTTTTCAAATGATAATTTCATTTTCTAACTTCCTGCGTCTGTTTCTGTAGCAAGAGACAAAAGCCACGTTAATAGCTACATAAGTCAATTAAATTACTGCGGGAAACACTGCAAGGGAATTATGGAACACAAATAATTCAAAATTAGACTTTTAATAATAGTAAAAGCCGACATCAAGAAACTAAAAATAATAAAATAATTTCCGCATAATAGCTTCAGAAGTCGGGGTCTTAATACTTCTGTACTAGTTTAATCAGCTAAAAAATTCTATATAAAATTCAGATAATTACAAATATTGTTATATTAATATGCCCATTTCTAAGACGAGATAAGTTTAAAAATAGAACGTTTTAGTTTGTAAAAGGTGTAAGACTGTAATTTTGAAATTGAAACAAACATCGATCTAATATTGTTTTTTTTTTGTTTGCTGTTTGTGTTTGTTTTCCCGCTATTTTTGGATTAATAATGGCTTAACAGGAACAATTTGATCTGAACGATTATCACTCTACAATGGTATGAACAGAAGTAGCCGAATAAATAAATACCGTCTAGAAAACTGTTGTTCCAAAAAAAATTCCAAGTTTTAAGAAATGTGTACAACACGCAGAGCAACAATATCGCGAATGTTCCGATATTTTGACCTGGATATTTTGACATACTTTGAGTGTTACCCAAAAGCTTCAAGTAGGGAAGCTGTTGAAGTGATAAATACTTGTCATACTCCTGTACTTAGTGCCACTGAACTCTATATATGGACTGGCTATACACCGTGACATAATGAGGCAATTTGATTTTCGCCATTTTGGCGCTGACAGCAGAAGTGAACGTCCACGGAACTAATAATAGAGATAAGACAGTGTGACAAAATATATCGATAAAAATTTTATTCACAGGCCTACCCGTAACGTCCATTCTATGTATGTATCATATTAATATAATGCCATACAATAAATAAATGTATCAATTAATGCTTAGCCTTTAGACGCAAGCTTTATACATCATATAAAACCAAGATTGAAGCTGCGTTGGTCTATCTACGTTTTTATTCGTAACTACAGAATGAATTTTGTTCCGGGTTTCAAATGAGGAAATGCCTACGCATACCGCTTCGCAGAACGGATTATGTCGGAATCGCACCTACTAAAACCTCTTGGTGTTCCACCTTCGCCACACATTTGCAGGGCCACGAAATGCTTTCAAACATATCCGCGGCAGCGAGGACCCCCTTAGTTGAGGACTTTCCTCCTCCTTTCCTTCTCATATAAGGCGCACCAGGAACACAAGGCGCACTGCCCTTCGCGGCATCTTACTCCACCTGCACAACGGACTCCCCGAGCCCATTATGTGGAGGCTATGGAGCCAGGAAAAAACGAACACTAGGAAGCACCAAGAGGTACAGTCCCGCCAAAGTCATGGAGGATAATCGAGTGGCGCATCGCCATACCAACAATCATCTTCCCTTGTGACTCCACCTTGGCTGCAGCGATATAGAGAGAGGCCTCTCCTCTAGCCGCAACCCACTAACACACATCCAAGGGATCGACAAGCTCACTCAGAGTGTCCACCTTGGGCCAGCCATGTGAGTGGCTCTAAGTTTACCTTGGGTTACCAAGCCCATTTTGCAGTCCCAATAAAATTTATTCCTTTGATATAATTACTTGGTGATATTTCAACAGATTTAACAAATTTACGTCTTGCAAACACAAAGTCATCATCAGGCGACCTTTCTATACTTGGCTATGGCCCTTGAATCTCGTGGAAAATAAGGAGAGAAGAAATAAAATACATGTGTCTGAAGTGTTTAGAACAAAGATAATCATTTTGTTTCGGACGCCAATTCACGACTTTTGTGCTTTATAGCCATAATTTTAGACTAGATTCAGTCGGAAACCTTTTTTATAGGAGAGGGCAAACGAGTATGCGGCTCACCTGATGGTAGTGACTACCGCCGCCCATGAACAACTGCAACACCAGGGAATTGTAGATGCATTTCCGGCCTTTTAAAAAGTAGGCTCTTTTCTTGAAGGTCCCTAAGTCGCATCGGTCCGGAAAAATCGCTGGTGGTAATCGATTCCACAAAGAAGTTGTGCGAGGAAGAAAACTTCTTCTAAATCGCACAGTAGTGGACCGCAAATCATCCAGATGGTATGGACGGTATCGGTATATATAGTTTTGTCGCGATGTGCGATGGTGAAATTGAGCGGCTGGAATTAATCCAAACAATTCCTCAGAGCACTCCCGTGATAGATGCGATAAAATACGCAAAGAGATGCAACATCTCTACGCAGTGCCAGTGAGTCTAGCCGATCGAAAGAACTCGTTTGTCGACGATTCGAGCCACTCGACGCTGGATGCGGTCAAGGGAAGGAGCTGGCACTGGGGAGCCCCTGCTCAAAGATGGGAACAGCATTCCATTTGGGGCCGAACCTGCGCCTTGTAAAGTTGCAAGTGGTGTGCCGGCATGAAATACTGTCCCGCTCTGCTGTTGTGTTGTGTGCTTTAGAGGCCAATTTGGCCTTCTCTTCCAAGTGACCACGAAACTGCACATCACTCGATATGTCGACACCGAAGATTCCGATACTGGCTGAGGCAACAAAGGGTGACTTGAAACTGAGGAGATACGACAAAGGGTTCTTTAGCGGTAAACGTGCAAACTTGTGTCTTCTGGGGATTGAACTGGACTAGATTTAGTCGCCTTCAGATTGAGACTTTGTTCAACAAAGTCTCGTCTTCAGACACAAGTTTGTTCCGGTACTCGGCGACTTTTCCGAGAAATATTGGTACGGCTGGTGTATAGCACCACCAGTGCTGTCGTCTGCATAGCAATTAATGTTACCGGTTTGCAACATATCATTGATATGCAGAAGAAACAGCGTCGGTGATAGCACGCAGCCTTGTGGAACACTGGCGTTAATGGGCTTGTAATCGGGCATGCACCGACTACTACGACCTTGATGCTCCGATCTGCAAGAAAACTGGTGATCCAATTGCACAATTTCTCGGAAGCCCATAGGAAGGGAGCTTGAAAGAAGCGCTTTGTGCCAAACCCGATCGAAGGCCTTCACTATGTCCAAACTAACGACCAACGCCTCACGCTTGACTCCACTACCTCTGCCCATCTATGAGTTAGGTAACCCAGAAGATCGCCAGCTGAGCGACCTCGACGGAAACCGTACTGGCAGTCACTAATCAGCTGGTGATCCTCAAGGCTCAAGGTACCGCATGAGCTGGCAGTTAATACTAGTTTCCATTACTTTGGATAACAAGGAGTAATAGCGATAGGCCTGTAGTTGGACGGATCTGAGCGGTCGCCTTTTTAGGATCGCACGAAATCTGTCTTCCATGAGTTTGTGACTACGCCTAGAGTAGGAGTACTGGAAAAGATGCGTTAAAACTGGTGCCAACCCGGAGCACACGTCTTCAGCACAATAGGTGGGACTCCATCAGCCCACTCGACTTGTTGACGTCCAGGGAGAGGAGTGCTTTCCGCACCGAGCGCTGTGTAAACAGCACTTCCTGCATGGAGCACTCACACCATGGGATGGTAGGCGGTGTGTTCCCCCGTCATCGAGAGTCGAGTTGGAAGCAAAAGAGCCTAGCAGATCGTCTTTCTCCTTTTGTCATGGGCCAGTGAGTGCGCATCCCGTCTCAATCGGCCGACCTTTGCATTTTGGTTGTTAACAGATATGGGTAAAAGAACATCGATAAGTATTATAGACAAGGAACTCGACAACCCTATTGAATTTTAATGTTTATCAAAACTCTGTAATATAAAGCCATACATGTTTCTAATAACGATATTAAGATTAGTAATAAATTTTAAGTACCTATATTATGAAATAGTTTTAATTTGTTTAATATTAGCTGTAAATTCACTTACTTGTGGAATGTTATCCCACTTTCCTTTTGGTAACGAGCTTTAAATCATACGCACACTCTCATTATTACTAAAAATAATTTGTATTATATAACTAAAATCAAACATAATCAAACCACATAAAATACTTGCATTTTATAGTTTAAAAATTTAAAATACAGAGATACAATTTAAATAAGACAATAGATTTTGGCATATTATGTCAATTTTAGTTCCCGGTACGAAAAATGAGGCCGCTTCAAATCGGCATAAGCATTTTGTATGATATAGCCAGTCAATGATTTAGTGCTGATAAAGTATAAATACAAATGTTATCGTAATGGACGATTAGTTTAGAAACTACATACTGGAAACCGTGACAGAAGATTAGAATTCTGTCAGAATATTCAAACTGAAATAGCTCGTAAACTTGTATACATAGAGGTCAGTGCTCGCAAACCAAATTTCTTAGACTACGTTGTGTGGTCTGACGAAACAAATCTTAGCAACAGTGAAATGTATAATTAGCGTATTAATCATCAATTGTTCAGAGTCAATCCTCTCCGTGTTCACGAAAGTAACAATGAAGTGAGATTTTCGTTTAATGTTTTTTACTTCACGTAATAGTTTACATATTAATTTAACTAATATGTTTTGTTAAATTTTGTATTATTCGATATAATTTCTCTAGAACACTATCACTTTTTGAATTCTTCAGTGTAAAGCGATTGCTCGAATTAGACCACTACTTAGCGATAAGACCCCCGATTATACCTTTTCAATCAGTAAGCATTTGTTCCAATTATGTGCAATAAAGAGTCATCTATTTATGTACATGTGCTTCAGGTTATTTCGATGGGTACGAATTGTTAGATTTCATGGTCTCCTTGAATTGTAAGATATAATGTTTGTTTGAGAGATTTTATCCTTATCATAGACCATATCATATACAGGGTATTTTGAAACGCTCCCGAAAACGAAGACAGACGACAGTACTAACTATATCTTAGATGATGGGTGAAATATAAAATCGATCCTGATGAAAAATTCATCTTTTCACAACGTTTTATTAGCTTTATTCACGCTCCATCGTGTTAGTATAAATCATCGTGTTAAATAAAACGTTAATTTCATTAAAATAAAACATGAAAATACTTAAACATAAAAGCAGCAGTGGAATTACTGAATTACAATCAGCTGACTAGGTCAATGTACGCGCGAACGCCGAATTCGCGCGGCCCGTAACTAGTGATGGTACCACAATACATAATAATTACAACACTTGTCTAAATACCTAACTTATCTACTTAACCTACTATTTTGCCACTGTGCTTGTCTCCACGTAGCCACTTTAATTCAAATTCACAGGTTAAATAAACCAAATAACTGGTTCGATTCCCCGCACAAAAAAAATACTTAAATGAAAAGTTAACAAGTTAGAGTTATGCGTTTTTATTCATCGTGTAGGTATGTTTATTATTCTGATGTATTCAGTTATGTACCTATTCAGATCAGTTCAGTACAAGTTATTTAAAAAAATAGGTATGAAACAGCTACCGCTCTAAATCCTCCGTGGTCTTATGAGATGCGGCTCAAATTGTGCTCCATTCATTTCGAGGCAGATGGGCTCGGTGTTGCGTCTCCTCATGCAGGCGGGTATCGTGGTCTTCGACACAGTCCGCACGTAGTTTGTCGAAAACATCCACGATCCTTTGCGCATTTCGTCAGCACTATCACACTCACGATTAAAACCCTTTCTTTCACATACCCCACAGAAAGAAGTCTAACGGGGTCAGATCTGGTGAGCGAGGTGGCCAAGCGTGTGGTCCTAGTCTGCCAATCCAGCGATCATCAAATAATTCGGTAAGGCGCTCACGGACGAACCACGACATGTGGAGGTGCACCATCATGCTGGAACCATGTACGGCGATATTCATCCAACGATAGGTCGTCTAAAATGTCAACCAACTGTTCATTTATAAAGTTTAGGTATCCCTGTCCGTTAAGTCGCTGTGGCAGAAACACTGGTCCCAGTATGCGATCCTTAAATAAACCTGCCCATACGTTAACCGACCATCGGGTTTGGTGCCCGGTTTGTCGAACAGCGTACGGTTAACCTCTGAATACACGTGTGTATTTCTTCGGTTCCACATGCCGTTTCTGGTAAATGTCGACTCGTCCGTCCAGATAACGTGCTCAATGGAACCAGGCACACGTTGTTGCTGGTCTAATAACCAACGGCAGAAAACTCGTCGGCGGTCGTGATCGCGGAACTAAAGCTTGCACTTTGTGCACTTTGTATGGCCGCATTCGGTTACGCTTTAACACTTTGTGAACTGAACAGCGACACATTTGTTCCATCCCGACGTCTTAACAATTTAGCGATACTTCGTGTACCTAGGTTCGGATACCGGCGAACGACATCTAAAATGCGCTCCTCGGAGTGAACAGTCATTTGACTTCACCTCCTGCCGCTACTGGAGCAATGGGCCGATTTTCCAACACTCGCTGAAATGCTGCTGTTATCAGACGAGAGTCAGCTGGGTGTCGAGCGGTCGAATTTCTCTCGGTAAATCTGTAATGCACGCGAAGCATTCCCATGAGCTTCTCCAAGGCACATTAACATGTTGCCGTATTCACGAGCACTATAAACGTACGCGTTAGGCATTATTAAAACAAAAAGAAAACAAACGTAACAACAAGAATAACACGTAATAACAAGTAGGTAATACCAAGTAATAACAATAAGAATTTAATAAAAAAACAATTGAACTGTCGCTTGCGCATGCGTGTCCAAAGTCAACACGGAACTGTCTCAAAACTAAAATCAATAATTAATCCCAAACTGAAGCCTACACTTTGAACATTCCACAGACCGTCAAATGTTATGACATTGCCAACTTTATTTTATAAGTTTAGTTTCCATATGATCCCTACGACTACTCTTTCATATGGAATTTAGAAGTTATAGTTGTAATTTTTTAATACAATTAGACAATCAATTGTACCCTGACGAAACAAGCAGTTCGTTACTACAAAAATGATATTGAAATTAATAAACGTACTTACTTGGGTTTGGTTATCTTTGATTTTGTACAAGAAAATAGAAATAAAATGGTATTGAATAATTTAATAGTTAAAATCAATTGCAATTATGATCGACAGGTAATTAATCTAAAAATAATTATTTTACTTTACTTTTATTGACTTTCCGTTTTAATCCATCCAATACTTTGATTTGAAAAGAGGTACGTCAAAACTATTAAAAATTACTTGCAAGTTTTATTGTAATTGCCGCCTCTAATTCTTATGTCGCTTGCAAACAAATCTTAGTAGGTAAATTTGAAATTCCATATGTTGGCGCTGACGCGAGGTGACACACAGTCGGCCGGGCGGCGGCAGCGCGTGGTACGAAGGGCGCGACGGGGAATGCTCGCCAGTATTACTGTGCGCGCACGCTATTAGTTCCTCATTCTTCCCGCGCTTTGAAAAAGCGATGTTTCCCAATGTACAGTCGCACACACAGCTTTCTTTGCGACGCGCGACGATGATTTTAAAAAGGAAGGAAAGAAAATTATTTATATCTATTGTTTTATGACTGAACTAGTGAACGAAAAGGTAAATAGAAGGTGAATGGGAAAATTGTGCAGTAAAGTTAAATGTATTGAGGAAGAATACCGAAAAATTACCATGTGGTCAACCTGATGACGGAAACATTTATCATTCGCATTGATGATGATGATTCTGATGAGTGATGATGAAGTAGCATCCAGTAACACCAATACACCATCGACATTTGGCTTCCATGTTCCATGTTCCAATGGTATAATGGACAGCGTGTCACCCTTAGCTTAAGTTTTCTTGTTACAAACTACTTTATTTTACGATAGAAATAAAAAATAATGCTCAAGCAAACATTATCCATTTTGAATTTCAACCTCTTCCAAAGTTCTAAGTAGCTAGTAAAGTACCTATTATGATTCTACAATAAAACCATTAATTACTATTATAATATTATAAAACAACAGCTAGTACCATGTAGTACTTTAGAACGCGACTGTACCCATGCGCAGACACACCCCCTCCACTATCGCTCAGCGTTCTTTTTACGTGACGTTGAGTTTGGCTTCGACGCGGATATTGACCCTAGTCAGCTGATTTTATGGTTTATTTATTTTAAATTCCATTGCTGCTTTAATGTTTAAGTATTTTCATGTTTTATTTAATGAAATTAACGTTTTATTTAACACGATGATTTATACTAACACGATGGAGCGTGAATAAAGCTAATAAAACGTTGTGAAAAGATGATTTTTTTCATCAGGATCGATTTTATATTTCACCCATCATCTAAGATATAGTTAGTACTGTCTTCGTTTTCGGGAGCGTTTCAAAAATACCCTGTATATCACATATCGATTAGTGCAATAAAATAGTGACAATCTATTTTTTTTTCGCATTTTTAGTTGGTTCGATTCCCTGTTCAGGTAAGCTTTAAAAAATGTTTTAATGTGGTTATTATTATTTTTAAAAACAAAGGAATGTTTCCTAGAGAGATAATTGATATTTTCAATATTTAATGTACTTTTCCTCCATGTCCCGTTCGTTTTGTTCATCCGTATACATACTATATTTTAGCATCCGATGATTGAAAAATCAATCCATATAATTTTTTTATAGGATAAGGGTGACAAACGAGCACACGGTTCATCTGATAGTAAGTGGTTACTGTAGCCCATAGACATCTACATCTATCCTTGATTACAAATCAAAATGCAGATGCGTCACCCGTGAGGATTAAGATGGAATGCCTCGGTTCCAGTTAAAAGAGTCTCCGGTTCTCTACACTCACCATACGAAACACAGCAGCATTAAGCTGCTATTTTACGCTGGTATTCTGTGAGAGCGTGGTCCTTCCCCGGTCGAGCCGACCCATTCGTGCTACAACTATACCACTAATATAGCTGCAGCATGGCTCTATATAGCTTACCAGGTGGCGCAATTTGACTTTTAAAAGTCTTAGAAATACTGATTGTTTAAAAAATGTGGTATATTATATTAAAGCAATAGTCTCTGAATAATTTGTCATTACAATTCTTATAAATATTTCAAAACTCATTCAAGTTACTGCATAACTCAATTGCAATTCATGCGGCGTTTGCCTTGTGTGGATTTGTAATAACAAAGATTGCGGTGACAAATTTAAATATGCACGTTCGCTCTTTGGGAGTTTTCCTTTTGCATGAGATTCCTTTACGTTTTCAAACATGCAATCTATTTTTCTCTCTTACATTCAAATTTTATAAAATATTGCGATCCAATTCCAAGTTGGATGCTATTGGCAAATCGATGGATGCCACCTCGCTGGCACTGGAGCTTTTCTTGATGTTACGTGCTCGGTATTGAATTACCATCGTAAAGAGACATGCAAGTCTGAGAAATTTGAAGTGTTCTCATGACATATAAAGACATAAGATATAAACACTCACGCCTGTCACCCAGAGGGGTAGGGAGAGACTACGGACTTCCATTTGGCACGATACTGACACACTTCTCTCGCCTCCTTTACATCCATATATCTACGCATACACGCTCGTCGGTTAAGGGTACTCCTAATCTGGCCCATTTTCAATATATCGCCAATTTGGTCGATAAACCTTCGTCTAGGGCGTCCCTAATAAATATTATGACATATAATCTCCGTTAATTCATACTATGAAATCGCAGCGGATTCTTTTAAGCTTCCAAATCATTTCAAAAATTAGAAGAGACCCCAAGCTAGGTTGTTTTAATATTCTCCATTCTTTATCAGATCGTAACATTCCATAACGTGTAGTTTCAGGAATTTACTACCCTATATCGTCCTGTTGCTGTCGTCAGAGGCGACAAAGAGAAATAAAACAGGAAATAGGCAGCAGCAACTTTCAGTTGTTATCAACCCGCCTGCCAATCATGGCATCTATGGTAGATCTATGGGACAATGGGAGGAGACCTATGGTCGACAGTTAACTTTTAATAAGCTGTATTTTATGGATAGATTGATAGATACATACTCGTACATACATATAAGTCAACCTAATAATAAAGACGTGTTAAAAACGTATTTACTGTCTGATGGCTTATTCCAGACTAATTTAACAAAACACAAATGAAATGTGAGAACACATAATATATTCGCATTAAAAAAGATACCTTTTTATAATGTATATTTTAATTGAATAAAAATTCAAAAGACTAATTTTAACGAATAAGGTATTGTAAATTTTAATATACATTTTTCTTTTTTAACGTTATAGAGCCGCTGTAACGATGCCTGGGTTTCCTTGCTGAATGGCTATATAACAAATCATTCAAATTCTCTTTTGTCTATAAAATATTTGAAACTGTACAAATATAAGACTTATATAACCGTAGTTATAATACACATACCTAAGCAAACAAGGATTATAATGAAAATGAATTATGCTACCGTATTAGCACTTTTAAATTCAAAGCACTGCTAATAAGGTAGTAAAACGAAGTATCATTCTATATTAAAAAATTCCAATCACATATTATTTCCACACAATGTATAAAAGCTGTACACAAAATAGTTTGAAGTTATTTGCGTTCACTGTTTGAAGGTCAAACGGAGACAATATTCTTCAAGTTTTAAAACATAAAACATCTTGACATTGAACTTTCAGTGTTCTAAAATGTTCTCCAGATATTTTTATTATGCCAATGTCACCGACAATATTAAGATAAAAAATCCAAGGTTTGAGGCAAAAGTGTTTGCAAACATACGCATTGCGAAATCTCAGCGTAATAACATTCCGCTAAGCACTTTTCCCATTTCCAATATTTTCGATTTCCTGAAGTTGTATTACCATGCCGTAGCGTCTTCCTTATAACAGCTCAAAAATAAATTACTGCGATTGCTACACCCACCTGCCAAGCTTGGCAACTATGATAATTGAGGTAAGCCTTGGGAGGCCTATGTTCAGCCTATGTACCACTGCTGGTAGCGGCAAAAGATAATCCATCATACCATTTCGTCGATTGGGTGTCGTAAGAGGTAATTATGGATAAGTCAACAAAGACTTATAGCCCCTGATAGATAGCGTATCTAGTATGATTGTGCTAGATGTAATATGGATGAGATAGGAGATGGATTTTACGTGGTAGAACCATGCTGCAGCTATATTATGGTTGTAGCACGAAATGTCGATTCGACCGGGGAAGGAACACACTCTCACAGAATTCCAGCGTAAGATAGCAGCTTAATGCTGCTGTGTTTCATATGGTGAGTGTAGAGAACCGGAGACCCTTTTTACTGGAAACGAAGATTAACAACGTCCTCAAGGGTGACAACGCATCTGCATTTTGATTCTTAATCGAAGATAAATGTAGATGTCTAAGTGCCGCAGCATCCACTTACCATCTTATCTAGAATCTTAACGCGCGTAGCATGAATTCACTCGTAGAATGACTCAAGCGAAATCTCCCTCGCACGACGCCTACAGTGAACTTTATACTGCACCAACGAGAGGGGAGTTTGTCGATGAATGAATTTCACCTCGCCACCATCGATATGACGCTCCGCTAGTGACGCATCCTCTCGCTCACTCTCAATACAACCGGTATTTTATACACGCGCCGACAAACTTAATAATTACAATAATAACGGTCGTGTTGTTTCGGATTTGTTTACCAACACAGGCTGTTCGATCTCATTCACCATGCAGATCGGTCGAGCGACTGATCCGAGTTTGTATCAGATACCACTTATCATTAGGTGGACTGTGTACTCGTTTCTTATCCCATTCTATATTTAAAAAACCGGTAACTTAGGACCAAGCTTAGTTACATTCCTTTGGTGAGGCGTACGATCAGCGGTAAGCTTGTTGAAACAGATTGCTTAACATTGCCCAAAATGTTTTATTGTTTTTATTTGAAGTACATTTACTTAAGATTGTTGTTTTTTTATATATTACCATGGGTATATAAATAAGTATTTTAGTTTGAATATTAAATGCAGTTAGAACCGAATCTTTAGAGCCATAATAATAAAACCATACAAATGGTATATTATGTACCACTAGAATACCAGAACATAAATAAAAATAGGTATTGGTGCGAATGATCTGCATTTCATTTCAAATATTTTTGAAAAAGTCTACGTAAACAAATGATGGACTTAGATCTATTAGTTATTGCAAACATTTTTACTACGTCGATGTTTCTTTCTATAACTGAAATTAAAAGACTGCCAATATTATCTTTTAACATAACTATAGCTCGTTTAAATTACGAAAACCATTAAATGCATGTAGCATTAGTTGATCGGAGTTCTAGACAAGCGATAAGTAAGAAATACATCACTCAGGTCCTCAGTTTGTAAACATGTTCAGGATAGACCATAAACTACCATAATAATATATTGGTGGTCGCAAAGTAAACACGCGAATTTAGTGTGCTCAATTTTAAATTAATTAAAATTATTATTATATGTTTATTGTATATATATGGATGTTCAACTGGCAAATAACCTGTCTGAACTTGAGAAGATGTTTGGATCCCGAATGTCTGAATATGAAATGAAGCTGCAAAAAGTCAACATGGAAGGCAATTCGTCACATACAGATTTATCTTCACTAGCACGTAAGTTTTCTGAATTTAAACCCTTTGTTTGGCAATCCCTTTCAGCAATGAAAACTCATATCCAATTACTCTGCCTTGGGCTTGGTAGTCATGAAACGGCTATGAGAAGAAAAGTGCTTTTATTTCATGGGCTGCCCGATAAACAAAATGAGAATCTCATTTATGTAGTGTATGAACTAATATCCAACCAATTGCAGTTGCCTGAGGTGAAAAAAGATTGCTTGAAGGTCTGTCATCGATTGGGAGCCTCACAAAATAAGACCCGATCTGTGCTAGTTAGATTTTATGATACCGAACACAGACAGTTAGTATGGGATAGTAAAACCGGACTATAGGCTCCGGTATAACCATCTCCGAGTTTTTGACCAAGACTAGGCATCAAGTATTCACTTCAGCGCGTAAACATTTTGGTATAAAACATTGATGGTCGTCCGAAGGCAAAATAATAATAATTCTTCCGGATAAATATCGAAGGAAAATAAATATCCGTCTAGTTCAGATGTAAGCAATGCGCCACAAACTGAAACAATGGCATCTCCTGAAAAATCTTCAACGAATAGTGCAAACGTTCCTAAGAAAACACGTCGACGTTAATATTGTTTTTGTGTAGTTATATATTACATTTGTACAACGTCCCATATTTAGCCATATTATGTATAATGTTTCGTGTCGGTAATCAAAACTTTTGTTTGTACTTTAATTAACAAATATAGTTTTCTTTGTAAGTATAAATTTCTTCCATCACGCCAGTGAGTAAGATGAGTTGCCCTTAATGTTACGGATGATATCCGGTGCGGTATAGACCAAAAGTACTTAACGGTACTTGTGCTGCTTGATTTTAGTAGTGCCTTCAATTCTATTGATTTTGATATACTTCTTAGCATTCTTCATTATATTAATGTGTCTCCTTCACCTGTTCAATGGTTTGATTCCTACCTCCGTGGCCGTTCTCAGTGTATTCGTTCAAATGAAACTTTATCTAAGTGGTGCAATCTAGCTACGGGTGTACCTCAAGGTGGCGTCATTTCTCCTTTACTCTTTTCTATCTTTATTAACTGTATCACCAAGGTGATATCTTCATACTTCTATCTGTATGCAGACGATTTGCAGCTGTATCATTATTTTCTAGTGACTGAAGCAAATTCAGCAATGTTTGAAATAAATACAGATCTAAATAAAATCTATGAGTGGTCTAGATCAATTTGAGTGGGCTCTTCAATTCTGTCCTCCATGATGGCACTACTTCGGAGGCGTGGAGCAGAAGTGCGGTGGTCTTGTTCTTCAAAAAAGGTGACAACGCTCTTTTGAAGAACTGCAGACTGATTTCCCTTCTGACCCGCGTTTACATGCTGTTTTCGAGAGTCAATAATCCGACTAAGTAAGTCCAACTTCGACCGAGAGGTCAATCGACGGATTCAACTCGGCTGGGCAGCATTCGGGAAATTATGACAGATCTTCCTGTCAGGTATACCTCAAAACATGAAAACGAGATTGTACAACCAGTGCTTGTTGCCAGTCATGACTTATGGATCTAAGACCTGGTCATTCACTGTTGGCCGCATCAGGAAGCCAAGGCCGCTCAGCGAGCTATGGAGAGGGCTATTCTCGGGGTTTTTCTGCATGATAGACTTAGAAATGAGGATGTCCGCAGTAGAACCAGAGTACAAGTCACGGCACGTAAGTCTAGCGCTGAACGAAACGTGGAGGGGACGCGCACGAATTGAATTGCACGAATGCGACTGGAGAGCTAATCAGCTCGTGCAAACGATACGCACGAGCCTTGTTATAAACCCTAAAAAAATCACAAGCAATGATATGGCACCAGGTTTACTCGTAGCTTACTTGATTTTACTTCACTCCCAACTCTGACAATTAATGGCATTCCACTGAGCATTTCAGAAACGGTTAAGAATCTGGGGATTATCATAGATTGCAAGTTGACATGGAATGCACATTTCACAGCAATTAGCAAGAAAATCAATTATACTTTTCATTCCTTAAAATGCCTTCAAAGATTTCTGCCGTTATCAACGAAGATTTCTCTTGTTCAAACACTTATTTTCCCGATTCTTGATTATGCTGATGTCTGTTATTTGGATGCGACTGAGGAGCAATTAAACAAAGTTGAACGCTTACAAAACTTATCTATTCGTTATATTTTCGGGCTAAAAAAGTATGACCACGTCTCCTCCTATCGCAAACAGCTCAAGTGGCTCTCAATCCGACTTCGCAGGAATACCCGAATCCTGTGCCTCCTCTTTAACATACTATACAATCCAACATCACCACCGTATCTACGTGATCGATTCCGCTTTGCGCATTCCCCCGATGCAGTTTGCAGATCACATTTAAAAACCCTCCTAAATTTCCTTTCCTCCAGAACTAAGTTCTATTCTCACTCTTTTACAGTACATGCAGTTAGGTTATGGAATTCTCTTCCTGCTGCAATTCGTGAGGCTCAAACAAAGTAAAGTTTCAGTGTTTAAAAGGCGAGTTAAAGAGCACTATCTTTCTTTGTCGTCCCAATGATCTAATGTATGACTTGTATATATATGTATCTATAAGTAAAAAAATATATATATATATATATATAATGTATATAGTATAGTATTTAGGTATATGTATGTTATGAGAGTGCACACTAAATCCGCTTCTCTTTGAATGTGTCCAGTATCAGGTCTGCTGGAAGAAATTTCAATATGAAATAAGCAGTGGCTTTGTACAAAATATCTTTTTTTATTTTTCATTGTAACATTACTTTGTGTGTACATAAATTGTTAAATAAATAAATAATTCACAAGGCTTTTGAAGTTAAAATTCTGCTGAGTGCAATCCTCTACTTAGGATACTTATTTTTGATTAAAAATATAAAAATCAAACAAAGAGATTATATAACTTTCATTTAAATCTACTCTAAAATCATAGATAATATACCATTGTTGCACAAAAATTTTTACCCACAAAATTCATTATTGCTAGGTGCAGCATGTATAAAACGCATTCCGAAATGAACAAAAATTTCGCTATTGAAATTTACTTCAAAAAAGAAATTTTAAAATATGATTACTTAATCCTGCCGCCATGCTAACGTATCTCACGCTAAAAATATGTTTAAATTTTTTGAAATTTTCATTTTATAATATAGGCATAAGAACTGTCTTATTTATAGAATTTTCTGTGCTCCATTTATACTATTTCATAATTGGTTTAATGGTATTACTGTGAAATCTAGAAATGGAACGATAAACATATTAACTTTCACAACACAAGCTAATATTGCCGGGCATTCTCGTAAACGGGGCGACAAGAGCCAGTAAACCCACACTTTACCGCAGTCCTAATCTAGATGCATGTTACGTTTCATATTACTTCTCGTATATGGGTAACGTACGCTATACTTAAGGTAGTTCGCAAGTGCTCACATTCTGCCTCTAATAGTAGGGTGAATCACATTATTGCTGCTAATTAATTGACCACTACATAAAATATCTTCTATTAAAGACTGTGTTTTTCTTACTTACGTCTTAGTTATTAAAGATTATTCATTAATTTAATGCCCCGGTAGCACAAAGCAAAAACATTTGGACTAATGCGAGAATATAATGGAACGTATTGTAAAATAATGAATCATGAACTAGAGGCACTGATTCATAAAGAAACGATTGTCAGGTTCTGCAAGTCACAAGGCTTAGCTGGGCAGGCCATTTGCAAAGAATGTATAGTACCAAAGCTGTCAAAACCATCTCCAAGTGGATCCCACAACGTTAAATACCCGGAGGAAGACCCAGGAAGCGGCGGAAAGATTGTATCGAGGAAGATCTGAAGAGAATAGGCTTGAAAACATCTTGGAGAAGGAATCGTTAAGGAGGCAAAACCCACTAAGGGTTGTAGCGCCACAGGATGATGATGACGATGGTAGCTCAAAGACTAAGAGTTAGATTGCAGCGCTGCAAGCTGCAGGTTCGATTCCTGCATTTACTTAATATTTGTTCAAACTATAAATAATTGATTCGAGTCTATGTGTATGGTCATTGTCTATGTACAGAAATTCTAAATGTACCGCACATTTTTAAATAAAATCAAAATAATACTGCAGCAGTACTATTTTTATACAGCAGCTGTAAATACACTAGTTTCTTTTAATTTAAAGGATAAAGTAACCAGTGTAATTAGACGTACTCGTAACTACGCACAAAGGTTAAAAGCTACAAATAGTTAGTTTTTAGATACTAACGTTTGAAATTTGGTTCGGTATAATCGCAAACTTTGATTAAAACTATAGACCCTAAGGATTTAGGCATATAATTTAACTCATTATTGATGGGCGTTTGGATTGGATCCTTTGTACATAACTACGTCCAACTTCAGGCTTTAAAGGCAAGATAGATAAATAACTCTTTATTGCTTTTAAACCTTAAATAGTCATAATGGCGGACAAAGAAGAATTTTTTCTCAAGAGAAACAATGTGCTGCACCAGTCTTATTTATCTGGAGTTAATCGTAGTGGCTTTTCACTGTAGCATACTGCAATTTTGTTTATCACTCTTGTGTTACAAAAATTTTGTTAAGTAAAATGTGTTACATGGTTATCTAGTTTAATCTATCAGACAGTCTTAAAGTCGAGGTAGACAAGGAGTTAAGAGCTCAAAAGATTTACTACGAGCTCGGCGGTAAAATAAAATATCGTAAGGATACCTGAATATCTGTGATTTCGAAAACATGAAAAGCAACTTGCAACGCGGTGGACACTTCCTTGCCCTAAACCTAAAACCCTCTCAGAAATGAGAAGTGGTCTGTGCCCAGGAGTGGGACGTATGTAGATTGTAACTTTATTTTACATTTATGTTATGTTTCACATTTTTGGCATGGCTTATTTTCATTAACTGGTTTTTTAAATGTGTTGCATAGTACATCGTAAAGATCTAGCATTTTTTTTATTTCTTTATTTATTTATAAGGATCATTACATAAAACAAGCTGTGCTCTGTGAACCCTTTACTAGGTAAACCTATCTTTGAAGGTTCCAGACCATCCATATTGTAAAAATAAACGTTGGTACATTTACAAGCAAACTAAAGTATGAATAATTTGCACAGTAAGAAACAAATAGTATAATATGAAAAAAACCACTCAAATCTATATAGTAGAAAATATTACATAACAATGGGTAATGGACAAATTTGTTTTAAGTTTATTTGTTAGACGTGACTTAAGAAAATGTTTTAGATTCTCTCATAACAACACTATTAACGCTAAAAATAATTTTCAACTGAATACAATGGTATTTAGTTATATTCATCAATGCTTCAAAAAAGAGCCTTCTCCTTTCTAAAAGGTCGGCAACAAACGTGCAGTTCATCTGGAATTGCAGATGTTCATAGGCGAAGGTGACCACTTACCAACAGCACACAACAATATTAAACGTCAGCTGAATCGTATATTCACTTAACTCCTTTAATATAAAAAAAATTAGTCATAAATACAAAATGAAGTAGTAAAGAAAAAATTAAAATAGGTAATTATTTTTCAGTAAGTATCATATTTGTTTTAATTTATTTATTAAACGTTATTCTCAGTATGGTATTCAGTAACATGAGTAGTCTAGACGGATAATACGAGTGTACAGCAACATAGTTTTACAGACGATGGATATCATTCGTAAAACTAGACTGTAAGTAATATTCGTAGAATCTACGCATTGCAGGCATATTCGAGTATGAATTTGTAATACGAGGAAAAGAGAATTCATTTGCATTGTTATTAGTCACGAAAGAGTTAGAGAAAAAAGTTAAAATGTATACTTTATTATTCATAAATTCATTTTGAAAGAGTACCTTAAGGCACGATGTTCTGTTTAAGTGTAAAATAATATATAATTAATAATTTTATATCATTAACAACTTATTGTACGTTACCATTAAATTACTAAAAATTATATTAATTATCAAGTGGTGGCGAAGTTTAAAAAATTACCACCTTTTACTGGCATAATTTAAAAGTTAAGTCGGGAGCAGCGGGAGCCCGAGGTCACGGCCCACCTGCCACGCCGCTGTTCAACAACTTACGAACGGTTTAAAGTTGTTTCATTTTAAATCACCTTAAGTTATAGTATAGTATTTATAACTGCCTGGTAAAATATCGTTTTTTGCATTATTGTGTATGAAAGAAGTTTGCGTTAATATACCTACTTGTCATACACCTCACCACTATACTTTTTTTTATAGAATAAGGGTGACAAACAAGCATACAGTCCACCTGATTGGTAAGTGGATACTGTGTCTCATAGACCTCTACATTTATCCTCGATTAATAATCAAAATGCAGATGCGTTGTCACCAATGAGTTGCTATTTTACGCTGGTATTCTTTGAGAGCATGTTCCTACCCCGGTAAACCCATTTGTGTTACAACCATAATATAGCAGCAACATGGCTCGAAATGTGTAGAATAGGGTATATGATTCACTTACGCCGGCAGCAGAGGGAAATGTACCTAAGGAGTTGAGCAGCGGCATCTTCCTAACGATCCAAAATATTAAAAGAACTGCGGTTGCTAACATGCCTGCCAAGCGTAGAAACTATGGCGAATTGTTAATATTTCTAATATAATATAATATAATTTAATTTTTTTTTTTTTCAAAATAGTAACACTTAGTTTTTAAGTGTTAATGTAATACTAACCCATGGATCTTTGTTGTCTGAAAATAAATGAATTTGAATTTCCTGCATATGCGGCAATTAATGGTTGAGGCCTCTGTTCAGCAGTAGAATTTTGATAGGCCTTTGATAATATAAATGAATGAATGAATGAATAATAGGCTCTTACGTTAGAGTCCTGAATCAGTATTCATCCATCGGATCTATTCCTTACCATCTTTATTTTACCCTCATATTGTAAAAAAGGAACATGTAAATTCTATATTGATACACCGTACATTATTACCAGAACAGAATAGACAAATATTTTTATTTACTATAGAAAAATCTATTTTCATTATGTGATAGCCACCAGTAATTTAGAAAAACCTATGAGTAGCCCAGCTAGCTAATATTTAACCTACCCCTACGCAATTATGTCTCCTTGTCTGAAGTCATATTTTTTCCGTTACCGTTATAGCCTATTAAAGTTCACTGCTGAACACAGGCCTTCCCATAGATTGCCTCATAGGAAGGATATTTTCCATAGTTGCCACGCTTGGCAAGCGGGTTGGTAACCGCATTTTTTTATTTTTAGTAATTTTTAGGAAGACGCTGCTGTCAATCTGTTGATTTGTTTCCCTCTGTCACCTCTTAAGACACTCACGGGATGATATCGGGTAGTGAATATTCTTACACCGCCAGTACACTTTTTAACTGAATGCGAAAAGGGTAGGAAAATTTGTGATGAAAACGAATCTCCATAAATTAAGCTTCATAACAAAATTATAGTAATTTAACCACTATAACAACTATTATCGCATGCGTGAGGTACATAAAACAACGCTGATCGCACTTAAAACATCTGTAATTAAACAAATGAACGCTATAATTAAAATCCGTGAAATTTGTAACATGTAAGACAAAAAACGCAGCCAGCGTTCCTGGCACTTTATCGCGTGGAGTAGGTCTGTATGATAATAAAAAAAAATAGTTTTAGTTTTTTTATAATAATTGTTTTTGTTATTGTATATAGGAATTTGACTGATGTTAGAATATGAGTTAAGTATATTTTATTCCTAATTTAAACCAATACTTATTTATATCGTATGTAATATTTTAGTTTATTCCGTTTCGAAAACTATTTCAGAATGAAAAAGCATAACATCACTTATTACAACTATTTTTTATAATAATGTGTATATTATATTTAATTAATTTGAAATGCTTTATTATATAATAAATGAAATTATTCGAGTACTTTTTCTTTAATCCCTCCGAAAATGAATATCAAATTGTTTCAAGTGAGCACAGCCAGCATTTGGCACAATGCCCCAAGAGAGGACGGCTTTATAATCAATTGAGCTTTCAGCTTTTAATTATTGTGGAAAATTTGGAAGATTCGCTTATACCCACTCCACTAGGCTGACAGTCTGTGAAATTTGGGTTCGCCATTTTTGGATAGATTTTCTGACGTCAGCCACCAGAACCACGTCCAGTGGTCCACCTCGTGGAGGTGAATTTATGCATTATGAGAATATGTTGGGATATTCTCCCTTACAAATTAGTTTTTAACCAACTTCAAAAAGGAGGAGGTTCTCAATTCCAGTGTATGATTTTTTTTGTATGTGTGTTACGCGATATCTTCGCAGATTGTGAATCAATTTTGATTATTCTTTTTTATTAAATAGGTTATAATTCAAGGGTAGCCCCATATAAATTTGGAGAAAAAATTCCACCCCTAAGGGTAGCAAATAAATAACTTCCTTTTTAGCAATTTAATGTCGGTTTTTACTTTTTGTTAAAAGTTATAATTATTAATGATACAGTTGAATAAAATTATCTTATTATTTATCATGCGGCAGTAAAAGAATTTATAGATGCTAAAATGCCATATCTAACTTATTGCCTAGGAATAATTGGACGTTGTTGGGCAAAAATTATTCAACCCAAATTTTTTGGTTTAAAATTAGTATACCTGTATAAAATAAAAAGTGTGTGTAATAGTGTACACACGTAAGAAGTGAAACTTCTTTATGACATCATTTTCTACTATTTACTTCTTAACAAAAATTGGTTAAGTAAGGTTTAAGCAAAAAAAAAACATTTCGTATTAAAGCCACAAACTAACTAGAAACACTCACGCGTCAGACGGACGTCTCTGGTACATTTAGTTTGGACCGTACAGCAAATTAGTACACGACATTACTTTTTATATACATACGGGTATTTTTGAAACGCTCCCGAAAACGAAGACAGATGATAATACTAAGGATACCTATGATGATGGGTCACAAAGAAATTCGATCCCGAGGAAAAAAAAATCATCTTTTCACAACGTTTTATTAACTTTATTCACGCTCCATCATGTTATTACAGTTATTTGAAACGATATTTCACACAAAAAAATCATGAAAATACTGAAAAATAAAACAGCAGTGAAACTTTAAAAAGAAAATCAGCTGACAATAGGGTCAATATCCTCGCGGGCACCGAACTCTTTCCTAGATCGGTACGAAACAATGCATTAGGTTATACTACTTACTCACTCTACCCTTCCCTTTCACACACACGCTGCTTCGTGTCGCCTCGCGCTGTGGAATTTACACATGCTTCAAGGACATTACAATAATTTTAGTTTTGAGACAGTGCTATGTTGACTATCACGAGCGATAGTTGAATTGTTTTGTTTATTAAATTATTATCGTTATTACTTGTTATTTATTAATTAATGATGTTGTTCTTGTTGTTACGTTTTGTGTTTTTTGTTTGGTTTTAATAATGTCTAACGCGTAGGTGCGTTTATAGTGCTCGTGAATACGGCAACATGTTAATGTGCCTTGAAGAATCTCATAAGGTCACGGAGGATCGGTAAGCTGTTTCATACCTAATTTTTTTTAAATAACTTAGTACTGAACTGATCTGAATAGGTACATAACTGAATACTAACTTATTCTGACTATAATTTTTTATAGTATAGGGTGACAAACGAGCACACAGTCCACCTGATGGTAAGTGGTTGCTGTGACCCATAGACATCTACATCTATCCTCAATAAAGACTCAAAATGCAGATGCGTTGTCACCCGTGAGGACTAAGATGGAATGCCTCTTTTCCAGTAAAAGGGTCTCCGGTTCTCTACACTCACCATACGAAACACAGCAGTGTTAAGCTGCTATTTTACGGTGGTATTCTGTGAGAGCGTGGTCCTTCCCGGTCGAGCTGACCCATTCGTGCTACAACTATACTACTAATATAGCTGCAGCATGGCTTTACCACGTAATCAGAATAATAAAATACCTACACAATGGATAACAAAGCATGACTCTAACCTTGTAAACATTTTATTTAAGTATTTTTTCATTAGCGGGAATCGAACCAGTTATTTGGTTTATTTAACCTGTGAATTCAATTAAAGTGGCTACGTGGAGACAAGCACAGTGGCAAATTAGTAGGTTAAGTAGATAAGTTAGGTATTTAGACAAGTGTTGTAAATTATTAGGTATTGTGGTACCATCGTTAGTTGCGGGCCGCGCGAATTCGGCGTTCGCGCGTACATTGACCCCTAGTCAGCTGATTGTAATTCAGTAATTCCACTGCTGGTTTTATTTTCAGTATTTTCATGATTTTTTTTGTGAAAGATCGTTTCAAATAACTGTAATAACATGATGGAGCGTGAAAAAGTTAATAAAACGTTGTGAAAAGATGATTTTTTTTCCTCGGATCGAATTTTTGTGACCCATCATCATAGGTATCCTTAGTACTATCATCTGTCTTCGTTTTCGGGAGCGTTTCAAAATACCTGTATATATATATATATATATATATATATATATATATATATATATATATATATATATATATATATATATATATATATATATATACATATATATATATATATATATATATATCATCATCATCATCATTACAGCCCTTCACAAGTCCACTGCTGAACATAGGCCTCCCCCAAGGAATGCCACATATCTTTGCCATTTAATTACTATTTTTTTATTATTACTTTATTATGAAGAAGGAGAATTAGTAGAAATAAAATGCATTGTGTATATTATTTATGATATGATTTATTTTTAACTTTTTTATAATTGTTTAAGGCTTTTCTTTGCATTGGTGGCAATCTACGCTCTCGATTCTAATGATGTCCGTGCCTTTCAGAATCCCATCCGTTGTATATGCTTTAGAGTAAACATTTAATCGCTCTCTTGCTGCCTGCTGTTTATATATTAAAATATATAAATTACAAGTAGTTAACCTTTAATATGGGCGCTATTTGTAATTGTTGTTGTAAATTGTTGTTGTTTATAAATGTTTTCATAGACAATGTCAAGACAATAAGAGGCCATAGTAATCGGACAAAGTTACTTTCACATAAATCTAAGAAACTTTCACAATTATACAGAAATTTTCAATAATTTTGAACATAATTATCATTGATACCTGAGATATTAAGTACGCTATAGCAATTTTTGATAGAAGGTTGGGAGGATAGAAGTACTTGTTAAATTTTAATAAAAAAATGAATAATATAAAGAGTTAAATGTAACATAGCCTTTTATATATTGGAGTCTGTACATGTTCTACTGCTGGGCATAGACTCTGTCTCAATTCTCTGAGGGGTATGTGTGCGTATTGGCAGACTACACGTCTTTAAAATATTTTATTCCTTAGACATGCTATTTTTCTCACAATGTTCCGGAACGTGACAAATTAGCACTTAAAATTGGAATTAACATTCATTTATTCATTTCAGTGGTGTAGGCAGAGATCAGATTTTCATTTATAACAAGAACTTATTATTATGTTTCATTCATCATTCATTCATTGCACACTATCATAAGTCTACTGGTAAACATAGGCCTCCTCCATAGGTTATCATATAAGGTGTCCATTTTCTATAGTTGTCACACTTGGCAGACAGGTTGGCAACCACAGTTTATTATTATTATTACTAAGTTGTTATCAAAAAGATCACTTGAAATGCCAGGAACTAAGTAGTTTTATTCAATGTATAGTATTCCCGTAAATATAATATTTATCTTTAAGTTTTATCATATTTTTTGATAAATCACAACAAAAAGGTTTCCATAACAATTACAATAGCATATTTTTATTTTTATTTTTAAAATTTTATATGAATACTGAGTACACTGAGCAGTTATGTTTATTAAAGCGTGTATAGGTAATATTATAAATGGACATATTATTCCTTACATCATCTTGGCTTTAATCATATTTCTTTAATTACGGTAATGTTGTTTGGGATCTATATTTACTAACTAATGACTACACTTTTTTATTTTTACTGGTTTCATTTAGGATAAAAAATATTTTTAGTACCTTTAAGTAGATGACAAATTAATTGAGAGAGGTAAAGCCCTAGTATGGGATGCTACATGCGTAGACACTTTGGCGGCCTCTCATCGCAGGGATACCTCGTTTAGAGCCGGGGCGGCATCAGAGGCAGCTGAACTGAGTAAGTGGCGCATATATGAGTCTCTGAGAGATGACTACATATTTGTGCCATTTGCTGTGGAGACTATCGGTCCGTGGGGTCCACGTGCGGTGAAGTTCTTAAAGGAACTCCATCTGCGGCTGGTCGTTGCTGCTGGTGAAAAGAGGGCTGGCTCTTTTCTCGCTCAAAGGTTAAGTATAGCCATTCAGCGGAGAAACGCAACCAGCGTTCTTGGTACGATACCGCGTGGAGTAGGACTGTTTGATAATTAAATTACTAGTTTTAGTTTTTTTTTAAACATAGTTTTAATATTGTATATAATAAAATATTGTTTATTATGTTATGTAAATAAATGTATAATATAATTAATATCCATTTCCGCAGAGATAACAACACAGCTTTTTGATGTGCTTTTAAAATTGCAACCACATAATAACTGGATATATCTGAAAAAAATTTATGGGTAAAGTGTAATACAAAAGTAAAAAGATATGAAATTCTTTGCATTTTTTAAGACAAATAGATTAAAAATATTCACCTCGCAAGAAATCCACATCCAAGTTTGTACTTGGGGCAGATCTGCAGTTAATAATAGTTGAAGTTGAGATAACATGTCTATTTATGATTTTGTTATGAATCAGAAGGACATTTTGCAACGGCTGTTGTCTTCAATATCCATATTAATTAACTTTTTTTCAGGTGGATTGCTTAGAATTAATGTGTATGCCTTGCAGGCTGAAATCTTGCAGAGCTGTCCAAGGCAGAAACAAAATGATAACAGAAATATGGGAACACAGGCTATGGATATTGAAGACAAAAAATGTCTTGTCTCATATCTCTTATCGTTGCAAAATGTCCTTCTGATCCATAACAAAATCATAAATAGAATTGTTATCATCAAGTTATTTTGGTGTGATTGGTATTTGGGATTTCCCACACTGTTCTTGTCTCTCTGTGCTGCTTTTAAGAAAATTTATTTTAATATGATGTACTTTCTGATTCGGGGCTGCTACTGATTTTAGAATAAGAAAAAAAAAGAAGCCTCTTGCAGCAGCTTCTCCCGACTCGGTATTCTAAACCAGGACATTATCAGTCGCAGTGTTAACGACCTATAAACCAATGAGGCAGTCAAGGAATACAAAGTGTATAGAAGGACTAGCTTTTGCCCGCGACTTCGTCCGCGTGGAGTTCGGTTATATCGCGCCCATGTGTGAAAAAGAGTCTGCTGGTACAAGCCACAATTGTAACTGGATGTCGCGGGCAAAAGCTAGTAAACTACTAAACTTCTTTATAATACACCACATTTTTTGCTAATCTATTAGTGTGTGCCAAAATTATCAGACTACTGGGCGAGCTTACGCGTGAGCAAGCCACATAGAATTGCCCGTGTGAAAAACAATTTTCTCTCAAGTCTATCCCCGCAAATTTTAATGTCTGCCCTTGTGATTTGTTTATGGTCATTGCAAAGCAGACTTTGAGGGGAAACTGTATTCGTTTGAATTCAAAGGGAAGATCATTCGGGATCAAGGGATTTCTTGGTACAAATACAGTTTCCCTTTGCGCACATCCAGTTATAATGCGATGTAACTGGATGTGGCTTCCACTACATTGCGATGTAACGCTTTTACTTTTATTCTGGTTCCGTTGCACAGTTGAGGAGGTTTTAAATTTCGCAACAACATAACAGGAGTGCCCACGCGCAGATCAAGCTTATGATGTGGAAGACCCGATGGTTTCAGTGAATTAAGAAATTCGACAGGGTAGTTAATTGCGTCATCTGTGTTGACCACAGAGTCTATTGACGTGTACACCATTTCTTCCCCCTCAAAAGACGTTAACAGTATATCGTTAATTGTCACTGCTTGGTCGTTTTTCGGGGTTAGTATGGAACGTTCACACAACCATTCCATTGGCTTATCGTGGATATGAGCAATATCTGGGTAAATTTTGGATATTAACTCCTGTAACGTAAATACAACTGTGTACAAATTATCATTTCGTCATTTATCGGGTAACCACCGTTGCCGATTTCAAGTAGGAGATTCGCAAATCCACCAGCAAACTCTTTTTCTCCTAAGTGTACCCGCATATTTTTCGAGAGCTCGAGGATTTTAATTGGAGGCCATAAAGTTGATCTCTTAAGACACGCCTTAACTTCATCTGCTCTAGTTCCTTTTGGCACAGTAGTGCCTACCAGTAGGTAGAGTCTGTCTAAAATCTCCAGCCAGGAAAACCGTTACACCACCAATTAACTTCTTATTTCTTCTTATATCTTGTAGAGTTCTGTTTAAAGCCTCTACGCCACCCTTATGAGCCATGGGTATTTCATCCCACACTATCATTTTCGTAAGTTTTAATACTCCAGCAAAAATTTTTTGTTTCGATATATTACAAATGGGAGTATCAGCTGTTGTTAAATTGAGTGGTAACTTGAAGGTAGCATGAGCAGTTTGTCCACCCTCAAGCAGTGTAGCTGCGATCCCAGAAGAAGCCACATCCAAAGCAATTCCGCGAGTACTTCTAACTTTGGCTAATAGCAAATTTATGAGGAATGTTTTGCCTGTTCCACCGGGAGCATCTAAAAAGAATATTCCACCCTCAATTGAAACAATTTTTGTGTTAATTTGTGTTTTCTAATGATGCTAAGTCGTAACTTGTCTCTTTAAGAAACTCTCTATTTTCAAATTGTTGTTCTTTGCTTGGCTGAGGTAACCCATACCCTTTTAGTAGCCGACCACCCAACGCTAATACGGCATCTTCTACTACCGAAAGGCATTTGTTAAATACCACGTCTGTTGTGTGCTCTACATCCACATCTCCCTGTCTTTCTAATTGCCTTTTAAAATCTTCAGATAGGTATTCTTTGAATTTCTCCCAAAGGCTTAAAGGGTCTGATACTTGGCAGAACACTAAAATATTCATAAAAATAAATTCGAATCATTTGCGGTGATTGGCAAAGTGCTGCCTCTTCCATTGCTGCGAACAAATGCTGATCATCTTCAAGCAAGCCGAGAGCTTTGCACGCTGATTAGAATGTGGAATGTACATGACCATCTACATTTTTAACGCTTCAAACTAAATTGGGCCCCGGATCACATGAAGAAGCATGCGAAGGTGATAGCGTTCTGTATTGTTCGGATGCACAGTATAAACCCTGCACAGAACGTGCTCTTTTTTGACCCCTGGCCAGCCTTCAACGTTTGCTCCTCTCTTTCTCCTTTGGAACTTTCTTTTATCCCAAACGTTGTATGCAGGTACTTCTAGGTAGAGCAATGTTTATGCAAAGTTATCCACTTTACACAAATCGCAAAAGGATAGGAGTGTGGTTGTTGGAGGACTATTGATTCTATCACTCAGATTTTGCTCATTAAGATAAACCCTTTGCCCATTTTCCAAATGAACAGCGAGGTGGACGACGGGAGCGAAACGCTCATGAATGGGAAATTCAAGGATTCGCCATACTGCCTCTGATGAATATATATATATCTTCCACTTGTGTAGGTTTTAACTTCATCCTTCTTATTCTCTAAAGAAAACGATGCCTGGTCTGAACCTTCATTTACGTATTTACAGACGTATTTTATTGATATCACCGAATGACAATATTCCACATTTAAGTGAGCGTTAAATGTTTTTAATAATACTGGATTATAAGGACTACCCAGCGATTATCTATGGTTATGATTTTGATATCAACAGAGAACCCACCATCATCTAGTAAACGTCTCTTGTACTGCGGATAACCGTCTTCACCAGTTTGAGTTTCCTTAAGACAGCCCTGGGGTATCGTTTACTGCACATGTTATCTTTCATACATGGTGACTTTCCATTTAATGTTCCACATGGATCATGTATCATATTACATTTAACGATTTCCTGAAGCTCTGGGTCACGTTTGGGATCGAGTATTTCAGCACAAATTATATTGTCGATTTGATCCGGAGTAATACGTTTGTGAAGCCATACAAGAATATGAATATGTGGAAGACCTCTCTTTTGCCATTCCGTTGAGTACATATACTCGTAACATCGCAATTTACCAAATATTTTGCCCTATGTCAATAAAAACTTTAGTCAAAACACCCTCGAAATTATATCGTGTTTATCATGAGATTGTTGTCCTTAAAGAAATTGCTCTTTTATCTCGTCCCAGCGAGGATTGCATGTGAAAGTGATAAAAAGTTCAGGCCGGCCGTAATTCCTAACATAGGTCATAGCGTCCTGTGTTTTTTCATGCATATACCTAGGTCCCCCCGTAAAAGATGATGAAAGGACAACCATTTGTACTAGTTGGTTGGTTTCTGCATCTTGTCGTCCAATAGCATCTTTTAAATGGATTTAACTATCAACACGTAAATTGGCTTGATTATTTTTGATATAATTTAATCTCTCTGTTTCTATTTTGGCGTATTCATCCACCAAATATTGACTAAAAAGGGCACGATAGTTGACTAAATACTTATCTTCTCCTTTTTTAATCATTATTCTATACGAATAGAAACTTGCAGAAAAGACAGTTTTATTAAACGGGAACTTAGTTGTGGGATCGCGTTGTGGTATGTTGAATACCCATCATCCCCCCAGCAAAACATCAATGGATACTGTAGCGCATCATATGGTCGATGTATCTCACTAATACGCTAAAGTAACTTATTTCGGCTCTCAAGGATTATGTTCCTTCGATCAAATTGTTGATCCACTAACACTAAAACCACTTCATTTGTAGTTGGTGGATTGTACCTACCTCTATGTTCTTCTGGTGGTTTTTTATCAGTATGTATGACAACTTTGTGTGACTCTGAAGGAGGGGCTTTATCAATGGCACTTTTCAGATCTTTTATATACGGGTTCACTTGATGCAGCATATTCTGCAATTGTTTGATTAAATTTGGCTTCAAGTTAGGAAATTTAGAACATCGAATCTTTACTTCTCGATCATCTTCACCTACAAAATATATTTAAAGGTACTGAGCGTCATGTTCGGCTTCTGGTAATATACTTCCAATTAAATGGTAGACCTGGCCTTGTACTTTAAAAGTCGGTGAAAAACTATCTGCTGTTACATATTTACCACCAAAGGAAGTCATCTGGAAACAGGCAATATATTTACGAATATTACCCATAAAATGGTCATGATCTGGGTGTAGATAATTAATCAAACTAAAGAGTGGTTCAGGCAGTTGAAAAAAAAAAAACTTGATCGGTTGAAAAAGTTGCACTTTTCCAGCGCTGCAACACATACCAGGTGTCTCATCCTTCCATTTCAGCGCATTGCACCACTGACACTTGTATGTCATAGAACCCAAGGCTACACTGCTGTCAGTTCTATAAGCAATATCAGGGTCGTACTCCATAGCGGAATGAACCTTGTTTTTCCATAAACGCAGTGTAATGTTTTCCTCATACCGTGACTGAATTGCTCTATGCACTTGTGGATTCGCAGTTTGGTAATTTGCAACAGTTTGCCTGTGTACATCGGGTTTTTTTTTCTGATAAACGGACACGGCTTTACGATTTGAATATGGCTTGTTCTGCCTATATCCTTCTTGTGCATTTTTAATTGTCTTTTTCTTGTGTAATTAGTAAATCTCGACCTTCGTTTATTTTTCTTTTTTTCATATTTTTATGTCGACGATACAGATTGATCTGTTCCGCTGGTTAGAGATGATATTTCACTGTTTACAAAAGATGTAACAGTTAAATGGTCAAGCTCTGAAAAAGGATCACGCTCTTCGACAGGTACCTCCATGCGACGCTGTGTAATTTTCTTCGCAACAATAGGCAGATAGGCGTCAAAATGTCCATTAGATAAATCATGGCTAAATCGTAATTGCCTTACTGGACAGATATCTGTTCCGGACTTTGTGTATAGCAGACCCTTTCGATATACTTCAAACCGAAACGGAAATATTGATCCTGCAGTTACCAATTCACTAAGTACACCGTAAGTTTCATTTTTTAACATATCGGCTGAATATTCATTTGCTGTTGAATAATTATCGCCATTTCTGTCGTGGGTCATAATTGAAAACCTAGGCCAATAATTTACCACAAATCTAACAATTTGTGAACGCACCACCATCGCATTTTCTAGGGTTCCGTACATTAAAAATCAAAGAGCACAAAACAAACAGGCGCCGTCACCTATAATGGGGACGACAGTATGTTCTTCCATTTTTCCTTTAATATTAAGAGTTTGAACAGTGGTTGTAAAAAAGACAAAATCAAGCAACTAATCCGAAACACGAAGCAAATCTTAAACCTTAAGCAAGCAAACAAAGTCGAAGTCTAGTAAAATATCCGTTAACAGTGAATAGGTACCGTATGTATTACAGGTTGAAGCGCTCATTCACCATTCACTTTTTATATTTGTTCAAAAAAACACAACGTTACCGAGTTCTAAAACGATACCAAACTTGGAGATCAGTACAAAATAGGTAAGTACCTAAGTATTTCTTTTGGTTTTGCCATTTTATTAATTTGTAAAAAACTATATTTGGTTTGGTTGTTTATTTTCATTGTTTTTTAATTTTTAAATTAGTATTTTTTGTTCAGGTGTAATTTTGTGCAAATTTTTTGTACAAATCTTCTTGTCTATTTTGTTTTATGTTATTGTGCAATAAAAGTATATTCTATTCTATTGTAATAAATTAGGTTTAAAATATTTATCAATATCATTTAGGTACGTTATTTACGACCCAAAAACCTTAAAAATGACAAAATGACACCCAAGTCACCCAACCCATGATAATTTTTACATACAATCATACATCCATCCATCCTTCCATCCATGTTGGTTTCAAACCATAATCAATGCCATTTTCGTAATTAACGTCCCAAAAAACCATAAAACGACACCCATATTGACATTTCAACCACATCGCACGGGATGATGGTAGGTATTTCCCGTCTGCTACGTTGGACTTTTAAATAGTTGTTGTTTTCGTAATCAGCGACCCGATAAACCATAAAAACAATACCAATGTTGATTTTCAGAATTTGTCACCCCTTTTCCACCTTTTAGGGTTGAATTCTGAAAGAGCCTGAAACACTTGTTTACTGTTATATGTATAATTTATTGATAGGAGTATTCCTGTGAAGTTTCGAATAAAATAGTTTAACTAATCTTGTTTCCTCATACAAACTTTCAACCCCTTTTCACCCCCTTAGGGGTTGAATTTTCAAAAACCCTAAGACACTTTATTGTTTATTTCTAATCGTTAACCTAAAAACAAAGTTTCAGACTTATAGCTCTAAAAATGACGGACTTCCATACAAACTTTCAACCCCTTTTTCACCCCCTTAGGGGCAAATTTTCGAAAATCCTTTCTTAGCGGATGCCTACGTCATTACAACTGTCTGTATGCCAAATTTCAGTGACATCCGTTCAGTAGTTTCGGCTGTGCGTTGATAGATGAGTCAGTCAGGTTTGCCTTTTATATATTATATAGATTAAAGGCCTTACTCCAGAATGTGAAATTATATAATTCATTTTAGTTCTTTGAAGTCTATATAGCGTGTATAGGTAATATTATAAATGGACATATGATTCCTTACATCATCTTGGCTTTAATCATATTTCTTTAATTACGGTAATGTTGTTTGGGATCTATATTCACTAATCAAGTAATACATGTAAAAAATAATTAAAAATGAATGAATAAATCATTAAAAATTAAAAATGGTAATGGTGTTTGGGATCTATATTCACTAATCAATCAATACTTGTAAAAAATAACTAAAAATGAATGAATAAATCATTAAAAATTAATAATTTGAAAAAACACACGATACTTACAATCAAAAAATGAGGTTAACATAAAATAAATACCAAAGTTACACGCATGTGTTGGATCTTTCAAAAGAAAAATATAATCACTCTCCCTTTGACTATTAATTCACTTGAATTCAAAAAAGTCTTTCATTTTATCACTTTAGAAATACATTAATACATTTTTTTAAAGTGACTACTGAATTTTGGTAAGATGGTGCCTAAGTAATAAGCATCATGGCTCGCGTGTTGTAATTATGTGCGGAATCGATTATCGAAAATCGATGGATCGATTATCAAGATGATCGTTTGCAATCGATTATCATTTAGATAATCGATTATTGGGGAAAGTCATATAAGTTATGGTAACCTTACTTATAAAGAGAATCCCCGTTACTTAGTGATGGGTAGGTACTACGCAGTAAAGTGCTCTATTAGGCCGGCCACATACATACGGAATTTTGTTTCGGGATTCCGTTTCGGGATTCCGTAAATACATCACACACATACGTTTATTTCCGTTCGGAATAACAAGGCTCAGTTGATTTCCGTTCGGGATTCCGAACGCACAGGCGGTCATACGGAATCTCGAATCGGAGAAAATTCCGTACGGAAAATTACCGTACGTGTGTGGCGGGTCCTTGATTTTATATGGACTTGCTCCGATCGAAATCCTGAAACGGAATCCCGTGTGTATGTGGCGGGCCTTATAAGGGAAATCCCGAATAATGTTTTTGGCATTGTTTTACGGTTTTATTTAGTTAGGTTCATAAGTACATGAGACGTACACGATCTCAGACATATACAAATAGCTAGTACATGGGATGTACAAATTACATTAAAAATATTAGTATATCCCGTTCCGTTCAGAAAATTTTTTCCAAAGCAAATCAAAAAGTTGACAAATTTAAGAAGTAACCGCATGCTGCAAAAGCATCTATTTTACGTAATTTTATTGACACTGATTGGAAATTGATAACTGTTTGATGTTAAATTTAAATAATATTGTTTTTTTAATAAATAAGTGTTATAATTGTGTTATTATTGTTTTATTTTTATAATCTGTAGATAAGACAATTTTCAACTATTTTAATTTCGAAATAATAATCGAACAAAGTCGAACAAAGTCGATTAAAAATCGATTAATAATCGAGAACCTTAGTTCGCATTATCGTTTAATCGTTTAGATAAATAATCGAATCGGCAATCATTGGACCGTGACGGTCGAGCGTAACTACAAAGTGTGACAATTTTTTTTTCTCCCATGCGTCGATAAAGAAGTTTCACTTCAATAATCTTTGGGGGTGAAAACTTTCAAATCAAATCAGCTTCTTAAAGAAACTTGAAATTTTAATAAGGCGCTTACATAATTTATTATTTAATATTAAGAAATTAAGAAAATTAAAAAACGATTTACATATAACGCTTTACAAAATAAAAACTATTCCCAGTCAAATTTATGCATAAAGCTTTTCATTTGATAAAAATAATAGAAAAACATTTTTAAAATAAGAATGTATACACGTAAGCAAATATTACCAGTCGAGCTCGTAATCGGGACGACAAGAGCCACTAAACCGACCACTAACCGCAGTCCTAATCTAGGTGCTCATTACGTTGTTCATATTACTGACAGTATAAGGCTACAAACCCGCTTTACTTTATACACTTATCTAATCTAACCCTAACATTAAAATGTATTTTTTAAATCCGTAATGTTGAGTAGTTGTCACCATAATTAATACAATAGCCTGGACTCAAGCTAATTTACCTATAAAATTTGGTGGTATTGGTGTGAGAAATCTTTCTAGCGTTGCATTGCCTGCTTTCCTTGCTTCCGTGTATAGTGTCAGTGACTTATGTGACATAATTTTAAATAATAAAGTAGACCTGTGCTTTACTACGGAAGCAGGGCAGACATGGCGAACGCTCTGTATCGGCGAGAATGTTCCACTGGAAGTAAACCAACAAAAACAGTGGGATATTCCGTTGGTACGGTGTATGCAGATAGATTTGTTTCATAATTTCCAAAGTGAACAAGATCTGGCACGCCTAGCTGTTTCGACTAAGGAATCTAGTCACTTGTTACATGCTTTACCGGCACATTACTTGATCGGGAAAGCCTACGCATCGCCGTAGGAATTTGACTAGGAGCGGCGATTTGTCAACCCCATCAGTGCCCCTGTAGTAGCAGCGTCAACGAGTTTGTGCTTTTTTTTATAGAATAAGGGTGACAAACGAGCACAGAGTCCACCTGATGGTAAGTGTGTACCATAGACATCTACATCTATCTTAGTTTGCGAATTTATATGCAGATGCGTTGTCAGCCGTGAGGACTAAGATAGAATGCCTCTTTTCCAGTAAAAAGGGTCTCCGGTTCTCTACACTCACCATACGAAACACAGCAGCATTAAGTTGCTATTTTACGCTGGTGTTCTGTGAGAGCGTGGTCCTTCCCCGGTCGAGCCGACCCATTCGTGCTTCAACTATACTTTTAATATAGCTAACGGCTACACGGACTTTCATGTAAGAAAAGTGCCGGTAGGTTTTCACGGCACGGTTCTTTGAACGATGTCATGCGAAGTGCTCTTGTCTCTATAAATGTTCCCTCGGTTTTAGAGCCTTGTGGAATATTTAGAGACGATGGCAGGAGACGCGACGGTATGACATTGGTCCCTTGGAAGAGAGGTAAAGCGCTAGTGTGGGATGCTAGCGTAGATACCTTGGCGGCCTCTCATCTCAGGGGTACTTCGTTAAGAGCCTGGGCGGTATCAGAGGCAGCTGAACAGAGTAAGTGGTGCATATATGAGTCTCTGAGAAATGACTACATATTTGTGTCATTTGTTGTAGAGACTATCGGTCCATGAGGTCCACGTGCGGTGAAGTTCCTAAAGGAACTTTACCAGCGACTGGTCGTTGCTGCTATTGATAAGAGGGCTGGTTCTTTTCTCGCTCAAAGGCTAAGTATAGCCATTCAGCGAGGAAACGCAGCCAACGTTCTTGACACGATACCACGGGGAGTAGGACTGTATGATAATTAAGTTTTAGTTTTTTTTTTTAATTATAGTTTTTATAAAATACTAAAAAAAAACATTATAATTTTAATTCGCCGTATTTCATAACCGAAATTATGAGACGAGAGATTATAGAGAATTTATGGACAATGTTTAAGTATTTCACAATACATTTGAATTTTCAGATTGTGTGTAGGCTTAAAAACACTGTTGATATAATGTAATGAATTGAAATCTTTGTGAATTAAATTAAAAATTAAAAAATAAAACCGCTGGGCACAGGCCTTTAATTTCTGATAGGATTTTGGGGTAACAAAATATAAGCCACGTTAGCTCAATTTTACATATCTACGAAATATATTTTTTAATTTTTCAAACATGCAGGTTTCCTCACGATGATTATCTTCATCGCTGAGCACGTGGTAAATCATTACTTAAAATTTCAATAAACAATTTTATTGGAGGATGAAACTCGGGTTGCTCGTGTACTGCAAATTTACAGCGAGCGCCTAGCCTCTGAACTACCACGGATCAAAAATGTTACATATATATAAGATTTTTGTTATAGATGAATCAAGCAATTTGCAAAGTACCCTCATCAAGAATGTGTAAAATAAAAAATAATTGTAAATATTCAAGTATACAAGTGTTTATTTGCTCACTATATGTACAATAAGTTCTTAATATAAATCACAAATGGTACTTATCACTTAGTAACCTCTGATAATATAAAGTATGCATGCATGCATGCATATACATTTAAAGCTGCCTTAGGTCAATTTCTGAACTGTTGCTAAGAAACATTAAAATATTTTTATAACAAAAAAGAGAGATCAATCCTTGATTTACGGTGATAACATCAGTGTTATGCGGCGTATGATAGAGACTGACAAAAGAGTGACTTATCAGCAGATTTGGACAAGCTTAGGCATCGATGAGTCAAGTGCACAAAACCCTCCATAAACATTTAACGGTCAGAAAGCTTTGAGCCCGGTGGATACCTCATAATTTGACAGAGGCCCAAAAACTCCGTCGTGTTGATTGATATCGTGAAATGGTTCAAAGATTTAACGTTTTATGGACTCCGAGGAAGCAGTGGCTACGTTTCAAAATGCCGTTGAAGAGACCCCTAAGGACGAGTGGGCAAAATGCTTTTTTCAGTGGTTCCATCGGATGCAGCGATATATTAATGTAAATGGACACTATTTTGAAAAGATATAATAAAACTACTAACTTGCTAGTTTGTTCAGTTTTTTTTATTTTCTAAGAACTTTCAGTTTCACACTCGTAGTGCGTTTGCACGGGGTTTTGTGAGCTATATTGTCATTTCGTGTATTCGTTTTCGTAACGCGTTACGCCTCTTTCCATATCTCCCTATCTGCTATTATGATCTGTAGTTACAGCTTCACGCTTATGGTATCTCCTCCTTACCTCTACATATTCGAAGTGCTACGTTATTTTTCCCTTCAAAAGAGTACGCCAAGTTTAAATAATGTAAGTCATATTTTCATTATAATATTCTACATATTATCTTGTATTTATCTGCGATTTCTATTATGATTGTGATTTTAATTGAAGTTTGTATTAAGGTACACAACTCCTTCTTCTCTCCTCATTTTTGGGACAACAACAATTCCATGCGTAAAAATGTCTGGTTTTTGTTGTTGAAGTCAATTTCTACTTTTTATAAAATTTTAAATTAATTTACTCTACAGTGACGATGGGTGCTGCAAAGCACCTGAAACGTGGTAAATTAAAAATAAGTAAAGTTAAACGCGAAAAAATCTGTAAAACTAGTTTTTTTCAATGTGTCATGTTCGCGTAAATATAAGAAATGATTATTTTACTTTCTTTGGTTTAAGAAATACAGAAGTTAAAGATAATAACTATAATATCGTCTATACTCTATAGATGCATTAAAATAATAATCCCCTATTTGTGCACCCTTCGGGATTTTTTATTTATTTATGGAGAACCACCCCAGAAGTGTAACGTATTTAATATATTTCAACTTAAATTATTTCGTTATATTAGTTTATGATGATAGTTCACGTCAAGATTCCATCCGCTTGATGTGGTAGATGTCAATTTAACTTGGATATTTTTATTCTTAAGAATTCAAAATGACATCAAAATCCAATATTTTTAAAATAGTGTATAGCTATGTCTACACCAATGCGCTTTCAATTTCGCTTTCATGTTCATTTTGCATTTCAACTTTCAGTTCGTCATGCGTCAAGCGCTGCACCATAAGACGCATGCAGCTTATCGTCTACACCCGTGCGCTTGTCGCATGCAACTTGTCTATACCTCACGCGCCTCGGTTAGGCAAAACACGAAGATTCGTAATTATCTTCTGGCCCACTCCTTTTCATCGTAACTTTTAATGTTCCTTTGAGAAGTATGACTTCAAGCTCTTTATCTTGTTTTTAACCGTTTTTACATCATAATTATATTTTTGGCTCAGAGAAATCAACGCGTAGTTTCTTTTTATTTTATTTGTGTAATCTTCGTGCTTGTGGTGCCACAATGCTTGTATGTTCGATAATCATCGATAAATTCCAAAGTTTAAACTTTGTCTTCCGCCATTTTGTTTACTAAAAGGCACGAAATGTTGCATGCGAACCCACCGGTGACGGATCAGCTTTCGCTAGAGGCATGCGCTGTTGTCGAACTAGTTTTAGCGCATACGCTATTGCATGCGCTATAGTTGCTCAGGCATGCGTTAGAGGAAGACAGGAAAACAGGAGAACAGAAGAACAGGAAAGCGCACCACCCGTGCGCTTTCCTGTTCATCAAGACATACCTCAAAGGCAATATTTCTTTTACTTCTGCCAAAAATCAGTATGGTATATTAAAAATGTATCCAAATCTCAAAATATTTTTTCATATTTTATTTGGAGTAGTTATCAGTTTTCTTTTTGGGTATATGCGAAGGGTGTGTTGTCAACCTTTTCTCAAATATTCCATCCTTTTTTCCAAATGCCAACCTCAACTACTGGCAGTGATCCCTGCTTATTAATGGATAGAGCTCTGATGACCAAATAATATCACAAAATACTCCCAGGGGGCTGATCAAAAATTTCACAGATTGTTGATTGTAGCTTTAATAGTACTAACACTATAATATTGTTTAAGGGCATCACGGCACATCTCGATCCCGAGGCTGGCGGGGAGGCGTTCAGCCATCAGCGGACGTGACGGCAAACAACTCCGTCAGCAATGTCACCGCACAGCTGGGGGGCACGGCCTACCTACACTGTTTGGTTGGACACTTGAGCGAGAGAGGGGTAAGTATTTTTGCCCTTCATTATATTACCTATAATCTAGACGAAAAACTCGAAACATCGAATTTTCTTTTACTATTTTGTATACAAGTATATAAAATAATGAAAGAAATATACAGGGTTATTTTGCAATAACCGGCCAAATTTGCAGAGAATGTTCAGAATAAGTAATATAGGCGAATGGAGAAGAAAAAGTAATTAAAAACAATCTCAAATATTCTGTCCTTTTTATCTTTTAAATTCAAAATGCATTATTTTAACTAATTTTACTGCGCACGCACACATTCGTAAGGATCGATCGGTAGGCAAAAACGTTGTTGTCCATAAATCACATTCAATTTGGGATAATTTCAAATAAAAGTAGAAGCCTTATTTACTCGTATTTTAAAAAAACAGTAATAATGGTATATCTATATTTATATATTTCAACTTAATTTGAAAATTTGGCTATTCTTTGAAAAATAACCCTGTATATTGGTAACAAGCAAGCACACGTAGTACCATCTGTTGGAATGTGGACGCTGTGATCTATAGACATCCTACATCTATCCTCTTTCAGAGTCAAAATATAAACGCCTTATTACCTGCCCTAGAAGAATAAAATGGAATACCTCGTTACAATTTAAAAGGGTCTCTAGTTCTTGTCAGTCACTCACCATACGAAACACTGCAGTATTATGCTGTTATTTTACGCTGATATTTTGTGAGTAAGTGGTCCATACTTGATCGAGCTGAGTCGTAGTGAATCAATAATATAGCTGTGTAGATGTTAATCTACTAGGTTTAAAAGTCCCTGGTTTTTAATATTATAAAAGAAAGAAATGCTTAAAATCAGTACCAGCATCCTTATTTCTCCTCTTTCCTTATCTCAATGTTACAGCCTATCAAAAGTCTACCCCTGAACATAGGCCTCCCCCATAGATTGCCTCATAGGCAGCGATATTCGTCATAGTTGCCATGCTTAATAGGCGGGACAAATTAACTTTAAAATTAAAGGAAAATTACAACATACCTCTGGACACAGGCCTCCTTTAATTTCTGAAAGCATTTAAGGGCTACGAAATCTCTTTTTTACAAAACATAAAGTCCAGCAGTAGCCTTTTTATAGCCTTATAAAGAAGAAGAATTCATCCACATATTAAATATGTAAAATTTTAACGTTTTTAATTTTTTACAGCAAGTATCATGGATTAGAAAACGTGACTGGCACATACTCAGCTCCGGAAAATTTACCTACACGAACGATGAAAGATTTCAGGTGAGTTGTAAATTAAACACATAAGACTTTTATAAATCTTTTCAATGAACGCGAAAATATCATTATAAAAATATTTTTTTTTTTTAAATTGCACTCGTATATTCCGCTTTTTAAATCCAGTTTAGAAACATGTTACTTAGGTTTTAATTATTTAATTCAAATAAGCAATTAAAGAGTATATTTACGTTGCAAGTAGATATTAAATTTAAAAAAGTATGTGTCAAAGACTTTCAAATTTTAGGTAACAGTAGCCTTAATGTAGTACGGACCAAGAACTCAAAAGGTCGAGGGTTCGAACCACTCCCAACACAAGCATTTTAAGCTTAGCAGGAGTGGTTAAAGAGAATATTAGTAATGTTAATAGCATTACTAGTATTTTGTTTTAATTAAAAATCATTGTATTCGTATACTTTATACTAGCTGTTCCCCGCGACTTCGCCTGCGTGGAATTTATTGCGATTGGATTTCATGGGTTTTATTTTTTTGCGCGGAACCCTAATTCTTTTCTTAAAATAAAAGCAGCTTAAGTTACTCCTTATAACATCAGCTATCTGCCAGTGAAAGTCCCATCCAAATCGGTTTAAAGGTTTTTGCGCGATGCGTGTTCAGACAGACGACGTGTTAGAGTTTTACTGTAGTAATAGATTATAATTGTTTTGAGTTTTCCTTATCTTCCCAATATAACTACTTAAAATATAAATTCGTCTATAAATAGCAATTTTGTGACTAACTTAGCTTTTGTTTAATAGTTCTGAACTAACGTCAGAAGTTTCTAGAATAATGTGAGAGGTATAATCGATATAACTATAATTTTATCTTTATAGTGATTATTGGTGACTAAGATGCAGGCCTGGCGATCTGTAACTCAGGTTTTAATTACCTACTTCAGGCACCAGCGATCCACAAACATTCCTGTTTAATAGCTATTTTAGTGTTAAGATATTATTGTGGTTTTGTGGTGAAAAAATAAATAAATTTTCAAATTTTTTTTCAAAACTCCAAAAACTATACAAACCTACGCCATATGAATCTCTATGAGTCTTAGATGTGAAATTTTCACATTAAAGATACATTAAGTAATACCCATTGCATAAACTCGTGAGCTCATCACTTTGCATAATTTTTACAAGCTACATTAGCCTAATGTTAAAGTGCGGACCGCAAATTCAAAGGTCATGGGTTTGAATCCGCATACTACTGTTGTGTACCACTCTCACTAGCGATCCTCTTCAGCTGCGTAAGTGGTCGTGGTATTCTCTTTTTACGACTTGATCACAAAACGTCAAAATATCTCTACAACCCTTAATTTTTAAACTATGGTGATTACTATATCAAAACCTTGTAGTAATTCCAAATGTTTGAGCAAACGACCAGACTCGGATAAGCGAAGTATTGACGTTTGCGTTTAACACACCAGTTGTTAATTGATATTACGTTAATCACTTATAAATAGTAATTAAAACTTTATCAATAGACATGATTACAGAATGAAAATTACATGTAACAAATGTTCTGTTTAAATTAACGTTGGGCAAAGCTAATGAATATGTAATTCAACGACCACAAACTACGGTATAATTTAGACGAGAAATTGTCGGTAATGGCTAACGACCGGTCAATTGTCGCAATCGGAAAACTATTTGATTCGATATCCGCGCGCCGGGTAATGCTTTATGGGTAGTTTTAAATGAAATTGCAAGCGTTTTGCTCGTTTTTGCTCGGATATAAAGCGCTATTTCCGGCGCTTACACGCCAGTGTAGAGAGCGATTAAAATTTAACCCTTAATATACGTTTTAATTGTAATAAGTTTAGGCCTTATTATGTAAGGTTTTGGGTTGAATAAAAGTACTTTTACGAATTTTATCGCGTTTAATTTCAGGGGGACCATGAGTGCTACAAAGCACTCAAAACGTCGGGAATTAAATTATGCTAAATTAAACGCTATAAAATCCGTTAAAGTAGTTTTATTCAAATTCAAATTATAGTGTACGCATAAATATAAGAAATCATTATGTAAAGTTTAAGATTTTAAATAATTTTGCACCATATTTATTGTTTTTCTCAAAACCGCTTAAATTCATTTTACCAATAAATATTTTTTATATTTGACAAAAACTAAAGTTTTAAATGATTGTCTGCCAAAGTTTAGAATTTCAATACTATTTAGTTTTTGGTTTAACATGAAGTTCAAGATCTAGGTATTATCGATTGTATATCTGTCACTATTGTTCCGTTTGACGTGACAACGTCTTATAAATTGGTTTGCCGGGTGACACTTCAAGAAACTGCGTTACGCTCCGCTCACGTTATGCGCTCACAATGAGACATTAATCAGGAAGCTACATCATTATGGTGTAAAAAATATAGGGTATATATATATATCGGGTGTTCCAGAAAGAATGGATAATCCTGGAGCGCCTAATAGTACAGGTATCAGGCGCTCAAATAAAAATACAAAAAAAAATATTCCAAGTGGTGCCAAAAATAAGAACGTTTTAAAAAAAATGTTTTTATTGAGCTTACTGTACTTTCATGTACACCACTGCCGCAAATTAATGTAATTCGTTGCGTTTTTGGTGTTCTCTTATTTCTCACAGACTATTCTATATTAAAGAGTATGAGTATCTATTGTACTTTATTGCAAAAAAAAATCAATTTTTAGCATGAAATTTTATAAAAAAATAATTTTGACAAAAATTTGAGAGCCATTCGTAAAAAAAAAGTATGAAATCCTTAATGGCCAACTATTTCAAAAATATGCGCAGTTAATATAGTTTACAAAATCGTATAATACATAATTTTATTTAACGTTACAATGCAAAAAGAATAAATTCGACTGAAGAAAGAAAAAAATAATCTTGTCTTAAATTGTCAAAGCTCGGGGCATCGTTTTTATCAACATCAACCATTAGATCAGATCAGTGTAACTTCATCCTTAGTCTACGAATACAATACAATACCAAAGAAATTGTTTTGGAAAACCCCTAACAATGTTCATATTAGATAATAAGTGTATAATAACTTAATTATATATATAATACTAACACTAGCTTAATTTAACATTGCCCGCGTTACGGTGACGCAACAAAGTGGTCTGCGCTCAGTATAAGTTGCGGGTACCCGCAGTACTGGTTTTCAGTGCAGCCCGTGTTTTATTTGAATTCACTGGTAGACCGCTTTCAGCTTTCGCTTAATACTACTGCAGCATACTCGTATATAAATTTTAAATTCCACATTTTATTTTCATAGAATAAAGGTGACAAGCAAGCACACAGTCCACCTGATGGTGAGTGGATGCTGTGAACCATAGATCTATCTCGGTCTATCCTCGATTAAGAATCAAAATGTAGATGCTTTATCAACCCCGAGGACTAAAATGGAATGCCTCGTTTCCAGAAAAAAAGAGTCTCCGGTTCTCTACACTCATCATACGAAACACAGCAGCATTAGGCTGCTATTTTACGCTGGTATTCTGTAAGAGTGTGGTCTTTCCCCGGCTCTACCACGTAAAAGTACATTTTAAAACCGACAGAAACAACGAGAGACTCCGAAACCTAGCTGAAATTCTGCTTAATTTATTCTAAGAACATGCATGAAGAACACAAATACATCTAAAATATTTTTCAACCAATATGGTATTTGATACATATGTATGCGTCTAACAGTAAGAAAGAAAGAATGAATGTGTGCGTGAGTGCGTGTCAAGTAGTTGAGAATGGATTCGGCGTCACTTGAAATGTAAAGTATTATTATTCCGTGAGTTATGCGTTTATAGAAGCTGAAATAGCTAATTCACGCAAACGCAAACGAAAACATCTTAACGTTTCTACTTGCAACTGGTCACAAAGTACAGAAAGACAAATGAAAAAGATGTAAAGTGTATATTCTGGAAAAAATAAATTTTTTGACAGTCAGCACAATCGTTGTTTCTTCACAATACAGTAAGAAGCACTATTTTTATTAAATATTCCGCAAGCCTGCTTATAAATAAAGCAATGCCAGTTGCATTGCTTTATTTATAAGCACATTGATCATTAGTTTGATGATCCTTGAAGTACACAACTGGCGTTTGGAGATCAATGCGTGTGGTAAAAGTTTTTTAAATTATTAATTAAATTTATTTAATTATTAAAACATACTTATAGATGCAGCCGTAGCATGTAGTTTCTGCTCCAGTAGTCTTAAAGTTGGAATTGTAAACTTCTTTTCATTCTGAATATGGTATTTTTATGATAACGTTTAACACCCACTTTCCCAACCCCAGGGGCGGATCTGGTCTTTGGCTCCGCCGCCAACCAAGTTTCGGCCCCGGAGGTAGGGAGAGCGGCACCTCGCAATACCGACACTCCTCTCCCCCCGCGGCCCCACCACCACCGCATCAACGGTGCGGCCCCGTCAGAGTCGCGGAGGATAGGGCGAGTGGCGCATCGCCATACCAACACCCTTCCCTTGCGACTCCACCTCGGCTGCAGCGGTAGGAGGAGAGGGCACCCCTCTCGCCACAGCCCACCGACACACATCCGCAGTGGGCTCGTCAAGCCCACTCGGAGTGGCCACCTCGGGCCGGCCCTACACCATGGGCTAGCCAAGGGGTTCCTCTTTGTTCACCGTGGGTGACCAAGCCACGGTTACTAAGCCCCCCCGCCACGACAAGGCGGGAATCTGTTCAGGGGGGGACACTTCGACTGACATTAACCTAGCCTAACCTAACCTAACCTACTTACCGCCCTTATAAAAAACAAATTATTTCAACATTGATAAATTTCATGTAAAAGATTAGGTACGCCAATGTAAAAAGTAAGGTTTTGTTTTTCTCAAACATGTTCATAATGAAAAGTAGCCTGTAAATTTATTTAAGCCCCAGGCTAACTCTTTAAGAAATCTCATTACGATTGATTTAATTGATTTATTACTTATATTATAGATTTATGATTTATTAATATAGATTTTAATTTAATTGAATAAATAAGTCGTTAGTAGGTAACAAACAGACAGACAGAGTTAATTTCGCATTTATAATATTAGTAAGGATTACTGTGGATAAGTGTGGATAAACTTAAAAATATCAAATTTGCAGGTCTTACATGGTGAAGGCTCCGAGGACTGGACTTTGCAAATCAAATTTGTACAGAAGAGAGACAACGGTACCTACGAGTGTCAGGTAAGTGGTATATAATACTACCAAATAAAAATACAACGGGAATTAATTTTATACGTCGTTTATTCGTTTTTATTTAACTTCCTTTGTTTAGAATTCCATTTATCCATCAAATAAAAACACACATCAACCCTAATAAATGACATGATGTCGGTAACAACGCCATGTTAGAATTAATTCAAACGTTTATTGTGGACCTAGCAAACAAAATAAATGATATTAATAAAAGGAATATGTCAATCCCCATTGTTTGTGTAGGTACTCATTCATTGCATGTGTAAGTGTATGTCATTAAAATTTTAAAAAGTTCTTAATAGAAGTAAGTTAGAGTTTAATTTGACATCGCACCAAGCCCAATGGTTTAAACAGTAATTAAAAATTCCGACTACGAACACAACAGAACAAAGATGAATCTAAAGGTTATACTATATCTATTACTAGACTAGTCTAGACATATATTTTAAAATCCATCAAGCCATTTAAGCTACAGAACGTGCCAAAGAAATAGACATACACTTGAAATACATTATCCTCCTTATGTGTCAGTCGGCAGTCTAGTAAAGATTTAAGTAAAATTTTACTAGTTATAATTGCCTGTAAGAAATATTACTACATTTATTTTTGAATACTTCAAAATATTGATTAATATATTAGCAATTTATTAAAATTTTATCCTACCTATAACGTAAATCCTTCTGTTCTATAAATAATAATTATGTAACGACCGCTAGGAGCTTCCCGCGTGCGAACCTTTTAAGTTTATTATCCCGCTGTATTTTTTCCCCTCGTGTAAAACTGGTGGTGATCTTTACAAATTTTAAAAATCACTGTGCTTGTGCACGTGCGTGTTCGTGTTCGTGTGCGTGCGTGCGTGCGCGCGCGTGAATGCGCGCGTGTGTGTGTGTGTGTGTGTGTGTGTGTGTGTGTGTGTTTGTGTGTATATGTTGTGTGAGTGTGTGTCTTAGTGGCACAAAAAAATCATCACCCTATTAGATTATACAACTCTGTAAAAAGTATCGGGAATATGTCAATAAAAGACCCGCGTAAAAGAGGTCGTTCTAATTTTTTTACTGCATGTTGGTAGCACTGTACTGATTTAGCGCGCAAAGTTTGAGCGGGATCTGTCATTTAATTTGTTTTAAACTACACTTTTTGTTGGTCATAGTTTTGAGTTATCGGCGAATTTTACAATGGAAAATATTGTTGAACAAAGAGTGTGCCTTAAATTTTGTGTTTCGAATGATATTTCATGTGGTGAATCACTAAAAATGTTGCGAAATACCTACGGCGAATCGTGTATATCGAAAACAAGGGCTTATGAATGGTATAAGGCTTTTAAAGAAGGCCGAGAAGTAGTAGTAGACTTGCCTCGTTCTGGTAGACCTTCAACCGCTACGACCAAAGAAACATCGACAAAATCAAGCTAGTGCTCGAAAATCGACGTATGAGTCTGAGAGAGTTGGCTAGTGAGGTGAACATATCTTTTAAGTCCGTCCACAACATTCTCATTGACATTTTAGGCATGAAACGCGTCGCCGCTCGACTAGTTCCAAAAGAGCTCAATTTTGTTCAAAGAGCGCAGCGAAAGCATGTCGCTGAAGACATGGTTTCCCGAGCTTCTACGGATCCGACCTTTATGAAACGTATAACTGGCGACGAGACATGGGTTTATGAGTACGACATGCAAACAAGCCAACAGTCTTCAGAATGGCGTCTCGAAACGAGCGAAACCCAAAAACCGCGGCAAAGTCGCTCCAAAATCAAGGTGATGCTGACAGTTTTTTGACTACCGTGGTGTGGTTCACTCCGAATTCCTTCCAAAGGGAGAAACAGTGAATAAAGAATATTATTTAGGCGTCATGAAGCGTTTGCGTGAGAGTATCCGCCGAAAACGTCCAGATTTGTGGCAACACAACTCATGGATGCTGCACCATGATAATGCACCATCACACACAGCCATTATAGTGAAAGAGTTTTTAGCGAAACATTCAACAAAAGTTCTCGACCAAGCACCGTATTCACCTGATATGGCTCCGTCTGACTTTTTTTTATTTCCCAAGTTAAAATTACCACTTCGAGGAAAACGTTTTGAGTCGATAGAAGCCATAACAAAAAATTCGCTGAATGAGCTAAAGGCCATACCGCAAATAGCCTATGAAAAATGTATGGAAGACTGGGTGAAGCGTTGGAGATGTTGTATTGCAAGCGATGGGGCCTACTTTGAAGGCGATAAAATAAATTTAGATGAATAATTTGTATTTTTGTTTTATTGACAAATTCCGATATTTAGTACACAGAATGTATTAATCATTTATATTTTTAGAGCGTTTTATGAGACAATTTTTTGCTCTAAAATTTAATTTTTAAACGTTACAAGAAACAAATATGCTTTAAAGATATACTTATTTATAATGCGGGTATTTAGAGTAACATAGAATATTATGCAAACTTTCACTTAACCGGCATTTGGAAAAGAGGATCAAGTAATAAATCATACTTTAACATTAACACACAAACACGTACAAATTTGTTGTAGGTAATGAATGTTTACTCAACGATTATTTATGCATTTTCAGCGTGCAAACGCAGGTGTAGACTAGTTTGGTCTTTACTATTACATATCCTATTTGTATTTGCAGGAGATTATAAAATAAACGACAATTCACATTTCAGGGATTAGAGGTCGATAATCTATTTTGAATTTTGCTTTGAGAGCATTAAAGTTATACGCAAAACCACTGGGAATTATATAGGGTTTAGCGTTTCTATTAAATTTTACATTTGAGATGTGTGTGTACTGTATAGTCTTGACATTATTAGATTTAGAAATATATTTAGAATATCTAAAGATAAAACACTGGAAAGTTTGTTAATGTTAGTTGATACCACATTGAGTGAATATATAGTAGAATAAAGTTAGTAAAGTATAATTACAGCCTGCATACGTCCTACTGCTGGCACATGCTTTCTCTCCTAAAATTTCAATTGAAAATTTTTGCGGTGTCGATACGGGTTGCTCGCGTACTATGAAAATTCCAACGCACGCTAATTTACTACGGCTCTCTCTCTCTCTCTCTCTCTCCCCTTCTCTCTCTTTTTCTCTTTTTCACTAGCTCCCTCTCTTTTTTTATAGAATACTTTTAAAATATCAAATTTCATTTTAAATTATTATAATATTTTCAACAAAGTAAGGTAATATATTAAATATAGTATTTTATCTACTCTCCTTAAAATTCAAGTTTATTTTTCGTTTAACGAACCCTCACTCGAAACTAAAACAATATTGTAAGTTAAAGCAGTAATAACAATTATTGTAGTGCATTAGCAATTTCTAGATAAAAGCAAACAATTGAAATGCCTTTGTTAGTACAGACAACTTTATATTTCTAAAATAACAACAACATATTCCATTAAATACTATCGACCCGCCCCGGCTTCACCGGGGTGGGATCTATATCTAAGCTTACATCACTCCTCGCATTGCTCCTATACATTCGTTAAGTTTCATCTCAATCCGTTCAGCCATTAGGCTAACACTTCAGAAAGACAGACTCTTCAATTTTATTTATATGTACAGATAAACTCAATTCAAACAATAATCCCCCATAATTATTTTAACTTGTTCTTTTGATGTTCTGTTTACACGTGGTGGGATTTAATGTTTGCTCGTATTAATATAAATATTAAATAAGAAAGAAAGCAATATTATGGACCAGAAGCAGAAAAAATTGTTGTAATTAACTTTGACAGAAACTAGTTTTTACGGATTTTATCGCGTTTAATTAACTAATTTTATATCTCAGACGTTACGAGTACCATTATATTTTATATTAATAATTTTAAGCAGAAGGTAGTCGTAATTAACTATAACATTAGAACGTCAAACAGCTCAGTCTTCACGTGAGGTAATAAATAATGTACTCGAAACGACGGGAATGTAAAATAAGTTAACTAAACGCGATAAAATCGGTAAAATAAAACTTGTTTCAATTAATGTGTAGTGTTCGCATAAATATAAGACATCATTAAGCTAATTAACTTTTACTTTGAGCTTTATTTTCGACAGTATAAGTGACTTAACGCTAAATGTATTTTGAATTTTATGATAAATTGCTGGTTATAGCGTGGTGAATGGTATTTTGGGTTTAAACCACGGAACTACACAAGACGTAGTCTTATTACATTAGTGTATCGCCACTAGTTACGCCAGATGTAAACATCTAGATAAACGACGGTTAGCAGCTATAAAACTGCGAGATGTCAGATACTGCGATCATCAATCTGTCTGACAAGCGTAAAGATTAACATAGAGTTTGCTAATATGCACTCCTCCGGCATTTGAAAAAAGGATCATATAATAAACCTTTCCCACAACGACGAGGCCCCGATGTCAAGTAAAGGATTTTAATGGCCTGATAAAGAAGAAGAAGTAACACTATCGTACACGCAGTAAGCTCAGTAGCATTTACTACACGTAATCTACCGGTGCTGGCGTCATAAGATGTGAGTAGTAAAATATATGCAAAATGATATAATTATTTAAACATATTCAAATGGTGCTTCAGTTTATAATTAAATTACTGCAAATTATAACTGTTCCGTGTTTCAGTCATCATTTACGAAGCGACAGCAGCCTAATGGCAGGGTGCGGAACGCGAACTCGAAAGGTCTTGGGTTCGAATTCGCCATTCGACTACTGTCGTGAAGCACTCCTAACACAAGCATTTGTGCGTTCTTACCAGAAGTTGTTATAGGGAATATTAGTAATGTTCATAACGTGATTAGTATTAAAAAATCACTTACGTAAATCAATAGTCTGTGAGAAAAATGCCTGTAGCGAACAAACAGACAGACAGAGTTAATTTACATTTATAATATTAGTGGGGATTACTGTGGATAAGTGTGGATAAACTTAAAAATATGAAATTTGCAGGTCTTACATGGTGAAGGCCTGAGGACTGGACTTTGCAAATCAAATTTGTACAGAAGAGACAACGGTACCTACGAGTGTCAGGTAAGTGGTATATAATACTACCAAATAAAAATACAACGGCATTAATTTTATACGTTGTTTATTCGTTTTATTTAACTTCCTTTGTTTAGAATTCCATTTATCCATCAAATAAAACACATCAACCCTAATAAATGACATGATGTCGGTAACAACGCCATGTTAGAATTAATTCAAACGTTTATTGTGGACCTAGCAAACAAAATAAATGATATTAATAAAAGGAATATGTCAATCCTCATTGTTTGTGTAGGTACTCATTCATTGCACGTGTAAGTGTATGTCATTAAAATTTTAAAAGTTCTTAATAGAAGTAAGTTAGAGTTTAATTTGACATAGCATCAAGCCCAATGGTTTAAACAATTAAAATCCTGGACTGCGAAACACAACAGAACAAAGATGAATCTAAAGACTATACTATATCTATTACTAGACTAGTCTAGACATATATGTTAAAGTTCATCAAGCCATTTAGGCTACAGAACGTGCCAAAGAAATAGACATACACTTGAAATACATTATCCTCCTTATGTGTCAGTCGGCTGTCTAGTAAAGATATAAGTAAAATTTACTAGCTATAATTGTCTGTAAGATATATTACTACATTTATTTTGAGTATCATACTGTATTATTCTTCAAAATATTGATTAATATATTGATAAATATATTAGCAATTTATTAAATTATATCCTACCTATAACGTAAACTTTTCTATAAATAATTATGTAACGACCGCTAGAGCTCCCGCGAGCGAACCTATTGTTTATTATCCCGCTGTATTTTTTCCCTCGTGTAAAACTGGTGGTGATCTTTAAATTTTATATCACTGCAGTGCACGTGCGTACGTGTTCGTGTGCGTTTCGTGCGTAGTGCGTGCGCGTGGTGGTAGTGCGCGCGTGCACGCGCGTGTGTGTGTGTGTATAATGTATGTGTTGTGTGAGGTGTGTCTTAGTGCCACAAATAATCATCACCCTATTAGATTATATTAATCATTTATTTTTCTAGAGCGTTTTATGAGACTATTTTTGCTCTAAAATTTAATTTTAAACGTTACAAGAAACATATATGCTTTAAAGATATACTTAACTATACTGGTGGGTATTTAGAGTAACATAGAATATTATGCAAACATGCACTTAACCGGCATTTGGAAAAGAGGATCAAGTAATAAATCATACTTTAACATTAACACACAAACACGTACAAATTTGTTGTAGGTAATGAATGTTTACTCAACGATTATTTATGCATTTTCAGCGTGCAAACGCAGGTGTAGACTAGTTTGTCTTTCTATTACATATCCTATTTGTATTTGCAGGAGATTATAAAATAAACGACTATTCACATTTCAGGATTAGAGGTCGATAATCTATTTTGAATTTGCTTTGAGAGCATTAGTTATACGCAAAACCACTGGGAATTATATAGGTTTAGCGTTTCTATTAAATTTTATTGTAGTGTTTGTATTGTAGTTAGTGTATACTGTATAGTCTTGACATTATTAGATTTAGAATATATTTAGAATATCTAAAGATAAAACACTGGAAAGTTTGTTAATGTTAGTTGATACCACATTGAGTGAATATATAGTAGAATAAAGTTAGTAAAGTATAATTACAGCCTGCATACGTCCTACTGCTGGCACATGCTTTCTCTCTAAAATTTCAATTGAAAATTTTGCGGTGTCGACACGGGTTGCTCGCGTACTATGAAAATTCCAACGCACGCTAATTTACTACGGCTCTCTCTCTCCTTCTCTCTTTTTCTCTTTTCACTAGCTCTCTCTTTTTTTATAGAATACTTTTAAAATATCAAATTTCATTTTAAATTATTATAATATTTTCAACAAAAGTAAGGTAATATATTAAATATAGTATTTTATCGCATCACGTAAGTTTAGCCCAATAATCTGTATAAGCTGGCAATTTATTGACACCCATGTAAAATTGCCAGAAAATCTTTAATATCGTCTTCTGTAATATTTATTGAATTGCCCTTTAATTGTGTGCTATATAAATTTGTTTGTTGCACTATAAGAGAAATGATGTCATCAGAAAAGAACAACCTAAAGTATTCAATTGGACTTTTCTCTTCACGTGGCTCAAACGCGATATCATCCACTTCTGCACAACCAGTAAACTTGAAGCGACCCCAATTAGGTTCTAACCTTTTTGTTGGTATTACTCTGCGCTACTGTGACAAGTCTAGGCCTCTTTGAACGAGTAGCTGTTGAAGGAAGAAGGTGCAAACAATGGCGATGGGGTAACTGATTACGCCGCTTGAAGTTACTAACTCTTGGTGAAGGTAATTGTGAGGAGTAGCCAGTATAGATGGTGATAATGGTGATTAGTCTCAGTTGCTGATGGATTGGGCGATAAAATTGATGGCGAACAAGGGTTGATTGATGGTGATGACACTGATGACTGTTGATATAGTACCAAAGATGTTGAAGCAACCACTTGATTTACCTCAATATCGTCATCTGAGAGAAGATTTAGGTTTTCTATTGAAGATGGCAGTGATGGAGGTGGTGAACTGCTGTCGGATTGCGTTGGGCGGGTGTAGTACTGAAATTCATCATCAGATGATTCACTTTCGTCCAATTCCGATTTTGCTCCCGGCTTCGGAACAAGAGCTACGAGTTGCCGAGCTCTTCTTTGTTGTTGAATAATAAGGTGAGGAAGTACCTGCGGAAGAAAATAAGAAATAGTAGTAATAAAATTGTCATCTTGACCACATTTTGGCCACAAGAGCCAATTTAATCGTAGCCTAGTTATAGCCGGTCTGTGAATCAAACCCGAGTAGTATCTATACAAATCAGGCAATGTCACATATTTGATACGTAGCAAAAATATCTAGAATGTTCGCCATCTAGCAATGTATCATATTTGCTACACTCGTAAAACACAAAAGATTACATGCACTTACTATTCATTTAGGTACATGAAAATAACGTTTATGGCTAGAATATATAAAAAGCTATGCGAATTAGACTACTTTTGACAACTATTTGAACAAAATATAATAAATAATGATTATTCTTACCTTACTATGCGTAGACGCATTCAATCGGTCCGCCATCTTGCGTTATACAGCTCTTTTTGGTGTTGCAAGCACTTAAATATTATTTTTGGTAGAAATATAAGTATATTTTCTAATATTTTAAACAATAAAAGTTTTAAAAATTCGTTTGAGAAAGTCTCGGGATTTTCTAAAAGTTGAACGTATCAAATTGTACACAGTGCCAAGAATAGGGTTAAAAGGAATATTAATAATGTTAATAGCATTCTTAGTATTTTTAACTTCCCGCTTTGAAAATTTATAATTTTCAAAAGTAGGAAGTTATAGATTTCGGTCTGATTTTGAGAATGCGAGTTTTCATCAGATCTTCACGTTTTGAGGTCCTAGGAAGCCATTCCAACTATTCCCGGCTGGACGTCCGGCCGTGTGTGTGTGTGCGTGCGTGCGTGCGCGCGCGTGTGCGCGCGTGCGCGCGCGTGTGTGTGTGTATGTATGTACATAAAATGTTGTCGTACGATATCTTTAGAATCGTAATTTGTTGGGCGACGATCTTCGACGGCGTTCGAAACTGTTCATTGAGACTTTGAGCTGATTAAATTTTCAAGTCATTCGCTCGAGCCGTTTCAAAGATTTTCAAAAAATAAAAACCAAAAAAAACAAGAATTAGATAGATTTTCAAGCGTTGTGCTCGAAAATAAGCGGGAAGTTCCAGGGATGGCCTGCAAGGTCAACCGTATTTTTTTTAAATAGAGTGTTTCCTGTTGTCTCGGTCTCCTCTTTGAGCGGTGCTTTGAAGATGGTTAATATAATTAACCTAAATTAAATAAAATTAACCATATTAAATAAAACTATCATATCTATTTCATTTGCCTTTCATTTCATAGGCCATCTAGCGTCTATTTTACGTACCACCTTGAGAGTTAATCAATTTTTACTCGAGAAAATGTACTTTACCTATAGAAAGAAGTAGATAGCGCATTTACAAAACAATTTTACTCAAAAGAAAATATTCTTTTCATTTATTACACTAAAATATAGTCTAAGATAGGGATTGTAACATTTATTTGCTATAAAATTAAACTTTTATCTTATATTTTATGCCGCACTTGTGGTTTAAAATTATCATATCAAATAAATAATTGGCCGTGAAATCTTTTGAAGTGTTAGTTTTATTTAATCGAACGAAATTATATTTTTTAGTTATAGAAGTAACGCTTTGGGCTGAATTTAAAATATACTTGGGCAGTCCTAATTAGATGATTAAGGAGACATCTTAGGACATACCGTTTTATAATACTTATACATTATCCGATTAACTAAAACGACTCTAATAAATCAGTTACATAAACTAAATAATTTACTGGCTAGTAACACCACACTGAACCCATCCCCTGTCCCATGAGGTAGATATGGTACATTGCTATTGTCTTACTATTGTGTCTGGAAATCGGACAGTGAATATGTTAAGTAATTATTCTGCAAAATAAACTAAATGTACATCAAACTCAAAGCTTATCAAAATTAAAAAAAACGAATTCCGTTTAATTTGAAAATGATTTGAAACCCGTTAACAATAATATGTCTTTGTTGAAAAATTTAATTTGCAACTTTTTTTTTTATCGCAACAGCTCATTCAGCTCATCAGATGCATTTTATTTACATTCCGCATCAGACTAATTTGAATCGAACATAAATAAAATCGGAACGTATAATTTATACAAATTACGACCCGTACCATACATATGATGGCGTTACTTTCAATGGCCAAATGTCTTACTATGGAACTGTACCCTCCGTGGTTTGATGTTAATTTTAATGTTTTATAATCTTACGCTATTTGGCTGAAATATCCTACTCCTGATACTCTGCATTTGTCTTATTCTCTCGAAGTGTATTTTTCTGAAAGTTCCACTTCTACTGCGTGTGAACTGCACACCTGTTTTTTTTTCTCAGACATGCATGTTTCCTCACGATGTTTACATTAATACAATCATAGTAAAATATGACTAAAGACAAATGCCAGAAAAACCAATGAAGTTTGAAAAATGACAGAACAACCATTATATTTTATTTGTTTTTCTTCTTTTTCTTTATCATCATCATCCCAGCCCTTCACGACTGTACTGCTGAACATATGTCACCCTCAAGTAATGTCACAAAGTACGGTCCTGTGCCGCCTGCATCCATCGACTTACCAAGTCGTCACTCCATCAATTTATAATTTTTCTTTATCAGCCTCAATAAATTCACTTTATATAGACCTTTTCAAGCATTCGCTTACTGTCACACCATCTTGACAAGCTTACCCATACTCACAGCCCTGGACTAGTAAGTGAGCGCATAGCTGATAATGCAGTGAGTGTATCGTAGCGTATCGTATCGTATTGTATCGTATCGTAGCGTAGCGTAGCTATATAATGCTGCTCTACAAGACTAGTCGGTGAGATTTGAAATTTGGATTTATACCGCCATACTATGAAGAATAAATCGGCACGTAAAATTGCAATAGTGCACACTTCATATCTATTCATTTATATATATAATATAGCTGAAGGGGTTATTTACGTGTTATTAAGTCAAAGAGATTTAAATATATATATATATAACTACTACTTAAATGTCTTTGCATTAAGTCATGAATAACCAATATATTTGTCTGTCTATCTGTTTGTCTGTTCGTGCTAATCTTCGAAATGACTGAACCGATTGTGATGAATCTTCAAAAACAGATATAGAGCTATGCAAGGAAAAATATAGGCTATATTTTACCCAAAAAATTAAAGTTTTCAAAATAAAGGAAAAATTTATAAAATAACTGATCGTTAATTATCTGAAATCTAAATAACGCTACATTTATACCCAGGCAAAGCCAGGGCTGGTCCCTAGTTTTCAATAAAATGAAGTAACAAACGAAATGACAGTCCACTTTACGTGATAGTAAGTGGCGTGTATTGTAGTCCGTAGACACCTACAGCCAAGTTTAAACAAAGTAGGCTACAGATATATAGTCACCTATGAGGACTAAGATGGAATGCCTCACAGCCTGTAAATAAAATGGGTTTCTATACTCTCCAGACCGGAACACAGCAATGCAAGCACTGCTATTTCGCGTAAGAAATAGCTAAGCGGATAGGACCTACCCAGACGGACGGACACCTGGGCTGAAAAGGTGTCCTACTACCTAAAACTAAACCTGTAACAATAAAATTAAGCATTAACTTGTCTAAGTTGTAATAATTATTTAAACCTGGCTGTATACGAAGTTATTTCAGAAAACGTAACAAATTATACTAAGTTCCTTCTCCACAAATGCGTTGAACTTTCTTTCACACGTCGTTGCACTCGTAAGAATGTGCTGTTGGGAACTTGCCGCGCATTACAAGTAGTTCTTATAAATAAGTACTCATCCTGCGCCAAGTTGTTGAGAGTTGCAAAGAAAGTATATAACTTTTGAAAAACGTAAAGAGAAATCTTTTAGTTAAATATACCTAATTTTACGGTTTTTTATGAGATAATTATGAGATAAAATTATCGTAACGTAATTAACTAATTAGTTCATTACGTTACGTTAATTGAGTAAATAGTTTCAATAAGTTTCATTCAAAGTGTAATTACGATATTTTCCTTCAGACCGAATTTCGGTCACAGCGGCTATTCTCAATGGAGACTAGCCATTTGCGCGGGACAGGATTGTAGTGCACGAGTGTGTGCGCAAACATGGGCGTAGTCTCTATTCCCTCACTGTCATAGTGCCATGGACATAGCACTAGGACAGTGAGGGAATATGAATCCATGCATGGGTCTGAAATCCGATATGATCGGAGAGAGATCAGGCGCAGTACCAACGACTTTACGTGCTTTCCGAGGTACAAGGAAAAAACCAAATAGAGCTAGTCCTACTTACCGCTGTGCAGGCGGATTAGTGAACACAGATACCTCCGCCTCTAGCCATTTGACTGATGCTCTAACCAGAGAAGAGGAACTGTGGTCTAATTATATAAATCATATTTCATATAAAGTCATATAAAGCTCGGTACGGCTATCGACAAATATCTGCTATCGTTGGTGATTACTACATTTATGCTCATACGAACCGTTATCAGTTCCCAAGTAAGCCGAGCTTGAAAGTCAATAAGGACCGGGCATGATTTAGTTACAAGAATTTGGAACTTGCAATCAAAAATAAGTCAGCCAAGCGTAACGATTAAGATAAAGTCCTTCGTCTAAGAAAAATGTGTTTATTCCACTGTTAAAGTACAAGTAGAACTTGGCCGAAAAAATTGTATTGTTTTTTTTTAAATATTCATAGAATTTTATTACTTTCAATTTCAGAGAGTAATATTTATCAGGACATTAGGGTATTAAATAACTAAAAAATATCACAATTTTTACTATAAAAACGCGAATAATATGACAATTTAATCAATATATTTTAATATGGCTAAAATTGTACATTAAATACCTATCATGAATTACATAATATGAGATACTCGTTTTGTACACATATAACCACCTGCCTATACACATAACTAGTGACGACCTGGTAAGACATGCAGGAAGTCGATGGATGCAGGTGGCTCAGGAAGGTACTTTGTGGCATTCCTTGGGGGAGGCCTATATTCAGCAGTGGACTTGTGAAGGGCTGTAATGATGACGATGAACCACCTGCATCCATCGACCTCCTGTATGTCTTACCAGTTCATCATTCCATCTTGTACTACACTTCACTTATCGGTACGAGGCTGCCCCTCAAGAACCTTTCATCTCCATCGGTTGTCGGTTTTTCAAGCTATATAACCGGCCCACTGCTACTTCAGCTAACTGATCCGTTAGACTAGTTCGAGTAGTCTACTGCGAATATCATCATTACAAATTCTATCACGTAGATAAACTCTTTTATATATAATTCCTCGTCATCATAAACATGACAATGCACACATGACTTTAATTTTCGAAATTAATATTTACTTGAACCACAAATGGCACTTACTAGAACTTTCAGTTTTATTACATGTAAAAAGAATAAAAACGTTACTTGTAATTAAAAAAACTTTATGCAAATTTCAAAATCTTCATAAAGTTTAATTCATAAATTAAAACTGACGGCTTAAGAAGTTATTTCAGATATTTACTTAACAAATTTAAGTTAGCTCACCCACCACAAACGACGTTGTTGCGCTCTGAAGTATGTGAAGCTGGCATCTTACAGAGCACTATTTACAAATTGTTTTGTAAAGAAGCGCTTGTTTTAAAGTGTTAACTTAACCGTTATAATAACTATGGAATTTAATTTAACATTTAATCAAATATTATTTAAAGGCGCTTTTTATATCAAAAGAGCTTTTTGTATCTGAATGACCAATACATTTTTTTATGTCAATAGCGTTGGTTATTTTTTTATTTATTCAATTGACCGAACATACAAACGCAAACTCTTCGAAATGTAACTTCAATTCAATTTGAGTGGAATAACTTGGCTAGGCAATCATAGAAACGAAACTTTTAATTATATGTTACCATCAGTATTCTGTAACAATGAACTTTTATGTAAATTAATTGATTTTATAAGTCTCAGCAACTTAAAACAATTTAACTATGTAACTAACATAAAAAATAATATATTACATTTGATACTTTGCAATAAAGAAGTCTTGGATGTTGTGGAGACACAAGATCCTGTAAGAAATATTGGCAAATTCCATGGAGGATGAAATTAGTTCCTTTAATAATCCTAATAAAGTAGTAAAAACATTTTATGAACTGCTAAACTATGCTATTGAAAAGCATATTCCTATGATATAAATCCATCCATGGTCCTTACCTTGTGTGGTACTCTTCTCATTTAATCAATATTTTAAGACAAAAATATAGATACAATAAAAAATGTTGGCATCTAATTTTTCTTCAATATATGAAAGAGATCTTAACGACAGCAATTCAAATAATATTTACACAAGATTCATTGCTCATTACTTTGATGTTATCGGAGAAATTTAATTTAGACCAGAGGATGTTAAAAATATACTGAAAAAGCTGGATGTCGCAAAGGGGGGTAGGCCCAAATAATATAAATCCACTACTTTTAATAAACTGTACAGATGCGTTGACTTTTCCACTAACTTTTCTACACAATCGATCTAGATCGAATAGAAACTAGCTAGTGTAGTACTTTTATTTAAGAACGGAGCAAAAAACTTAGTAGTTAACATTTGTTCACCCTGTAATTTATCGGCATCAATCGGAAAATCAGCATGGTTTTATGTCAAGAAATTGAAGGGAAGGTCAACATTAACCTTATTCTCTTCACTTCTGATATAAAAGAAAAAGTAGATCAAGACTTACAAGATGACGCTATCTATACAGATTTTTCAAAAGCCTTTGACAAAGTGGTTCACTGCATCCTGATTCATAAATCATATTTATATGGAATTACAGATAACCTACTGGAATGTTGTAAATCTTACCTGTTAAATCACTTTTCTAGGGTCTTAGTTGATGGCGAACAATCGAGGCTATTTGAATCATTTTCAGGAGTACCCCAGGGCTCGATTTTAGGACCGTTATTCTTTAACACCTTTAACAATGACATGACACGTGTGATTAACCACAGCGATGTATATCTTTTTTCGGACGACTTTAAAATCACGAAAGCGGTATCAACAGCTTCAAATGCCCAACATAGAATGAAGGAAGACATGAATAAATTTCAGGAATATTGTAACAATAATAAAATGTTCCTAAATGCTACAAAATGCTATCACATTAAGTACAGCAGAAAACGTAATAAATTTAAGTCGAAATACACAATAGCAGGCACCAAGTAAGAAGACGTGACTACTATTCGAGATCTTGGTGTCATAATGGAATTTGAAGTTTTCGGACCATATTTACAAGATAGTGGGGGGAAGCAAATAGATCTCTAGGCTTTATATTGAGAAACTAAAGGGATTTTAAAAAACCAGCTTTCCAACAGTTTTGTAAGGAGCAAGCTCGGTATTGCAGCACAGTATGGTGCTATACTTATAAAACTCACATAGACAGGACCGAAAAAGTTCAGAAGAAAGTAATTCGTAGCTTAAACTACCGTTTTGGTACTCCAAGAAATATCAAAACCTATAGTGAAAAAATTAAGCATTTTCAACTAGAGCCCGTTTCCTTACGCCGAAATCACTTAGACATGTCACTACTACATAAAATTGTAAATAATCACATAAGCTGTGTCCCTTTATTGTCCAAATTCCAATTTAAAGTACCATCCAGAATATCAAGATATCCGTGTAGTCTTTTTAAGAACAAATTTTGTAGAACAAACTTGGGTCGTGACTTCCTAGTAATCCGTATATCTCGTCTGTACAGCTCACCAAAAATATACCCAACCTTGACATTTACCATGATACACTCACTCAATTTATGACCAAACTTAAGCATGATGCCGTACGTTAAACTGTGGTTGTACAAATCAGCTTTTATTTCTTTTGTTTTTATTTTTTTATTAACATAATATAATTAAATATTTTTCACTTTTTGTAACACAACGCATGCTGTGATTGCCTATTTATAAGAGCAGTTGATCATGTAAAATTTATATTACTGTAATGTAACCAAACATTTATTGTTGTTTCTAATGTTGGTAATCCAAATAAATAAATTAAATAAAAAGAACACCGAAAGGCTTGCTACTTCACGCCTGTGCCCACGACTGATGATAGAGTTTGAAATACAAACTTATTTTAAAATGACTACGTAATCCAATATCTTAAACAGTTTTGAATCAACACAAATACACAAATGATAAACATTCATCAGAAACAATTCAACTATCATGAAAATTTTATTATTTATAGGGAGGAAATGGAATTTGAAAGAAAGCTGTAAGCAGGTAATCCTCCTAAGCTTAAATCCTGTAGCGTTAAAATCAACAAAAGCGTACCTACTTTGTGTAAGCTGAAATATGAATGCGGAGGCGAAAGCGAATAGCGCTTAAACCGCTGATACAATGAAAAAGCAAGCCTATTTATTTCTTTAATTTGATTTGCATAAGTAAGTTATTTTTATTTATTTATTACTAGCTGTTCCCCGCGACTTCGCGCGCGTGGAATTTTTTACGATTGGATTTCATGGGTTTTAATTTTTTGCGCGGAACCCTAATTCTTTTACTAAAATAAAAGTAGCCTAAGTTACTCCTTATAACATCAGCTATCTGCCAGTAAAAATCCCGTTATAATCGGTCCAGTCGTTTCGGAGATCAGCAGGAACAAACAGACAGACAAAAATTTTATAAACTATTTTTTTGTTATAAGTACCGTAAATACTTTCATATGCATTTAGTAAAAAGCTGTTATTTAGACATTAGAAACAGACACTTCAATTTTATTTATTTGTATAGATTTTCTGTAACACACCTTAAAGCGGCATTATATTTATGGACTATTCTTTAAATAAATATAATTGAGAGGTGGATCTCTGCTAGGTTGTTAAACTCTTTTTCTGCCTAAGAGTCCGTCTGGGTAGGTGTCACCCTCTGCGTTCCGGTCTGAAGGGTATATAGAACCAGTGTAATTACAGGCTGGGCATTCCATCAAGTTCTCAGAGGTCTGTGGCCTGTAGCATCTGTGGCCTGTAGCATCTGTGGCCTGTAGCATCTGTGGCCTTCCTTTTTGTTTGAAGTTAATCTGAGGACTAAGATGGAATGCCTCACAGCCTGTACTTATACTGGCTCTCTATACCCTTCAGACCGAAACACAGCAGTGCAAGCACTGCCATTCGTACTTTAATTAGCATCACATGCAGGTGGATATAATAAATCCAGGGTTCGAATTCAGCCAAGCTCCAATTCGTTAGCTTAACATTTTTTGAACACAAATTTTAATTAAAAAAAATTAAACTTTTAATGAAAAAGCAAAGCCGACTTCAAATAACTAAAAAGAATAAAATAATTTACACATAATGACTTCAGAAGTCGGTGCTAAGACACATTATATAGAAGAATTGAAAAGAAGGCGGGGCCTTCTGAAATTATTATGGGAAATTATTTTATTCGGCTGTATGAGTCGGCTTTTACTTTTAATTAATGGTTTCATTTTTGGACCCCTTTGACTGAACCAAGGAATACACAATCTCAATGAATCAATTTTGATGTCATCTAAATAGATAGTTAGTTGATGGTGGGTAGATTGGTTCACAATTGATGGAGATATCGCATAACATACATACAAAAAACATACAATAAAATTAAGAACCTCCTTTTTTTAAAGCCAGCTAAAAAGGATGTCTTATATGCACTTTCCGAGGCATGAGAATGAAACACCGCCAACTTCCTGACTAGGGACTGCTTTTGAGAATTTAAAAACCCAATAACTGATTTTAGGCACGACCAGTATCGAACCCGGAACCACATGATCAGAAGTCGCGTTTACGAACTCTAGACCAACGACGCAGTAATGCACCAAACGAAACGGCAGCATTATGCTGCGATTTTACGCTCATATTTCATCCGAGAGTGGTTCTAACACGTACAGTAACTGTGTAACTGTGTAACGGACTATCTTTTATTTTTCTCCCACTGTAATTTTGAACCATTATACTACGATATAAATATTACACGATCGGACATAATTTTGTTTCATGTCAAATTAGCTGAGCATTTCACTCTTGAGTGTAGCTTTTTGTGAAATTACATTGTTTGGAGAAAACGGTGGAGAACATTATAAGCTTATTGTGCACTGTGCAGTGTAGATGAAAATACTGTGTAAGTGAACATGTTGTATGTATCGGTATCGGTGTAAGTATGTATATTATAGGAAAGTAGACTTAATCCTTATGAAAAAATAGTAACAGTGGTTAATTCTATTAAAGTTCTTGTTTTAGTGGGACAAGATCACATTCACTATGTCGTCACCCATCAGCCAATATTGGATGTACCTAAACAATGGTTTTAACTATCGTATAAAAGGAGGCTTTTAATACTGTACTTGTAGGTTTTTAATAATGTACTTTCTTTTTCTTATTAATGTATTTATTTTCTTTTTTTGCTTTCATGGTTACTTAACCGATTTCTTGTTCGTTTCTTCTTGTAGTTAGTTTGTTGACTTTAGACTCTTCTAGGACGGATTTACCTTTAACAGACGTCTAGCACTTTGATGCTACTTTCCGTTGCTGGTCTGTGTATTTTATCGGAAGTCATATAATTTTTCTGAACGTTTCCCATAGCCCTTTTTACGACACCCACAAGACGAAAGAGCAACAGACGACCAACTGAAAGGGTCCAGCAGACAGGGATTAGTCTTTATAGACGTTCTATCCCAAAACTCTTATCACACCCCGTGAAGGAGTATCACACAAGAGCGTCTGTTGCCCTTTCTGAGAAGAAAGATTAGACGACTAAGATTACGGGTCCTCTTGTAGCGGTCCCGGTCCAGACGTCTCGATGAGCTTTGTGGACTGTATGGTTATTAGGTGGTGGAAGATACTTTAGGAAATAAAACAGTGATTTATCTTTGATATTTCCCCATAAGAGTGCAATGTTGACTTTAACTAATTTCCTATCACTTCCCTATGCGTTCTTTCTTCCTTTAAATATAAACTAGTAGCTGGACCCGAACTGTCCCGAACTGTCCCAAACCAATTGCCTACGTTGTCATCTGCAGGTGTGAACACCTGGCAGGTTTCGGGCCTCGGGGCATCTCCCCCATTACCCGGGTGTTCCTCACTGCCCACTTCTATGGGCCGGTCTTGGGAGCCGATTTCTTCGGCATTGTTAGTGCAGCGGTCGGGGGTTCGATTCCCCGGTCGCTGCATAATGGTATCAAAATTTTAAGTTTTAAAAGTCTGTGTTGGACATTGTGGGCTGTTACTCGACTCCCTATTCTATGTAGGGAGGAGTTCTCTTGGTAGATGTCGCCCGTCTGGACGTCGGGCGTGTAGCGGCGCGAAGTTGTTAAGGTGTGGGTGCGGCCCGTTGTCGGCGTGGTTGAACATACCGCGCGAGAGCTGGACCACAAATTCTTCTATGGTCTCCATCTTGAGGTTGGCCGCTATGACGTCATTCCGGACGTAGCGACCTGCACCGACGATGGTCCGTAGGGTTAGGTTCTGCTGGGCCTGCAGCCGCTGCCTCTGTCTGTTGCTCAAGAGCGCGTACCAGGCCGGTACCAGTTTATAAATTTTGATTTTGGTTTTTCTCGGCAATTTGGATGCCAGTACTGAACGGAGCATCGCCCGCGCACATTTGGCATTGCGGACGAGGATGTTGACGTGCACGGTCATGCGCAACATCCTGTCAATCCGGCACCCAAGGTACCTACCCTTCTGATACGCGATCTCTTTTCCTCTTAGCTTCAGTGGTGGTGGGAAGTTTCTGTAGCGGCGGGTGAGGAGAGCGGCCGTTTTCCCCACGTTCACAGCCATCCTCCGCCTGTAACTTAGGGGTTTAGGCAAGACGATAATTTTGCCAATTTTCCAGTTCTCCGGGAAGTGGAAAGTCTGGAAGGTCCGGAGTAGAAGGTCCATCATTGGCGGGTGGCAGAATACCATTGTAGAGTCTTCCCAGCCCTACAATTGTTCTGTTGGGCAGCTGTCGAAGTGCTGCGTTCGTAATCCGGTCGTGCCCCGGCGCCTTCCTCGGTTGCAGACGGGTTACTGTCCTCCGCAGTTCAGCGGGGGAGATGAACCACTCTCCTGCAAGCGGCTCTCCTTTTGGACATGAAGCTCCATGAATTCCGCTCTTGCTGGGTTCGGGATAAACTGCTCCTTGAAGTGCTCAGCTAGGATATCCGCTCTACCTTTGGCCTCATAACATCGTTCGCCCGCACTGTTGATCAGCGGGCAAACGGGTGGTCTTACTGTCGGTTCAATTTGTAGAGCGACGCATCCTCCTCCTCTGCTTTCCATATGCACCGCTCCCAGGCCTCTCCTCTGTGTGCCCGGATTGCAACCGACAGCTCGTCCGTTAATCCGTTAAGTTGAGTTTTGATTCTGGGGCAGCGCGAGCGCGCCCAGAGCTTTCTCAGCGCTTTCGTCCTCCTTAATTGCGCTGTGATGTTCGGTGGTAATTCATCTTTCCTTTTTGTGAGAAAGACGATCATAGAGGCCGCGTTGAGGGCTTCGGTGATCGTTGTTGATATTCCTGAGGCCTCTACGTCATCCGCTGTGTTAATTAAGGTAGTTACTGGAGGTCTCTCCAGTAGATGTTGTTGGTAGAGCCTCCAGTTGATCTTGGTTTGAAAACTCTGGGAGGCGACGTCACCGCCCTGAGGCCTAAGGTAATTAGTATCGGGAGGTGCTGTGTGTTCAAATAGTACAGCACATCTACCACTATCGGGCAGTTGATGTTCCTATTGAGCACGATGTCCAGCACATCCGGACTCCTTGGGTTGGGTTTCTTCCTCATCCGATGATGCTGATGACGATGATGTAGCATAACTTGAATGGGTTGGTGATCCTACGCATTGGCGTTTTTCATATAGGGATGCTTCCGTTTCCGGTGGGGTGTGTCTCCTTGCCGTTTTCTTAGCCCGCTGTGGGAGGGGCGACGGTTCCCGCCCACTTGTACGTTCAGGTACGGTGGGCGTGAGCGCGGTGTTCGATGCGGGTCCCTTAGGCGACAGAGGCTTCTTCTTGGGGATTTGGCTAAACGAAGCCACTGCTACGGACCGCTCCGGAAGTTGTAGGTCCCTAACTAGAAGGGGCCGATCCCGTATGCCCGGGCGATCCGGGGGTTTCCTAACGCGAAGGGGGGGGGGCTCCCCCTTCCCCTTAGAACGCGACTAGACACTTAGAGCACAAGAACGCTCTAGAGTGCCTAAGAATCTGCCTAAGGGCCGGTGACATCGACGCCTCTCGGAGTATGCGGACTCAACGATTAGCAGAGTATGTCGTACCGGCGGTTGCTTGGGACCACTGCTAATCCACAATCAACACACACTTAGGAGATTCTTCGAACGAATTGCCTAGTTACCAGTTTACTAACCAACTAGCGATCTATACTCGAAAGAGAACCGCGCACCGAACATCAAATTTTACCATTGCGCTCTTATATTTTTCCCAATATCTTTATTCATATAAAACATATAGTTACATAATTTATACATAAGAATCATACAAAAACATCGTCCGAGCCGCCGAAGCGAATGGGTGACCTGTTGTGTCGTCCTCAAAAATTAAATAAAAACAGGGGTAAAAAGTGCGTTGGATACCCCAAAATGTCATTTATTACGTGCGTAAATAGTGGTGAGACTCTTAAGTGATGTGTCGTCAGTGGCTAAAAACTTTGTTTAAATAATAGAATTTGATCAAAAACAGAACGAAAAGAGAAAAAATTTTTTTTTTGCAATTGGACTTAAGATATAAGGACGAAAGATTAGTAGAGGTAGTAGATACACAATTCCTAGGTGTTACTATTGACCGGTATGTAAATTGGAAATTACACGTACAAAAAGTATGCAAAAAAGTTAATCAATTTGTTTATGCGTTACGTAAACTTCAAAATGTAGCAGGTCCACAAGCAGCACGTATTGCTTACTACGGATACGTTGAATCCGTCTTAAGATATGGACTACTCTTGTGGGGCAACTCAACTGACGCAAACAAAGCCTTCCTAAGTCAGAAGAAATGTATTCGTGCACTGTGTAATGTAGGCCCTCTTGAAAGCTGTAGACCCCTGTTCAAGGAAAAAAGTATTCTCACTTTAACTGGTTTATATATATTGGAAATCTGTGTTTTCATTAAAAATAATTCTAATCAATTTGTTACCGTGCAAGAAAATAATAACTCTCTAGCAAAAAGAGATCCGACACGTCTACTCATGCCATCTTGTAAAACTACATTATTCCAGAGGAATTGCCTCATGATGTGTATCAAGGTTTATAATAAAGTTCCTAAAACTATTCGTGAACAGCCATTACATAAGGAATGAAAAAGTTTAAAGCAGTGGCTAATAAATACTGCCTTTTATAATATCAAAGAATTCTTTAACCATAAATTTTGATTTTATTTTTATTGATTTTGCTTAACTAAGTAAATTACTATAGATCCAGGATTTTGCGTGATATTTCTCAAATGAACAAAAAATAATTTTACTATTTTTGTTATGTTTTCCTAAAAACATAAATATAAAGTGTTTATGAAAGAAAAAGAAAATTTATAAAAGTGTTTATTTCTAATTTTATTTTTTAATTTTAATTTGTTTTTTAACATATTTATTTTAAACAATTTTTACGCATGCCACAAAAGGCAAAACATGTGGAAACAAATGTTGACTCTGTATCCATCCGTCTGTACCCATGTTTTAGCGAGATAAATGATTTGATTTGATTTGATTTGAAGGAGAATATTAATTACTTCTCGCAGAACAAAAAAGGAACGAGTGTCTCCAGTATCTCAAATGATTTTAGTCCGGAACATACTTAAATTTACCATTCACTTATCGAGCCAGCTAGCTGAGTGGATAGTGCGACGCGTTACATCCAAAGCGACGTGAGAACGAAACCACGATATCTTTGACTACTTTTTGTATGTGCTTTAAGACAGCCTTAAACAATTTGCGTAGAATAAACCTGAGGAAACAACAGAGCAGTACACATAAAAGGAAAGAAAAAAAATTCTACATACATATTACATATTAGTACAGTACACATTCTTATTATAGTAATATAAATTGATTATTAGAGAGAATATTAAGGATGAATACAAGCAATAGCAACATAACATTCAGGCGCATGCGGCGTTATAATTCCGAAAATGATGTAGCACGCTTGGAAAACTCAATAACCAATGATTCCGTTATTATGTGTGATGATAGTATAAGAAGCCTTCCAGATGTATCTATACATAATAGCTCACGGAAGATTGAATTGGAAATGCAAATTGAACAACTGAAATAAACGCTTCAAGTTGCTAATATAGAAGTAGATAACCTGATACTGCAGAACAGTGACTTGCAAAGGGAATTAGAAAACTGCCAGATGGTGATAAAAGCACTTAGAGCCATACAAACTTCAGGACCCGAAAAAACACGCGGTATGTCACCCAAGCCAGCTAGCAGTTTAAACAAAACACAACTTTTTATTAAAATTCAAAAAAATGCAGCAACTCAGACCGATGATAATCGGAGCTCACAAAACATTAAAATAAAAAGAAATAGAAGAATTAAATTGCTTTTAAACCCTAAAATAAAGTGTACAACTAAAAAAATTCTAAAAAAATTAAAATACAAAATAAGGGGGTGCGAAAGTTACAAAAAGAACTGAAAAACTTAGTAGAATAGAATACAAAATAAATTATCAGAATTGGAAACACATATTAAACTAAAAACATCAACGAAGGTCCAGAAAAACAAGAAACTATACAAAAGCAGGAAAACGACTCTTCAAAGCTGTAAGAAAAAGGAAATAAAATTGAAACATCAGAAAGAGACAGGGCACAGAGAGGAGAAGGGAAAGAGTGAAGAAGAGAACAAATTACTGTCAACCTGGGGGAACTCATAAACAAATATTGAAACACTGAACTATACACCAAATATTTTAAAGAAAATGACTTAGCGGTAATACTAATAGGAAACTACAACGACATTAAAATGGAAACATCGTATGTGAACGAGATTCGAAGAATTTTGAGCAAAGAAAATAGAAAATTCAACAATTTGTTAGGAAGTGTAATGTATGATAACATAAATGATGATAAAATCTTCACTATTAATAAAGAACTCTTAAAGCAAAAGTAAAAATATCGTGATTGAGGAAACTGTTAAAAGTATCAAAGTTACTTTAATGCTTCGTCTTGTTTGCACTTTATAAAATTAAATTCTAATTTTAATTGTTCACAAAATTTTTTAGACACAACCAAGACTCCGATAACTGGTTAACGATTGTGCAGGCTAATATTCAGAGTATTAATAATAAATATTTAGAGCTGGAATTATTAACAGAAAATACAACTTATGATGTACTTTGTCTAACAGTGACTTGGACGAATGAATTAAAGTTAGGTGTAATGACTATCGAAGGCTATATACTTGTGTCATATTACAATAGGGTGTTATTTGAACATGGAGGCCCAGCTATTTTTGTTAGAGATACACTTGAATATAAAGTAAGACATGACATTGTAATATTGAGTTTTGAAATGAATTGTAAATTAGCGTAAATTGAAGTAAAATCGTATAAATTAGTTATTATTTGTGTATATAGACCTGTTTATGATTATTTAATATTCGAAGATATTATGACTAAAGTTATCGAAAAAATTGGTAAGGAAAACAAAAGAATTGTAATTACAGGAGATTTTAATTTAAACCTGTTGAAACAAAATAATAAAGTACGCAAATTTTTAAAACTATTTAGTGAATTTAAACGTAAATTTGTCTTAAATGAGCCTACCCGAACCCAAGGCAAGTCTTCCACATGTATTGATAATTTCATCTTAAATGACGATGATGGTTTTCATGATGATGATGGGTATCACAGAGATAAAGTATTAGACGTAAAGTTATCAGATCATAATGTCATAGAATTAAAGTATAAATTGAATTCTAAGTACCCTAAACCAAAGGAGAATATTACATAACTTGAATTCAGATAAAATTAGAAAATCCAAACTAAATAAATATAGGAAAATATATAGAAAAGTACTTGAAACAGCTCAAAAACTTAGTAATGCATTTAGAATATAATTATTCTAAATGCGTTACTAAGTTAAAAATAAAATTCGGTTTCCTAAAATAAGTAAATCCGAACTTTGGAATATTATTAAAAGTTTAAAATGTAAAACATTAAGAGACATAAACGATATGTCAACAAAAACTATTAGAGAACTTATCATCCGCAACAAAGAAATCTTTGATATAATATTGGAAGTCTTGAATGATTGCATCACAGAAGGGATTTTCCCAGATAGCTTAAAAATAGAAAAAATCGTGCCACTGTTCAGAAAAGGAGAAACTACTGAAATTGGTGTGTATATTACCAGTTATATCAACGATTTTAGAAACTGCCTTAAAATCTAGGATATTAGACTACTTTGAAAAAATAATCTATTTACAGACTGTCAATTTGCTTTATCCTGGGACCATTGCTGTTTTTAGTATACGTGAATGATCTTGCAAATAATTTACCTGACTGGGCAATGGTTACTCTATTTGCGGTTGATACACAGGTTGGTGTTAAAGATAAAAACGCATTTCAAGTAGTCAAGAAGACAGATGAAATTTTAAATATACTTAGAAAATGGTTTGAAGCAAACGGAATAATTTTGAATGCAGAAAAAAGTACCATAATTAATTATGCAAGCAAAAACAAATAAAGTCACAAATAGTGAAGTCACATTTTTAGGGTGTACTTTCGATTCCACTTTAAGTTATGAAACCCATATAGATAATGTTTGTAAAAAGTTAGTCAGTGCAAATTACGCCATATTTAAGCTTAAGCCCATTATTGACACGAAAACTCTAATATCCGTCTATTTTGCATATTGTCACTCAATTATTAGCTAGGCGATTACGATATGGGGAAGTGCTTCACAAATTGAAAGAGTACTGATTTTTCAAAAAAGGTCGATTAGAATTATACATGGATTGCAAAGATTGACATCAGCTAGAGCCTATTTCCAAAAAGTGAAAATCATGACTGTCATGTCGTTGTATATTTAAAGTTCGCTTCTAGAAGTGCACCAGCAAAAAAGTGAACTACCAATGAAGATGCACGTACATAACTACAATACAAGAAATCACGAAAGATTAGTTGTACCAAGAACCAGATTAGACAAAGCGTCCAAGCAAGGTTTTCCATTAAAAATCAAAATGTACAATAAATTGCCTTTAGAAATAACAAGACTTCCATTAAACGCGTTTCGACAAGTGAGAAAAACATTATTTTTGAATCACGCTTGAATTATAGAATATAGAAGAATATATGAAATGTTCATTTACTGACTTGCTTGACATGTAAAATAATGTAAATGTAAATGTAGATGTATTTTAATTTGTAATTTTAATACTTTAATATAATGTAATTTTTATGTAATCTTATATCATTTGAATTGTAATATTTGACGTACCAATGTTATGTAATTTAACGAAATGGCCAATAAATAAATTAAAAAAATAAGATGGAATGCCTCGTTTCCAGTAAAAAGGGTCTCCCGTTTTTTACACTCACCATAGGAAACACAGCATTGAGTTGCTATTTTACGGTGGTATTCAGTGAGATCGTGATCCTTTCCTTGTCAAGCCGACCCATACGTCCTACAACCATAATTTTGCTGCAGCATGGTTCTACCACGTCTAGAGAAAAGGGTATTCACTCCATTCGTTATAACGTTATAGTATAACGTTACCTCTGCAATGAAATAAAAATGGAAATCCCTACGATAGTCATGTTACAATAATGTAATAATGTTTCAAAATAAGGCTACTTTTTGTTGCATTTCTGTGATACATTTCTACTCAACGCAAGCATAACATGTTTTGTATCCCCCTTATAGACTGAAATATTCATGCATTTACCGCTGCCGTCGAACTAAATTATTTGGCACTTGAGACGTAGAGGGTGCCTGAGGTACCCTCTTTACACTTTCATGTTAAATTCATGCCCAAATGTAATCGTTTTTTTTACTTAAAATTGTAGTGTAGCCATCCTGGCAGTCGCCATAATATAATGTTAGAAAGGTGTCAATGAGAGGCGTGTTGATTGATCCTTCTATGACTTTAATTAGATTACTCTCTTATTCTAAACTTAACACTAATATAAGAGACGAGGTTGCGCCATATAGCCGATTTTCTTGTAAGGGGTCATTAATTGTTTCAAATACTTTTTTATTTCTGCCATTATAGCAACCTACTGTGAGTAGTGTAGTTGCTTAGCTTCTGAACGGGCAACTGCTTAGCTTAGCTTCTGAACGGGCAACATTTTCACTGCAATATGTTGCTGCAATATTTACAAACAATGCCCAGCCATTGCAACAATATTTTGCTGCGTAATATGGCTAGAAAATGTAAATCTCGGTAACATGTCTGCAACCGTATGGTCTATAATGCTTGTCTCCTACACGGGCTACAAGTAAGAAGCAACAAAGGAGCGAAAGAAAACCGGCAACGTTACTTCAATGGGCATAATACTTCAGATAACATAAATAAGCCATAATAAACAATTCATTAAAACTTTACAAGAATGACAAAAAGTTACTTGAATTCCTTTTATTCTTATTAGTCAAATACTTTCAATCGACCAAGTATAAGTTATTAACCGACTTCAAAAAAGGAGGAGGTACTCATTTCGATTGTATTTTTTTATAATGTGTGTTACCTCAGAACTTTTTTCTAGGTGACTGATTTTGATAATTTTTTATTTCAAAGCTGGTGCTTCTAATTTGGGCCCATATAAATTTGATTTTCATGTATCCTTTAAGGGAGGTCCTATTTAAAATTGAAAAATAAATTCGACACTTAAGTGTGAAAAATAAGTTTTTACTATATATATAATGAAGTTTTTATTCAAACTATTTAGACTACATTCTAATTGTCATGTGATATTGTTTCGACCACTATAAAAGTTACAAATTACATCTTTCATATACTTTTAACATAATTGCTTATGAAGTTAGAGTTTTAACTATGTTTCAGCACCGAATCCATACGTTATAATATATATTATGTCGAAATTATTTTTTTTTCAGTTTTAACTTTTACTGAAAAGTTTAATTTTATAATATTATACTCGTATAGGTTCGAAATTCGATATTGAATAAAATATAATTTAGATCAGTGATAAATCAAAAATAGTTTATGAAAGATTTTGTTAGGCAACTTCATAACTTTGATTATTCTCTTATGAGGACTAACGAAGGTCCTGACGTAATTAAACTTATAAACTCTCCGTAACAGATAATCTTCCAACACCGCGACTTGGCGTGTTATACTTAAGTAACAATGTAAGTTAACAGAATTTAATATTAGCTTTACATGTTAAAGTAAATTATTACTGCTTATAAAACAATTTTGAAGTTATAATAGAACAAGAAAGCAATTGTTTTTCACATATCAATTTTAATTTTACTCTAGTGCAGAGATTATGAAACTTATTTTTTTTTACGGCCCACTTTGAAAATCAATTATTTTTCAGCGCTTCAAATTTTTTATACACTCCTAAAACTTAAAATCCACAATTTCATTACTTTAATTAATTTAGTTATGGTGTGCTATATTAGTCAATTCAGGTGTTTAAACTTACATTCTAAACTAGACATTATTACCAGTGAGAGCAATTAAAACGCAACTTTTTAATATTAAGAATAGATTTTTATCAAATTAAAAGAAACTATAGATAGGTAATCAATTTTAGTTTGAAAACTAATCTAATGAGATGGATGAATTTGATGATTTTTAACAAGTTTTTTGATATCATGTTCGATTTTACTCAAAAACAGTTGTAAGTCGCCGCGTTCGGTAACATGCAAACGATTTCTTTTTTAGTAAGCAGCGTTGTCAAAGCGCTAAATCCACGTTCA